>JARJCP010000017.1:0-600000 GCA_029281795.1 Mycena crocata | reverse complement strand
ATGGGGAGGTTGTCGATGCCAGATTTGACAGCAGAAACACCTTTGATTAAGAGGTAACAGCTCAGTATTTGGTAGAAGTGTCTGTCTCTGAGAGGCCAACCTTTCACCGCCTGGAACCAAATCGGCAGCTGAGACCAAATTTTAGTTGCATCAAAATCTTAACCAAGACAGAATAACTCACAAAGTATACAATGGTAAAGAACGACGCGCCGAGGCAGAACGCGAACCACGACGCCGCCATCATGCTGCGCTTCTTCAAGATGCGTGGCGGAACGGTGGCTAGTTCTTGTTTCCATACCTGAATCCCGATGAAAATCGAGATGAAAACGCCGAACACAATCAAGAGGGCGATGATGCGCCCGTTACTCCACGGATACTTGGAACCTCCCCACTGCAAGGCTAGAAGCAGGCACACAATCGCAGGAACGAATACGATCTAGCCGCTATTTGATTTTTTATCGCATAAGAAGTTGAGGAAGTGCATACCGTGCCCCAGGGATCGAATTGATTTATCCGTCTCGCCCAACCAAGGGACTCCGCCTTGCGGGCGGTCCCTGGAGGTGTGAAGAACAGCGTGATCACAAGCAGCGTAACACCGCCAATGGGGAGGTTGATGTAGAAGCACCTGTGCGGCATTTAGTGTTGAACAAACATACAGCAGCGAAACACCCCACCATCGCCACGAAACCTTGTCAGTGAACGCACCGCCCATGAGGGGGCCGGCGACACTGGCCATTCCATACATAGCACCCACGATTCCCGTATATATTGGACGCTTCGCCAATGGAACCGTGTTCGCTATTAGAATAAGACCGCCTGTGAAGATACCGGCGCTCCCGAGGCCCGCGATGGCGCGCCCAATGATAAGCGCATTTGAGGTCGGCGCGACGCCGCAGATCTTGATTTTATTCAGTGAATGGCTGGACGGTGCTTGCGCTGTTGCACATACCAAGGATCCGAGCTCGAAGATGGAGATGGCGGTGATGTACACCTGTCCACGGCGTGTTGACTCTGTGGCACAGTTTGGTTTTAATTCGGTGGAGGCAGCGTACCCATTTGATCGAGAGGAATGAATAGAAGCGTCCGTACAGCAGTTGAAATGCGGACGTCGTGAGGAGGTATCTGTTGGATTGTGGGAACCATAAACGCCGGACTACATATACCTACGCGCTACCATACCTGACAACTCTTCGTAAGAAACAAAAGATCGAGACAAAAAGACGACGTACCACCCAACATCATCCAGACTCCGAAAGTGGTCTGTGATTTTCGGCTGTTGTAGGTGAGCTTAGAAATAATATTCAAGCAAAGACAAACGATGGCTGTCGCAATGATGGTGTTGTCCTGCGAAAATTGTGTGAGCGGGTTCAAGTTGGAAACGGTCTGAATGTCACCAGCGCAATGAGGAAAACGGAAAGACCCAGAGCGAGGGTGATCAGGAACAATTTCAGGCCTTCCGGATATTCAATAGGCTCTTCTTGGTTGACGGATCGGTTCAACTGCACTGGGGAAGGAGACTCACTACTCATACTTGTGAGGGAGCGAGTGAGGTAAGTGTGAAAACAGTTATATAGCTATATCCGGGATCCCAAAGTTAGTTTGACTGGCTGACTGCAAATGCCGGTATGAAGCTCCCGTTGATGCATATCTGCTCCCAGTGGTTATCTCCTATGACGGCACATTCCATTCGGGCAGGATACGGAGATGAGATGAGACGTCACATTCCAAAGTTGAAAAAGAACATCGCGAAGCCAGAGACAAGACTTCTTGGATCGCAACATGCCATGGCGAATTTCATCAAATTCAGGCTCGGAGAAAGACTGACGGCACCATGGTATCACCTTCGCCAGGTTTTTATGGGACCCAAAGTTGAATGAAGAAAAATAGTGTTGGCTGTATGCGCTATGCGCGATGCAGCAGGCGGGCCCATTCCATTTCCTTCATACGGGCGTGAGTCCTGCGCTTAATGGCAGAGTGGTAAGGCAGGGGCAGGCCAGGAGGTCTTTCTCGTTGTGCCATAAGTTGAAGCATGCCGATAGTGGTGGTGGCGTTTTAGAATGATACGCACTGAGGGTCAATATGGAAGGCGAGGAGGCAGAACGGAAGGGCCGGCCTTCATGCTCATCGGGACGGGTGAGTGGGAGAGATTCGGAGTTGATACAGCAGCGGACCTCCACTGGCACACTTCGTCTGACTCGAGTCAGCAAGTGCAGTACGCACGAGTACGGCAAGTCAACTGAATCTTAGTGTCGGTATACCTTTGAACAGCTCACCAGAATATCCAAAGGAAACGGAACAAGGACCGTGGCCCGAATCCCCCGGCGTTTTCTCTGAGGAAATTCCTGGTAGGAAACTGTTGCCGGGTTTTCCCCAGAAATCTCACCGTGAACGCATTGGCCGCTTCTGCAAGGAAAATGGATATAAATTCCACAGGATCTCCCGTTTTGGGAACACTTGGGAAATTCCGCATGAGCGGCCGCTGAAGCACTCCTTTCGGATTTTCCTTCTAGGAACGCTTCAGAGTGTTGATGCAGATTCTATGTGGTACGCACGAGTACGGCAGATCAAATGAATCTCAAGTACCGGCCCTATGAGTGACAGCACCTGGCGCTGCTCTCTGAGACTCTGAGCACCCGAATGTGCCACGACGGCCCTTGTCTCGAATCTCTTGGATTTCTTTTCTTTGCCGGTTGGTTCTTCAAGCCTACATCAACTGTCCACGGATACTTACAGCTATCAGCTACATTAGAGAGCCAAAAACCTCTGAATAGCTCACATTTGATTATGACTTGTTGTGGTTCGGTCCAAGCGCAAACTACGCGTATATCGCGGTCACGTGCGCGAGCCTTGCTCTTGGCTCTTCCCTCCTAAGTCGTTCCCGCTATCGTCCCCCGTTTGCTCTTCCCGCGTTCAGGCACTGGATGTAAAACGCGTATATCGCGGAAGACACCTTCTGGGAGCTTGGAAGATCGGAAGTTTACTGTTTGTATCCAACTGCGGACTTGCACTGGTACGGTGACGATCCCATCATCCCAAGGAACAACCAACTTGGAATCATTCTGAATCATCCCAAGGCATCAGGCTCTATACCTGCTGGGACTCTATGACCGCTCTGGCTCACGATCCACGAGTATAAGTATTGCCTTCCAGTAAAGAACACTTTTCGTTCAAGAATTCAAGGTTCCGAAGAATGCATTCTGGATTCCTGTGGCGACTCTGGGGTTTGCTTTGGGTGCTACATCTATCGCGCCTTCCGGCCGTTCTGGCTCGGGGAAAGATAATATGGCATATAATGGCATATAATGAGGACCACGAGCACACAACCGCTGAATCTGATCATCGCCGAATATTCTTGAAGATATCCTGGAATGCTCAGAGCTGAAAGTCGATGGTCACAGCTCTATGGTCTATGTATGGCCGCACCCGTCAATGACTGTCCATTCATCGGGCTTTTTCCCAGTTTTTTCTTCAAAGGTGGAGAGATACCTCGCCGTATCAAGGTTTCTTCGTTTTCTGACAATCCCGTCGGTACCCTCGCAGTCACCGTGATGCTCAGATCCCCTTCCAACTCCTCTGGAGAAAAAACCCCCTTCACGTTTTTATTCATTTTTCTTGGGCCATCGGCCTTCCTGCCAACTTCCGGATCTTCACATCCCAGAAGAACCCTGTTCTCCGGCCGAATCTATGCAGTTTCCGTCCAGTTTTGGTGAAAATGCAAGTGATTCAAGGGGCTGGCCGTTTGCGCATGTTTTTTCGAGGGGCTTCACCGCTGGAACTCGAAGGCCTTGCGCTCAAACCGATACCGATGAGTGACAGGAAATCGGTGGCTCTACTGGACCCGTAGGCACTCCATTTATCACGAAGAGGGTGGGCATGTGAAGGAATCAACATGAGAAAAAAACGGTATCAAGGCTGCTGGACACCAAACGTAAACAGTCCGTGGCGGTGTACAAAGGTTTATGAACGACGGCCATAGGGTATTCATTACCCTTCCTCCAGCCATGGCTGCACAAGGTCCTCCTCTCCATCAAAACACCGCCTCCGCCCGCATGCCGCGCACACGCTACCTCTCTGCGGCCACTCGCTCATCGCCGCCCTCGCCTCCGCTTCTCCGCCTATGCGCCCAGGGCACACCAGCTGCAGGCGAGTCCGTCCCGACATGCGCACATCCCCGTCGTTGCCCGACACCCACTGCGCGTACCTACACCCATGTCCAGTCAGCGCGTAAGCAACCGCTCCGACGACGTACCGCTACCACATCGTCTCGGCCACGACCCATTCGCCGTGAACGCAAAGGCCACGTTCCACAACATCCTTCCGCACTCCACGCGCCGAGGGGTCGAATACGAGTGCTGCGATGCGTAGACCTGCGCCACGTCAGCAGGTTATAACCCGAGACCAATCGCGCATACATGCAATCTCCCGCCGTTCTTGACCAAACTCGGCATCCGTATGCCGCACACCCAGAACCAACGGTGTATTCGCCGCGCGGTGTGTGTGCGCGACTTGCGAGCCGCACTTCCCGCCCGAACGCAACGTCTGCACGTACATACTTCAATACTGCCTTCATGTGCCAGCAAATGCAGTACCTGAAAAACAAAAGTAAGCAGATGCAAAGTGCGACGTGGTTCCGCGGGTACTGACCTCTTACGCAGGTATGAATTTGCGAACGCGGGGAGCCATACCCCAGCTAGCTTCCCCGCTCGCTCGCAATTCATGCTTGCTCCCACGGGATAGCCCGTCTGCGAACGGCATTCCGGTATGTGTCGCAGTTACTCAATTGCGCCGCATCTCTAATCCCTTTCAAGCGAATCAGCGCCGGCTTCGTTTCGAGGATCGAAGAACGAGGCAACGCACCGTTACGCTACGTTCGCACGGCCGGGCTTTTCCTCAATGTCGAAACTGGTCTTCTGCAAGGAGCATGCATCAACGCCATTTTCGCGCCAGAAGTGAAAGTGCGTACCTGACACGTTGCGCCGACTCCGGCCTCGTTTCTGCGTGTCCGGCTGCGAGTCGTCCGAGCGCGTCGTACAGGCAAGGACTTGCGGGCGTCTCCTTCAACGCCTAAACACGGAGCCCTGGCTCCCCACACACACTCTGCCCTCCGTTTCCGTCTCTGCGCCAGTAGTCTGGACCCGTCTCCCTACCCCGACAATTGGCATCCGCAACGACCCCGCCCAGCTGCATCCGAGCTTCGCACTCACCCGGCGCCGTTCGCCCTCGATACCGGTCGCATTCGCGCTAGTCGCGTTCCAGATCCCTCGCGGCCAAGCCAGTCCAATGCGGTCCCTGAAAAACAATGCACTTATTAGCGCGTGAATCAGAACACGCAAAGAATCGCGCTTACCGGCGAATGGGTCCCAGTACGAGTCCGGCCGGCATACCGCGCAGAGTCCAAGTGGGGTCTCGATGCGCCACGAGTCCCGCGCCGCGTCGATCGTCGTGCGGGACGCATGGAGCTCGTGCGAATCCCGTGTGGAGCCGATTGGCACTCATGCCAACCCCCCGACTCGCGCCCACCGACGCGTATCCCACACCGAGCCCTCAGACGCGTCGTGCCGCTAGCCTTGATTCGAGCCAAAGTCCCGCCACCTCGATTGGCCCAAGTCCCGCGTGGCGGGCAGTCCGAGTCGCTTCCGCACGTAGAATTCGCCGAGTCGGATTCGGGACGTGGCGAATCACCCCGCCCAAACCCAGCGTAAGAGTCCCGGCCTCGCCCGCTGCACGGAAGGTTTCACTCTCCTGCGAACGCGGCATCCCCGTACCATCCGCCGCCGCCGCGTTATCCAGGTATGTGTCGCATTACTCGATTCGGAGACATCTCTAATCTCTTTCAGAAAAAATCAGCTTCGCTTTCAAAGAACAAGGAACAAGACAACGCACCGTTACGATGCACATTCGCACCGCCCGCCCTCCGATCTTCATTGAACTCACAAAGACAAGCCGGGCCTTTGAATTCTGAAGCAGCATCAGCGGAATTTTCAAGCCAGACGTGCGTGAAGTGCGTACCTGACCCTCTGCGGCGGCGTTGCGCGGCGTTGCACGGCGCTGTGACGTCCCCTCGAGCGACGGTGGTGCGAGAGCGTCCGCAGTATCGAAATAGGTATGTTAAAGTCAATCTAAAAGTCCGAAATTAGCACAACTGAATCAGACTCAATAGACCCGAACGTACCTCGGCATCTCGTCCATGTACCTCTTACGCGCGTCTGGAACCGGGCGCAAGCTCAAGTCGGAGTCCGAGTCGGAGTCGCAAGGAGGAGGTTTCCGAGTCCCGCTAGCTGTCATTCCGGTGAGAACCTATCCAAAAAAGCGGAGCAAATGTGAAATACTGACTGTTGTGGCTTGAAGGAAGGTTCGATGCGATCGTGCGCCGAGGTTTGCGCGCGAATTGGAGGCAGAGAGTGCCGGAAGAGTTGGATATGGCGAGTCGGCGGGAGGGAGTGTTGTCAACCCTGATTGGGAATTGGCTCCGTTTCGATATTTTGTTGATTGAATGACATTGTTTGGAGTTGGAACTACAAGACTTGTGAGGGAGATGAAAGAGGGTGGATTCGCAGGTCTTACCTGCGACTCGGTCCTGTTTTGAGAATGAATCGAACCAACGCAACGAGGACCCGAGAGTAGATGAAAACTATGTAGCGTCAATACAGTCTGTTACTTGGTGATTTGACCGCAATGGTGGCTTACCTCGGAGCAATAAGGTGTGTATATATGGTCATGCAAGTAAAGTAACTGAAGTCGAACGAAGTTGGTCAAGAGATTGCCCGGATCTTTCAACATCAACATACCTTGATCATACTCGGAGGGTGAGGCATGCACTGGTTACACGGTACCGAAGGCTATTCAAAATAGGTCAGTCAAGTCTTACAAGAAGAAAAATATAGGACATACCTGTTATAATTACGACGCTTTGGAGCATAGTCTCGACCTAATAGGATCGAGTCAGCAAGTATACTTCAAGATAAACTTTACATACCTTGGTCAGTTGAGCTCGGTGTTACTCATGTGGGACTGGCTGCCATTGAAGCTAACAGCGAGTGGTCAATACTTGAAGAGTTATGATACAAATGTAACTCACCGAAGGTCCGAATATATATAACCTATTCAACCAAAAGAAAGGTTAGTCAGGCAATATCAATAGAACCATAATGTAGGATACATACCTGGGGTAACGGAAGCATAGTCTCGGCGTTCCGGGTTCAATATGCATGGTGCCGGCGGTCCGAGGTCAACCAGAGGTCGTTCCGCTCAACCATAGTCCAACCAAGTTTCGCGCAAAGACCTGACGATGGAGCGCAAGGTTAGAAGGGTCCGAAAATGTTAAGAAAGAAACAGAGTTGAACCAAGAGAGAGAAGTTTGAACTATGTGGAACGAGTCAGTTGTTGAAGCAACAAGAACCAATCATGACTAACCTGGAGCAGTCTGTACTCGAAGCAAGCGCGCATGCAGCCTATATGGTATAGAGCATCCTCAGCGACGGCAACTACGATCAAATCGAGATTCAAGGCATACCTGAATTGATTCAACTGTAGACTCAATATTCTTCACAGACATGGGTGATAGCTTCGACCTAGGTTGAAGGATTGTAAAGTAAGTCAATAGACACTTGAACTTTTACTGAATTCGACGCACCTGAGTTGTATGCCCCTCCACAATACCCTTCCCTCGTTCAACATCCTTCAACCGAAACTTGAACCACACTTGAATGGTTGGAATTGAAGGCTTGAAGCGACTCGGGCATTCTTGAGACTGCGAAAAAAGTCAGTTCGAAAGCATGCATGTAGTCAAAATTGAACGAACGACACGTACCGAGTGTGTGCGCAAGCAGATTTGAAGATAGTTCATGAGTGAGACTTGAAAGTGAATCAAGTTGAAGTCTCCAAGGTAAGACCTATGGAACGAAGTCAGTAAAACTGTAATTGAGACTCCGGATTGATTGAATCAACGAGACGCACCGAGTTCCAGTGTGCAGAGATAGTGGTCCAAACATCCAACGGCTTGAAGTGCTTCGAAGGCAATGATCTTTGAAGCGAGTCAGAAATCTAATAGAAAATTTGAATGGAGCAACGCACAGGGTGTAACCGAGTCAACGAAATGAGTTGAATTCGCATTCTTGAGTTGTGAGACGTGGGAATTGAGTGTGACTGTTGAGATCTAAGCAAACGGAGTCAGTAAACGCGAAAAACTTGAACGGGAACATGCACACCTTGCGACGTAGAGGGTCACTTTTGAAGCGCGCAGTCGAAATTTGAAGCCGAGGTGGAATCTGAAGCGGATCTAAAGAAACAGAGTCAGTAAATGCGAAGGCTTTGAATGGAAGTACGCGCACCTGGCAAGCTAAACGTTCAGTTTGAAACGGGGCGTCGAAATTTGAAGCAGGGTGTCGAGATTTGAAGTGCTTGTGTGGTTGAATGCGCTCGACATTGGCGATGGAGCTTGAGTTTGTGCAGATAATGGATCCATTTCGAAGCAGGGAATCGAGATCCTGAAGGCGGTCAGATAGGAATGAAAGGGTGCGCAGGAACACACACCATAGGCATCATGTCGACATTGAAGCAAATTTGACGATGGTGGTGCGGAGACTAGTGGTGGGATTAACTTGAACTAAATGTTCCGTAAGTGGCTGGAAGGTTGCGGCGATGTTGGGGTCATTGTCGGCGGCGGCGGCGGCGAATGAGCGGCGATGACGAGGAGACTGGAAGATGTGAAGAAGTGAGCGGGGAGTTGGTTTGGAAGCGGCGACACACACCTGGCGGTGCATGGGGTCGATATCGAAAGTACTGAGGTTGAATTGGCGTTGAGGATTGGCGACGGCGGGGTTGAGTGGCGTGGGGTCGACGACGGTGACGAGGCAAGACAGCAACGGTGCCAATGACAAGCAAAGGCACCGCAGGCATCGAGCATGTCGAGTAATATGCTAGAGGTAGTGAGAGGAGAGGGTGGGGCGAGATCTGGGTGGTGGTTGGAAATTGGAATGAAGGATAGGTGGGGGGTTGCCCGGTACTTATAGATTTCGGGAAGGGCCCAGAATGTCGGGCGGGCTGTGTTTCCTGAGCGAACGTAAGTTTAAAATAGATGGTAACGCACCCGATATCTGGCAACCGCGCGGAGAACTTCCCAACATAAAACTAACTTTCGCACCCTGAAAGGCTCCGTCTCGAATCATGCACCGCCGACCGTTAAATAAAAGCGGCGATCTTGTTAGAATACAAGAATAGATTGTGGGTACGAGTTGGTGCGGATCCGCGGGCTAAAGTGGAGGTGTGGTGAATATATTCGTAGATGTTGAAAACGAACCATGCGCAATAATTGAGTGTAACGGACGCGCAGGTTCAAAGTTTTTAAGCCAGGATTGGATTTCAAGTTAGAAAGATTATTGGGGAAGGTTTCGGCGGAGTGGCGAGGCAAGGAGTGGGCATGATAACAAAAATAAGGTAGGGGGGTAAAACATTAATCTCGAGCCAGGAGCGGGGATGTAGACACGCACCAAAGATTTCCACCCTATTCCCACATCAAAGATCACCGCCCACACTTCCATCAAGGGTCTTGTGGACCCGTGTTGGACCAACAGCTCGGAAATGGATTTGCATCCATTTCGAGTTTGTTGCATCCCTGAGAGCTCCCGAATCCACGGGAGCGGCGGAGATGCTGCGGCGTATCCATGAAAGTTGGCCGCAAGTCTTCTTGGAGCTCTGTCACCTGTGTTTAGCATGTGGTAAGATTCAACATGCTTTTTGCACATACCAGCATGTGTTCGAATTGAGCATGGTGGAATGCGGAAATGAAGCGCCAGGGACGTAGAGTACAAGCGAAAGAGTGTCATAAATTAATTTCGGCCAGGTCGGGCTTACCGTTGGCCGGATTCAAAAAATCGACATGGAAAATGGGAGCAAGAGGCGGCTTCCCAAATTGGGCGGCGTTGAATCGGTGGCTCGGACCGCGCCATTTTTGACAGCGGTGGCGGTGGAAAGCCATCAATTTCGTTGAATCTTTCGCTTGAGCCCCCGTTTCAGCGGGAAAAAATTGTGGGCAGGTGCATAAATGTCCTACACATCATTTCTAAGCTATCAAGATTAAATTCAGCCTTAAATCGCGGTATGTTGACTCTACGCGCGATTGTGGTTGACTTTTCAACCTATTTTTAGCTTGGTGCACGATTTGCAGCGTTACGTTGTAGATTTCCGCTCCGTCTCCGAGGCCTCGGGCCTTTCTTTTTGACTCGTGTTTCTTTTCCCACAGCAACCCTGGCTCCTTTCGGTTCTTAGAGATGCGTTGAAACTGGAGGTAAACTTCCCATTTTTTGATCTTGCTTATTTTCAACACTTTCGTGGTTTGATTTGATGCCTTGGGTTCCTATATCTCGTGCATATTGAAGTCATTTCACCCGCCTAAGTCCTATGGGGAAATGCAAGGGCTTGTCCAAAACCGGCAGAGGTGATCAATTGTGTCGATTTCGGATTTACCCCAGCTCACTGTTTTCAACTTGGATATTTTGTAATCTGCAAGATTTACATTTGTGAGCCGTACCGGCAGCGCATAGGCGTCCTGATTTCATTTTTTCGAGTCTAATGGAGCCCCAAACAAGCTTAGCTGTATTTGGAAAACAAAATCTTCTTGAATGACTTGACACAGGTCTTTAGCCGCTAACACACAAAAGATAATCAGACCGCAATGTGGACTCGAACCAAGTCTAAATGTAAATTGTCATCCTCGCACAGCGGCTCCAGGCACACAGTTCAGGGGAAAATGATGTCGGGCATCCCGGATGAGAATGGTATTAATAGAGATTGGCGGGAGGAGAGGCACGGAGGGAATAGGCTGCCAGTGCAACCCGCGTTGCTGTGTAACCGTCCGCGGAGGTGAACATGAGGCGGAGAATCACAAATAAGGTTGAACTTACGAGATGCTGAATATTTGATGCAACGACCAAACAATGACAACTGTTGCTTCTTCCTCTTATACCCCCACCATCTTCACCCTCTTTCTCCCTCCCCTCTCTTCTCCGCATCCAAGACGAGCTCGAATTCTCCTCGTCCTCGTGGCGACATCTCGACAGTCCTGGCCAACCTCAGCAATGTTCAGCAGGCCACTTCGAGTGTTTGACAACTTCGAGATGGCGCTTGCGCTCATCGTGAGTTTGATGCTCTCATTTTCAATCCTCCGGGCTCATTCCCATTTATGCTAACTAGCTTACACGTTTTTGCCTAGCTTCGCGGCAGTGGTGGTGCGGAGTCTTACTGGAAATTTTGATTCAATTTCTGGTGTCCCGCGAGCAGGGATATGTGTCAGAGGTATGTCTGTCCATTTTCGTGTTCGTATCTGCCTCCTTACTGATCTATTGAGGGCCCTGCTTTGTGTTTTAAGTTCCACAGCGGCGGCGCGCAGCGTCGATGCTTCCATTTTTTTTTACAACCTTTATCAAACTCAACCAACCGCAGCTAATCAACTTGGCAGGCGTTGGCGGCGCGTTGCGCCGCCGTGGATTTTTTCCCCCGAGTTCTGGCATTCCGCTGAGCAAGACTGTGTTTCACTTGTGCCAGCCTGGCATCCCCTGGAAATTTGGTTCAGTTTTTGAGATTCCCGAGGCAGGGATTACCTCTTGGTATGTGCGTTCCCTGATGCTACATATTTTGTTTAATTTTCCTCCAGCACAACATCCTTCAGTAATCCTTACCGATATCTGGCGGTAATCATGAGTCGGCGGTGCTTCCGAAATTTTATTCAATTTACGGTGTTCCGCCGAGCAAACTTAAGCATCAAAGGTATCTCCTCCCACATTCAAATCATACTCAATGATAATCTCATTCCGCTAGTCTCACATTCTGGCTTGAACCAGGGTTTCGGCAGCGCGGATCTGCCGCCTCTAAAATTGCTTCGACTCCATCAACCTCGGGGACAGTCCTGCACGCGCTTGTACGCGCCGGCGGCGCATAGCGCCGCTCTCAAAATTCTAATTTGATTTTTCGCATTCCCGCGAACAAGGTTATGCGGCACACGTACATATGTGACATCTTTATATTATGCCTATTGACACTAACCAAATTCCTTCAACTCTATCCCTCACCATCTGAGCTCCTCCACGCCTACGCGCTGCTGCACCAAACTCAGATCACATTTTATGCGTTCCGGCAACTGGGGTTACAATTTCACTGTAAGTTCCACTCGGATTGTCGTTATGAACGCGTTTTTGGCGAGTTTTTCGATCTAAACTTCAGTTTTTGCGTCCCCGCGAGCGGTGTTACGCGTTCAAGGTACGCATACATTGTCCCTGGTTCCCACGCGATATTGACGCGTTTTAAACCATCCCAGGGGCTTCAAAAATTGTGCCAATGCCCTACCAACCCTGTTCTTGAAAAATCCAACCCATTGGTGAGTTTTCTTGAATTCTACGCGTCCAGGAACTTACAAATGCATGCAGACCGCGAATATTTCAAATATTTTGCCTTCAATTACGTGTTTACCCACGCGCCAAGTTGAATTTCAACAAAGTTCAAAACGCGTCAATAGTTCAATTGAATTACAAGTCACTTCAAATTTACGCGTCGTATTCAACTCCTGTTGCTGCAACTTGGATTTTTCAAGTCAAACGTGCCAATTACAGGACGCTCAAGTTCAATTTCACATTACTTCTGGTTCACTCACTCAATTTGACTTGAAAAACATGACTTTCCACCATTCTCGGGGATCTCGGGCGAGATGCAGCGGTTGGTTTCTCTGCCTCCAAGGACGTGTTTTTGGCGTGTTTCTGACGCGAATATCAGCTACAATTTTCCCGAAATTTCTTCTCATGTACACCCGTCTACTTTTTTCCTTGTCTCTGTCTTCCGAAAAAAAATTCTATTGTATTTTTTTTGGCCGTGTACAATTGCGGACTTCACTATTTAAGCTTTCTCAAATTGATGTCTTGACCCGTTGATAGGCGATGTCGCGTATTATATGAGGCCACGCACGAGTACGGCAAGTGTCGGTATACCTTTGAATAGCTCACCAGAATATCGACATTCGATATTCAAAGGAAAGGCCCGAATCCCCCGGCGTTTTCTCTGAGGAAATTCCTGGTACAAAACTGTTGCCGGGTTTTGATCTCACCGTGAACGCATTGGCCGTTTTCTGCAGGGAAAATGGATATAAATTCCACAGGATCTCCCGTTTTGGGAACCCTTGGGAAATTCCGCATGAGCGGCCGCTGAAGCACTCCTTTCGGATTTTCCCTCTGGCAACGCTTCAGAGTGTTGATGCAGATTCTATGTGGTACGCACGAGTACGGCAGATCAAATGAATCTCAAGTACCGGAGGCCCTATGAGTGACAGCTCCTGGCGCTGCTCTCTGAGACTCTGAGCACCCGAATGTGCCACGACGGCCCTTGTCTCGAATCTCTTGATTTTCTTTTCTTCGCCGGTTGGTTCTTCAAGCCTACATCAACTGTCCACGGATACTTACAGCTATCAGCTACATTAGAGAGCCAAAACCTCTGAATAGCTCACATTTGATTATGACTTGTTGTGGTTCGGTCCAAGCGCAAACTACGCGTATATCGCGGTCACGTGCGCGAGCCTTGCTCTTGGCTCTTCCCTCCTAAGTCGTTCCCGCTATCGTCCCCCGTTTGCTCTTCCCGCGTTCAGGCGCTGGATGTAAAGCGCGTATATCGCGGAAGACACCTTCTGGGAGCTTGGAAGATCGGAAGTTTACTGCTTATATCCAACTGCGGACTTGCACTGGTACGGTGACGATCCCAAGGAACATCCGACTGGGAATCATTCTGAATCATCTCAAGGCATCAGGCTCTGTATACTGCATCTGCTGGGACTCTATGACCGCTCTGGCTCACAATCCACGAGTATAAGTATTGCCTTCCATAAAGAACACGTCTCGTTCAAGAATTCAAGGTTCCGAAGAATGCATTTTGGATTCCTGTGGCGAC
Source organism: Mycena crocata (assembly GCA_029281795.1). Classification (NCBI taxonomy): domain Eukaryota; kingdom Fungi; phylum Basidiomycota; class Agaricomycetes; order Agaricales; family Mycenaceae; genus Mycena; species Mycena crocata. Next base: position 586,077 of record JARJCP010000017.1, on the reverse strand, counting down.
TCTGGGGCTTGCTTTGGGTGCTACATCTATCGCGCCTTCCGGCCGTTCTGGCTCGGGGAAAGATAATATAATGGCATATAATGAGGACCACGAGCACACAACCGCTGAATCTGATCATCGCCGAATATTCTTGAAGATATCCTGGAATGCTCAGAGCTGAAAGTCGATGGTCACAGCTCTATGGTCTATGTACGGCCGCACCCGTCAATGACTGTCCATCCATCGGGCTTTTTCCCAGTTTTTTCTTCAAAGGTGGAGAGACACCTCGCCGTATCAAGGTTTCTTCGTTTTCTGACAATCCCGTCGGTACCCTCGCAGTCACCGTGATGCTCAGATCCCCTTCCAACTCCTCTGGAGAAAAACCCCCCTTCACGTTTTTATTCATTTTTCTTGGGCCATCGGCCTTCCTGCCAACTTCCGGATCTTCACATCCCAGAAGAACCCTGTTCTCCGGCCGAATCTATGCAGTTTCCGTCCAGTTTTGGTGAAAATGCAAGTGATTCAAGGGGCTGGCCGTTTGCGCATGTTTTTTCGAGGGGCTTCACCGCTGGAACTCGAAGGCCTTGCGCTCAAACCGATACCGATGAGTGACAGGAAATCGGTGGCTCTACTGGACCCGTAGGCACTCCATTTATCACGAAGAGGGTGGGCATGTGAAGGAATCAACATGAGAAAAAAACGGTATCAAGGCTGCTGGACACCAAACGTAAACAGTCCGTGGCGGTGTACAAAGGTTTATGAACGACGGCCATAGGGTATTCATTACCCTTCCTCCAGCCATGGCTGCACAAGGTCCTCCTCTCCATCAAAACACCGCCTCCGCCCGCATGCCGCGCACACGCTACCTCTCTGCGGCCACTCGCTCATCGCCGCCCTCGCCTCCGCTTCTCCGCCTATGCGCCCAGGGCACACCAGCTGCAGGCGAGTCCGTCCCGACATGCGCACATCCCCGTCGTTGCCCGACACCCACTGCGCGTACCTACACCCATGTCCAGTCAGCGCGTAAGCAACCGCTCCGACGACGTACCGCTACCACATCGTCTCGGCCACGACCCATTCGCCGTGAACGCAAAGGCCACGTTCCACAACATCCTTCCGCACTCCACGCGCCGAGGGGTCGAATACGAGTGCTGCGATGCGTAGACCTGCGCCACGTCAGCAGGTTATAACCCGAGACCAATCGCGCATACATGCAATCTCCCGCCGTTCTTGACCAAACTCGGCATCCGTATGCCGCACACCCAGAACCAACGGTGTATTCGCCGCGCGGTGTGTGTGCGCGACTTGCGAGCCGCACTTCCCGCCCGAACGCAACGTCTGCACGTACATACTTCAATACTGCCTTCATGTGCCAGCAAATGCAGTACCTGAAAAACAAAAGTAAGCAGATGCAAAGTGCGACGTGGTTCCGCGGGTACTGACCTCTTACGCAGGTATGAATTTGCGAACGCGGGGAGCCATACCCCAGCTAGCTTCCCCGCTCGCTCGCAATTCATGCTTGCTCCCACGGGATAGCCCGTCTGCGAACGGCATTCCGGTATGTGTCGCAGTTACTCAATTGCGCCGCATCTCTAATCCCTTTCAAGCGAATCAGCGCCGGCTTCGTTTCGAGGATCGAAGAACGAGGCAACGCACCGTTACGCTACGTTCGCACGGCCGGGCTTTTCCTCAATGTCGAAACTGGTCTTCTGCAAGGAGCATGCATCAACGCCATTTTCGCGCCAGAAGTGAAAGTGCGTACCTGACACGTTGCGCCGACTCCGGCCTCGTTCTCTGCGTGTCCGGCTGCGAGTCGTCCGAGCGCGTCGTACAGGCAAGGACTTGCGGGCGTCTCCTTCAACGCCTAAACACGGAGCCCTGGCTCCCCACACACACTCTGCCCTCCGTTTCCGTCTCTGCGCCAGTAGTCTGGACCCGTCTCCCTACCCCGACAATTGGCATCCGCAACGACCCCGCCCAGCTGCATCCGAGCTTCGCACTCACCCGGCGCCGTTCGCCCTCGATACCGGTCGCATTCGCGCTAGTCGCGTTCCAGATCCCTCGCGGCCAAGCCAGTCCAATGCGGTCCCTGAAAAACAATGCACTTATTAGCGCGTGAATCAGAACACGCAAAGAATCGCGCTTACCGGCGAATGGGTCCCAGTACGAGTCCGGCCGGCATACCGCGCAGAGTCCAAGTGGGGTCTCGATGCGCCACGAGTCCCGCGCCGCGTCGATCGTCGTGCGGGACGCATGGAGCTCGTGCGAATCCCGTGTGGAGCCGATTGGCACTCATGCCAACCCCCCGACTCGCGCCCACCGACGCGTATCCCACACCGAGCCCTCAGACGCGTCGTGCCGCTAGCCTTGATTCGAGCCAAAGTCCCGCCACCTCGATTGGCCCAAGTCCCGCGTGGCGGGCAGTCCGAGTCGCTTCCGCACGTAGAATTCGCCGAGTCGGATTCGGGACGTGGCGAATCACCCCGCCCAAACCCAGCGTAAGAGTCCCGGCCTCGCCCGCTGCACGGAAGGTTTCACTCTCCTGCGAACGCGGCATCCCCGTACCATCCGCCGCCGCCGCGTTATCCAGGTATGTGTCGCATTACTCGATTCGGAGACATCTCTAATCTCTTTCAGAAAAAATCAGCTTCGCTTTCAAAGAACAAGGAACAAGACAACGCACCGTTACGATGCACATTCGCACCGCCCGCCCTCCGATCTTCATTGAACTCACAAAGACAAGCCGGGCCTTTGAATTCTGAAGCAGCATCAGCGGAATTTTCAAGCCAGACGTGCGTGAAGTGCGTACCTGACCCTCTGCGGCGGCGTTGCGCGGCGTTGCACGGCGCTGTGACGTCCCCTCGAGCGACGGTGGTGCGAGAGCGTCCGCAGTATCGAAATAGGTATGTTAAAGTCAATCTAAAAGTCCGAAATTAGCACAACTGAATCAGACTCAATAGACCCGAACGTACCTCGGCATCTCGTCCATGTACCTCTTACGCGCGTCTGGAACCGGGCGCAAGCTCAAGTCGGAGTCCGAGTCGGAGTCGCAAGGAGGAGGTTTCCGAGTCCCGCTAGCTGTCATTCCGGTGAGAACCTATCCAAAAAAGCGGAGCAAATGTGAAATACTGACTGTTGTGGCTTGAAGGAAGGTTCGATGCGATCGTGCGCCGAGGTTTGCGCGCGAATTGGAGGCAGAGAGTGCCGGAAGAGTTGGATATGGCGAGTCGGCGGGAGGGAGTGTTGTCAACCCTGATTGGGAATTGGCTCCGTTTCGATATTTTGTTGATTGAATGACATTGTTTGGAGTTGGAACTACAAGACTTGTGAGGGAGATGAAAGAGGGTGGATTCGCAGGTCTTACCTGCGACTCGGTCCTGTTTTGAGAATGAATCGAACCAACGCAACGAGGACCCGAGAGTAGATGAAAACTATGTAGCGTCAATACAGTCTGTTACTTGGTGATTTGACCGCAATGGTGGCTTACCTCGGAGCAATAAGGTGTGTATATATGGTCATGCAAGTAAAGTAACTGAAGTCGAACGAAGTTGGTCAAGATATTGCTCGGATCTTTTAATATTAACATACCTCGATCATACTCGGAGGGTGAGACGTGCAGTGGTTACACGGAACCGAAGGCTATTCAAGATAAGTCAGTCAACTCTTATAAGAAGAAAATTATGTGCCATACCTGTTATAATTACGACGCTTTGGAGCATAGTCTCGACCTAATAGGATCGAGTTAGCAAGTATACTTCAAGCAAGATAAATTTTACATACCTTGGTAAGTTGAGCTTGATGTTACTCATGTAGGACTGGCTGCCGTTGAAGCTGACAGCGAGTGGTCAATACCGAAGGACCTGAAGAAAGTCAGTCAGAAGAGAGTTGAAGATGTGAATATAGAAACATACCGTGGTTCAAACTCGACTCGAATCCAATGTCGATGCTCTAAATTGAACAAGTCAACAGTTGAAGCAGTATGTATAGATTAAATGCGACTAACCTGAGACCGAAATCGAAGCAACGCCGAATGAACATGAACCATCCATCGAGCATTGAACCTAGTATTGTGCATTGAGAGAATGAAACGATAGGATAATATCAAGACATACCTGAAGGCTGTATCCCAAGTCTCGGCGTTATGAGTCAACGACGATGCGGATGTATAGCTTCGAGCTACCGAAGTAAGGACATAAATAAGTCAATAATCATTGAGACGAGACTGAATTCAACGCACCTGGGATCCCATGCAACCATGATACAATCCTCCAGCCTACTAAGTTGAACCATCTTCCAAGGTTGAACCCCAATGCAAGGACTTGGAGCGAATGCGTGACTGAGAATTGAGTAATGAAGTGAGTTTTGAGGGCCCGGCAAGGCGCGATCGAACGAAGGTAAGACCTAGTCAAACAAAGTCAGTAAGGATATGGTTGAAATGGATGCTTGAACTGACTTCGACGCACCTGGGTTGTATGCCCCTCCATAATACCCTTCCCTCGTTCAACATCCTTCAACCGAAACTTGAACCACACTTGAATGGTTGGCATTGAAGGCTTGAAGCGACTCGGGCATTCTTGAGACTGCGAAAAAAGTCAGTTCGAAAGCATGCATGTAGTCAAAATTGAACGAACGACACGTACCGAGTGTGTGCGCAAGCAAATTTGAAGATAGTTCATGGGTGAGACTTGGAAGTGAATCAAGTTGAAGTCTTCAAGGTAAGACCTATGGAACGAAGTCAGTAAAACTGTATTTGAGACTCCGCATTGGATGAATGAAACGCACCGAGTTCCAGTGCGCAGAGATAGTAATCCAAACATCCAAAGGCTTGAAGTGCTTCGAAGGCAACGATCTTTGAAGCGAGTCAGAAATCTAACAGAAAATTTGAATGCAGCAACGCACAGGGTGTAACGGAGTCAACGAAATGAGCTGATTTCGCATTGTGAGACGCGGGAATTGAATGCGACTGTTGAGATCTAAGCAAACCGAGTCAGTAAATGCGAATTGTTCAAAGGGCAACACACGCACCTTGCGACAGAGGATCAGTTTTGAAGCGCAGCATCGAAAGTTGAAGGCCAGTACTAGTTGAGATTTGAAGCGGATCTAATGAAAACAGATTCAGTAAAGGTAAAGTATTTGAACGGGAATATACGGACCTGGCGTCGTAAAGAGTCAACTTTGAACGGCAGCGCCGAAATTTGAAGCAGGCTCTTGAAATTTGAAGTGCTTGTGTCGACTCGGCGGTCGAATTTGAAGCTGCAATCGATGTCGGCGGCCGGATTTGAGTGCTTTGAAGAGACTAGGACGAGTTTGAAGCAAGGAATCGAGCTGTTGAAAAGGATCAGATAGGAACGAAGGGGTGCGCAGAAACACACACCATAGTGCCGAAATTGAAGCAACATTGGTGTTGAACAAGATGTTCCGCAAGGGCCGGGAGAGTTGCGGAATGGTTGAGGTCGTTGTTGGCAGCGGCGGCGAATGAGCGGCGATGACGACGACCTGCAATGCGGCGAAGGAGTGAGAGGGAGTCAGGTTTGAAGTCGGATCACACACCTCGTAGTCTACAGAGTCGATATTGAAGGTGCCGAGGCGAGTCGGCGTTGAGGATAACATTAGCGGCGACGGCATGGTGAGTGGCGTGGGGTCGACGACGGCGGTGAAGCTGAACACCAACGATGCCAACGACAGGAGAGGGCATCGAGGATGTCGAGCATAGTGGAGGGATAGAGCAGAGGTAGTGAGAAGAGGAGGTGGGGCGAGAAGTGGGTGGTGGTTGGAATGATGATTAGGTGGGTGGTTGCGCTATACTTATAGGTTTCGGGAGGGGCCCAGGGTTTCGGGTGGGCTGTGGTCCCTTAGCAAACGTAAGTTTAAAATAGATGGTAACGCACCCGATGCATGGGAACCGCCCGGAGAACCTCCCGACGATAATTAACCTCAACACCCTGGATTTGCGTTTCTCACACCATGCGCTGCCGACCCCTGAATCGAAGCGGGGACCTTGTTGGAATACTAAAATAGATTGTGGGTCCGAGTTGGCGAGGGACTGCGGGCCAAACTGGACATGTAGTGGATATATTCGGATGTGTTGAAAACGAACCATAGGCAGTAATTGAGTGTGGAGAGCGCGCGGGTCAAATATTTTTGACCAGAGCAGAACTTTAAGTTGATAAAGAGATTGGGGGAAATTTCTGCGGAGTGTTGGAGGAAGGGGTGCGCATGAGGGTAGAAATAGGGTAGGGTGGTAAAATATTAGTTTCGAGCCATCGGCGGGGATGTAGCCACGCACCAGGCATTTCCACCCTATTTCCACATCAAAGATCTCCGCCCACACTTCCATCAAGGGTCTTGTGGACCCGTGTTGGACCAACAGCTCGGAAATGGATTTGCATCCATTTCGATTTTGTTGAATCCCTGAGAGCTCCCGAATCCATGGGAGCGGCGGAGATGCTGCGGCGTATCCATGGAAGTTGGCCGCAGGTCTTCTTGGAGCTCTGTCACCTGTGTTTAGCATGTGGTAAGATTCAACATGCTTTTTGCACATACCAGCATGTGTTCGAATTGAGCATGGTGGAATGCGGAAATGAAGCGCCAGGGACGTAGAGTACAAGCGAAAGAGTGTCATAAATTAATTTCGGCCAGGTCGGGCTTACCGTTGGCCGGATTCAAAAAATCGACATGGAAAATGGGAGCAAGAGGCGGCTTCCCAAATTGGGCGGCGTTGAATCGGTGGCTCGGACCGCGCCATTTTTGACAGCGGTGGCGGTGGAAAGCCATCAATTTCGTTGAATCTTTCGCTTGAGCCCCCGTTTCAGCGGGAAAAAATTGTGGGCAGGTGCATAAATGTCCTACACATCATTTCTAAGCTATCAAGATTAAATTCAGCCTTAAATCGCGGTATGTTGACTCTACGCGCGATTGTGGTTGACTTTTCAACCTATTTTTAGCTTGGTGCACGATTTGCAGCGTTACGTTGTAGATTTCCGCTCCGTCTCCGAGGCCTCGGGCCTTTCTTTTTGACTCGTGTTTCTTTTCCCACAGCAACCCTGGCTCCTTTCGGTTCTTAGAGATGCGTTGAAACTGGAGGTAAACTTCCCATTTTTTGATCTTGCTTATTTTCAACACTTTCGTGGTTTGATTTGATGCCTTGGGTTCCTATATCTCGTGCATATTGAAGTCATTTCACCCGCCTAAGTCCTATGGGGAAATGCAAGGGCTTGTCCAAAACCGGCAGAGGTGATCAATTGTGTCGATTTCGGATTTACCCCAGCTCACTGTTTTCAACTTGGATATTTTGTAATCTGCAAGATTTACATTTGTGAGCCGTACCGGCAGCTCATAGGCGTCCTGATTTCATTTCTTCGAGTCTAATGGAGCCCCAAACAAGCTTAGCTGTATTTGGAAAACAAAATCTTCTTGAATGACTTGACACAGGTCTTTAGCCGCTAACACACAAAAGATAATCAGACCGCAATGTGGACTCGAACCAAGTCTAAATGTAAATTGTCATCCTCGCACAGCGGCTCCAGGCACACAGTTCAGGGGAAAATGATGTCGGGCATCCCGGATGAGAATGGTATTAATAGAGATTGGCGGGAGGAGAGGCACGGAGGGAATAGGCCGCCAGTGCAACCCGCGTTGCTGTGTAACCGGTGAACATGAGGCGGAGAATCACAAATAAGGTTGAACTTACGAGATGTTGAATATTTGATGCAACGACCAAACAATGACAACTGTTGCTTCTTCCTCTTATACCCCCACCATCTTCACCCTCTTTCTCCCTCCCCTCTCTTCTCCGCATCCAAGACGAGTTCGAATCCTCCTCGTTCTCGTGGCGACATCTCGACAGTCCTGGCCAACCTCAGCAATGTTCAGCAGGCCACTTCGAGTGTTTGACAACTTCGAGATGGCGCTTGCGCTCATCGGGAGTTTGATGCTCTCATTTTCAACCCTCCGGGCTCATTCCCATTTATGCTAACCAGCTTACACGTTCTTGACTAGTTTTGCGGCAGTGGTGGTGCGGAGTCTTACCGGAAATTCTGATTCAATGTCTGGTGTCCCGCGAGCAGGGATATGTGTCAGAGGTATGTCTATCCATTTTCGTGTTCGTATCTGCCTCGTTGCTGATCTATTGAGGGCCCTGCTTTGTGTTACAAGTTCCACAGCGGCGGCGCGCAGCGCCGATGCTTCCATTTTTTTACAACCTTTATCAAACTCAACCAACCGCAGCTAATCAACTTGGCAGGCGTTGGCGGCGCGTTGCGCCGCCGTGGATTTTTCCCCTGAGTTTTGGCATTCCGCCGAGCAAGACTGCATTTCACTTGTGCCAGCCTGGCATCACCTGGAAATTTGTTTCAGTTTTTGGAATTCCCGAGGCTGGGATTACCTCTTGGTATGTGCGTTCCCTGATGCTACAGATCTTGTTTAATTTTCCTCCAGCACAACATCCTTCAGTAACCCTTACCGATATCTGGCGGTAATCACCTATGCGCCGCTTGCGAAATTTTATTCAATTTACGGTGTTCCGCCGAGCAAACTTAAGCATCAAAGGTATGTCCTCCCACATTCAAATCATACTCAATGATAATCTCATTCCGCTAGTCTCACATTCTGGCTTGAACCAGGGTTTCGGCAGCGCGGATCTGCCGCCTCCAAAATTGCTTCTACTCCATCAACCTCGAAGACAGTCCTGCACGCGCTTGTATGCGCTGGCGGCGCATAGCGCCGCTCTCAAAATTCTAATTTGATTTTTCGCATTCCCGCGAACAAGGTTATGCGGCACACGTATGTGACATCTTTATATTATGCCTATTGACACTAACCAAATTCCTTCAACTCTATCCCTCACCATCTGAGCTCCTCGATGCCTACGCGCTGCTGCACCAAACCGCGTTCCGGCAACTGGGGTTACAATTTCACTGTAAGTTCCACTCGGCTTGTCGTTATGAACGCGTTTTTGGCGCGTTTTTTTTCAATCTAAACTTCAGTTTTCGCGTCCCCGCGAGCGGTGTTACGTGTTCAAGGTACGCAGACATTGTCCCTGGTTCCCACGCGATATTGACGCGTTTTAAACCATCCCAGGGGCTTCAAAAATTGTGCCAATGCCCTACCAACCCTGTTCTTGAAAAATTCAACCCACTGGTGAGTTTCCTTGAATTCTACGCGTCCAGGAACTTACAAATGCATGCAGACCGCGAATATTTCAAATATTTTGCCTTCAATTACGTGTTTACCCACGCGCCAAGTTGAATTTCAACAAAGTTCAAAACGCGTCAATAGTTCAATTAAATTCTATGTAACTTCAAATTTACGCGTCGTATTCAACTCCTGTTGCTGCAACTTGGATTTTCAGGTCAAATGTGCCAATAACAAGACGCTCAAGTTCAATTTCACATTACTTCTAGTTCACTCAGTCAACTTTGACTTGAAAAACACGACTTTCCACCATGCTCGGGGATCTCGGGCGAGATTTAGCGGTTGGTTTCTCTGCCTCCAAGCATGTCTCTTTGGCGGGTTTCTGACGCAAATATCAGCTACAATTTCCCAAAAATTTCTTCTCATGTACACCCGTCTACTTTTTCCTTGTCTCTGTCTTCCGAAAAAAAAATTCTATTGTATTTTCTTTTGGCCGTGTACAATTGCGGACTTCACTATTTAAGCTTTCTCAAATTGATGTCTTGACCCGTTGATAGGCGATGTCGCGTATTACATGAGGGCACGCACGAGTACGGCAAGTGTCGGTATACCTTTGAATAGCTCACCAGAATATTGACATTCGATATTCAAAGGAAAGGCCCGAATCCCCCGGCGTTTTCTCTGAGGAAATTCCTGGTAGGAAACTGTTGCCGGGTTTTCCCCAGAAATCTCACCGTGAACGCATTCGCCGTTTCTGCAGGGAAAATGGATATAAATTCCACAGGATCTCCCGTTTTGGGAACACTTGGGAAATTCCGCATGAGCGGCCGCTGAAGCACTCCTTTTGGATTTTCCCTCTGGCAACGCTTCAGAGTGTTGATGCAGATTCTATGTGGTACGCACGAGTACGGCAGATCAAATGAATCTCAAGTACCGGAGGCCCTATGAGTGACAGCACCTGGCGCTGCTCTCTGAGACTCTGAGCACCCGAATGTGCCACGACAGCCCTTGTCTCGACTCTCGAATCTTTGGATTTTTTTTCTTCGCCGGTTGGTTCTTCAAGGCTACATCAACTGTCCACGAATACTTACAACTATCAGCTACATTAGAGAGCAAAAAACCTCTGAATAGCTCACATTTGATTATGACTTGTTGTGGTTCGGTCCAAGCGCAAACTACGCGTATATCGCGGTCACGTGTGCGAGCCTTGCTCTTGGCTCTTCCCTCCTAAGTCGTTCCCGCTATCGTCCCCCGTTTTCTCTTCCCGCGCTCAGGCGCTGGATGTAAGACGCGTATATCGCGGAAGACACCTTCTGGGAGCTTGGAAGATCGGAAGTTTACTGCTTATATCCAGTTGCGGACTTGCACTGGCACGGTGACGATTCCAAGAACATCCGACTGGGAAACATTCTGGATCATCCCAAGGCATCAGGCTCTATATCTGCTGGGACTCTATGACCGCTCTGGCTCACGACCCACGAGTATAAGTATTGCCTTCCAGTAAAGAACACTTCTCGTTCAAGAATTCAAGGTTCCGAAGAATGCATTCTGGATTCCTGTGGCGACTCTGGGGCTTGCTTTGGGTGCTACATCTATCGCGCCTTCCGGCCGTTCTGGCTCGGGGAAAGATAATGGCGTATAATGGCATATATTGAGGACCACGAGCACACAACCGCTGAATCTGATCATCGCCGAATTCTTGAAGATATCCTCAGGGAATGCTCAGAGCTGAGAGTCGATGGTCACAACTCTATGGTCTATGTATGGCCGCACCCGTCAATGATTGTCCATCCATCGGGCTTTTTCCCAGTTTTTTCTTCAAAGGTGGAGAGATACCTCGCCGTATCAAGGTTTCTTCGTTTTCTGACAATCCCGTCGGTACCCTCGCAGTCACCGTGATGCTCAGATCCCCTTCCAACTCCTCTGGAGAAAAACCCCCCTTCACGTTTTTATTCATTTTTCTTGGGCCATCGGCCTTCCTGCCAACTTCCGGATCTTCACATCCCAGAAGAACCCTGTTCTCCGGCCGAATCTATGCAGTTTCCGTCCAGTTTGGTGAAAATGCAAGTGATTCAAGGGGCTGGCCGTTTGCGCATGTTTTTTCGAGGGGCTTCATCGCTGGAACGAAGGCCTTGCGCTCAAACCGATACCGCTGAGTGACGGGAAATCGGTGGCTCTACTGGACCCGTAGGCACTCCATTTATCACGAAGAGGGTGGGCATGTGAAGGAATCAACATGAGAAAAAAACGGTATCAAGGCTGCTGGACACCAAACGTAAACAGTCCGTGGCGGTGTACAAAGGTTTATGAACGACGGCCATAGGGTATTCATTACCCTTCCTCCAGCCATGGCTGCACATTCTCCGTCGCCGCCCTCCATCTCCATCAAAACACCGCCTCCGCCCGCATGCCGCGCACACGCTACCTCTCTGCGGCCGCTCGCTCCTCGCCGCCCTCGCCTCCGCTTCTCCGCCTCTGCGCCCAGGTCACACCAGCTGCAGGCGAGTCCGTCCCGACATGCGCACATCCCCGTCGTTGCCCGACACCCACTGCGCGTACCTACACCCATGTCCAGTCAGCGCGTAAGCAACCGCTCCGACGACGTACCGCTACCACATCGTCTCGGTCACGACCCATTCGCCGTGAACGCAAAGGCCAAGTTCCACAACATCCTTCCGCACTCCTCGCGCCGAGGGGTCGAATACGACTGCGATGCGTAGATCGCGCCACGTCAGCAGGTTATAACCCCAGACCAATCGCGCATACCTGCAGTACATGCCGCCGTTCTTGACCAAACTCGGCATCCGTATGCCGCACACCCAGAACCAACGGTGTATTCGCCGCGTGGTGTGTGTGCGCGACTTGCGAGCCGCACTTCCCGCCCGAACGCAACGTCTGCACGTACTTCAATACTGCCTTCCTGTGCCGGCAAATGCAGTACCTGAAAAACAAAAGTAAGCAGATGCAAAGTGCGACGTAGTTCCGCGGGTACTGACCTCTTACGCAGGTATGAATTTGCGAACGCGGGGAGCCATACCCCGGCTAGCTTCCCTGCTCGCTCGCAGTTGCTGCTTTCTCCCCCGGGATAGCGCGTTTGCGAACGGCATTCCGGTATGTGTCGCAGTTACTCAATTGCGCCGCATTTCTAATCCCTTTCATGCGAATCAGCATCAGCTTCGTTTCGAGGAGCGAAGAACAAGGCAACGCACCGTTACGCTGCGTTCGCACCGCCGGGCTTTTCCTCAATGTCGAAACTGGTCTTCTGCAAGGAGCATGCATCAACGCCATTTCCGCGCCAGAAGTGAAAGTGCGTACTTGACACGTTGCGCTGGGTGCGTACGGCGCTCCGCAGAGTGGAACTGGGGCATTTCGGGTGACGGTGGTGCGAGGACAAGGACGGCTGCATTCGGAAACAGGTATGTATGTTCAAATCGTTCTACATTGCTGAAATGATTAAGCGCAACTGAATCGGACTCAATAGACCCAGACGTACCTCCATGTACACCGTTCATCCGCGCACGAGCGCGCCTGGAACCGGGCTCAAGTCGGAGTCGGACTCGGAGGAGTCCTGCTACCTGGCATCCTGGTGAGAATCTGTTCAAAAACCGGAGCAAGTGTGAAATACTAACCTCTATGCTTGAAGGAAGGTTTGACGCGATCATGCGCCGAGGTTTGCGTGCGAATTGGAGCGAAAGAGCGGCGGAGGACTTGGATAGGGCGAGTCGGCGGGAGGAAGTGTTCAAGGATATTGGCTCGTTTCGATATTTTGTTGATTGAATAACATCGTTTGAGAATGAAACAAACCCACACAACAAGGACTCGAGGATAATGAACTATGTAGAGTCAATACAGTCTGGTACTTGGTGATTTGACCGCAACGGTGGCTTACCTCGGAGAAATAAGGTACATATGGCCATGCAAGTAACTGAAGTCGAAGTTAGTCAAGAGATTGCTCGGATCTTTCAACATCAACATACCTTGATCATACTTGGAGGGTGAGACGTGCCGTGGTTTCACGGTACCGAAGGCTATTCAAAATAGGTCAGTCAAGTCTTACAAGAAGAAAAATATAGGACATACCTGTTATAATTACGACGCTTTGGAGCATAGTCTCGACCTGATAGGATCGAGTCAGCAAGTATACTTCAACCAAGATAAACTTTACATACCTTGGTCAGTTGAGCTCGGTGTTACTCATGTGGGACTGGCTGCCGTTTAAGCTAACAGCGAGTGGTCAATACTTGAAGAGTTATGATACAAATGTAACTCACCGAAGGTTCGAATATATATAAGCTATTCAACCAAAAGAAAGGTCGGTCAGGCAATATCAGTAGAACCATAATGTAGCATACGTACCTGGGGGTAACGGAAGCATAGTCTCGGCGTTCCGGGTTCAATATGCATGGTGCCGGCGGTCCGAGGTCAATCAGAGGTCGTTCCGCTCAACCATAGTCCAACCAAGTTTCGCGCAAAGACCTAACGATGGAGCGCAAGATTAGAAGGGTCCGAAAATGTTAAATAAGAAACACTTACTTCATGATGTATCGTGTACCACTGAGTTGAACCAAGAGAGAGAAGTTTGAACTAGGTGGAACGAGTCAGTTGTTGAAGCAACAAGAACCAATCATGACTAACCTGGAGCAGTCTGTACTCGAAGCAAGCTCGAATAGGCATTAATTAACCATCGTACGTCGCGCATGCAGCCTATATGGTATAGAGCATCCTCAGCGACGGCAACTACGATCAAATCAAGATTCAAGGCATACCTGAATTGATTCAACTGTAGACTGAATCTTCTTCACGGACATGGGTGATAGCTTCGACCTAGGTTGAAGGATTGTAAAGTAAGTCAATAGACACTTGAACCCATACTGAATTCGACGCACCTGAGTTGTATGCCCCTCCACAATACCCTTCCCTCGTTCAACATCCTTCAAACCGATTCAGAACTTGAACCACGCTTGAATCGTTTGTATTTGAAGGCTTGAAGCGACTCGAGGATTCTTGAGGCTGCGAAAAAAGTCACTTCAAAGGCATGCATGTAGTCAAATTTGAACGAACGACACGTACCGAGTGTGTGCGCAAGCAAATTTGAAGATAGTTCATGAGTGAGACTTGAAAGTGAATCAAATTGAAGTCTCCAAGGTAAGACCTATGGAACGAAGTCAGTAAAACTGTAATTGAGACTCCGGATTGATTGAATGAAACGCACCGAGTTCCAGTGCGCAGAGATAGTAATCCAAACATCCGACGGCTTGAAGTGCTTCGAAGGCAATGATCTTCGAAGCGAGTCAGAAATCTAACAGAAAATTTGAATGGAGCAACGCACAGGGTGTAACCGAGTCAACGAAATGAGTTGAATTCGCATTCTTGAGTTGTGAGACGCGGGAATTGAATGCGACTGTTGAGATCTAAGCAAACCGAGTCAGTAAATGCGAATTGTTCAAAGGGCAACACACGCACCTTGCGACAGAGGATCAGTTTTGAAGCGCAGCATCGAAAGTTGAAGGCCAGTACTAGTTGAGATTTGAAGCGGATCTAATGAAAACAGATTCAGTAAAGGTAAAGTATTTGAACGGGAATATACGGACCTGGCGTCGTAAAGAGTCAACTTTGAACGGCAGCGCCGAAATTTGAAGCAGGCTCTTGAAATTTGAAGTGCTTGTGTCGACTCGGCGGTCGAATTTGAAGCTGCAATCGATGTCGGCGGCCGGATTTGAGTGCTTTGAAGAGACTAGGACGAGTTTGAAGCAAGGAATCGAGCTGTTGAAAAGGATCAGATAGGAACGAAGGGGTGCGCAGAAACACACACCATAGTGCCGAAATTGAAGCAACATTGGTGTTGAACAAGATGTTCCGCAAGGGCCGGGAGAGTTGCGGAATGGTTGAGGTCGTTGTTGGCAGCGGCGGCGAATGAGCGGCGATGACGACGACCTGCAATGCGGCGAAGGAGTGAGAGGGAGTCAGGTTTGAAGTCGGATCACACACCTCGTAGTCTACAGAGTCGATATTGAAGGTGCCGAGGCGAGTCGGCGTTGAGGATAACATTAGCGGCGACGGCATGGTGAGTGGCGTGGGGTCGACGACGGCGGTGAAGCTGAACACCAACGATGCCAACGACAGGAGAGGGCATCGAGGATGTCGAGCATAGTGGAGGGATAGAGCAGAGGTAGTGAGAAGAGGAGGTGGGGCGAGAAGTGGGTGGTGGTTGGAATGATGATTAGGTGGGTGGTTGCGCTATACTTATAGGTTTCGGGAGGGGCCCAGGGTTTCGGGTGGGCTGTGGTCCCTTAGCAAACGTAAGTTTAAAATAGATGGTAACGCACCCGATGCATGGGAACCGCCCGGAGAACCTCCCGACGATAATTAACCTCAACACCCTGGATTTGCGTTTCTCACACCATGCGCTGCCGACCCCTGAATCGAAGCGGGGACCTTGTTGGAATACTAAAATAGATTGTGGGTCCGAGTTGGCGAGGGACTGCGGGCCAAACTGGACATGTAGTGGATATATTCGGATGTGTTGAAAACGAACCATAGGCAGTAATTGAGTGTGGAGAGCGCGCGGGTCAAATATTTTTGACCAGAGCAGAACTTTAAGTTGATAAAGAGATTGGGGGAAATTTCTGCGGAGTGTTGGAGGAAGGGGTGCGCATGAGGGTAGAAATAGGGTAGGGTGGTAAAATATTAGTTTCGAGCCATCGGCGGGGATGTAGCCACGCACCAGGCATTTCCACCCTATTTCCACATCAAAGATCTCCGCCCACACTTCCATCAAGGGTCTTGTGGACCCGTGTTGGACCAACAGCTCGGAAATGGATTTGCATCCATTTCGATTTTGTTGAATCCCTGAGAGCTCCCGAATCCATGGGAGCGGCGGAGATGCTGCGGCGTATCCATGGAAGTTGGCCGCAGGTCTTCTTGGAGCTCTGTCACCTGTGTTTAGCATGTGGTAAGATTCAACATGCTTTTTGCACATACCAGCATGTGTTCGAATTGAGCATGGTGGAATGCGGAAATGAAGCGCCAGGGACGTAGAGTACAAGCGAAAGAGTGTCATAAATTAATTTCGGCCAGGTCGGGCTTACCGTTGGCCGGATTCAAAAAATCGACATGGAAAATGGGAGCAAGAGGCGGCTTCCCAAATTGGGCGGCGTTGAGTCGGTGGCTCGGACCGCGCCATTTTTGACAGCGGTGGCGGTGGAAAGCCATCAATTTCGTTAAATTTTTCGCTTGAGCCCCCGTTTCAGCGGGAAAAAATTGTGGGCAGGTGCATAAATGTCCTACACATCATTTCTAAGCTATCAAGGTTAAATTCAGGCTTAAATCGCGGTATGTTGACTCTACGCGCGATTGTGGTTGACTTTTCAACCTATTTTTAGCTTGGTGCACGATTTGCAGCGTTACGTTGTAGATTTCCGCTCCGTCTCCGAGGCCTCGGGCCTTTCTTTTTGACTCGTGTTTCTTTTCCCACAGCAGCCCTGGCTCCTTTCGGTTCTCAGAGATGCGTTAAAACTGGAGGTAAACTTCCCATTTTGTGATCTTGCTTATTTGTAACACTGTTTCGTGGTTTGATTTGATGCCTTGGGGGTTCCTATATCCCGTGCGTATTGAAGTCATTTCACCCGCCCTTTCATAATTGAAGAAGTCCTATGGGGAAATGCAAGGGCTTGTCCAAAACCGGCAGAGGTGATCAATTGTGTCGATTTCGGATTTACCCCAGCTCACTGTTTTCAACTTGGATATTTTGTAATCTGCAAGATTTACACTTGTGAGCCGTACCGGCAGCGCATAGGCGTCCTGATTTCATTTTTTCGAGTCTAATGGAGCCCCAAACAAGCTTAGCTGTATTTGGAAAACAAAATCTTCTTGAATGACTTGACACAGGTCTTTAGCCGCTAACACACAAAAGATAATCAGACCGCAATGTGGACTCGAACCAAGTCTAAATGTAAATTGTCATCCTCGCACAGCGGCTCCAGGCACACAGTTCAGGGGAAAATGATGTCGGGCATCCCGGATGAGAATGGTATTAATAGAGATTGGCGGGAGGAGAGGCACGGAGGGAATAGGCCGCCAGTGCAACCCGCGTTGCTGTGTAACCGTCCGCGGAGGTGAACATGAGGCGGAGAATCACAAATAAGGTTGAACTTACGAGATGTTGAATATTTGATGCAACGACCAAACAATGACAACTGTTGCTTCTTCCTCTTATACCCCCACCATCTTCACCCTCTTTCTCCCTCCCCTCTCTTCTCCGCATCCAAGACGAGTTCGAATTCTCCTCGTCCTCGTGGCGACATCTCGACAGTCCTGGCCAACCTCAGCAATGTTCAGCAGGCCACTTCGAGTGTTTGACAACTTCGAGATGGCGCTTGCGCTCATCGTGAGTTTGATGCTCTCATTTTCAATCCTCCGGGCTCATTCCCATTTATGCTAACTAGCTTACACGTTTTTGCCTAGCTTCGCGGCAGTGGTGGTGCGGAGTCTTACTGGAAATTTTGATTCAATTTCTGGTGTCCCGCGAGCAGGGATATGTGTCAGAGGTATGTCTGTCCATTTTCGTGTTCGTATCTGCCTCCTTACTGATCTATTGAGGGCCCTGCTTTGTGTTTTAAGTTCCACAGCGGCGGCGCGCAGCGTCGATGCTTCCATTTTTTTTACAACCTTTATCAAACTCAACCAACCGCAGCTAATCAACTTGGCAGGCGTTGGCGGCGCGTTGCGCCGCCGTGGATTTTTTCCCCCGAGTTTTGGCATTCCGCTGAGCAAGACTGTGTTTCACTTGTGCCAGCCTGGCATCCCCTGGAAATTTGGTTCAGTTTTTGAGATTCCCGAGGCAGGGATTACCTCTTGGTATGTGCGTTCCCTGATGCTACATATTTTGTTTAATTTTCCTCCAGCACAACATCCTTCAGTAATCCTTACCGATATCTGGCGGTAATCATGAGTCGGCGGTGCTTCCGAAATTTTATTCAATTTACGGTGTTCCGCCGAGCAAACTCAAGCATCAAAGGTATCTCCTCCCACATTCAAATCATACTCAATGATAATCTCATTCCGCTAGTCTCACATTCTGGCTTGAACCAGGGTTTCGGCAGCGCGGATCTGCCGCCTCTAAAATTGCTTCGACTCCATCAACCTCGGGGACAGTCCTGCACGCGCTTGTACGCGCCGGCGGCGCATAGCGCCGCTCTCAAAATTCTAATTTGATTTTTCGCATTCCCGCGAACAAGGTTATGCGGCACACGTACATATGTGACATCTTTATATTATGCCTATTGACACTAACCAAATTCCTTCAACTCTATCCCTCACCATCTGAGCTCCTCCACGCCTACGCGCTGCTGCGCCAAACTCAGATCACATTTTACGAACTGGGGTTACAATTTCACTGTAAGTTCCACTCGGATTGTCGTTATGAACGCGTTTTTGGCGAGTTTTTCGATCTAAACTTCAGTTTTTGCGTCCCCGCGAGCGGTGTTACGCGTTCAAGGTACGCATACATTGTCCCTGGTTCCCACGCGATATTGACGCGTTTTAAACCATCCCAGGGGCTTCAAAAATTGTGCCAATGCCCTACCAACCCTGTTCTTGAAAAATTCAACCCACTGGTGAGTTTCCTTGAATTCTACGCGTCCAGGAACTTACAAATGCATGCAGACCGCGAATATTTCAAATATTTTGCCTTCAATTACGTGTTTACCCACGCGCCAAGTTGAATTTCAACAAAGTTCAAAACGCGTCAATAGTTCAATTAAATTCTATGTAACTTCAAATTTACGCGTCGTATTCAACTCCTGTTGCTGCAACTTGGATTTTCAGGTCAAATGTGCCAATAACAAGACGCTCAAGTTCAATTTCACATTACTTCTAGTTCACTCAGTCAACTTTGACTTGAAAAACACGAC
This sequence comes from Mycena crocata, assembly GCA_029281795.1. Classification (NCBI taxonomy): domain Eukaryota; kingdom Fungi; phylum Basidiomycota; class Agaricomycetes; order Agaricales; family Mycenaceae; genus Mycena; species Mycena crocata. The sequence continues at coordinate 567,055 of JARJCP010000017.1, read as the reverse complement.
TTTCCACCATGCTCGGGGATCTCGGGCGAGATTTAGCGGTTGGTTTCTCTGCCTCCAAGCATGTCTCTTTGGCGGGTTTCTGACGCAAATATCAGCTACAATTTCCCAAAAATTTCTTCTCATGTACACCCGTCTACTTTTTCCTTGTCTCTGTCTTCCGAAAAAAAAATTCTATTGTATTTTCTTTTGGCCGTGTACAATTGCGGACTTCACTATTTAAGCTTTCTCAAATTGATGTCTTGACCCGTTGATAGGCGATGTCGCGTATTACATGAGGGCACGCACGAGTACGGCAAGTGTCGGTATACCTTTGAATAGCTCACCAGAATATTGACATTCGATATTCAAAGGAAAGGCCCGAATCCCCCGGCGTTTTCTCTGAGGAAATTCCTGGTAGGAAACTGTTGCCGGGTTTTCCCCAGAAATCTCACCGTGAACGCATTCGCCGTTTCTGCAGGGAAAATGGATATAAATTCCACAGGATCTCCCGTTTTGGGAACACTTGGGAAATTCCGCATGAGCGGCCGCTGAAGCACTCCTTTTGGATTTTCCCTCTGGCAACGCTTCAGAGTGTTGATGCAGATTCTATGTGGTACGCACGAGTACGGCAGATCAAATGAATCTCAAGTACCGGAGGCCCTATGAGTGACAGCACCTGGCGCTGCTCTCTGAGACTCTGAGCACCCGAATGTGCCACGACAGCCCTTGTCTCGACTCTCGAATCTTTGGATTTTTTTTCTTCGCCGGTTGGTTCTTCAAGGCTACATCAACTGTCCACGAATACTTACAACTATCAGCTACATTAGAGAGCAAAAAACCTCTGAATAGCTCACATTTGATTATGACTTGTTGTGGTTCGGTCCAAGCGCAAACTACGCGTATATCGCGGTCACGTGTGCGAGCCTTGCTCTTGGCTCTTCCCTCCTAAGTCGTTCCCGCTATCGTCCCCCGTTTTCTCTTCCCGCGCTCAGGCGCTGGATGTAAGACGCGTATATCGCGGAAGACACCTTCTGGGAGCTTGGAAGATCGGAAGTTTACTGCTTATATCCAGTTGCGGACTTGCACTGGCACGGTGACGATTCCAAGAACATCCGACTGGGAAACATTCTGGATCATCCCAAGGCATCAGGCTCTATATCTGCTGGGACTCTATGACCGCTCTGGCTCACGACCCACGAGTATAAGTATTGCCTTCCAGTAAAGAACACTTCTCGTTCAAGAATTCAAGGTTCCGAAGAATGCATTCTGGATTCCTGTGGCGACTCTGGGGCTTGCTTTGGGTGCTACATCTATCGCGCCTTCCGGCCGTTCTGGCTCGGGGAAAGATAATGGCGTATAATGGCATATATTGAGGACCACGAGCACACAACCGCTGAATCTGATCATCGCCGAATTCTTGAAGATATCCTCAGGGAATGCTCAGAGCTGAGAGTCGATGGTCACAACTCTATGGTCTATGTATGGCCGCACCCGTCAATGATTGTCCATCCATCGGGCTTTTTCCCAGTTTTTTCTTCAAAGGTGGAGAGATACCTCGCCGTATCAAGGTTTCTTCGTTTTCTGACAATCCCGTCGGTACCCTCGCAGTCACCGTGATGCTCAGATCCCCTTCCAACTCCTCTGGAGAAAAACCCCCCTTCACGTTTTTATTCATTTTTCTTGGGCCATCGGCCTTCCTGCCAACTTCCGGATCTTCACATCCCAGAAGAACCCTGTTCTCCGGCCGAATCTATGCAGTTTCCGTCCAGTTTGGTGAAAATGCAAGTGATTCAAGGGGCTGGCCGTTTGCGCATGTTTTTTCGAGGGGCTTCATCGCTGGAACGAAGGCCTTGCGCTCAAACCGATACCGCTGAGTGACGGGAAATCGGTGGCTCTACTGGACCCGTAGGCACTCCATTTATCACGAAGAGGGTGGGCATGTGAAGGAATCAACATGAGAAAAAAACGGTATCAAGGCTGCTGGACACCAAACGTAAACAGTCCGTGGCGGTGTACAAAGGTTTATGAACGACGGCCATAGGGTATTCATTACCCTTCCTCCAGCCATGGCTGCACATTCTCCGTCGCCGCCCTCCATCTCCATCAAAACACCGCCTCCGCCCGCATGCCGCGCACACGCTACCTCTCTGCGGCCGCTCGCTCCTCGCCGCCCTCGCCTCCGCTTCTCCGCCTCTGCGCCCAGGTCACACCAGCTGCAGGCGAGTCCGTCCCGACATGCGCACATCCCCGTCGTTGCCCGACACCCACTGCGCGTACCTACACCCATGTCCAGTCAGCGCGTAAGCAACCGCTCCGACGACGTACCGCTACCACATCGTCTCGGTCACGACCCATTCGCCGTGAACGCAAAGGCCAAGTTCCACAACATCCTTCCGCACTCCTCGCGCCGAGGGGTCGAATACGACTGCGATGCGTAGATCGCGCCACGTCAGCAGGTTATAACCCCAGACCAATCGCGCATACCTGCAGTACATGCCGCCGTTCTTGACCAAACTCGGCATCCGTATGCCGCACACCCAGAACCAACGGTGTATTCGCCGCGTGGTGTGTGTGCGCGACTTGCGAGCCGCACTTCCCGCCCGAACGCAACGTCTGCACGTACTTCAATACTGCCTTCCTGTGCCGGCAAATGCAGTACCTGAAAAACAAAAGTAAGCAGATGCAAAGTGCGACGTAGTTCCGCGGGTACTGACCTCTTACGCAGGTATGAATTTGCGAACGCGGGGAGCCATACCCCGGCTAGCTTCCCTGCTCGCTCGCAGTTGCTGCTTTCTCCCCCGGGATAGCGCGTTTGCGAACGGCATTCCGGTATGTGTCGCAGTTACTCAATTGCGCCGCATTTCTAATCCCTTTCATGCGAATCAGCATCAGCTTCGTTTCGAGGAGCGAAGAACAAGGCAACGCACCGTTACGCTGCGTTCGCACCGCCGGGCTTTTCCTCAATGTCGAAACTGGTCTTCTGCAAGGAGCATGCATCAACGCCATTTCCGCGCCAGAAGTGAAAGTGCGTACTTGACACGTTGCGCTGGGTGCGTACGGCGCTCCGCAGAGTGGAACTGGGGCATTTCGGGTGACGGTGGTGCGAGGACAAGGACGGCTGCATTCGGAAACAGGTATGTATGTTCAAATCGTTCTACATTGCTGAAATGATTAAGCGCAACTGAATCGGACTCAATAGACCCAGACGTACCTCCATGTACACCGTTCATCCGCGCACGAGCGCGCCTGGAACCGGGCTCAAGTCGGAGTCGGACTCGGAGGAGTCCTGCTACCTGGCATCCTGGTGAGAATCTGTTCAAAAACCGGAGCAAGTGTGAAATACTAACCTCTATGCTTGAAGGAAGGTTTGACGCGATCATGCGCCGAGGTTTGCGTGCGAATTGGAGCGAAAGAGCGGCGGAGGACTTGGATAGGGCGAGTCGGCGGGAGGAAGTGTTCAAGGATATTGGCTCGTTTCGATATTTTGTTGATTGAATAACATCGTTTGAGAATGAAACAAACCCACACAACAAGGACTCGAGGATAATGAACTATGTAGAGTCAATACAGTCTGGTACTTGGTGATTTGACCGCAACGGTGGCTTACCTCGGAGAAATAAGGTACATATGGCCATGCAAGTAACTGAAGTCGAAGTTAGTCAAGAGATTGCTCGGATCTTTCAACATCAACATACCTTGATCATACTTGGAGGGTGAGACGTGCCGTGGTTTCACGGTACCGAAGGCTATTCAAAATAGGTCAGTCAAGTCTTACAAGAAGAAAAATATAGGACATACCTGTTATAATTACGACGCTTTGGAGCATAGTCTCGACCTGATAGGATCGAGTCAGCAAGTATACTTCAACCAAGATAAACTTTACATACCTTGGTCAGTTGAGCTCGGTGTTACTCATGTGGGACTGGCTGCCGTTTAAGCTAACAGCGAGTGGTCAATACTTGAAGAGTTATGATACAAATGTAACTCACCGAAGGTTCGAATATATATAAGCTATTCAACCAAAAGAAAGGTCGGTCAGGCAATATCAGTAGAACCATAATGTAGCATACGTACCTGGGGTAACGGAAGCATAGTCTCGGCGTTCCGGGTTCAATATGCATGGTGCCGGCGGTCCGAGGTCAATCAGAGGTCGTTCCGCTCAACCATAGTCCAACCAAGTTTCGCGCAAAGACCTAACGATGGAGCGCAAGATTAGAAGGGTCCGAAAATGTTAAATAAGAAACACTTACTTCATGATGTATCGTGTACCACTGAGTTGAACCAAGAGAGAGAAGTTTGAACTAGGTGGAACGAGTCAGTTGTTGAAGCAACAAGAACCAATCATGACTAACCTGGAGCAGTCTGTACTCGAAGCAAGCTCGAATAGGCATTAATTAACCATCGTACGTCGCGCATGCAGCCTATATGGTATAGAGCATCCTCAGCGACGGCAACTACGATCAAATCAAGATTCAAGGCATACCTGAATTGATTCAACTGTAGACTGAATCTTCTTCACGGACATGGGTGATAGCTTCGACCTAGGTTGAAGGATTGTAAAGTAAGTCAATAGACACTTGAACCCATACTGAATTCGACGCACCTGAGTTGTATGCCCCTCCACAATACCCTTCCCTCGTTCAACATCCTTCAAACCGATTCAGAACTTGAACCACGCTTGAATCGTTTGTATTTGAAGGCTTGAAGCGACTCGAGGATTCTTGAGGCTGCGAAAAAAGTCACTTCAAAGGCATGCATGTAGTCAAATTTGAACGAACGACACGTACCGAGTGTGTGCGCAAGCAAATTTGAAGATAGTTCATGAGTGAGACTTGAAAGTGAATCAAATTGAAGTCTCCAAGGTAAGACCTATGGAACGAAGTCAGTAAAACTGTAATTGAGACTCCGGATTGATTGAATGAAACGCACCGAGTTCCAGTGCGCAGAGATAGTAATCCAAACATCCGACGGCTTGAAGTGCTTCGAAGGCAATGATCTTCGAAGCGAGTCAGAAATCTAACAGAAAATTTGAATGGAGCAACGCACAGGGTGTAACCGAGTCAACGAAATGAGTTGAATTCGCATTCTTGAGTTGTGAGACGCGGGAATTGAATGCGACTGTTGAGATCTAAGCAAACCGAGTCAGTAAATGCGAATTGTTCAAAGGGCAACACACGCACCTTGCGACAGAGGATCAGTTTTGAAGCGCAGCATCGAAAGTTGAAGGCCAGTACTAGTTGAGATTTGAAGCGGATCTAATGAAAACAGATTCAGTAAAGGTAAAGTATTTGAACGGGAATATACGGACCTGGCGTCGTAAAGAGTCAACTTTGAACGGCAGCGCCGAAATTTGAAGCAGGCTCTTGAAATTTGAAGTGCTTGTGTCGACTCGGCGGTCGAATTTGAAGCTGCAATCGATGTCGGCGGCCGGATTTGAGTGCTTTGAAGAGACTAGGACGAGTTTGAAGCAAGGAATCGAGCTGTTGAAAAGGATCAGATAGGAACGAAGGGGTGCGCAGAAACACACACCATAGTGCCGAAATTGAAGCAACATTGGTGTTGAACAAGATGTTCCGCAAGGGCCGGGAGAGTTGCGGAATGGTTGAGGTCGTTGTTGGCAGCGGCGGCGAATGAGCGGCGATGACGACGACCTGCAATGCGGCGAAGGAGTGAGAGGGAGTCAGGTTTGAAGTCGGATCACACACCTCGTAGTCTACAGAGTCGATATTGAAGGTGCCGAGGCGAGTCGGCGTTGAGGATAACATTAGCGGCGACGGCATGGTGAGTGGCGTGGGGTCGACGACGGCGGTGAAGCTGAACACCAACGATGCCAACGACAGGAGAGGGCATCGAGGATGTCGAGCATAGTGGAGGGATAGAGCAGAGGTAGTGAGAAGAGGAGGTGGGGCGAGAAGTGGGTGGTGGTTGGAATGATGATTAGGTGGGTGGTTGCGCTATACTTATAGGTTTCGGGAGGGGCCCAGGGTTTCGGGTGGGCTGTGGTCCCTTAGCAAACGTAAGTTTAAAATAGATGGTAACGCACCCGATGCATGGGAACCGCCCGGAGAACCTCCCGACGATAATTAACCTCAACACCCTGGATTTGCGTTTCTCACACCATGCGCTGCCGACCCCTGAATCGAAGCGGGGACCTTGTTGGAATACTAAAATAGATTGTGGGTCCGAGTTGGCGAGGGACTGCGGGCCAAACTGGACATGTAGTGGATATATTCGGATGTGTTGAAAACGAACCATAGGCAGTAATTGAGTGTGGAGAGCGCGCGGGTCAAATATTTTTGACCAGAGCAGAACTTTAAGTTGATAAAGAGATTGGGGGAAATTTCTGCGGAGTGTTGGAGGAAGGGGTGCGCATGAGGGTAGAAATAGGGTAGGGTGGTAAAATATTAGTTTCGAGCCATCGGCGGGGATGTAGCCACGCACCAGGCATTTCCACCCTATTTCCACATCAAAGATCTCCGCCCACACTTCCATCAAGGGTCTTGTGGACCCGTGTTGGACCAACAGCTCGGAAATGGATTTGCATCCATTTCGATTTTGTTGAATCCCTGAGAGCTCCCGAATCCATGGGAGCGGCGGAGATGCTGCGGCGTATCCATGGAAGTTGGCCGCAGGTCTTCTTGGAGCTCTGTCACCTGTGTTTAGCATGTGGTAAGATTCAACATGCTTTTTGCACATACCAGCATGTGTTCGAATTGAGCATGGTGGAATGCGGAAATGAAGCGCCAGGGACGTAGAGTACAAGCGAAAGAGTGTCATAAATTAATTTCGGCCAGGTCGGGCTTACCGTTGGCCGGATTCAAAAAATCGACATGGAAAATGGGAGCAAGAGGCGGCTTCCCAAATTGGGCGGCGTTGAGTCGGTGGCTCGGACCGCGCCATTTTTGACAGCGGTGGCGGTGGAAAGCCATCAATTTCGTTAAATTTTTCGCTTGAGCCCCCGTTTCAGCGGGAAAAAATTGTGGGCAGGTGCATAAATGTCCTACACATCATTTCTAAGCTATCAAGGTTAAATTCAGGCTTAAATCGCGGTATGTTGACTCTACGCGCGATTGTGGTTGACTTTTCAACCTATTTTTAGCTTGGTGCACGATTTGCAGCGTTACGTTGTAGATTTCCGCTCCGTCTCCGAGGCCTCGGGCCTTTCTTTTTGACTCGTGTTTCTTTTCCCACAGCAGCCCTGGCTCCTTTCGGTTCTCAGAGATGCGTTAAAACTGGAGGTAAACTTCCCATTTTGTGATCTTGCTTATTTGTAACACTGTTTCGTGGTTTGATTTGATGCCTTGGGGGTTCCTATATCCCGTGCGTATTGAAGTCATTTCACCCGCCCTTTCATAATTGAAGAAGTCCTATGGGGAAATGCAAGGGCTTGTCCAAAACCGGCAGAGGTGATCAATTGTGTCGATTTCGGATTTACCCCAGCTCACTGTTTTCAACTTGGATATTTTGTAATCTGCAAGATTTACACTTGTGAGCCGTACCGGCAGCGCATAGGCGTCCTGATTTCATTTTTTCGAGTCTAATGGAGCCCCAAACAAGCTTAGCTGTATTTGGAAAACAAAATCTTCTTGAATGACTTGACACAGGTCTTTAGCCGCTAACACACAAAAGATAATCAGACCGCAATGTGGACTCGAACCAAGTCTAAATGTAAATTGTCATCCTCGCACAGCGGCTCCAGGCACACAGTTCAGGGGAAAATGATGTCGGGCATCCCGGATGAGAATGGTATTAATAGAGATTGGCGGGAGGAGAGGCACGGAGGGAATAGGCCGCCAGTGCAACCCGCGTTGCTGTGTAACCGTCCGCGGAGGTGAACATGAGGCGGAGAATCACAAATAAGGTTGAACTTACGAGATGTTGAATATTTGATGCAACGACCAAACAATGACAACTGTTGCTTCTTCCTCTTATACCCCCACCATCTTCACCCTCTTTCTCCCTCCCCTCTCTTCTCCGCATCCAAGACGAGTTCGAATTCTCCTCGTCCTCGTGGCGACATCTCGACAGTCCTGGCCAACCTCAGCAATGTTCAGCAGGCCACTTCGAGTGTTTGACAACTTCGAGATGGCGCTTGCGCTCATCGTGAGTTTGATGCTCTCATTTTCAATCCTCCGGGCTCATTCCCATTTATGCTAACTAGCTTACACGTTTTTGCCTAGCTTCGCGGCAGTGGTGGTGCGGAGTCTTACTGGAAATTTTGATTCAATTTCTGGTGTCCCGCGAGCAGGGATATGTGTCAGAGGTATGTCTGTCCATTTTCGTGTTCGTATCTGCCTCCTTACTGATCTATTGAGGGCCCTGCTTTGTGTTTTAAGTTCCACAGCGGCGGCGCGCAGCGTCGATGCTTCCATTTTTTTTACAACCTTTATCAAACTCAACCAACCGCAGCTAATCAACTTGGCAGGCGTTGGCGGCGCGTTGCGCCGCCGTGGATTTTTTCCCCCGAGTTTTGGCATTCCGCTGAGCAAGACTGTGTTTCACTTGTGCCAGCCTGGCATCCCCTGGAAATTTGGTTCAGTTTTTGAGATTCCCGAGGCAGGGATTACCTCTTGGTATGTGCGTTCCCTGATGCTACATATTTTGTTTAATTTTCCTCCAGCACAACATCCTTCAGTAATCCTTACCGATATCTGGCGGTAATCATGAGTCGGCGGTGCTTCCGAAATTTTATTCAATTTACGGTGTTCCGCCGAGCAAACTCAAGCATCAAAGGTATCTCCTCCCACATTCAAATCATACTCAATGATAATCTCATTCCGCTAGTCTCACATTCTGGCTTGAACCAGGGTTTCGGCAGCGCGGATCTGCCGCCTCTAAAATTGCTTCGACTCCATCAACCTCGGGGACAGTCCTGCACGCGCTTGTACGCGCCGGCGGCGCATAGCGCCGCTCTCAAAATTCTAATTTGATTTTTCGCATTCCCGCGAACAAGGTTATGCGGCACACGTACATATGTGACATCTTTATATTATGCCTATTGACACTAACCAAATTCCTTCAACTCTATCCCTCACCATCTGAGCTCCTCCACGCCTACGCGCTGCTGCGCCAAACTCAGATCACATTTTACGAACTGGGGTTACAATTTCACTGTAAGTTCCACTCGGATTGTCGTTATGAACGCGTTTTTGGCGAGTTTTTCGATCTAAACTTCAGTTTTTGCGTCCCCGCGAGCGGTGTTACGCGTTCAAGGTACGCATACATTGTCCCTGGTTCCCACGCGATATTGACGCGTTTTAAACCATCCCAGGGGCTTCAAAAATTGTGCCAATGCCCTACCAACCCTGTTCTTGAAAAATTCAACCCACTGGTGAGTTTCCTTGAATTCTACGCGTCCAGGAACTTACAAATGCATGCAGACCGCGAATATTTCAAATATTTTGCCTTCAATTACGTGTTTACCCACGCGCCAAGTTGAATTTCAACAAAGTTCAAAACGCGTCAATAGTTCAATTAAATTCTATGTAACTTCAAATTTACGCGTCGTATTCAACTCCTGTTGCTGCAACTTGGATTTTCAGGTCAAATGTGCCAATAACAAGACGCTCAAGTTCAATTTCACATTACTTCTAGTTCACTCAGTCAACTTTGACTTGAAAAACACGACTTTCCACCATGCTCGGGGATCTCGGGCGAGATTTAGCGGTTGGTTTCTCTGCCTCCAAGCATGTCTCTTTGGCGGGTTTCTGACGCAAATATCAGCTACAATTTCCCAAAAATTTCTTCTCATGTACACCCGTCTACTTTTTCCTTGTCTCTGTCTTCCGAAAAAAAATTCTATTGTATTTTCTTTTGGCCGTGTACAATTGCGGACTTCACTATTTAAGCTTTCTCAAATTGATGTCTTGACCCGTTGATAGGCGATGTCGCGTATTACATGAGGGCACGCACGAGTACGGCAAGTGTCGGTATACCTTTGAATAGCTCACCAGAATATTGACATTCAATATTCAAAGGAAAGGCCCGAATCCCCCGGCGTTTTCTCTGAGGAAATTCCTGGTAGGAAACTGTTGCCGGGTTTTCCCCAGAAATCTCACCGTGAACGCATTCGCCGTTTCTGCAGGGAAAATGGATATAAATTCCACAGGATCTCCCGTTTTGGGAACACTTGGGAAATTCCGCATGAGCGGCCGCTGAAGCACTCCTTTTGGATTTTCCCTCTGGCAACGCTTCAGAGTGTTGATGCAGATTCTATGTGGTACGCACGAGTACGGCAGATCAAATGAATCTCAAGTACCGGAGGCCCTATGAGTGACAGCACCTGGCGCTGCTCTCTGAGACTCTGAGCACCCGAATGTGCCACGACAGCCCTTGTCTCGACTCTCGAATCTTTGGATTTTTTTTCTTCGCCGGTTGGTTCTTCAAGCCTACATCAACTGTCCACGAATACTTACAACTATCAGCTACATTAGAGAGCAAAAAACCTCTGAATAGCTCACATTTGATTATGACTTGTTGTGGTTCGGTCCAAGCGCAAACTACGCGTATATCGCGGTCACGTGTGCGAGCCTTGCTCTTGGCTCTTCCCTCCTAAGTCGTTCCCGCTATCGTCCCCCGTTTGCTCTTCCCGCGCTCAGGCGCTGGATGTAAGACGCGTATATCGCGGAAGACACCTTCTGGGAGCTTGGAAGATCGGAAGTTTACTGCTTATATCCAGTTGCGGACTTGCACTGGCACGGTGACGAATTCAAGAACATCCGACTGGGAATCGTTCTGAATCATCTCAAGGCATCAGGCTCTATATACTGCATCTGCTGGGACTCTATGACCGCTCTGGCTCACAATCCACGAGTATAAGTATTGCCTTCCAGTAAAGAACACGTCAAGAATTCAAGGTTCCGAAGAATGCATTCTGGATTCCTGTGGCGACTCTGGGGTTTGCTTTGGGTGCTACATCTATCGCGCCTTCCGGCCGTTCTGGCTCGGGGAAAGATAATATGGCATATAACGGCATATAATGAGGACCATAAGCACACAACCGCTGAATCTGATCATCGCCGAATATTCTTGAAGATATCCTGGAATGCTCAGAGCTGAAAGTCGATGGTCACAGCTCTATGGTCTATGTATGGCCGCACCCGTCAATGACTGTCCATTCATCGGGCTTTTTCCCAGTTTTTTCTTCAAAGGTGGAGAGATACCTCGCCGTATCAAGGTTTCTTCGTTTTCTGACAATCCCGTCGGTACCCTCGCAGTCACCGTGATGCTCAGATCCCCTTCCAACTCCTCTGGAGAAAAACCCCCCTTCACGTTTTTATTCATTTTTCTTGGGCCATCGGCCTTCCTGCCAACTTCCGGATCTTCACATCCCAGAAGAACCCTGTTCTCCGGCCGAATCTATGCAGTTTCCGTCCAGTTTGGTGAAAATGCAAGTGATTCAAGGGGCTGGCCGTTTGCGCATGTTTTTTCGAGGGGCTTCATCGCTGGAACGAAGGCCTTGCGCTCAAACCGATACCGATGAGCGACAGGAAATAGGTGGCTCTACTGGACCCGTAGGCACTCCATTTATCACGAAGAGGGTGGGCATGTGAAGGAATCAACATGAGAAAAAAACGGTATCAAGGCTGCTGGACACCAAACGTAAACAGTCCGTGGCGGTGTACAAAGGTTTATGAACGACGGCCATAGGGTATTCATTACCCTTCCTCCAGCCATGGCTGCACAAGGTCCTCCTCTCCGTCGTTCAAGCCGCAGGAAAAGCGGGTCTTCTGGCTCAGAATATCACCAGGATGACTCATCCCACCACGAAGAAATGCCACAGGACGACGAACCACCACAGGAGGAGGAGGAGATCACAACCACTCGCCATGGACGCCGAATCGTCAAACGTTCCTATGTCGAGACCAGCGGCGACGATGGCCCAGGACCAGCAGGGCTCTTTGACAAGGGCCAGCGGGTCGCTCCACCCTCGAACTCGACAGACGACGATGATCGTCCACGCCGTTTGACGCGCCGGACCGCAGCGAATAATCTGGATGGATTCATCGCCAGTGACGATGACAAGCCACGGTACGAGATGCGTAGCCGCATCAAGAAGAAGCGACCCCAGACAAACGGCACCAGCAGCGCCCCCAACTCCAAGCGCAGTGGCCCCTCGTCGCGTGCGCAGCGTCACAACGCTCGACGCGCCCGATTGGATGACCAGGAGGACGGATATTCCCCCGGCACGCAGCACACGTCATCCCCCGACACGCACCCAGACTCCGATGTCGACGCGGAGGGTGAGCTGGAACCGGACCTCGAGGAGGAACGGGAGGAGGAGGAAGAGGAAGAGGACAACCGCCCGTATGCTCTGCGGCAGCGCCAGAAAATCAACTATGCGATTCCGCCACCCCTGGAGGAGATGTCGCGCCCACCGCAGCCCGCACGTCCCGCGCCATCCCGGAAGCGCACAAAGGGCCCAGGCTGGAGTGCGAGCGGTGCCGAGCTTGGACGTTGGATGGGTATGGGCGGGAATGATGACTCCGACTCGGACAACCCCGCCAACGCGCCCCGCACACCACGCAAACCTGTTGCAATGGGCTTTGCGTCTACCCCTTCCAACATGGGTAATTTGGGTCTCGGAAAAGTCGGCGACGCTGCTCTCGCAGATGCAGACCCGCTCGGTGTAAATGCAAATGTCACCTTTGACGAAGTTGGTGGCCTCGACGATCGTGTGTAAAATTTATCCATCCTGCTTGACATCACCTTAAAAAACCTCCTAGATATCCATGCTCTCAAGGAGATGACTCTCCTCCCGCTATTATATCCTGAAGTCTTTCAGCAGTTCCGCGTTACGCCGCCGCGCGGTGTCCTTTTCCACGGTCCCCCGGGAACGGGTAAAACCCTCCTTGCGCGCGCACTCGCCGCCTCCTGCCGCACAAATGGTCGCCAAATCAGTAAGTGCACTTCATCTCAACGCCATTTTCATCCATTTATTGATCGTCCTGTGCAGCATTCTTCATGCGCAAAGGCGCCGACATTCTCTCTAAATGGGTCGGTGAAGCCGAACGCCAGCTGCGTCTCCTCTTCGACGAGGCGCGCGCCCACCAGCCGAGCATCATCTTCTTCGACGAAATCGACGGGCTCGCGCCTGTGCGTTCTTCCAAGCAGGATCAGATCCACGCGTCTATTGTCGCGACGCTCCTGGCGCTCATGGACGGCATGGACGGGCGCGGGTCTGTCGTCGTTATTGGCGCGACGAATCGGCCGGACGCACTTGACCCTGCGCTGCGCCGGCCCGGACGGTTCGACCGCGAGTTTTATTTTGGACTGCCTGGTGCGGACGCTAGAGAGCGTATTTTGGGGATCATGACACGTGGATGGAAGGGATGGGGCGAGGAGGAAGGTGGAGAGCGCGTCAAGGGGCTTGCAGCATTGACAAAGGGGTACGGTGGTGCAGACTTGAGGGTGCGCATCTTCCTTAGAAAATCATGTACTCTTCTGACTCTTTCGCAGGCGCTCTGCACGGAGGCGGCGCTGAATGCGGTCCAGCGACGCTACCCGCAGATTTACAAGACGAGCGAGCGTCTATTGCTGAAGCCCGACACCATCGAGGTTGGGCTGCGGGATTTTATGATCTCCATCAAGAGTGCGTGCAGCTTAATGTGCTTAAATCTTGATCTTATCAGCGTTTAGAGTTGGTTCCGGCGGCGGCGCGATCCTCGGCGTCCGTGGCGGCACCGTTGCCACAGCAGCTGACGCCGCTGCTTGGTGATGCGCTCGAGCGCGTGAAGAGTGCGATTGCGCTGGTGCTCCCTGTCGATAAGAAGCTGTCTGCGCTTGAGGAGGCGGAATTCGAAGATGTTGGCGGGGAGGGCGGGGCGCTGGAGCGTGAGCTGACGATGCAGGGTGCGTGCACCTGGTCAAATACTGGGAAATAATCAACTCATTTCGCGTTGTACAGCAATGGCCTCGTTGCGCGTTTATCGTCCGCGCGTGGTCCTCCACGGCTCTGCCGGCATGGGCCAGACATTTGTCGGTGCGGCGGCGCTGCACCATCTTGAAGGGTACCATGTCCAGAGTCTCGAGCTCGGTGCACTTCTCAGCGACTCTACACGAGTACGTATCCATTCTATGCAGTTTTTCTTTCCAAAAACTAACATCGGGGCAGACACCCGAAGCCGCGATCGTACAACTGTTCGTCGAGGCGAAGCGGCATGCGCCGGCCGTTGTGTACATCCCTGCACTCCGCGGATGGTGCGCTGCCGTGTCGGAGACGGCGCGCGCGACCGTGCGTGCGATGCTCGACACGCTCGCGCCCGCAGACCCCGTTCTGTTACTGGCTGTTGTCGATGGTCACTTCACCGACCTGCCACGTGATGTCCGCGCGTGGTTCGGGATCGGCACGGGCGGCCGTGTCGAGCTCAGCGCCCCCAGTTCATCAGAGCGCGCAGAATTCTTTGGGGGCCTTGTGCGAGATGTGCAGAAGCGCCCGAATGAATTTGCAGACGGGATGCCAAGACGGAAACGAATTTTGGAGGTGCTCGAGGTCGCGCCACCTCTGGAGCCGCGGAAGCCGTCGGCGGCTGAATTAGCCGTGCAGGAGGAGAACGATCAGCGTGTGATTGCTTTGTTGAAGTACCGGCTTGAGCCGATCCTGTCCCAGCTGAAGCGCAAGTTCAAGCGGTTTACCAAGCGCGCAAAGGTTCGTTGTTACTGTTTTCTGTGTGCGTTGTCGTTCTGATTTCTTGTTTCTTTTTCAGGAGGAGTACATATTCGAAGGGATGGAAGACATCCAGCATCAGCAGCCGCCCCTTGAGGTCCTTACGACCACTATCGAAGTGCAGCTAGATCCGAATGCCTCCAACCATGTTATGGAGCAGGACCATGTCGGTCACCCGCCCCTAAATGGGCACGTCAACGGCATTGCGGAGCAAGCAGTCGACGTTGCGCCGGTACAGAACCGCCCAGAACTGTACGATATGGACTTGGAGCGGATGCACACGCAACTCTACAAGGGGCGTTACCTGACGCCGCAAGATTTCCTCGACGACGTGGGCAAGATCGTGCACAATGCGGCCGCGCGTCAGGCGGAGGATATCGACCGGCTGTATAAAGCGCAGGCCATGTTCACTGCGACACAGGTTAGCATCCATGAGTTCGACCCGCAGCTCCGAGTTGAGTGCGAACGGATGGCGGTGCGGGAGCGGGCCAGGAGGGAGGAGGCGCGTGCGGCGGTTGTGGCCGCGAACGCGACCAATGCTAAAGCGAAGGGCAAGGAGAAGGAGAACGGTGGTGGGAGCGGGACTGGGAGCGGGACTGAGGGACCGCCAGGGGCTCGGCGCAGTGCGCGGCATAACGGCATGCAGCCCGAGCTTACGATCACCGACCCTGTGCAGCTGGAGCGTAGGCTGAAGCGGCAACGGTCGGATGGAGTGGCGACTGATTCGCACGGCTCAGACGAAGATGGCGCGGAGGGACGGGACGCGAAACGTTCCAGAATGGCCGCTGCTGCTGCGGAGGACGATCCCGACGAATTGAACCTCGGCCGGCGACCGACTGCGGTTCGCTTTGAAGGCGATCAACCGCAGCCTATGGACATAACGCAGCCACTCGACCCAATGCAGGCACTTATCGATCCTGCTTTATACAACACCTCACCAAACGCGTATCCTGATGCGATGGCTGTCGATTCACCGCCATTTCAACGCCCCACCGGATTCGATGCTCTCCTCAACCCCGCTCCCTCTTCGGCCAATGACGATCCTTTCCTCGCCGGCCCATCCAATAGTGGCCTGCCATATGCACCCTCCCCTAATGCTGGTTCTTCCATTGCTCTCGACTCCCTGCCCCAGACAACGCCCGCATTGGACGTTGCAGCACCATCGACACCTTCTCAAAGACCAAAATCGCTCGAACCCGAGCCCGTACCGCCGCCCATACCCATCGTAGTCGAGCGCACTCCAACCCCGCCCCTCCCCGACTTCATTATCGACGACGAACTCGTCGCACAGCTCGAAACGTCGCTGCGTGATCTTACAGGCTCGCTTACTATCGAGCAACTAGAACAGCTACGCGCAACATGTCTGGCAACGATTTGGCGGCACCGCACAGAGTGGGATCGGAACCCGGCGGTGCGCGAGCTGCACGACCTTGTTAAGGAGTTTGTAGAGCAGGTCGGCGCGGACGATTCCGACGCCGATATGTAACCCACTATTATTCTCTCTGTATTCCTCAGTGCTTTTGTATTGGTTTCCCATTGTCTTCACTTATTTCTATTTGTACCGGGCATCAAACAATCTGCAATTATACGATATGTACTGCGAACGAAGAGCCGCGTGTGATATGGTACAGATGTGGCGGAAAGCACACTTTTTTTAGTCCCAAGATGTATATAAAATACTGAGCTCGTGTTTCGTCAGTAGCGGCCCCGTCCGCCCCTTGGCATGCTCTGGGGTCCCTGATAGGGCCCATAATCTGGGGGTGGTCTTCCGGCTGTAAAATCAGACGATAAGGGACGGACGTCGGCCGGAGGATTAAGGATACGTACAAGATCTAGGCGGCGGCGGCGGCGGAGGAGAACGTGCCCTTGCACTCGAGCTCGGTATCACGGCAGTTCGTAATTTGTCCATGAGGTTTTCAGTATTGAAGACAGGACCTGGAAAGGGACGTCAATTGAATGTCAATAAAGACACTCGAGGACGCACCATCAAATGTTGTAGGAGGAGGCAACTGCTGGATAAACCAGTTGAGCACGGGTGGCAAGGCGACGGGCTTGTCCTCTTTCTCGCGAGGCGGGTCTCGGCGGGGAGGGGGCTGTGGCTTCACGTCGCGATCGCGGTCCCATGTTGGTGGTGGTGGCGGTGAGTACCGTCTCGTTCGCTCTCGCTCGTCTGGACGCTGCCGTTTATAGTCGTTTTCACGCTTGCGATCTGGCGGTGGCGGAGGGCGCTTGTTTGGGTTGTTCGGGTTCGGCATGGTGAGAAGGGACGAAGTCACGACTTTGTTGTCGGTGCCGTTCGGGTTGGCAGGAGAGATGGACGGAGCGTTTACTGATGCGAACTTGCGTGCTTTCGCGAACCCGAGGTCGTTGTCTGCGATGGCGTCGATTGAGTGGTAGGTGTGTCGCTGACCGAAGCGCTTGATCGGGGCATCTACGGGGATGTAGAGGTTAGAAGTGAAGATCCAAAAGAAAATCGGGGTGTTTCCGTGGAATTGTCAAGGCAGCGCAGATGGAATAGAATGAAGAAAGAGAAGAAGAAATAGAGATCAAACTCGGAGTTCACGGGTAGGATGTAGTCAGAAAGAAATTGGCATTGAATTTCGATACAATGGTGGCAGATGAATGACTGAGACGAGAGAACGCACCATTGGGATAGACTTCTGCCATGCGCCGCTCGAGTTCCAGAACAGCTTCGAGATCGTCGTACTGGTACTGAGAACGGGACCAGCGTTCCCAAATTGGTTTGGCCTCCGCTGGTGGGAACGTCCCAATTACGCGCTCAAAAAGTGCGCGCGCATCTACGACATCGATGAGGACACTGTTAGAGTGCAGCCATGCAATGACCTACTGTTCTCGTCGTTGACTGTGAGCAAGAAGCTTAAATGGCTGAGAACGTATGCCACGTCATTGCCGAACTTTTTCATCCCAGTCTCGAAGATCCGGGCTGCGACCGACCGCCCATCGTCCATATTGCAGCGATATTCAGTCAGAGCTGATGAAAGGATGAAGGCGAGTAAGACGTGGAAAAATACATCACACACCAGCCGCCTCGTAAACCTCCCACCCGACGAATGGGTCCTTGCGCGCCTTGCCAAATGCATCTCGGCATGCTTTGTGTCCTTGAGCGCGACGCGCGAAACGCATGTAATTGATCCATGCGTTCGAGTATTGCTTCTTGCGCTCGCTAAGCTCGTCTTGGTTTGGATTGGCCGGGGGTGTATCGGAGGAAGTTGCCTCGGCACCATTGGCGTCAGCAGTGGGCTCCTGTGCAGGGGTTTCGGGTTCCGGGACGACGGACAGCCGTGCGAGATTCGCCCGCAGTACCCCAAAGAAACGATCGTAGACGTTGTGCACCTCTGTGAAGTCACGCTCATCCTTTTTCAGCTCGGCCTTCTCCAGATGCTCGGCGTAGGCATAATTTAAAGCGAAACTGCCAAAAGAGTCAATATACACGAATGAAACTGCACCGATTGAGGGACTCGCCTATCCGGGTTGGCCTCTAGCCCGGCCTTGAGGATGGAGAGTGCCTCGTCATTCTTGCCGACAGAGGCGCTCCAAGAGAACGCCATGAACCTACATCGATAAGCATATGCTGGCGGAAAAAAAAGTAACAAGGTGCTCACCATATTTCCGGATAGTATCGCATGCGAATCATCGCTTTGCGATATACCATCTGAACGCGGGAAATGAAGACAGGTCGGTCCTTCTCTTCGATTTCGAGCGGATTTCCCTCCTCCCACTTGAGATAAGTCTTCCAGCGCCCAACGAGCGTGCGCTCTTGGGGCGAGAAGGTCGCTGGAGCGGGTAAAAATAACTTGTTGTCGGGGCTGCTATTTCCGTTGCCCAGCCCCTGAAGGTGGACCGAAAGTTGACGGAGCACAGTCCGGGCCTGCATATACGCTGGCGAAAGGTCTGACATAAACTTCTTGGCGGTAAGCTTGCTGAGACCAGTCTCGAACGCTTCGAGTTCGGACCACAATTCTTCGACATTGTTGAGGGGGATCTGGACGGCACGGTGGTACACCTTGCGGAGGGCGTCCATCTTCTGTCCCGTCTCCCAAGTGGAGTTGGTTTCTGCGCCGTTGAGGAATTTAATATATTCTGCCCAAATTTGCCCGCAATCGCGGTCCTGGCCGACGTGTTGAAGAGCAAACTCGTATGCCTTGCGCACTGTGTCACGCGTTGACGGTCCCGTATTCACGCGTCGTACATAGCCGAGATAATATTTCCAGAGGTCGACGGACGGCGATGTGCGTAAAAACTTGTTGAGGAGCGCTTCCGCTTCCGAAAATAACGCTGGATTGTCGATGAAATGGCTGATATATGCTGTCTGTGCGGCGGCAGTGTTTGGGTACTGCTTGAGCAAGGCATCATACGTCTGGCGGATACGGGCGATGTCGCCACTGTGCTCTGCGATATCAACCAATCGTTTCCAGCTTTCGGGGTCGTGTGGGGACTCTTGCAACCGAGTCATTAATGCATCGTAGTCGGAAGGTGGAGGAATGGTCGAGTCCGTTCCGGGTTCAGTTTTGACAGGCGAGTCGGGCACAGTATCAGACATGGTACTAGTAGTAGCCAAAGAACTTTTTGTTCAATCGTCTCTACAATGCTATTTCTCGAATAGACAGACGTGCACCGACAGAGAAATACACCTGCAGTTGAAGCAATCAGTCTGGTGAGAAATCGTAGACTTGCTGCACACCGGCCTGATGCAAAAGCTGAAGAAAAGCTATTTCAGGTCAATCCCCCTGTGAAAGAAAGAAAGATCGGGAGCTTGACGATGGTCTGGTCGAGTGCTGTAAATCGAAAAAACAGCCCTGGTGATGATAGCCTGTCAGTCCACATTGCAGCGAGTTTTCTGGCCTAAAAAGATAGGCGTACGTGTTACCAACACTTTTCCAACGACTGAGTGGCTCAGAGTGGGAGGCGGAGGAGATGAATGGAGGGAAAGAGGACAAGGGGAGGAAGATACGCACCAGCCAGTCCAAAGGACACAGCCACCTGTCAACCAAACCTGGTCCAAACGCACCTGGTCAAAGCGCAAACCTTCGATAAATCTCTTCGTATTCCTTCGTACCTGCTACCAGAAAGCAAGAAACGGATATGCCACTGACAGGAAGCGCTTACACTGATGTTGTGGCTCCTTACTTCAAAACTCTGGAAGAATTGGATGTGTGGGCTGGTACAACGAAGGCTTTAGATGTCTTGAAGTACAGCCCTCGTCCCCCCTCCACAGACGCTCGGGGAAAGCTTCTGGTGACCCGCCTGTCCTTGTGGCGGATCCAATATTAAAATGCTTTCCAAGGTGTGCCACGATTACAAGGTGTGCGAGATCGGCTGGAGTGGAAAGCGACCTTCAATTTAGCAGGGGGGATACACAGAAAGCCCGTTCTCCCTCGGCTACACGTTCAACTTCTGGTCCTCTGCTGACATTTTTGTCTAGTATGTGAACCACCCGCAGCTAGAGCAATTTATTTACTTTTGACGCAGCTTTTCACATCATCGTGTAACGGTCCCACCGCCAGGATGGATTACAGCTGCTCATCGGCAAGGAGTCAAGATGCTGGGGACATTGTCAGTTGCAGATTTCTGCCGCTGATTTCAAGTTGACCAGGTTCCTCAGAATCTTCGAGGGTAGCGGAGAAGACGACTGCCTCCGTCTCCTCGTCGGCCGTCTCCCAAAATCAAAGACGGGCCCTGCCAAACAGGCACCGGCTTTTAGGTCCCTACCACTCTCTCTGCACTACGCTCGTGTCCTCGCAGACCTCGCGCACCAGCGCGGCTTTGATGGCTACCTGCTCAACTTTGAGTGCCCGTTGCGCGGCGGTATCGAGCAGACGCGTGCCGTCACAGCTTGGATCACACTCCTCGTGGACGAGCTAAAACGAAAGATCGGTCCCCACGCAGAGGCCGTTTGGTTCGCCCTGCCGTTGACGTATCTATACCCACCTTGATGAATCTATACAGGTACGACAGCGTGGTCGTCACCGGTCAACTCGCATGGCAGGACAGGCTCAACGGCTTCAACCTGCCATTCTTTCTCTCCTCGACCGCGTTCTTCACCAACTACACGGTATGCACTGCATATTTTGTGATATATTCATCAATCTTACTTGCTGTACAGTGGGCACCCAGCTATACCACCAAGACGGTAGAATACTTCCGCTCCCTCCACGCGGCGTCACAGGGCTTGCGCGACATCTATACGGGCATCGACGTCTTTGGGCGCGGCTCGCATGGTGGCGGCGGGTTCGGCGCGTACAAGGCGCTCGAGCACATCGCCCCCGCGGGCCTTAGCACAGCGTTCTTCGGGCAGGGCTGGACCTGGGAGAGCACGCAGGATGCGCCCGGCTTCACTTGGGAATCTTGGTTCAATGATGACCGGCGTCTCTGGGCCGGTCCACGCGTAGGCGAGCATGTACCCGTCCCTGCCGCCCAGCCCAACCGCCCAGGCGAGCCCCAGTGCACGCATGGGCCGTTTGCATCTGTAGCGTCTTTCTTTGCGCACAATGCGCCTCCGGATCCGCGTGCCATCCCGCTGCACACGACGTTCTGCCCCGGCGTCGGCCGCTCGTGGTGGGTTGATGGGGTGCGCGTGTTTCAGCGCCCGGGCGGTGAGGGCTGGACGGACATCGACAAGCAGACGAGCGTCGGCGACCTGGTGTGGCCGCTGCCGAAGCTGGCGTGGGAGGGCGGCGAGCGCGAGGATGCACTGCCCGCGGCAACATCGGAGGTAACACTTGAACAGGCATGGAATGGCGGGAGCTGCCTGCGGCTGGGGGTCTCCGCGCCGGGGGAGGATGGCGATGACGCGGCGTTTAGATGCCTGTGGTTACCCGTGCAGTCGGTCTCTATCACTTCACAAAAGTTCTACGAGGCGACGGCAGTCTACAAGATTGACGAAGAGGATGCTAATGTCGATCTGGACATTGCGCTCTCCGTTAAGATGATGTCCTCTTCGGGGGATATAGATCTGTTTGATGTCTTCCCCCAGTCGATTAGTGGCGCGTCTCTACCTGATGGATGGACGAAGCTCTGCATCCAATTCAGCATCTCTCCGGCAAACCCGAAACCCCCGGTCAAAGCAGCCCTCGGGCTCATTGTCTCCATCGTCTCCGAGGACGTATCGAAGCCGCTCAAGCTGTCGCTCCTCCTCGGCCAGCTCAATGCATACCCGACTTCCGCACCCGCCGCGCCTACCCATGAGCCCATGCTGCTGTGGGTCGACTTCGCGAGGTTGGCGGGCTCACCCGACGTGCCCCTCGACGGGACGCTGACGTGGGAGGTCGCCGCGACCTTCGTGCCTCTCACGACGCTCACCCTCACTGGCGCCGAAGACGCGACCTCCGCGTGGCCCGTCGCGCCCGTGGCGGATCCCTGGTTCCCGCGCTTCCTGTACTTCAATGTGTACGCACAGCCGCGCGGGCCAGGCGTCGTGCAGAAGCCGCAGGAGGCGCTATGGATCGGGACGTCTGGCTACGACGGGCGGGCGCATGCGTTCGATGTCCGGCAGACAAATCTGCCGTTTGTCGTCAGTGCGGGGACGATGGTTACATTTTATGTGCAGGGTGTCACGGATCGCGGGGAAGTTCTTAGATGGGACCAGTGTGTTTTTGTCGATGTCAGTCTCTCATGAGAGTATGTATGCTGTATTCGTTTATCTATCCATGTAGTTGTAGAGTCTGTAAAGTGAAAACTGGAATAAATACCGTCGCAATCACATCGCGCTGTGAAAGAGAGAGGGACGAATATGGTTGCGATAAGTAGAGTTTTAAGTAATACAGGTTTCGAGCGCCTTAAAAGCTCCTCAAACTAAGGGCAGTATGTACAGGTAAGGAATCGATAAGAGTGGGGATCAGGAGTATGTATGTACGCGTAAACCAACCGCTGTTTTTACAATAACACCAGCACCGTTTACCGTGCGTATGGGTGGTAATTGTGCTGCCCGCGCTGGCCCGCCCGCTGCGGCCCAACCCCCGCACCGCCCATCGCGCCCGGTGCACCCGGAGGCCCCCCAGGCCCACCACGAGGTCCGCGCGGGATGTTCGGGTTCATCCCTGCACCGCCGGCGCCTTGTGGCATCCCACCGCGGCCCATCCCTCCGCCGGCGCCCATGCCCATCCCACCCATCCCGCCGCCCATACCCATTCCCGCACCCATGCCCATCCCGGGCCGCATCCCGCCGCCGCCCATCATCCCCCCGCCCATCATGCCGCCGCCCATGCCCATCATCGCGGGGTTCATCTGCGCGCCGCCCGTCATCTGGAACATGCGCGTGTAGAGTGCCGCAAGCGCCTGCGGGTCGAACGGCGTGTTCCCCCCACCTGCACCGCCAGCACCAGCTCCACCGAAGCCGCCCGCACCAGCACCGCCGAAGTTGCCTCCGCCGCCGCTGAAATTCCCGCCTGAGCCGGAGCCACCGTCGCCGTCCTCGTTCGGGAAATTGTCGCGCTGGTACCGTGGCTGCGCGAGCTTGACGTCGATCTGGAGGGGCGTTGTCAGCGAGAGATCAGTTAAAGAAGAGGAGAAAGACACTGACAAGCTTCCCATCGATTTCAAGGTTGCCAAATCCGAGGAAAGGCTGCACATTGGTGTCCTCAAAGGACACGAAGCCGAAGCCCTTGCTGCGGCCGGTCTCGCGGTCAAGCATGACGGTCGAGTCGATGACCTTGCCGAACTGGGAGAAGAACTCGCGCATGGACTCGGACGTAACACTGCCCGCGAGTCCGCCAATAAACAGTTTCGTCGCGCGCTGGTGCTCTTGCCGGGGGATGGCGCGTTTGGGGTCGATCTATGAAAAACTATCAACAAGTGTATTCGGTGGGTTAAAAATGTAGCTCACAATCTTCCCGTCGAGAAAGTGCTCGCGCACCATAACTGCGTTGACGCTCGCGGGCTCCTCGAACGTGAGGAAGGCGAAGCAGCGACTGCGCCCTGCGGCGTCGCGCATGATCGTGCATGCGTCGACCTTGCCAAACTGCGTAAAGTATGTCCGCAGGCTCTCTAGGAAGTACAAATTATTTAGCTCTAGTATGAGGACAACAATAACGACGTATGTACCATCTGTGGTGTCCCAGTTGAGACCGCCGATGAACATTTTGCTATGGACGCCAAAGTTGGTCGATTTACAGGAAAGTCGAGTGATTCACGGAGGGAACATGGAGAAAACAAAAAAGGTGCTATTAGTATCCTGTAGGCTAGAACAAAGGTGACACGACAAGGAAGAGCAAAATGGAAAGACTCTACTGTGGGTGCGACGTAAAGACGGCTGCTGATTACGCTAGCTAGGGACGACGCTAGCCTAGAGACGACGACGAACTGACTACGCGCGTGAAGCTAGTATGTGCCCCGGCCACAGTAGTAGTCTGCAAAAGAAGACAAATCAGCGGCAAAAATCCTCACCCTTCGTCTTTCATCTCCGAGGGCCGCACGCTCCGCTCCGCAGCGGACATGTTTTGGTAGGCGTCGCCAGAGCCACCTCCACGATATTCAGAGGGCTGAGGTTGCTCGTAAGTGGGAATTTGCTGAGTCACAGGTACAAAGGAGGCTATTGGTGTCCCCGCGTTTATGGGTCCAGTGTGCGATTGTTGCTGGGCCGTTTCACTTGAAGCCTGTGTCGACGTCGAGGGCGCTGGTGCTGGCTTTGGTGCTGGCTTTGCTGTGGGTTCCGGCTGGCTTGTGGCCTCGGTACTCGTACCGTCTTCCGGCGCTTGCTCCGCAAAGTCGGGCTCGTCGTTCCCGTAGAGATCTGGAAAATAAATGAGGACCGAGGTAGCTGTATGAGACATGGACTCACCGCCATAAAGGTCTGCGTCGAGGTCGGACATAGTGGTGGGAGGAAAGAGAGATGAGCGCTCTGTGGCACAGCAAAAAACTGACTAAGCATTTCGGGATTTCGCGATCAACCGGTCAAAATCGACTCACCCAAAACTTTGACAAAAATACAAGACCCTTCTTGGTGCTAAGCATTCATTCTGGTATTGACTGGAACTCCAGAAACAATTGAGCACTTATCGCACTACAACATCATCGAGACTGCAATCGCGGCCAGTGTTGCTTGTTTTTCTCTTTTTTTTTTTTTTTTGTCAACCATCTCGATGCAGTTGAACAGAAATCAATATCTAGCCTCAATTACTGCGTTAGAACTTCCGTGCACTCTGTGTGGATTTTTCTTCCTCTGTCATCGGAGGGGGGGGGGGATGCTGCTGAATGACTCCCGTTTCCACCAGACCTCAAATAATCCTCCGATCTAATTCAATAATCTACTTATGACCGATGATATTGCTGTCCTTTTCAGAGTTATAAGGGTTTGGAAACAGTTCCTCACATAACTCTCCGACTTGAAGACTCTCCGTCGATGACGGCCGCCCCAGTCGGGATTGCCAAGACATCACCCTGCGCCAAGAACAGAGAAACATGTGCAACTCAAACTATGGTCAGTCTGCCGAAAAATAGGAAGCCATCTGACAAGCAGAAAACGCCCGGTGCGCATACATAGAGTTTCCGTTGAAGCTCTTGTGCAAACTACTAAACTTCAGCTCTTTGCAAGGTACATAATGAGTCATTGTAATTACTACGCGGCGCGTTCATGCTCCTGCCGAACTGATATATGTACGCGTTAACTGGTTGATCCGGCCAGTGAAACATCAGTGGGACCATATTTTTCCTAAAGATTCGGGTATCACACAGCGACGATAAATCCAGTGATTTCTTTCCTCCGGGCTTTGTTGTCCGCCCCACGACCATGAGCGCCCAGGATGTTTCCCGAGCTGCCTCTCCGACGCTCCACCTCTCCCGGTCGCAGTCGAAGCAAGACGAGAAGCCCTCTGTAGACGAGATGGAGAAAGAAGGACCCGTCACAGAGCCCATCGAATATCCGCACGGACTAAAATTAGGGCTTATCACTTTGGCTCTATGTCTTGCCGTTTTCGTGGTTGCCCTGGTGAGATTAGAGCCTCAACTAGTTAGCAGCAGCTCACACAACTTTCGCAGGATAATACCATCATTGCAACAGCTATTGTTCGTCTTTAACTGCACTGAGTCTCATCGTAAAATTTATTCGTATTCTTTTTTACCTGGCCTTCAGCCGAAAATTACAGATCAGTTCCAGAGCCTGGATGACGTTGGCTGGTATGTTGTTTTTCAACGTCCATTTTTTTTGTACTTACATGGTACCCTCAGGTATGGCAGCGCGTATGTATCTCCAGTCCTGCGTTTATTCCGATCCTCACGATTTCAATAGATATCTCCTCACGACGGCCGCATTTCAACTGCTCTTTGGGCGGTTTTATTCCTTCCTCTCCATTAAATGGGTATGCCGTTTCTGCTAGGCCGAAGCACCCTCCAGTTTCTTACGCGATGCGATCAGGTCTTCATCACCGCCATCTGTATATTCGAGCTCGGATCTTTGGTATGCGCGACAACGTAAGCACCTGGCCGCTCGCTGAACAAAATCTACATAGATCTGCGGTGTCGCGCCAAACTCGAACGCGTTGATTGTTGGCCGCGCCATTGCGGGCCTCGGGAGCGCCGGTATTTTTACCGGCGCCCTCATCATAACTGCCAAAACCGTCCCCTTGGAAAAGCGTCCAATTTACTCTGGGCTCATTGGAGCTATGTATGGGATCGCTAGTGTCGGAGGTCCCCTCATGGGCGGTGCCTTCACTGACAAAGTTACGTGGCGATGGTGAGTTTCCGTTTTTATCGCTTGAATAAAATAATATAACTGGTGGATAGGTGTTTCTACATCAACCTCCCCATCGGTGCTATTACGCTCTTTGTGATCACGATCTTTTTCAAGGTTCCGGGTGCCAAGCGCAAGGCGCAATCCATGGGATGGGCCAAGCGCGTAAACCAATTCGACCCTTTCGGCACCATAGTCTTCATTCCTGGAATCGTTTGTCTGCTACTCGCTCTTCAATGGGGAGGATCCAAGTATCCCTGGAGCGATGGCCGTATCATTGCCCTCTTTGTTCTCTTCGGCGTCTTAATCTCGACTTTCGTTGGGATACAAATCTGGAAGCAGGACCTTGCCACTGTCCCTCCGCGTATCTTGAAACAACGAAGCGTCATGGCCGGCGCGTGGTATTCTCTGACCCTTGGCGGATCGTTGTTCATTCTTACATACTTCGTAAGTTGCGTGTGTCGGCAGCGTTTTACATCGTCTCAAACTTGATTCTAGCTTCCGCTTTGGTTCCAGGCGATTAAAGGTTAGTCTCTCCTAGGCAGAGTAAACAGGCTCGTTGCTCACATATTGTACTCAAAGGTACATCTGCTGTGAAATCAGGCATCGACAATCTCCCTATGGTCCTCGCGAATGTCATTGGGTCGCTCCTCGCAGGCGGAACGGTGACTGTGTTGGGCTATTATGCGCCCTTCATGATTATAAGTTCTATTTTGTGTTCTATCGGCGCTGGTCTCGTATCAACGTTTGCCGTGAACACCGGCCACGCCCACTGGATTGGATACCAGGTCATCTACGGCCTGGGCGTTGGATTGGGTATTCAACAACCCATCATCGCCGCCCAAACAGTCCTCAGCATGGAGGATATCCCCACAGGAACTTCGCTGGTCATTTTCATGCAGACCCTTGGTCCGTTCCCCTCGTTTCTCGTATCGCAGCATCCGGCTAACTTGACCTTACAGGAGGCGCGCTGTTCATCTCGGTTGGACAGAACGTGTTTACGAATAAACTGGTCTCTGGCCTGGTCAGCCAGGTTCCCGGTATTAACCCCGCTATTGTCCTTAGTGCCGGAGCGACCAGCTTGCGATCTGCGGTCGACAGCCAATACCTGCCTGCAGTTCTCTCGGTATACAACCAGGCCCTCGTATCTGCTTACTACGTCTCTATTGCCATGGCGGGTATATCGACCATTGGCTCGTTGGCAATGGAGTGGAAGAGCGTGAAGGGCAAAAAGCTGGAAATGGCTATGGGGTAATGAAAAAACTGCACGACGTTTAATGAAGTAATTTTCGTTTAGAGGCAATATTTAGAGGCAATTTAATCTTCGTGTAATAATGAGTCTGTAGCTGCTGCTTTGGTCCTTTGGTCGGGCTTCAAATAATGACGAGGCCTCGCATCTTTCGAGATTGAACCATTGGCAAACATGTACAACATTCTCAACCCATTAGGCGGAACGTCGCGACAAAATTCCAATCCAATTCCCAGATTTTCGCGCTGTCCAATCAATATTCTATTTTATGGTTGGTGCGTACTTGGTGCGTGCATGTCTCGTTCGCGCACAAGCGCCAACGTTCCTTCGTAGCCGACGCGCATTGATGCCACGGAGGAACGAGTTTTAGGGTATTTTCCAACCACATTAATTGACCTGTTGAACAATACGAACAAGATTTCCAGCGGCATATGTGCATACTGAAACCTTAGCAAACGCAGAACCCGTGGCATTGCAGATGGTACAGTTTTGGCGCCAGCTCCATTGACGGTCCACAAGTCCTGATCGATACAATCTCCCGGTTTTCTGTATACAAAAAAAAACTACAAAGTTTACTTTTACACGCCGTCTACTGCCAATCTATAATAATGCTTTACGTACAGACTCGAAAATACAACAGCGAAATAGATACACAATATATATAGCCGCCCTTCAATTGTACGGCGTAAGGGGGCGGCGTGGTTCGGTGGGCGGGGGTGTCTGTAATGAGATCAGCCGAGAAGACCGTTCGAACAGAAGGAAGGTTACCTCAAGCAACTTTCTCAACTGTAAAACGCCGTTAAAAACAGTGCGAGGCTTTTGTTAAACGACACTCGCCTCTTTGCTTGGCCCGCCGGTGTCAGAGGGACTAGCCGGCACGGTCTCGCCCTCAAAGCTCTCCGCAAATGGTGTCGGAGCACTCAGGTTCAGAGGCCCGCCATTGACGCGGTTTATCTGAAGATAAAAATGGGAAATTCGCAGGAGGAGGCGCGAGTGTTCACGTACGTAGCCTGGAGTATACTGCATTGCCGTTAGCAAAGTATACGTCCATGGAAGAGGAAAAGCTACCTCGAATGCAGGTTCGAGGGCGAGATATCCTGTGTTGAAGAAGGGGTTTTGCTGATTCAGGTGCTTAGATCTGTGCGCTATAGAATGGATAAGTTCAGGCTTACGAAACCCAACTCGTCGTCAATTCCGGAAGGCCCGGGAAGAGACGGAGGCCACAGGCCATGCTGGATTGAGTGTTTAACAGATAAAAGGGAAGAAGAAGGACCGCATACTGGACGTAGAACATGTTCGTTCTGATCTAGAAGTTAGCTGTGAACGACGTGAGATGGCAATAGACATACCAGGCGAGGATAGGTTCCTGGATGTTGCAGGACATCGGAGTTCAAGGGACTAAGTTTCCACGACGAAAATGCTGGTATCTGAGCGATCACATGAGGTGCGGGTAAAAATGGAAATCCAAAGATCGTACTGTGGGCTGATGGGGCGGGGAAGCCAGGTTTAAGACCTTTGGTTTGGATTGAAACTTCTCAAAGTTGGTCAAGAAAACGAGGTCTGTACCGGTTGTTAGGATCGAGCTACCGACAAAGGGAAAGCGTACAAGATCCATCACGGGCCCTCGACTCGTGCACCTTGGCTGCTGCCCGTGTCGTGGTTATATTTACAGAACTACGTGTGAGGTACATACGATGAGACGCAAATCGAGTTGGTGAGCAGAGTGCGCACCTCTTTCCGAAACACTCTGCAGCCAAGACAACGAGGGAGTCAAGAAGTGGAGTCAACCAGCTTGCTGAGTGCTCAACATCGCCGCCCGCCTGCTCCCATTCGGCGCCGACGTAACTGAGAAACGGATGTCGGACATTTTTACCGACGCCCTCGAGAGTCGTTGGGTCGATTTTGAAGAGTACTTCTCGAAAAATTTCGTTTGATATTACATCGTCTTTGACGGCCTGTACATAATGCCAATTTAGTCTCAACGCACTGAGCAAAACTTGATGCGCACCTTGAGCACGCCCGCCGCGTAAAGTTGAAGAAAACCTCGCGCCACCACGATCTTAAAAATCGTGTACTCCACAACCTCAAGCCCCATGGTCGCAAACGCGCCATGTACATTAGCGGTCGTCGTCGTCGTATTCGCTTCCTCTTCTCTTAGTGCCGCATAGTATGCTGGGCGGAGTGGAGGGGGAGGAGATGGAGAGTAGGCGGGGGAACGGATGTAAGAAATGATTGGTTTGGTGAATTTTGGCATTGAGCGAGGAGGAATAGGTCGAGCAACGCAGCAGTCAGAAGCAAAAGCTTTGAAGCTTCAGGGAGGAACGATCATGTGACTGCTGCCGATTCCCAGTAGCGCCATTACGGCAGTGACGCGTCTCCTAAGTCCTCACGGAGGTGGTTTGTCAGCACTGATGCCGAAGTTTTGGCTCCGTGGCGGGAATTGCAGTCCATGCATGGCTGCCCATCCACAGCTGCAGGAATACCGAGAAAATGAGACTCCATTTATTTTCTCTCTCTCTCCCTCGGAGTCCCTCCCTCTCCTTGCGGTTATTACCACCTGTTAGGGCAGGTATAAACTGCGATCTGGCGGAATTCAACGACGAGAGTTATTGTCGATTCGAATCGACATTTGTAGAAAGAAGACAAGGAAAGGGTTGGACGCCTCAATCACTATTGCCCGACTCTGTCCTTTCACGCAGCTAAGCTGGAAATTCTCCACTTTCAAGCCATCCGTGGTAAGCTGTTCGTTGCCACCTTAGTTCAATGGTTAGAACGCCCGCAATGCGTGAGTTTCTCACAGCGGGGGATCTGCGGTTCGAATCCGGGGAGGGGCAATCTAGAGCCGGGCCCTTGAGCAGAAATGCTCCGCGCTCGCGTGAAACTTCAGGGGGGCTTATCTCTACGGAGCGATGCTGGGTTTCGTTTGCTTTCAGGCGTTGTGTTTTTTCTTTCTTTCGTTCCGAAGCATTGAACTCCATGCACATCCAGTCTCTGGTGAAATATGCTCTTTTCTTCCAGAGGCATTATGATAGCCACCAAGCATTCCAGATGAAACATGTTCCGAGTCGGACAACCGGCATATGCATCGCACTGATTGCGAGTGAGCACCGGTGCAGAACAGGGTGGCAACCAGGCCAGTTGGTACATATTGTGCAACCCGGAGGATGATATGTAGTTGGCGGTTATTAGCTCAGTTTAGCAATGGCACATTGCATCGACGCGCCCGTCACGTGCTCGCGTTTTTATTTGTGATTGTCTTTTTTTTCAGGCCCCGACTTCCAGTTCTCTTGGAAACTCTACGTCGACACTCAGCCTCGAATCCCTTACAATCTGGCTATCCCCAAAGTTCCAGATACTGCTTCCCGCAGTGAAATGTCTTCTGTGACCATAGGAATCCTAGGCAAGCAGTAACCCAACGTCAAGAGTGACTCATCCAGACCTGGAATCCACATTTCTCCAATACAGCACTGCAGGGTGCTTTCGCCGAGCACCAAATGAGGCTGAAGAATCTGCATCTGAAGCGCAAGATCGCCACTGTGCTAGTCAAAACACCAGAGGACCTCCAACAGTGCGACGCACTGATTATACCAGGCGGGGGTGTGTGACCTGAACCCCTCATGTGTTGCTGGCCGATGCAATTGTCTGCGGGGACACAGAATCGACGACAATCGCGCTACTTGCGCGGCTCTCTGGCCTTCTGGAGCCACTCAAAGATTTTATAAACACAAAACCGGTGTGGGGCACCTGCGCTGGTGCCATCCTGCTCTCGCAGTCCGTCACGGGCGCAAAAAAAGATGGGCAGGATCTTCTTGGTGGTGTGTCGGTTGACATCGCACGGAATGGGTGGGGATCGCAGGTTCGTCCCTAATCTCAATCCAATGTGCGATCGAAGTCGCTGACTGCAGATTAATTAGGTGGAGTCCTTCGAGGCCGCCTTGGACGTTAACGGGCTTCGCGATCCCTCCGTCCCATTCACTGGCATTTTTATCCGTGCCCCGGTAAGTCGCATCTTCGTATTGCCCACCGTCTGTTCACTGATCGCCGCTGCAGGTCGTGCTCGCTCTTGCCGCGGACGCACCAATACAGGTGATCGCGCGGTTACCCCCTCACTTACTACCTGTGCCCGCTGAGGATGAAAATGATCCCCGCACGGTCGTAGCCCTCCGCCAGGGCTTACACCTGCTCACGACATTTCATCCTGAACTAACGCAAGACGATCGCTTCCACGACTATTTTGCGCGAAAATGCGTCTTCCCGACCGTTCCGGCGTCGTAGATTTAGAATATACAACTTTAGACTTCCATACACGCAGCACACTTACTATAATGCTTTCAGATGCTAGAGAAGGCTAATTATAGTTTTTCGCGCGTATCATCATTACACGCGCTCCTATGGACTCGGCCACCAACGTCTAATTTTCTATTTGGTCATCACAGCAACCATCTTCTGCTCACTATCCCACTGGCAGTCCTCGGATTGTTGCGCGGAATCGGAACTGAGAACTTGGCGCCCACGCGGAGTATAACAAGTAGCATGCGCACGCGTCGCCGAATCGCAGCTGGAGGTTTTCTCTCACCAAAAGGCCGCAGGATCATATGCTTGCTGTAGCTCGGGGAAAGATTATCCTGTGCTACACATGCTTCTGCGGCCCTGCGATAACATAAATACTTATGCCCGCCCGAGTATGTATAAGAGGCCAGACGAGTCGAATAACCGGGGCTCTTCTCCGTGTATCGCCGCAAAATGCTCTCGGGACTGCTCCTTGCCCTCTCTGTGCTCGGATCGCTTGTTGGCGCGGATGCGCGAAAAATGATGACCAAGGGGGAGCTGCACGCGAGGCAGGTGGAGGCTGCAAAGCGCTTCGAACGCCCTGCACCTCGTGCGGTGCCCAAAAGCAATAACATCACTTTCTCAAATCCCAAGGCTTCAGGTGTGTTTGCAAAAGTTCGCCCGAGGTCTCCTGCATTCATCTTTCGACCTGTAGAATTTTTTGTGGATGGCAAGTCGATCCCCGAAGTCGACTTTGATGTCGGGCCTAGTTGGTCGGGCCTCATGCCAATAAGCGCGAATGCCAACGAGACACGCAAGGTGGGTCTGCGCTAAAAATATCCGTCGCTGGTTCCTTGACCCCAGATAGCTTTTCTTTTGGTTCTTCCCACCCGGACCGGAGGGAAGTCTCGATGATCTTATATTCTGGCACGTCTTCACGCCGCTTTCTTCTCGGGTCGTTTGCTAATTGACTCGTAGGACGAACGGCGGCCCAGGTTGCAGTAGCTTGGAAGGCTTCTTGCAAGAAAATGGGGTGCGTTTTTGCCGTATTCTTCGCCGAACTTTGATTTAATGTAATATGGGCCTGGCTTCAGCCCTTCCAATGGGGTGTCGGTACTGCTAAGCCCATTCCGAACGTCAACAGCTGGACAAACCTGTCAAGTATGCTATGGGTTGAACAACCAGTTGGCACCGGATTTAGTCAAGGCACCCCCAATATCAGGGTGAGTGATATAGGTATAGTGCGTAAAACGTTTGAAATTAAAATTTCACAGAACGAGGACGACCTGGCCGCCCAGCTCGTCGGGTTCTTCCAACAATTTTTGGAGGTTTTCTCAGAATTGAAGAACAAGAAATTGTACCTCAGTGGGGAGAGTGTGGGTCCATTACACTGCCGCCGTCTTCAAAGGGACTAAAGAAGATGATCGTGCCCAGTACGCCGGCCAATACGTTCCCTACATCGCCAACTACATCTACGAACATCCTACGGACCTTCCCCTGAGCCTGCAAGGCATCTGGATAGCGGACCGTGTGTGGTTCATCAAGTTCAACGGATTCCACTTGCTAATTTCAACACAGCGGTTTTGGGATGGGACGTTGTTCAAGCACAGATCCCAGTGGTTGATTTTGTGCATAAATACGAAAATGTGTTCGCTTTCAACCAATCGTTCATGGCTCACTTGGATGCCGTTGCCGCACAGTGCAACTACGCGGGCTATGTCAATAAATTTGCGACATATCCTCCAGCAGGGCCTCTGCCGCTCCCTGGACGGTCGACATCGGCCGATCGCGGTTGTGATGTTTGGGATATGGTTTTTGATGCTGCGTTATTCAAAGTTCACCGCTCTCTTATTCAACTTGTTTCTTCTGCTAATTTTCCACAGAACCCTGCTTTCAATATCTACCGCATATTCGACACCTTCCCCGTTCTGTGGGACGTTCTTGGTTTCCCGGGATCATTCGAGGTAAGGTTTCATTCTCTCCTTTTTAGGCTGAAGTTCTAATTATATTCAGGACGTTCAACTGGCGCCGTTGTACTTTGATCGCGAAGATGTCAAGCAGGCAATCCATGCGCCAACTAATGTCGACTGGACAGAGTGCTCGAACGTCAATGTATTTCCCCGAGGTGACGCTAGCCCCCCGTCGGCCTTATCCGTTCTTCCCAATGTAATCGAGAAGAGCGTGCGAACCGTCATCGTCCACGGTCTCGCAGACTTCATTCTCATCGCTGAAGGGTTGGTTTCCATTTTTTCAACATTGATGTAAACTCACCGCAAACTTTCCACATAGGGCGCGGATCGTGATTCAAAAGTAAGTTCAACAATAGAACCTGTCGATCTCCTCACTGACCCAATACATTTATTAGCATGACGTGTCAGTTCAACTGTTCTAATCGTGCGGCTGGTCAAGCTTCACATGCTAATTAAATTGAACCGCAGGGAATGGCCAACAAGGGTTCCAAACACCCATCGGGAACGACAGTTTCCTCGTTGATGGCGTCGGCTCGCTTGGGACAGCACACACTGAACGAGGACTGACATTCCTGGAAGTGGAGCTGAGCGGACACATGTACGTCGACGCTGTGATCATCTATCTTTCGTTGCTAACCGTCCTTTTCCTAGGGTACCCCAATTTTCGCCCCTTGTGAGCCAATTTAAATCACGTCGCATCCGGATACTGACCTGTTTGTAAAATAAATAGGCTGCTTTCCAGAGTATGGCGTTCCTCATGGGTTTCCGTTCGACACCGTAGAGACGGGTGTATTAGAATTTTAACAATAAACCATGTCGTTCCTGGATGTCGATCCTCATGGTGGAAGCTAGGTCGAAGCTTCAAACCTATCAACGAGCGCGCAGGATCGTCGGGTTGCCCGCCCGTTGCACTGCCAAGTAATCGAGCAAGGGAAGTAAATTGAGTTGTATAGCTCATGCTTCTTTCGACGGGAGTCAACGGACCGCATGTTCCACAAGTAGCCCTAACACTTGGTAACAGCCGATCGTGATCACATCGCCACTTCGCTCAAGATTACGATGACAACCGCTTACGGAGAAGTTCCACTTTCGGACTTCGGCGCAATCGCAGGGCGAATTAGTGTTGGAATTATTTCTTCTCTACAAACCTCAGTATTATAACACTGGGATTTCTCCATAACTTTTCACCGAAGTATAACTGTCAAATTTGGGGTTCTCGGAGATTTATTTTAGGGTGCAGCATTGCTATGTTGTGGGGCGATGTCGCGTCAGTGCCAGCTGCTCACGCTCATCCCTATAGAAACGACTGGCGGATCATCCATCACTCCTCCATCAGTTCTTCCTGGAATTGTCCAATGTCAGCAGGTCGCAGGAATATAAAAGCAAGGGGAAACGTATCGATTTCTCATTCCCTTTCATCTGCTTCGACCTGGTGTCTTGTCTTCCTTTCATTCTAAACTTTTACAACTCTTCAAATACTCCCACCTTAATCCTTTTTTCTAATGGCTCGCATTCTCTCCGTGTTTTTGGCTCTGTTCATCGCCTCTGCGGCTGTCGCCGGTTAGAGCCCTTTCTCCCCATACTGAGATTGCAAAGACTCACGACTTCCTCCAGCGCCGATTGAGCAACGTCAGCTTGGCAACCTTGCCTGCAACATTGACCGCTTCAAGATCGTCACCGCTCTTGCTAGCACCGGAGGCGCCGTTAAGAAAATTGACACGACGTTCGTCGAATTTTATGTGTTGTCGTTCCGAATTGCACGCTGATTACCACCCCCTCAGCGACCCCGCCACCGCGACGGCTGTTGCCGCAGCACAGGCCGGTCTCACGAGCGCAGGGGATGGTATCAAGACCATCGCTCTCTCTCTCATTACCGGAAAGGCCGCGCCGGCGGATGCCCGCGACCAGGTTAAGCAGGGTCTCCTTGATGCCCAGACGGCACTTACTGGAATCACCGAGTGAGTCCCTCGTCTGAAAACCAAGGCCACTGGCTAATAATTTGATAGCGCCGCCGTCGCCGACGCCGTGACCGCTGCCCAGACCAAGCTTGCAGGCGCCATCGCAGACGGCGATGCTGTTGTCGCGGACTGCAAGTAAAGGGGTTGGATTCATTTAATGTGGGGATGTAATGGTTTTAGCACTGGAAAGAAATAACAATGCAGAAATGCAGAGCTTGGGCGTCATATTCTCTGTTGGAACCTAAGTGAAAGATGTTTCTCGTAGACGCCCTCCGACCAAGTAAGACAGAAACGTAAGTCTTGTTCAAGTCTTGCTCTTGATCCTGCGGCGGTACAAGACCGATTCTGGAACACAATGAGAGCCCGGTTGTGTGCCTACCTATGCGGTGTCCCAGAATTTGGTCCGATGAGGTTACCGTGACTGAGGAAGAAAGTTGAGACGACCGCGAGCATGTGACTTGACGCGTCGACCAAGTTTGTGCTTGTTTGTTCCAGCCCTTCTGTTCTTGAACTGCCACGACGCCATCGGAATGCCACTGCTAGCACCTTCGATTGGTCCCCCAATCCCCACGTCCTCGAAAGGGTCTACTTTTGGCACGATCCCCACCAAATCGAACACCAAAACGGCCTCGGTCAGCGGTTCGATACCACCAAATTCTACGGCAGTTGCGGAAGAAAAACTTGTCCGTGCACCCTCCACGGTGTCGACAATATCATTAGATGTCGAAAATATCAGTGCAGAACTCGCTTCTGAACTTGCCTCAGCGCTCGTTGGACATGTACTGTTCCTAAAAAACCAAGTCCCGTTGTGCGTGGCGTCCGCAATTATTCGGGTGGCATGTTAACCATTTTCTTCCAGTCCGGTGATGCAGCTTTACCGGATACCGAACGGAAAGGTTTGCAGCTTCGAATATACAATTTTCCGAGACTGATTGTCCCAAAGTCAAACCCCAGGGCGCTGAAACTGCGCACGGATCTCCTGGCCTCGTTTGATACCTTGAGCTCACACCTCACTACCACCTTCAGCGCTCTGTCAACAGCATTTGCGCTCACAACTAACCTGGATCCCAAAACGAAGAGGCCGACACGGCGTGCTTATCTAGCTATTCTGGTTGGTCCGAGCATTGGCTCTGCGAAGACGCGGGTCATGTTCGCTGTGGATGGATTAGTCGCCAAGGTTTGGGGAGAAAGGGACGACGTACCGGAGTTCCATGATTCGGATAGCAGCGATGAAGACGAGAGTGCCGAGGATGACGGCGATGATGAGGAGCACGGACCATCCGATACTGACTCCTCGACTGATTCTGATGACGAGGACGCGTCTTCTCCTCCACCCTCTCGCTCGCCCTCTCCATCTCCATGCACATCTCCATCACCTATTCCTCGAATCGCTTCGCCCGTGCCGGAAGGCCCCTCCCACGCACAAACACAACAAACTCTCCGCACTGCCAACCGCCTGCTCTCGCACACGCTGGCCACGGCGGATCACAGCATGGCCGCCGAGCTCGGTAACATTCCATTCTACTTCAACCGCAGTTCCGCTAATGTGTCTTGGCTTCAAAACAGCGCCATCACAGACCCACATCCTCGTCCGCGCGCCCCGGCGATTCACGCATCCCGCGTGGATTCCGCGGCAAACTGTTTCTGCCACTCTGGATGGCGTGCTTCGCGAGTTCCGAGAAGAAGCGGGCGAGTCAGAAGGAACTGGCGATACTGAGAAGAAAAATAGCCGCAAGGCGCGATCTAAATCGCACAAGGTAGAAGGGGCGTGGGTGACCTGCCACAGCCCAGGCGTCGAATTTCCTGAAGATGCCGCAGAAGAAGATGAGATGATCTGGTGGAACTGGGACGGTAAAATCGTGGGATTCACAGATTGGTAGTGAGATGTATTAGATCTCAGGCCAACGAAAGGTGCTACGCACATGTTGTACAACATTAAATTATGCGCGTGAAAAAATGATCTGAAAGAACAAAAGATGTATGTAAGATCTAGTTCAACCCATCGCCATTTCTATGTTTTTGCCCTTGACGCTCTTCCACTCGAGTGCCAGCGCGCCGGCCAGGGAGAGGCAAGCCATGGCGACCGACACGTAGTATGCGGATACCAGCGCCTGGTTGTACACTGCAAGGACGGCGGGCAGGTATTGCGCGTCGATGGCATTCCGCAGACTCGTCGCACCGGCGTTGAGGACGATGGAGGGGTTGACGCCCGGGACTTGGCTCATCAGACCGCTCACTAGCTTGTTCGTGAAGACGTTCTGGCCGACGGAGACAAATAGTGCGCCACCTGAAATTCAACCATGAGCAAAAAAAATCTTCAAAGGGGCAGGTGCACTGAACCAACCTAGTGTCTGCATGAACATGATAAGCGAGGTGCCTGTGGGGATGTCCTGCAGGCTGAGAACAGTTTGAGCTGCCATGATAGGTTGCTGCATCCCGAAGCCAACCCCGAAACCGTAAATGACCTGGAATCCGATCCAGTGCGCGTGACCAGTGGTGGGGTTGAACGTCGAGATGAGCCCGGCACCCACTGCCATGAGAATGGAGGAAAAAATAACGAATGGGGTGTAGTAACCAATGACTGTGATAATTCCGCCGGCGATGAGCGACGAGATGACGAGCGAGAGAATCATGGGGAGGTTGTCGATGCCAGATTTCACCGCGGAAACACCTTTTCATGTTCAAACGTGAGCAACGAGCCTTTACCAGCTGTCTAGGTGACTAACCTTTGACCGCCTGGAACCAAATCG
The DNA here is from genome assembly GCA_029281795.1 of Mycena crocata. Lineage (NCBI taxonomy): Eukaryota > Fungi > Basidiomycota > Agaricomycetes > Agaricales > Mycenaceae > Mycena > Mycena crocata. The sequence continues at coordinate 528,532 of JARJCP010000017.1, read as the reverse complement.
GAAGCTGGAGCATATTTCAGTCGACGCGTCCAAATTTCAACCAAAACAAAAACTCACGAAGTACACAAGGATAAAGAAGGACGAGCCGAGGCAGAGCGAAAACCAACTAGCTGCCATGATGCTGCGCTTCTTCAGGATGCGAGGAGGAACAGTAGCCATGTCCTGTTTCCATATTTGGATCGCCGCAAAGCCCGAGATCAAGACGGCGAAAATAACGAAAAGCGCGATGATGCGGCCATCGCTCCAGGGGTACTTGGAACCTCCCCACTGGAGGGCGAGCAGCAGGCAGACAACCGCGGGCACAAAGATCGCGGTACCAAAAGGGTCGAATTGATTTATCCGCTCAGCCCACCCAAGGTTCTCTGCCTTACGGCTGACGCCGGGCGCCTTGAAGAAGAATATGATGACGAACAGCGTAACGGCGCCGATGGGAAGGTTGATGTAAAAGCACCTGAATAATTTAATTGTGAGCGCCCGGACAACCAGCTGAAGAAAATCAACCAACCATCTCCAGGTAACTTTGTCAGTGAAAACACCGCCCATGAGAGGTCCTGCGACACTGGCAATACCATACATAGCGCCAATCAAGCCAGTGTACATCGGTCGCTTTCCCAGTGGCACGGTGTTTGCGACGATGATCAGCGCGCCGGAAAAGATACCAGCGCTACCCAAACCGGCAATGGCGCGACCAATAATCAAGGCATTCGAGGTGGGGGCGACGCCGCAAATCAGGGAACCAAGCTCGAACACAGAGATTGCTGCAATGTAAACCTGTTAATGAAGGATGAGAAGGCTGAGAGGGCGGCTTTAAAAATAAAACGTACAGATTTCATTGACAGGAAGGAGTAGAAACGGCCGAAAAGCAATTGGAACGCGGCGGTCGTGAGCAAGTATCTGTTTTAGATGTGAGCCCGATAAATATACGGTAACGGCCAGCGACATACGCGGATCCATACCAACCGACGTCGTCGAGACTCTGGAACTCGTCTGTTATTTTCGGCTGTAAAAAAATGAGATATGGGCCAAGGCGAGGATACGAAATGCTTACAATGGCTGTTGCGATGATAGTGTTATCCTGCCAAGCTGTGAGTCGTGTTTATGAGATTTGCGAGATATGAAGCACGCACGAGAGCCACAAGGAACACAGAAAGACATAGAGCGATAGTGATGAGGAATAGTTTCACGCCTTGAGGATATTCGATATTATAATCGGTTACTGCAGGTGTGGCTTTCTCATTTTGCTCCTTCAAGTCGGACGTTCGAAGCTCCAGAGATGAGGAAGCCCTAATTGTTGGTGAAGCGGCTCGAGATTCGTCGTTCGGGTTCATGCCTGGATGGATGGAGGTTTTTTTTTGAGCGAGAAGTTGGTAGTGAGAGGAGAAAGAATAGGTGGTTTATATACACGCACCCCCTGTCTTTCATTTCGGCTGAACATGACGCGGCAAGCGCACTGTCTCTGATTCAGCCTCTCCTTTGCTGACTTTTCCGGTCGATCCGCGCGGAAACAAAAGAAAGAAAAATACTTCAGCGTCATTTAATTATCGTACGCCTCTAAAGAGCGATATCTCAGCAAGGCTGCAAAAGATGCAAAAAAGGACAACATGCACCCGCCATGAGGGCACACGGACCATTATAGCAGTTCACCTCTTGATGGATTTTTTCGAGGCACATTCCTGTCAATTTTGTGCCCCTGCTCGGCGCCTCGTCATTCGATGCACCGCGTAATGCCTACAAGTAATATTGTGGCTATTTTACCGAATGTCGATCGTATGACTAACCGTTCCGCCAGAATCTGCGAGAGGACAGCGATGCCCCTCGGAGTCAAAGTCTTATTCATCTTGAGGGAGGATATCCCGATGGTGGCGGGAAGAGAGTAGATGACAAGAACCGAGCTTGATGCGCCTATTACGGCATTTGGAAAGCACAAACAAACAACCAATCTCGACCCAATTAGGCAATCGCATGAATTTTGAAAGGCAACAATGGAGGTTCTTTGACCTGAAGTCGACGGTTCTGCAATGTAGCAGGCACAGAATCGATGTAGATCATCAAAAAAATGACAACAGGGACTCATTCGAGGCTGCGAGCGAGAGTGAGAATTTTAGGGTGAAGGAAGAGGGAAGATGAGCATAGAAATCAGCCTATTAGTGTCATAGCCAACGTCTGATTCGGAAGGCGAGAACGCCTGAACGATAGTGAAGTCTGAATGTACTCTATTTTGTACTTGGTTGCTAGAGGACAAGCCTTGAAAGTAACGATATTTGATTGAGTCTCAGCAAGGGTTGGCGGATATTTCCGGTGCAGAATGAAAGATGAGGCCTCGCAACGGTTGTAGAGTCGCAGGTGACTGCGTCAGAGATTTTGTGCCGCAGTAAAGGGGAAAGAATAGAAATAAAAAGATATCAGCATGGCGGAACGTTGCCTCTACCGAACTTAGAAAACGTATTCGGGCCCATCTTGTAGGCCAGCCAAGCGGGATGTTTGGCTGCGTAGTTGAAGCAGACGGACCTACATGCAATAAATCTGCTGGGAAAAGAAAAGAAAAGAAAAGTGCGATTATTGTACTTGTGCTCATAAACCAACGCGATGCGAGAGCTTAAAAGGCATACATTACAACTGAGGATGTGCATTATGCACCATCGCCAGAACAACAAGATGACCCAGAAAGGAGCCCAGCCTGGGAAGAGTGTCAAGACGGTCGGTCGAACCTAACAGAGCAACGACGTCGGCATGCGCACGTCCATGTCGGTGGAAGTCCCTTTTGAGGGGAAAAGATGGTGCAGGGGGTGTTGAATGACCTCGTCCTGCGTCTCGGCGGTGTCCTCCGGAGCCCAGAGCTGCCGTTCGAGGAAACGACGGCGCCACTCGAACTCAATCTGCGCCTCCTCGCCCTGCACGACGAGCGCCTCCATCATCTGGTCCGCAACCTGCACGATGATCTCGTTCTTGAGCTGCAGCGTGAGCGCGTCTTGTAGCGGCGCAACCAGCTCGTCCGCGAACTGGCTCACCATCTCCTGCAGCTGACACTCCAAGTCGTCCTTCAACTGCGCCGCGGAACCTTGTTTAAACTCGTCCCTGAGCTCCGCGAATTCGGCCCCAAGCGTATCCACCGCCATCGGCGTACCCGCTTCATCTTCGCCCGCTCCACCGCCCACCCGAGCGTGTTCCACCATTATTTGCTTGACGATACTCTCCGGCAGGCTCGCCCACAGTGCACTGTCATCCCGCGCCGCCGGCCCATCCGTCTCCTCCGTGACCTGGATCCCGAACTGCTCCTGCAGATGCCCGAGAAATTTTGCCTTCGTCTCCGGGTTCAACTTCTGCATCTTGAGTACAAAAACATCTTGCATCGCGGCGAACAACGTCGCCGTGGGAAGTTCGTCTTCCATGTCGCCCGAAGCAGGCGACGGCGTTAAAGATCTGATGGATGTCGGCGCGGGGCTGTGGGGAGGCGACACGGAGAGGTTCTTGTCCATGAGATATGCCAGCGAGGAGACTTTGAACCGCCCAAGCGGCGGCGTCTCCTCCTCCGCCGGGGTCTCGACGTTCTCGGGAGTTACCGGGCGTGCATCCTCGACCGATTGCTCGCGACTGACCTCGTTCGATTGAGCCGCTGCAGGCGACAAAGCCGGCGAAAAGACAGGCGACATCGCAACTAATGGGCGAGACGACAGTGAGAAGAGATCTGAGCTGATGTCCTGCTCCACACCAAACATGGGTTCCACGAGGCCGCCGACCGAAATGGGCGGATGCAAACCTTCCTCTTCGTCCTCGAGCTCCATGTCAACATCCTCATCCACTTCATCAAATAGAGATATATCAACGTCCATCAGCAAGAGGTCCGCGACCTCCTTGTCGGTCTCGATGCTATCACCGTCGTCAGAGCCCTTTGGCGATGGATCTAGCACGGGCTCGTTCTTCTGACTCGGAGCCGCAGAAGGGTCAGATGAGGGGCTAGTACTAGTTGCAACACCATTCGGGACGCCATCCTCGGGGGGCGTCGATGCGATGGAGTCGGTGGCCGGGGCTGCCGACGCGTTGGCAGCACCCGTCTGGGTTTCAGAAACAAGAGGCTTAACTTGCCCATTAGTTTCTGCGGAAGGTTGTCCAGGCGTGGTCGGCTCGCCGGAAAGAAGCGCCTGGACGAATTAGAATGGAACCGAGAACGTTAGGATGACTGTTTTACCTTTAACTCAAGAGGCCCTAGGCTAGCTCGAAAGCTTTTCCGGGGAAAAGGCCTCATCCTCGGAGGAAGCATCCCTTCGGGAGGCGGAGGAGAGTAAGACTTGGCTCTTACGACAGGCGGCGGAACTGGTTTGGGCCGCTGTGCCGGGATGACAATCTTTCTACCGGTGGAAGCGGTAACTTTCTTCGCTTTGGCTGGCGAGGCGGATTTCCCTGCAAACGGTTATAAAACGTAAGCGTAGATGCAGCTGTTATCTGCCCACCAGCTTTCGGACCGGGCTTGGCTATAAAAAAAGTGCCAAATATGGGAAACGATTCAAAAAAAGAACTAGGCCTCGGCTTACCCTTCGGAACTGGCGCCGACACACTCTTGGCTGAAAGATTACTCCATGTCAAGGCATACGGAGTAGAGGGACTGATAATTCTCACCTGTCAAGGGAACAGTGGTCAACGGCGATTTACCTTGGCATGTTGAAAAAAGTTGAACATCAACATCGGAGATATCAACTGACCTGAGGTTGATGTTGATGGGCGTTTAGGTGCCGTGGCTGTGTCTATGGGCAACAAAGGTGCAGCAATGGTTGCTTTTCCTGTCAACAAGGGCTTTAAAAGGCACGAAAAGAGGAACTGGAACATACCTGTCGACTGCCGGCGAGAGGAAGTCGCTGTATCGGACCAGGCTTTCGAGAGAACAACCCTGTGTTTCTCCCGAACATGTCTCGTCCACATGCTTTTTGCGTTGACACCCGCATATGTCCGGGGACAGAAAGTACATCGAAGTAGGAGGTCCTTTTGTCTCCTCGGACGCGGTGGCTCGAGGTCGCGGGGGTATCGAATGGCGCCGTCGGGGCTGGCATCGAGGGTGATGTAGTCGGCGATGTCGAGGAACCACGTCGGATGTGCATGCATTACCGAATAGTTCATCCCCTCGTCCGTCAAAACGACCGACTCCGGCAAGTTGTTGAACGGCGGATGGATGAACTTGCCATCGAACGGCGGAGCGGTTGACTGTGGTGCGTCGAACGATACCGCGGGTGCTGGCGGAGCAACCGACGTCGGGCGATAGAGCGAGATTGTTCTTTGAGGGGGTTGATATGGGGAGGGATTGAAGGTCTTGTCAGCACGAGGAAAAATCCCTTTTGAGGATGCTGACGCTGATACCGAGTCTCGGGAACCAGAGGCGCGACTAGGCGACTCGGAGCCCGTGCTCGGGGAGGGAGATGCTGCGAGGCTGGTAGTTGAGGAATGGGTTGCCATTGACTCGATACGGCCGCGCGGGGGAGAAGGGAAAGGAAAGTGAACGGGAGGGGGTCAGGTCATGAAGAGACGTGGACAGCTGGTTGAGGTTACGTCACGCTGTCACACCATCGAAAAATTCAACAAAGCCCTTTCACCGCCGGTTTTTGCCCCAAAAAACACGCTTTTTGCTCCCATGTGTTCATTGTCTTTCCCCTCCCACAAACCGCACGTTTTTCAACCAGTCAAGGCGCTCAAAGAGCCTGTTTCTCTTCCGAAACGCCATCAGTAAATGCCGGCCGGATTGGTAAATCCCCATGTGATCGGCCGAGGTTGAAAAATTAGACGCCTATCGCCGCCATCGATTTTTCCAACTGCTGCCGTTGACAGAAAAGTACCACATTCCGTGTTTACGTCGCAGCCCGCCAACTTTATTCTTTTGTCTTCCCTCCTGGTTCCTGGCGCTCATCGACCGGTTCTTGGCGCATCCCGAGTCCTCGGCCAGCGGTTGAACATGCTTTACACGCCGAGTCCGCGTTGCCCGAGGGTCCCCCAATCACCATGTGAACCAAGAGGTTGTATGTCATTGGTCCCGTCAGAGATCCTTAGCATTTTCCCGGGTTCAACCTATATTTAGCTGGGGGAATAAAAATTTTCGGAGAATTCAGGCTGGATGGTGGAGGGTGAGCCTAAATAAGATCCATAAGTAATCAACAAGTTGGAACGGGCGGCCCATGATAGCCCATGATGCACAGAAATTGTTCCGTCCAATGCCGTCGGAGGGCTGTCCCACATCATGCCCATTTAGCATCCCGGCGGTTGAAGGGTTGTTTGAATCTAGGGACACTGTAGAAAAATACTCAAACTCTCAACAAAACCAAGTGGCGTTTGAAATTTAATCCAACCTCGGATTCAGCAAAGGAAGTTCGAAGACTTGATCCAAGCAAAAATATGCCATGATTTTTCACACAGGGTCGAGGTTTCATCACAATGAAAAGCTTGAATTCCAGCATCGCCTCCTGCGGTGGCGCGTCGCTAGCGACAGTCGGGGCTGAAACTTTTTTTTACCAACTTGTCGGTCCTCTGGATTCAGAATAGTCTATGAACAGCAGCAGCAGGCAAGTGTAAGGCAACCTTCCCTAGACTACATGCAAGAAGACTCAGGAAAAAAACTTAGGGTTCAACTAAGATCGTTACTATTATCCTTTAGCGCGCATGCACCGAAAAGTTTTATCGAACTACCGTTGAGTCCTTCACAAAGAATTCAACACAATGTGATCAAGTCTCAGATGGAAGTGTTACGGTACGGCACAAAAAAAACTGAGCTTCAGTTGTCCAGAAATCGCTGTCAAGACCAAATACCAATCGACAACAATGTGCTCAGAGGAATTCATAGGGCCGACGGGAGGCAAACGATCAGCTGCTCTGGCTTTCTTGCTTTCTTCTACTCACATGTACAATAATTCGTTTCCAAGTAAATTAGCCTGGAAAGCAAAGACCAAAAACTCCGGAGTTTTTAGTAACTGATTTTGAACATCGCCCCCCAAACCTTCAGCATCAAGTCGCGGCCTTGAGCTTCAACCGTAGTGTACTAGTATGGGTAGAAGCAGATCCTCTGAGTCGTCCTCCAACTACAAAACTATGCGTAAGGGAAACCTCATGAAGATACATAGCCAGCTCAGCGAATCCGTACCGGTACCATTAGCCTGAGATATGCCTATGTTCAACCCACATTTCATCCACCAGTATCATCGCTTTATACAGCCAGCTCAACTCGGTGTGGATCTCAGTGGAAGCATTTTTTCTCGACAATAGAGAGGTTTCACAATGTGCCTTGTTGAACCACGGACAAAACTTCAACCACGCTGCAATCGCGCCGCCTGCATGCGATAGTTTTTGCGACGAAACACAACCCGTTACAACGCAAAGCCAAGTAGATGACGAATAGATGTATGTACATGAACAATAAGTGCATAATATAGTAAGTAGGTATAAAAAGAGTACATGTGGAAACATCAAGATAGAAATACTGTACACCGAGATCATTGCATGAGATCCCGAACCAAGAAAGGCTAGTCGAGCAGTAGTGATACATCCCGCCGTAGATCCTACCGCTCAATCAGCTACAGTGCTACGAGTCGACCGCTGCGTCAATCTGATCTTCCAAAAAGTATTTGTTGATCTTCTCAGAATCCATCCCTGCCGTCTGTTCTAATATCTCAGTGAGCGTCTCTGGGTGGGCTGTCTCCATATGCGTCCAGAGCTCCTTCTTCGGCGTCCGAAACGGAGGCTTGTATTTGACCTCCAGCCTAAGAGGCGAGTTAGAAAAGAGAAAGTTGGGAAGAAAGCACTCACTCGTCGTCGATTATGCACGCGGCGCAGGAAACGGTATCATGCAGGTCGCGCGGGAAGAAGTGGCTGAGAAGCACCTGGTTCAGGTGGGACACGGACGCATCATCGAGCACTGCAAATTCAAATCCAGAATATCAGCCTGAAGTTGTGAAAATCCGATTGGTGAAAGGCACGAACCAACAACGTCTTCCTTCTTCACCTTCACTGGCAGCGTAGCATTTTTGCACTCGTCAGGGTCCGTTAAAGAAGGACGATCTGCAGCCGAAGCCGCCCTCGGAGCAACATTGGCGATGTCAACCACTGGTGGCCCGCTGGCAGATAAAATCGGTGCCTGAGGCTGCTGGCCGCGACCCGGCGTAGCCCGCTGGCCCGTATCACCAACCTGTTGCTCAAAAGTTGCAGCCGCTGACATCGTGATAGGTACACCATCGAGGACAATAATATCCCGCCGCTCGGGCGATTCCGTGCTCCGTTCCGGACCACTCGGCCCGCTTTCCCGTGGAGCCAAATAAAGCGTGAAGTAGTCTCGCAGCGCCAACACTGTTCGATTCCATTGCCCCTGGTCAAAGGGTGTGCTCACTATCCCGGTCGGCGCGGTCAACTCCAGCTGCGCAAGGATTCCGCCCCACCCCACCTGTGAAGAGAAAAGAAAAACACCAGTCTGGTCAGCATGGCAGCACACTCCCCCCCGCTACATTCCATTACTCGTATGCTACTCAAGTAGTAACCCAGGTAGCAACACAGCACCCGGCACAACGCCTCCTGATAGAATATTAATGAAACGGGACGCACGTTTCCGTACCGGGGTACAATCTCCGTGAGGGACGTGTCGGAATAGTCGAAGTCAGTGCCAGCGATCCGGAAGTGTCCCGGCTTGGAGCGTTCAACTAGTCCTTCGTACGAAGGTCCCGGGTCGTTGACTAGTCACGTATCAATACGGAGTACCAGAAATAGTAGGGTTTGCTTACCGCTGGATTGCGGGTCACGCCTCGACGTGCTAGGCTGGGAAGGAGTGGCCGTGAACGCCTTCACTTTAGCGTTGGCAGGTTTGATCGCAGGTTTGGAACCTTGTGGCTGTGGATGGTTAACCGATGCGCGAGGAAGGCGTGTAGCAGGTGCGATCGACGAGGTCGACGCAGCGGACGCAGACGGGAGACGACTTGATGAGGACGAAGCGGCCGGTGGCCGGGGCCGTGGAGCAGAAGCAGAATCTTCGTCGTCCGAATCATCCAGAGTCAGGTCGATAATCTCTGGTTTACGCCCGGCTTTGGGTGCTTGGGTGCCAGTCTTCGGGGGAACACGCACGGACACTTTCTCCTGCTTTACCACGACCTGGGGAGATAATAAGATCAGAACAAACACAAAAAGCAGCCACCACAGGCGTACCGGACTAGACACAAATGCATCGACGTCGATAGGCTCATTAACCACCGAATGCACGAGCTCCACGATCTCCGGCTCTCGTTTGGCCTTCAAGCGCGTGATTTCTGCACTCAACGACTCAACCGTTGCCTTGAGAATCTCGTTCTCGGCCTGAAGTGGGTTCGATGTGGCCGACGGCGCTACATTAAGCGTTGGATTCAGTGTAACGGATGTAGATGCCTCCGCCGGTCCTCGATTCATCTGCCTTTGCGAAAGAGTCGCAGAACGGCGAGGACCCGCATTTGTCGGCGGGACCCGCGGCGCGACGTCATCTGAAACGGACGAGGGCGCGGGGTTTGGAGGGGGTCTGTCCGCTCGGTCTAGGCTCGGTGTAGCGGGCACGGATCTCCCCGCCGCTCCGTGATTCGTCTCCTTTTGCGAGGGAGCCGCAGAGGGGCGGGGTCCTGCATTCGTCGGCGGGCGGACGGGGGTCGTCGGTACCCGCGGCGCGACGTCACCTGCAGCAGACGAAAGCGCGGCGTTTGAAGGTCTGTCTGCTCGTTCCGCGGAGGGGACGATAGGGGCGCGTTTCTTATGCTTAACGGGAGCGGCGGCCGTCCGATCCTGCATTTTGCGCGAAGGGGGGGCGGCGGGCGGGGCCTGCTTAGGAGCGGAGGACACGTGGACTTGTTTGGTAGTGGGAAGCGCACACTGCGCCGTGACGCGGATGTGGGTCGAATCCGCGGCAGGGGATGATGGGCGGGGCGGAGGAGCGGAGATGGACGTGGTGGGCTGCGGTTGACGCTGCTTCGAAGTGGGGAGGTCGAATTTGGCTACGGGGGCAGAAGCAGATGCCGCTTTGGCCAGCTTGGGCACAGCATTTGTCGCGGGTATAGTGGTAGATGGTCCAGCCGATACACTTTCTGATACATGACTCTTGGCCTTGGGTTTCCATTTCTCGTAAAAGCCCTCCAGCTTCTTCCAATCGGGCGTTTTCCCCTCTTCATTTATGGAGTAACGTGAAGCAAAACTGTATAGCCCGATGAGCATCATGCGAACGCTCGATTGTGAACAACTCACGTCCATAACTGGCGCCTGTATTTTTCTCGCTCTTCGCCGGAGCCCATTTTCTTTTGAAGCAATCCTTCAATATGGCGGCCAACCACGGCCAGGTTCTTCTGAAACGGCTTCAACTTTTCGTTATTCGTTTTATCTTGAGCTTTGAGCTGTTTCTGGGATACCATGAGTACACGGCTAGACTCTACGCTGGAGAACTAACCAGTTGCTCCCGAACCGGTCGCATCTCCTCCCTGATGACTGTCTTGTCAACGCTTTGCGACTAGGTCAGCAGGCAGATCGGTCAAGAAAGAGAGAGCGTACTTTTCGTCATCTATCTGTGGGAGACGCGGGCGTTTACGAGCGCCGTCATCCCTGGAGGCCGCGGGACGCTTGGCGGGGAGCGTCGCTGGTTCTGTCGACGTTACGAGCGGCGCAGTGTCTAAAACCGAAGGCTTGGTCGCAGATGAAGCAGGCTTGACACGGGTTGCAGCGGGGGACGACGATATGGTGTTGATGGGAGTGATGGGTCTAGTCGAGGAGGCAGATGGTTTGCGGGTAGGCGTGGATATGCTCGGCTGCACCTGCCGTGGACCGGGTACGGTGTCGATGGGTCTCGTTGGGGACGCGATACCAGAAGAGGCGGACGATACGGATGCGTTGGACTGGCCAGCAGTGTTGCTGGTGGGTACGAGAATCGGAGGAGGCTTTGTCGCTGATACGGCAGGGGTGGACGATGCGACGGCGGGTATGTAATAAATAGGCGGTGGAGGTACTGATATGCTGGGCTCGCTGGGTTCAACTACTGGCTCAGCAGGCACTGGGTCAGAGACCCTCGGCTTCTTGGCGACGCCCGGTCTCGACAACATCTTCCCCGCTTTGCGCTTCTTGCTGTCCCTCTCGAGGATGTTCTTCAAAACGTCTGCAGCAGACCCAACTACAACCGCGCGTCAGCACCGTTCCGGCCAGCAAAGAAGGAAGCAACTTACGAAGTTTCTTGCCCATGCCCGACCTGAGGGTCCAGAAAACGCCCGCGCGCGCGGTACTGGCCCAGAGGCAGAAATCGGGGTGGGTGGGGTGCGCGAGTGGCGTATTGCGGGCCTGGGGACCGGGCCAGACAGTCCAGCCCACGGCACAACGAGCGTACATCACAGGCTTCTTGGAATCAGTGTGAATGTAGATATCGCCTACTGCACCCAAGGTGGCGGGCGGCGCTGTTGGGCCTCGATGTTCGTTGTATTCGACCGAGTTGGTGGTCCCCTCCAGTGTAAAGCTGCGATCGAAGGAGGTAATCTAGCCTTCGCCGTTGGGATGATTCCAAGATTAAATATTTTAGTCAACTTACGCTCGACGGCTGGTTTATAGATGCCGCGTCGGAGCCATTTCCGCTTGATGCCCCGTTCTTTTTTGGGCTGGCGGGCAGCATGGCATTGAACGCCTATAAATCGAATCTAATAAACGGCGCTCGTGAGTTCGTATTGCAACCTATACCAAAACAAAGTGAAATGGAATTGCGAGAGATGAACAGGTTCGGGATAAGGGATCCTACGCTCTACGTCGACTTTGTAGCCACTCGGAAACAAAGAGTTTTCAGGCATTTTTCGGCAGCCCCGCCTAAAATTCGCGAAAAGAAACATCACAAATGAAGCCGGGAACTTACAGGCTGGACAATTGACGCGTTAACGACCGTTTCTGGCAGAGTTCTGGCGGTATTGGGGAAATGTAGGGGTATGATTTGCGCATGTTTATTTCGAAGGTCGAAAGCTTCGATATTCATACAGTCACTGCTGCAGTGTCACTTCCAAGTTGTCTTGAAGCGCTGGCCCGGTTTTTGAGCTGTATTCGCGGTTTCTTTGTGACTCCTACGTTTCCCCACCCCCTTGCTATTTAACAATCTAAGTTTGTCAGAACTGCGATACGAACTCAAGAAGAGCACTTGACGGTCTTTACCTTCCCAGCAGGCGATGATTTCGGACCGATTCGAAGGAACTTGAACTGGAAAGCTTGCGTGTTTGCATTTAGAGTGACCTTTTCGGGAACCGATGCTCGCGCCATGCTTGGCGCCATGTTGCCGGTAATATATTCCAGATGATACTGACTCAAATCACGCTACCTCGCGGTAGGTCTTCTTCTAAACTTAGTGATGGTTCAAAAGCACCACTCACATGGCCTGTCTAGAAACCAAGATTTAGGCGATTCCGTTTCTCTCTGCCAACTGAGACGTGTCTCGTTTGCGAACGAACGGCTTCTCTTTCTGCAGCGTCTGGAGGACACTGGGCGAAACCTGCGTAACGTGGGATTAGGGCAAGTTTCATTCACAACGTGTATTAATGGTCCCTAGAATGCCGTATGACTGGTAAGAATCGTAACTCGATCATTCACTCCGCAGACCACCTGGTACGAAGATCTTTCCTCTCCGCCGCAAGTCGTTGTCTGAACATTGGAACGCGCATATGTTCATGGAGCAGATGGCGATGGAGGGCGCGGACGACGACAGGCAAACTACGCGTCAACAACCAATTCCCCATTTCGCGCCGGTCGACGTCATTGACAATGGCTGCATGAACACCCTCTATCGCCGTCTTTCACCTTTCAATCACTGGCAGTCTCACTTCAATTTAATTGCCTCCCATAAGCGACCAGATATTCGAACACTGTCGTTGCATGTTCAAAAATTGTTGGCATTTTTTGCGCCTCGTTCGGACAGGACCAGACTCTGCCGGGGTCTACCAGCTGGTCCATCCGCCTCGCCAGAAAGAAGCATCTTGCGCGATCACGGAAAGAAATACTTCATCGATCGCTGGGATCAACGGTGTCTACCCAATGGAAATGTTGGCCGTGTCTTGGACCCACCTACTATATTTATGCGAGGTGCGCCTGTCTTAATATATACTCGCAACCAAATTCCATTCAGTGCTTTTTCTCTTTCGTTTTACATTTCGGAGCTGACTAAATGAAAAATTGTCAGTTGGTTCCGTTCCGCAACCCGGGCCCAGGGACAATTCTGGTGCGGTTCCGTACTCATCCGGGGCCTGGAACAAACATTCGGACTTCGTGGGCGTGTTTTGTGCTCTATGTAACATTCATCCAACAGCTCCTGCTCAAAAACTTCGTAAGGAATCGGACGTCGGCGACATGTGATTAAATTTCTGCGATTTGGGTTTCGATGTCCCCACGACAACCCCACGACGATATTTCTAGCGAACTAGTCCTGGCGATTTCTGGCCGCAAGTCTGTGTCTAATCTTGTCTGGTTTCAAATCATTATGGCACCGCGGCAGGACCCCTCGATTCTTACCGTTGGCGGGATGGGTTGTCGGCCATGCGATTGTCCGCCCTCGGCCCCTCTATGTGCTTGGAATCGACGGTGCGAGATTCGATGTTCGAATCCACATTCTCTAATCAAATCCCACCAAGTAAGTGCCTCGCGTTCATCAATCGCCTAAAAGAAGACACGGCGCTAGGTCCGATGAACCGTCCTGGACCCAGGTCGCGTCGAGGATCCGAGTTAACAATGTCCCGTCGCACCTGGGAAGCGTCCGTACGTCTCGGTCCTCCGTGGGCGCCGTTTGTTACAGGTCGGCGTAAGAGAGGGCCTGGACGGAGTTCAGTGTGTCAGTCTTCATTCTGATACAGTCGAGTCAATTTCAACGCATCGGAGCACTATCGAGCGTTGTTTGACACAAGATACTCCCGTTCCCTCGACGCCCGCCGTTGCTCGCGCCGGCCAACCATACCTGCAAATATTAAATTTATTCAGGGATCCGATCCGGCAATTACTCGGCCCGGCCATTCTCCCTCTGTCAAACATTGAAAAAAACGAATCGGTCAGAGCCAGTTCATCGATGGACCCGACCTTACGCAATGATCCAGGCCGTAAAGCGAGCAAAGCGAGAGAAGTCAACCGGACAGATATCTGATGTCGGTGGTAACCGTATCGGTCTATTACGGGCAATGATGATGCGGTATGTATTTTTAGGCGGCGGAACTTGGAAATCGCTACCTTTCAAGCTCCATGCGTCGCTTCCTTTCTGGCACCGGGTCGGTCCGTATTTAAATTCTGAAACACCATGCGGGCCAACCCCCTTAGTCCCCACGGGGTCGTCCCGACTATTTAATACCCGCCTGTTGTTGACAACTCCACTTGCTTCCCTCCCCCATCAACCTCGTCTCCATCCGATTTTCAATGGCCGGTGGACCTTCAGGAACAGCAGAAGGCGTGTCCAATGCCTCCTTGGCATGGGCCGTTATCATGAGTGCCTTCGCCGGTGAGATTTTCTCTCAGTTTCGCGTTCTCGGGACAACGCGCTGATACTTCCCGATCCAGCATTTGGCGGTATTCTCTTTGGGCAAGCATCTTATGACCTTTTTGGGCCCCTTCTCAACGCTGAGCCCGAACACCAGTTATGATACGGGAACAATCGGAGGAGTCATTGCGATGCAAGACTGGCTGAACGTTTTCGGAACCTTTGATTCTACTGGGCAATTAGGGTTGAAAACGCAAGGAATGTACTTACCAACATCGGATAAGAGTTTGGTCGTAAGTATTTTTTTTCACCGCGTTCGATTGATTGGTTGAATTTTTTTCCAAGGTTTCCATTCTCTCTGCCGGAACGTTTTTTGGAGCACTGCTTGCCTTCCCAATGGGTGACATCGTCGGCAGAAAGTGGGGTATAGTTTGCAGCTGTGTGATTTTCGCGCTCGGTGTTGGTCTCCAGCTCGACACCAAATGGGCCACGTTTGTCGTCGGACGAGGTGTGTAAACTAATACTCTGCGTAGTCGTTTGATATTCATTCAACGCCAGTCATCGCCGGTCTTGGTGTTGGGCTCGTTTCTTGTCTGGTTCCCATGTACCAGAGCGAATGTTCGCCCAAGAACATCCGTGGTTTGATCGTCGGCCTTTACCAACTCGCCATCACCATCGGCGCTCTCCTCGCCGCCATCGTCCTGAACGCTACCAAGGACGAGAATAGCCACTCTGCATGGCGGGTAAGTTCAAACTCATCATCATTCTACTCGAATCTAATTGTTCCCCCGTAGACACCTATCGCGGTTCAATTTGCGTGGGCTTTCATCCTCGGTGGAGGCATGATACTCCTACCCGAGTCCCCCCGCTATTTGCTGCACAAGAACCGCGTTGTCGCCGCCCGCACAGCTCTCGGTCGCCTCACTAACCGGCCTGCTGACTCCCCCGAGGTCGACGCGGAATGCACCGAGATCACCCTCGCTCTCGAGGAGGAGCGCGCAATAGGCAGCGGCACTTACCTTGACTGCTTTAAAAATACTGAGCTCAGGAATGGACTGCGCACCTGGACAGGCATCATGCTTCAGGGGTGGCAACAACTGACCGGTATCAACTTCATCTTCTACTACGGCACGACGTTCTTCGCCAGCGCAGGTATCGACAACCCCTTCATCATCACGTTAGTGCATTCAATATATTCACTATTTTTCCGGCTAACGTGCTCTTAGGATAATCACCGATGTTGTTAACAGTGCGCACAGCTCTAATTTTTGTTTATCAAATTTGACTGAGTTCCCCCCCTCTCAGCCTGTATGACCATCGTTGGTATTCAACTCATCGACCGTGTGGGACGTCGCCGGCTTCTTATCATCGGTGCTATCGGAATGATGGTCTGCGAGTACATCGTTGCGATTGTACGTGCTTGTCGTAATACCTGAACCGAGACTAACTGACCTGCGACAGGTCGGTGTTACCGCTGGCAAAGTCGGCGCTGACGGTCAAGCGGTAAACCTCCCCGCGCAGCGCGTCCTGATCGCGTTCGTATGCTTCTACATTTCGTTCTTCGCTACCTCCTGGGGTCCCGTTGCCTGGGTTGTCACCGGCGAGATCTTCCCTCTGAACATCCGCGCGAAGGGCATGTCGCTCTCTGTCGCGTCAAATTGGCTGTGGAACTTCGGCATTGGTTATGCTACTCCGTACCTCGTCGACCCCTCAAGCAAAGGCCAGCCCAATGGGGTTGCGACCGCGGCGCTGGGAGTGAAGGTGTTCTTCATTTGGGGCTCGACCTGCGCGGGATGCCTCATCTTCACGTACTTCTTCATTCCTGAAACCAAGGGTTTGTCGCTCGAGCAAATCGATCTTTTGTACAAGGAGTCAACTAGTGCGTCCTTCATCCCTCCTCCTCGGCGATTCTCACTCTCTCTCTTTTAGTCCGGGATTCGAACAAGTTCCGCAAAGAGATGGTCAAGGCAAACCACACCTTCGCACACCACGAGAAAATTACTTCGTCGCACGACGATTCATCGGAGGAGAAAGTATAAGGCGTCGCCGCCCCCTATTTACAACGTATTACTGTATACATATACGCTTCCTTCTCGTTATGCGCACGACGCACTCACGCCTGGGCCTACTTTACGGTTGCTAATGACTCAAAAGGACATTATTGAGTTCCCCCAAATGTATGACTTTTTCTTGTTTGAAAACCGTGACCCTGCCAGGCATATGCAGGTGGATGAAATGAAGGTATTTCGATTCGCCGGTGCTCCAGTAGTGCTCCTTTGGGTTTCGCCGCGGAATCTTAGCGGGCTTTCGCAAAAGGAGCAAGAAAGAAGAATACAAAATTCCCCAATCAAGACGGTAATATGTGGCTGTGTTTTTGTTGTGACTGCATGCTCTTGCCCTTGATCCCAAATAATGACATCCGCGTCCCACCATTGCCATGCTTCCCAGGGTTCGAGTTGACTGCTAATTGTGACACATTGAAGGTGCAGATTCGAAAACCCACGTGCCGAGCGGTATAGAAATGGTGAGCGGATCCCGACTGACTGCTCAAACTTTTGAATCGTCTCACCTGGCAAACAGGCGGATTCCAGCCTTTCAATCGCCCCCCAGCCGGCGGGAAATTCAATCATCTCATAAAAGACGAGTTTAGAAACTCAGAGAAGCCATCAGTGCCTATGAAAACCGAGCTGAAGAAAGAGGATGAGGTGAAGTTAAACTTTCCGGTTTGTGAAGCACACTCATTCAACGCACAGTATCTGATATATCTCCAGAAATTTGATGCAGACGAGAAGCCAACGACTCGCAGAGTAACTATGATCAAAGTGGAGGAAGAAGACGTCAAAATGGTTAAACATCATTTCTTTTTACGCCTCCCATAGCTCTGGAATTGATCCCAATCTCAGGATACAGACGATTCAGAATGCACCAGCTCAAGCAGAGCCCAGAGGAGATTTCGCCGTTTTCACTGAAGAGAAGCCGCTGTGGGTGTCGCGTCGTTTTATGGATGCTGTCGTCGTTCCTTCGTTAGCGTCTCTAGGACTCAAAAGACCTCGGACCCATCTCGAATCGCAGGACTCGGGCAAGGTAGTTTATCCCGTGAATTGGGTTTTTACTACAGTTTCTGATGTGGTTCAGCCTCAAATCAAGAAAATCAAAAAGCTGGAGCGTGTGGAGGGACTGGGTACCGGAACTCTTCGAGCCCGTATCACTGCTGCTGGTATTGACATTGACCCGTACCCCATATCTTGGCTCCAGACATCAAAGACGTTTCCGTCCGGCGAGACTTCATGACTGTCTATTATGGGGGCAGCAAGCAGAGTACTTTCCCCCCAGTTGCAGAAGAAAAGTACACAATAACAGGTCATCGTTACTTCATGTACCCGAGTCCGGTACAAAACCCCGACGCACAGATGGTACCTGGGGCTCCTGGCCTCTTCTTCGACGCTACTGGGTGGCCTGCAACCGAATGTCATGTGGAGTGGACAACAAAGACCTACAAGGTTTTATCGCGACTTTGCAAGCACAACTTTTTATACATGGGCGAATATGACATAACGCCTGCCGACCCGCTGACTCTCGAAGAGTGGAATGCGCAAACACATAGTGTGCGTGGTTTTGAATCTCCGGTTGAACTGATTTTTTTCAACAAAGAGCTTTAGATGCAGAACATATGGTGCACAAGACTTGCCACGAAGGGCTGGGGCAGGGTGATACGGACACGTATTGGCCTACGAAGGCTCCTGGCACGAAACCCAACCTTGAAGGAGGTGGAGACTGCGATAAAGGGCGACGAGGAATATCTATACATCACTGCCAACGACGTCGCGGCCGGATTCAGCAATGAAGAGGAGGTTCGTCCTCTCCTCCCCCGTTTTGACCTCTACTCATGTGAATTAGCCCTTACGGTTTCAATGAAATGTGTCGGTTACGACGAGCAATTCCAGCGCGATCTTGTTCGCCAACTCGCAGATTGGGTTCCTCCCCAAAAGTAAAAGTAGGCACCCCTGGTTCAACAGCAGGAAGATCGCGTGCGCGCCTGAAAAACGCAACCGGAATCGTACCATAAATCAATCAAAGTGACGAGGAGCTCTAGTCCTATTGGAGGCGAGTTTTAACCGCCAGATTTTTTTTTCTTTCTCTTTTTTGCACAAAACATGTGCCAGACAAATCGCTCCCCAATTTTCCAACCCAATCGAACTTTCATTCCCTTCTCCACTCCGGGAGAAATAGTTTATAAATAATTTACACGTAGTATATGTAGTTACGCGTCCAGCGAATCAGAAACGCGCTTTTGCGGTGTCACATGACCATTCATCCCTCCTTGTCTCTTGCCACTTCTATCGTCAGTTTCGGAATTGCACTATGAAGCCGAACGCCTCCAGGAGCGCGAGGTAGACGTTTGTAAATGAATCAGTGGACCAAAACTAACTTGAACAGCTTTATGAAGCTCTACAACTCTCTACCCCCGGAAGCTCGGGAGTCCTTGGTCGAAAGAAAACTCGCGCCGCTTCTGGACTATATTCCTCGGGAACGGGCCAAAAAAGGTGTGAATATGTTCGCAATTCGAGAGTGTTCGTCTATTCAAGTGGTGCAGTGGTGAACTCCGCAAAACTTCTCCAGAACCGAAACAGCAACATCCCTGCCTTGGATTTGAAAGGCAAGAAGAAGGAGATCAACGGTTTACTGGAAGAACTTGCTCGCGATACCAAGCGTGCGATTGTGCGAGAGCGTTCCAACCGCGACGAGCTGCTGGCCGAGATAGTTGATAGCGTGGTTAACTGGCTAAACGACATATGGACGGTTGTATACGAATACAACGTGCTTTTCGAAGAAGCCCACGCCTGCCTTCTGTTCGTCGCAGACGTTCTGAATACGCTGAATAGTACGCCGGGTCTGGGAGGGTGCGTCTTCCATTCATTTGTCTCCACTGGCATTCAGACTCTTCCCCAGGCATTGCAGATGCACCGTCTCCCATCTCACCGTCAACCTCACGATCCGCCGCAACGGCAAAGCCGTCAAAAAGTTCAGCCTGGCCGGGCCCCGCAATATCGACCGTGCCCTATTGTGGATCTGGCGCGACCTGTTTGTCTCCATGTTTGCAAAGGGCAAGCACATCGAGAAAATACCAGACATGCTCTCGGATATTGAGGATTGCATGGACTGGCAGGCCCTAGAGCGAATGCTGTACGGCGGTTCCAGGAGTATGTCGATCTGCGTTCTCTCATTATGTATCTGAAGAGCCTACAGGGTCATCGCTCGACGACGATGACGACGACGATGTGGATACTGACTACATCTTTGATGAAGGATGCTTCGAGGGAGCATCCGACGACGAAGAGTCCTGGCGCTGTCCGTGTCGCCTACATGCGAGCCATTGGTCAGAGCATATTAACGAGCAGCGGACGGCGCTCCGCGATCTGGTCTACCAGCACCTCCTCGCCCTCTTTGAACTGACCCCATCCCATCAGATCTTCACCAGCATCATTGCCATCGGCCCCGAAGGCCACGAGACAGAGGCCGAACTCCTCATCATTCTATCCGAGATCGCAGGCAGCTCTGCCCAGACGCTGGTGGCCGCGCTCGATATACACGGCTCTGAGGGCAACCCGGGTGCCCTGATGCATCTTTTGGACGAGCACGCATATCTTCTACGTCCCCGTGATGCGCCTGTTCTTCAGGCCGCTGTCAGCATCCTCGCGGAGTACACGACTTTCCACACGCGCGCCCTGCAACTCGTGGAAAAGGAGCTGCTGGACACGATCGCTGCCTTGCGGGCAGCGGCGCGCATCGCGTTCTGCCGCATGGAGGAGAAGGGCAACACAGTGGCGCTCACAGAGATCGCGAAATTGCGCTCGGACAGCGCACAGCGCCACCAACGCGTAGAGGCTTGGGTGGACAGCGTCATTACTCCTGGGTCCAACGGGGGTGCGCATCCCATGGCCTTCGCTGCCATGATCATGGGCTTCCCGATCGCTGCTGGGATGGAGGACGGCGACGACATGGACATGCTAGGGTTTCTTGAGATGGATCAGCGGGATCCAGACTTGGAGGACTTGCGGGAAGAGTTCCGTCCAAAGCTGCGGGAGCGATTTGATGGGTGGGTGAGCACCGCGATGGCGATGAAGGGAGGCAACTCGCTCTTGGGCAAGCTTTATTTCAAGATCGTAGAGGAGATGCCTTACTTCAAGATGAACGATGTCGTGGAAGAGATGCTGAATCGGTGGGTGCCCGTTTCGTTTCCTTTTTCTTTTTTGGGACACGCAGCTGACAGGGCCACAGACTCGGCGAGCGCCCCAGCAAAGTCCACGTTCTCGATATGGTTGATTCTGTGCTGTCTTTTTGTAAGACCCAGCGGAAGAAGATGAGCGCGCGAGCAGAAAAACGGCGCAAAAATGAGGCGGCGAAGAAGGCAGGGGCGGCGAGCCCAGGTTCTTCTGCTACTCCTGCAACTTCCCCTCAAATCAACCGCTCCACCTTTCCATTTTCGTTTCTCCCATCCCCTCATCCTGCTGGACCAACTCCGGGCCCTTCGTCGTCTCCATTCCCTGCTGGCATCGGTGGGATGGAAGATGTCGATTAGGACCATCATTATCTCTTGCTTCTTGATACATTACCTAGTACTAACTCGACGTGCATGAACCCGAAATGTAAATCAACTTACTTGAAGTACTGTACCAACAACATACACCAATTGCATCTTGAATCCCAGCCTGATACCCAGCGGTGTCCGCGGCCCGGGCTTCCGCAACCAAACAGGTTCAATGCTAGGCTCGTTCAGCCTCGCTACTTGTACCGGGCGCGATTTTTCTGAAGATAGTCGTTCAGAATCACTATACCGTAGTTCAATGCCACCTCCTGGTGCACTGCTCTCTGGCTTCTTCTGGCTCATCCCTTTGTATTTTGGACCACTTAGCTGCGGAAGAGTTTGATGCTCAGCTAGGCTCAGCTGCGGAAGACTCTCGATGCATCTTCCAGTCCAATTCCAGTCGCCAGTGCACCGCCATCATCTGTATCCTTATCATCGAGCGTTGTGGTGGCGGCTCTCGCTGCCTGACAACAGCTGACAAAACCCTCCGTATATGCGGAACATACTACTGGATGCCCTCCGCAGCTGTGGTGTTCTTACTGTGCTCTCTCCGACGAGGCCGACTTGATCAACATGCATCCGAGGAATCGTCGATCCTTCACCAATCCTTCACCGGAAAGAAAGCACTTTGATTGGTGTGCGATGCTCACACGCATCCGAGGAATTCGGTCGTCTCGGTAGGAAGGAAAGCATGACTGCTCACCATATAGGATGTCAAGATTTATTTTTCTGAAAAGATTTATTTTTATTTTTATTGTGAGGCTTGGGTACATTGCGTCCTCTAAGCGGGATGAGCGACTTGGAATACTGTCAACCAAAAACATGAACGCAACATCTTGTCGGGTCAATGTAGGATTGTTCACATCGTGACCGAGGAGTTACGGATCAGCGCGTAGTTGGTGTGGACGCGCCCGCCTCCGCAGCTGCAAGACATGTTGGCGGTGCGGTCCCTATGGTGATTGTGGTTTTGAAGTTTACAACATTTTTCTAGCTGGTGTACGCTCGTATACATTTATGTTCTGCTGCGCAAACATCGAGTATAAAGAGTGCTGTTAGTATCGTCAAATGGCATTCCATTCTTCGACCTGGTGTCTTGTCTTTTACCTTCTTTCCTTGTCAATCTCTCCTTAAAATACTTTCCGTTTCCCACTTTCAATGGCCCGCATCTCTTCAATTCTTTTTTCTCTGTGTCTTGCAGCATGTGCCTTGGCCGGTGAGTGTTTTTGTCTCGTGCAAAATAAAAGATTGACTCTCTCAGCACCAATGCACAGACGCCAGACCGGAGACCTCGACTGCAACCTTGCCCGTCTCAAGATCATCTCCGACGTCGCTGCCACCGGCGCTCTCATCGGCCAGCTCAACACAACGTACGTCGTGGCCTGCATGGTTTGAATAATGCATGACTCTTTCAGCGATTTATCCACTGCGCTTGCTGTGGCCGGCGCACAGGCGGGTCTGAAGAGCGTGGATGACGGCGTCCAAGCCATTCTCACCGCAGTTTTTGACGGGAAGACCGCACCAGCCAGCTCCCGCGACCAAGTTAGCGATGGGTTGGCCTTGGCAGCGAAGGCGCTTGGTCTGATCACAGAGTGAGTTCTCTGGCGTCGGCACCCTCCAATTTACTCAGACTTTTCCAGCCCTAGTGCCAGTGCTACAGTCGCGGAGGCTCAAGCGAAGCTCACTAGTGCCGTCAAAGATGGGGACGACGTTGTCGCGAAATGTAAATAAGAGTGGAAAGATTTGTAGTAATCAGTTCGTTACTACTTAAGTTGATTGAAGTTGAACTTCACAAAACCCCTGCGCGCTCGTGAAAAGATCAGTGTACTACCAGCCAACTACTGAGGTGGCCCTTTCAGGCCCGTAGAGATAATGGCGTAGATTTTTTTCCCGATTCAACATTCCCACGGTTCTAATTAGAAGTTCGGATCAACTACCACGTAATGAGCAATGTCTACCTCTCAAGCCCAAAAAATGGGCCTAAAACTAGCTCATAAACAGAAAAGTTAGCCGCTTTTGTCGATTTAGGTTCAGGTTTTCTGTGATCATTGACGGAGACCTTGCGAAGACCTCCGTGCCCTAGTTTTTACACTAGGGAAGAGTGAAGGGGCCCAGGCAGTACTGTCCCTGGAAATTTGAAACGGACTCCCTGTCATTTCTCCCGCCCACAGACGAGAGATGCACAGAACTTTAAAAAAATGACAACGATTGTCATTGCTTCCACGGATCCAAAACTTGACATGACAAATGGGGAAGCCCATCAGTGGCAGTGCAAATCAATCATATTCTCTTGATTCACCCCTATTTACCCGTCTCTGCAGGGAGAATAGGTCCCTTGGCCCGCAAAAATAAGACTCCGTGAGTTAACAAGGCTCGCCAGAAATTTTAGTTCAGGAATTATTGCGGATATTGCCTTTATGGATCATCGATTCATTCTCGGCAGAAAAAACCATGATCTTCATGTCGACCGAAATCGGGTTACACCTTTTTTATCGTAACGCAATGAAAGGATGAGCCCTGCAAGGATATTCAAGTTAGGCTACAGACTATACGTAGTCCCGGCCATGCTCGGCGCATACGTTTTTATAAGCCACCCATGATGCCCTTTCCTTTCACGCTCTTCCACTCCATTGCCAACGAGCCAGCAATCGACAGACACGCCATTGCGAGGGCAACGTAATATGCAGAAACTAGCGCCTGGTTGTACACCGAGAGAACTTCAGGCAGATACTGGGCGTCGATCGAATCCCGCAGACTCGTCGCCCCTACGCTGAGGACAATGGCGGGGTTGAGGCCCGGAACATGGCTGACTAGACCAGACACAAGCTTATTAGTGAACACGTTCTGTGCGACTGAGATGAACACCGCGCCGCCTGGAGGGATATGTAAGCGGGTTATCGCAATGTACGAAGACATGGAACGGACCAAGAGTCTGCATGAAAACGACGAGCGAGGTTCCTGTGGGAATATCCCCCGCGCTGAGGACGGTTTGGGCAGCTATGATTGGCTGTTGGAGACCGAATCCGGTGCCCAGGCCGTAGAGAATCTGATATCCGATCCAGTGCGCGTGGCCGGTGCTCACAGTGAACGTCGAGAGAAGCCCCGCAGCGACTGAAGCTACAACGGAGGAAAGAATCATCCAGGGAGTGTAGTGCCCTTGGATCGTGACAGCGACGCCTCCGATGAGCCCGCCAATCACGTTCGAGAGAACCATAGGGAGGTTGTCGATGCCAGATTTCACAGCAGAAACACCTTTGATTACGAGGTATGAGCTCAGTGTTATTTCAAGTGAGAGACTCACCTTTAATCGCCTGGAACCAGATCGGAAGCTAGAACAAGGTTGAGTTAAAGGAGGATAATACTACGAATGGGAAACTTACGAAGTATACAATAATAAAAAACGACGAGCCAATGAAGAGCGAGAACCATGACGCCGCCATCATGCTGCGTTGTTTCAAGATGCGGGGAGGGACCGTGGCCAAGTCTTGTTTCCATATTTGGATCCCGATGAAAATGGAGATGAAGACGCCGAACAGAACGAAGAGGGCAATGATGCGACCGTTGCTCCACGGATACTTGGATCCACCCCACTGCAGGGCTAGTAGGAGGCATACAATAGCGGGAATGAATATGATCTATCCCGGGCCTGTCAGTGAAGGTTTCATTTTATAACTCATGAAACACGCACTGTGCCCCAGGGATCGAATCGGTTCATCCGCGCGGCCCACCCAATGGATTCCTTCTCGCGGTTGGATTTCGGCGGATTGAAGAAGATCGCGATCACAAAGAGTGTAACACCACCAATGGGGAGGTTGATGTAGAAGCACCTATGGATAATTCAGCATTATCGAAAGCGAGAACAACAGTGACAGACCATCGCCAGGAGATCTTGTCCGTAAATGCACCCCCCATGAGAGGACCGGCGACACTGGCAATCCCATACATGCCTCCGATGAAGCCGGTATATACTGGGCGTTTCGCCAACGGGACCGTGTTGGCAATTATAATCAGAGCGCCAGTGAATACACCGGCACTCCCAAGGCCTGCAATGGCCCGCCCGATGATCAGCGCCTTCGAGTTTGGCGCTACACCACAGATCTATATTTTATTCAGCCAGCGTTGGTGCTTGGGTTATTGCAAATACCAAGGATCCGAGCTCAAAGATGGAAATGGCGGTCATGTACACCTGTCGATATCGTGTTCAATGTTAAGAGAATATTGCCCGGACGCAAGGACGTACCCATTTTATGGAAAGGAATGAATAGAATCGTCCAAACAATAGTTGGAATGCGGACGTCGTGAGGAGATACCTAGTTGGAATTGTGAAGGTTCAAACGCTGCCAAAACATATGCAGTGACATACGCGCTCCCATACCTATGGAGATCTAGTGAGAAGAAGAAA
Source organism: Mycena crocata (assembly GCA_029281795.1). Classification (NCBI taxonomy): domain Eukaryota; kingdom Fungi; phylum Basidiomycota; class Agaricomycetes; order Agaricales; family Mycenaceae; genus Mycena; species Mycena crocata. The sequence goes on along the minus strand of JARJCP010000017.1, from coordinate 503,110 downwards.
ACGGAGGGTCAAAAGACGACGTACCACCCAACGTCATCCAGACTTTGGAACTGGTCGGTGATTTTTGGCTATTGAACATTAAAAAAATATTCAATGTGTCAAGATAGTCAAGACGAACGATGGCCGTTGCAATGATGGTGTTGTCCTAGAAAAATTGAGTGACCTGCTTGGGACTCGTTGTAAAGCTCACCAGAGCAACGACGAAGACGGAAAGACAGAGAGCCAGAGTGATGAGCACCATTTTCAGTCCTTGCGGATATTCGACAGGCTCCTCCGCGACATCTCCTTGTCTCTCGGGCTTCGATCGAGGTGGAAGATCATCGCTCATGATAGTAAAGGAAAGATTTCAGACTGAAAAAAAAAGACCGATACTTCTACTCGTACTTATATTCCCGCTCCCAATATGTTCCCTCGACTATTTTGGGCTGCCGGCGACACTCGTAGGCCCCCGTTGATGGATTCCCACCGAGTAGCATGATTATCAGATTGCAGGACAGAGCTGAACGACCCTTGGTCTCCCTTGGTACGCGTCATCTTCGAAGCCGTTGATTCCTCTGCCGGCCCTTGCAAGCCGCGGGATCATCCCAGGTCAGATTTTGTATGCACGCCAAGGAGCCTCCAGGCCGTCGGATCGTCAGTTGTTGGCCTTGAGTCATTGGGTATTATTCACACTTGCTGTTCGTAGGTTCCGGCGCAGAGGAACACCTCATGCCACGGCAGGAAGAGTTGAACAGTTCATTAACATTCGCCTCGGAAGATGCGTGTCGCGTCGGCGAATTTTTCGGCCGTAAATTTCCATAGATATGCCAGACGGTATGAGTAATAGTATAATGAGTACGGTGCGAGAAATACAGACCTGTAGAGGACAACGTTTTTTTTATCGGTCTCGTCATTCAATTTTCAAAAATTTTCGTTCAGAGACAATCCTCTATCTCCACCGTCAAACAGAAACAAGTGTAGACTGTGCTTTGAGGAAAGTGGTCCTGACAGCATTCTCATGCTCATTGTCGATAGAGCTGGGTATCGCGGCTTGATCGCGGCGGACAAAAGTCACGTCAAGAGTGAGAAATCGCCAGCTTAGTCATGTCCGAGTTGGGAATGGTGTTGTAGAGTGGCTGTGCCAGCGCGGTGTTGAGTCTTGCGCATCCGGTCTGAAACCATTTTCTTGCAGTGACATCAAGGGCTCGACCGGGCTTGATATATGAGCGTTTTTTTCGGTGTGTATTATAATCCCAGGCTGTTAGTCTGTACTTTTTTCCCAAAAACGCGGTGTTCAAAAGAGTTTAGTCATTAGTCATAAGTTCAAACTCTGAACTCACATTTGATGGTCTACTGGATTTGGACAGATGTGTCTCACGCTTCGTGCTTCTTGATGCGCCTTTTGCCCGTGGTCCAGGCCGCCTCTTTTCATTCCTACTGCTGCTTTCGGGAGAAAATTCTCAGAATTGAAGCCGGAAAATTCAACCTTTTGATTGGCATTGACTTGGACACTTTTTTTCTCTGATTGAGATGCTTTATTGCAATGAAAGTAAGGAGTCACTGGCCTCCTACCATGGCTCAAGTCTGGCCAAATTACAAAGTCGCAGAAAAAGACCCACCTCCTCTTTTATAACATGAATCATTCTGGCTGCCTCTCTGGTCCACTGCAACTCGATTAAGGTGAGCTGCTGTCAACCTGGGGCATCACGGCACAGAACTCCTGCCTTGAAAACATGCTCAAGAATCATGAAAGCCACCTCTATCATATGCAGGCCCCCGTAAAACAGGATAGTAGCAGCAAAACCAGTGCAATTTGCGAATGGTCGAATATGCCGAAGATAGGGGCTTTGATGATCACTTCCTGTTTGGGACATCGGAACAGTCCGGCCCGGTGAAAAGTTCAGCCCTTCAACTTGCGTTCAGACCAAATTTAGGCAAAAGTACCGACTTGATAAACGACGATGAAAACCGTCATAAATGATTGCTCCCCACTGCTTAACATCCGTCGCGCGATGTTCTGAGCGCACGGCACAATTGCGAAAAACGTCTTCACGGTTCCATGCCAACTGTACTTACAATTCTAAACATATTAATAGTGTGTACGGTACTCACTAGAAATCAATATTAATCAATTGTAACATACGTCCTGAAATCTCAGTCTTGCGTTTCTTCGGGAGTCCAAGTCCGAGCTAACCTTTCCGAGAACATCATTCATCATCCCCATTGGCGTGTGATGACAGCGCCGGCGCGTCTTGACTCTCACTTCTTCCGTTTGAGAATAGGACTCGGCTAACTCGAGATGATAGGACTCGGCCAAAATGCCATATCGAGCGAGGCGTATCAGTAATAACATCATCGGCATCAGTCGGCATTCAGTGGGGGTGGCGCTGGCCTCTTTCGCTGGCGCGAGGCCTTTTTCCGCTCGCGCGGGGCCCTCTTTACGGTCCTGATTTCTACCGCTTGATCCCGCCCTTTCTGGATCAAATCTTCGTCATATTATTATCGTTTTTTTCAAGTTTTTGGGTCAAAGGTTGCGGAAGGCTGGGGTTTTCCACCCCAGACCCCGACCGCTGGCGCGGGGCCTCCACGCTCGCCGCTGGGGCCCGCTGCGCAGTGCTAGCGCTCGCCCCGAGGCCCACTGCGTGGTGCCGAGCACATCGGCGCGAGTTGATCTCAACTGATGGTCTGATGGCCGGATCTCAGGCCGCCAGATCGAGTCCTATCTTTTCCGCCGCTTGGCGCTATTTGCCATACCAACAGCATACCAACGCTCTTTAGCCGAGTCCTATTCTAGCCTATTCTTCTCGTTGGTACTCCACTTCTTTTACCAACCTCCAAGGTTAACCTTGGCATCCACTTCGACTTTTTCAAAGAATCTAGAAATGCATCACTTAGAAATCCTCGCGTTGGGCCTCTCGTTGTTCTTGCATCCTGCTTCTGGATCATCTCCCTTCGATCCCAGGGCCTACGGAAAAACCACGGCTTCTTGCAAGGCCACAAACCGCGCTGGAGGCCAAGAAAGTGCCGTTAATATTGATCTCCGTAACTTCGACTCCAAGTTTTTTTGTTCTTCCTGTGATAACTCGATTCTCAGGTTACGTCGAGATCAATCCTAGCGCAAAGACCACATTGCTCATGGTGCACGGGTGGCCCAGTCTATGGAGTACCTGGTCGAATCAGATTCAGGAGTTCAGAGTATACATCGCCGTCCAATAATTTTCCCTGGCGGAATTTGATTTCTCTTTGCAGGAAGACTACCACCTCGTTGTCCCGGACTTGCGTGGCTTTGCCGAATCTGGTCATCCTGGCGACGTTCGCAGCTCAGGAACGATTCCGGACATGGTAGGGGACCTGGTTTGTATTTTAGAACACGCAGGGGTCTCCTCAGCAATATGTGTTGGGTACACCTCAGTTCTGTATGGGTTTATTTTTTACTCGGCTCTGATGCACCGCAGACACGACTGGGGCACCCAAATTTGCTACGAAGCCGCGCGCATGCGTCCGGACCTGTTCCGCGGTGTCGTCGGCGCCGTCATCCCTGTACGAAGCTGCCGAGTCGTTCGCCTTCTGAAGCTTATGTCCAACATGTCAGTACATCCCCTCTGCGGGGCCGTTCGTGCCGACAGAGCACCTCATCGCCGCGCTCCCAAAGCTCAGCTACCAGATATTCTTCAGTCAAAAGACCGCCGACGCCGCTGCCCAGCTGGACAAGGACGTGCGGCGGAGCGTCCGCGGGGTGTTGCGCACCGTCGCTAGTCCGCCGCCGGACCACTTTTTGACGAGCCGCACGTCATTCTTGGGCGCTTGGGATCACGTCGAAGAGGTATGCTACCGCTTCCTAACACCGGATCCAATTGACAGCGGTGCCAGATCCCCCCTGTTCCGTTCTTCACATCGGACGAAGAGGATTATTTTGTTGAACAGTACAGCATCCATGGGTTCAAGCATAGTGGGTCGCCGGTTTCATTCTGCTGGCCAGAGAATCGTTGTTGAACCAGAGCAGCGCTGCAATTTTACACGGAAGAGGTATACAACTTGACTGGATTTGATTGAGTGGAGAAAAAATCAACTTGATGCAGAACCGACATGCCTCGTGGGCTTTTACCAATACGCAGGGCAACCACACCATTCCCCAGCCCGTTCTGTCTATTCTCCCGAAGGAAGTGGGTGGTTGTGCGTTCCTTGAGAGGCTTATATATAATGTCGCGCAGGATCCCGTCGCCGACTGGGCGCTCGCGGCCAAGATCCTCAAGTCCACGGACTACCTGCCGAATGGCAGGACCGAGGTTCCTTCCGTTCCTACGCAGACGACAAAATGGATTGATTCTTTTTTCAGTTCATGAACGGCGCGCATTGGTGCCATATTGAGCACCCGCAGGAGTTCAACGTACTCGTACGGAAGTGGTTAGATGAGGTTTTTGGCCGTGAGACTCGGGCTGGCGCGCATGATGAGCTCTAAGTTGGGCGAAGACAAAGCGAGGACTAGTAAAAGCTGTTATGTTAAAGTATCTAACTCTAAAGCAAATCAAATACTAATCGCAATGTTGTAATCATCCCGATCACTGGTCTTCATGTATTCAGTGTTGCAAGTAATTCAGGGATTCGTCCGCGTCATCGAGCATACATTGGATGCTATATCACGATATTAACAGTTTGGGCATGCAGCATGCGCTAGTTGAACCCGCGAACCAGCCTTGATGATTGAGTATGTGGTTCAATTTAATGACCTTGGTGAGTTTCTGCTGACGCAGTCTGTGATGAATGGCCACTCCGGTGTACAACGGCATATGATGAGTATTATGATGTCTCTTCAGGCATCTTCCAATGTAGAATTTCCATCGGCACTTGCGTCTTCTTCCGACGACGACTCGGAACCGTCCTCGTCCGTCAAATCTTTCCTCCAAAATGCCTTCTCCTGAGACCGCACCAGACAGAATATGGGCAACATATCGGACACTCGCGACCAGCTGTCACGGTAAGCTTCCAGCGCCCCTGTGAGATTTCCATCATACGAGAAGAGACATTCTAGATCAGGAAACAGATTGGAGAGGAACGCAGCGACTTCGGTCGTTGATGTTGATGACGCAGCTATGGGTGACGTTCCCACCCGTAAGGAGTTGAGACAGTGGTCAATACGCTGTCCAGGGATGTGAGAAAATTGCGGAACGTCTCCGGAGACGTCCATTCGGATACCCAAGTTTTCTAAACTGGGAGAATGCCGCGCGAAGTGAATAAGGCAGTCTAGTGTCGCGCTCGGCCTCTCCCGGATCTTAAGGTCGGTTCCCGATTCCAGGGAGATGAGATCGGGCCATGCGATTGCGATTTCTTCTAAAAAGTCGTCGTCAACGTCGACGCCGTGGTACATCTGGAAAGCGAGGTGGTGAAGATGTTTGAACGACAGAAGGGGTCGAAGAGAGTCTGACGACAGGATATACGGTGCTGTATTCACTGGTCTGCTCCGCTCACCCCATTGATCGACATCTATGGAGCCGAGAGTATCATGATCTAGACAATCATGAATAGAGGTGAGTACTTCCGTCCACGCCGACGCTGTCCAACTCCCCGACGGGTAGATGCTCAACTCCTCCAGCTGGCGGGACGAGATACCCCGTATAAAGTCCGAACAAAAACGGGCTGTGTCGCAAGTGAGAAGGAGCGATGTGAGAGCGGGAAAAGAGAGCCCATGAAGGAAATCGGGAGGATGAAGTTGCCCCTCCTTCAGGGAGTAGAGGTTGAGTTTCGTCAAACAATCAAGGTTTGCAATATGGGTAAGCCCTGCTTCATCGAGGCTGGCGATTCTCAGCTCCCGGAGGTACTGCCATCCACATATTGTGTCCGAAAGCACGCGAGCTGTAGGGGGGTCGCTTTTTAAACCCTCCAGTTCGAATACAGAAACACGAGGACATGAGGATCTCGTGTAAGGCAGAAGGGATAGAGCTGTGTTCGAATTATCGAGTGTAAGGTTGATTCTTTGGATTTGCGGACCGAAAAATCGGCGAACGAATGATAATACAGGTTTCTCGGGACCCCAGCTGAGATCGGATAGCTTAGGCATGAAGACCTGGGTATCCATACACATGTCCAGAGCCTGTAGAAATTCCGTGTCAACAGTTCCATGCGTGAGATTGGTCTTGACAAAGAGAGTTTTGACTCTGACGGTGTAGAATAGCAACCTGGGGAGGTCTGTAGATGTGATGGGACGACGGAGGTGCTGCGGCGGGTAAGATCGAGGTGGTTTATGGATCGCAATGTACACTCACAACGACCAAGTTTCTTTTTGCTTGTAGGCCTCTTTGCTCCCATAGCGTGTCTGGCATGCATTTCACGAGGAGAACCAAACTGTCTTGTTGTCGCCATACGACGTCCAGCGCCGGATCACTAAATATTTTCGATACCCTCGCCAACGAAGCGCAGGTTTTCGGTTTTTGTTGTCGAGGCCACAGCTCGGCTTCTTCGCAAATCATACGGACAATCTCAGTGATTTGTAAGGCCCGCGAGCAAGCCGTGGGTCCGTCCATGGCTGATAAACATGAAAAATTAACCCTTTTTTTTTTGAATTTTTTTTTTTTTGATGGGTGGGCAAACCGACCTCAACGTACGCGCCTGTCCGCGCCTCAACCTTCAAACGTGTTTCTGGGCTACCAGAGATCACTTGGACGCGAGAAAAGTTCGCCTAATTGCCTCGCGCCGAATGTTTGCTGATTTTTGTGACCGTGTGTGCAAAAGATGACAAAAGTGGCAGTGTTTCGAGTTGTGTTTGTTATGAGTTTTTCTTTTTGTCTTTTGCCTCTTACCTTCATGTTCTATCTCCTAGAAACGCAGCCTTGTTCTCTGCCTGGATACCCTGTCAGCGTTGAATTTATCTGGGATTTTTTGGGTACGCCACAGGCCCAGGGGACAGGTACATCAAAATAGCTCGGACCGGGGTGAGCGCCTGTAATCTGCCTCGAGGCAGAACTTCCGAAGATGGCCTTCCTAACGTGGTTGCCCGCCTCGTTGTTCGACTTGACACTGTCGGACGGCTAAAGACACGTTGAAAACGCACGCACAATTTCCCCCCTGTTAAAGCAAGAGCATCTTATTCCCCACGTCTCTTCTCTTCTTCATAACCTTGCGACCCTTGAAGTCAACTATTGCTCATGGCCAGTCACTCGCCGCAGCGCTCCCGGAAGCCTCAGGCTCATCCGTCAACTCCAGGTAAGTCTTCTGCTGTCAACCATCCTTTACTTCTCGTATGGCAAGCTCGCCAGGATCGTCTGCTTCGCGAGTTCCCCCCTGGTTATTCGTCGATCTCGATCCAGATGCTGACTTGTTCGGGCAGGCTCGATGCATTCGTTGCAATCCAGGGAGATGTCTCCCTCTCCTACCCACCGCCCACGGTCTATGAAGACGCTTTCCATGCCTATCGTTCCAAGCGTCATGCAGATCTTTGGGCCAGGAAACGGCCAACAATCCAGTCCGACCGCCACACACAATCTCAATGCATTGCAGCGCTCTCCTCCCAACACTCGAATGCTGCCATCGCCGCCCCAACAGGCTCCAGAGCCAGAGCGAGAGATAACTCCGCCCACCGTCAACTATCCCCGGCCAATCAACCGTGTGCCGCCCCCGCAGTTCTTGACCAAGTTGGATGAGAACTGGCAGATGACAGACGAGCTGATGGCCGACATCGAGCGCGCCGACCTTCAACAGACGCAGGGCAACTACGTCCATCGCGCCTCGCCACCCAAACTCGACCCTGCTGTCGAACGGATCCGTGCCACAGAGCGCGTCAGCCCGAAGAATCTCGACCAGCAGCGCAGGCAGCCTCTGCGGGAGAGCCCCAAATCGCGGCAGCCGATATCGCCGACGACTACATCTTTTGCGCAGGCCCCGCGTACACCTGAAGCCGGCTCCCCCTATCATACACCCCTCCAGTCCCCCGGCGACCATGAATACGCCTATAATCCATATCAGAACCAGGATCATGGTTCCCCCTCGCAATTGGGACTCGCCCGCAGGATGTCTAATGCAGGGCCCACCGAGTCACGATCTGTTTTACTTGCGGTGGGTACCCATGGGCAAACGCCCCCGCTTCAGGTCATGTCGGTGAATGCTCGGACTCCGGATCGCTCGCTGCCCGTGCAAGAAGAGCAGGAAGACGAGGTCCCTGGTGCGCTCGATAGTGGTGTCGCTGCTCCTCGCGATCATTACGGGGACACTCGAGGTCCCGATCGTTCCAGCTCTCCCACTCCCTCGTCGGATCTCAATCCGGAGGGCATGGCTCGATACGAAGCCACTTTGCTGTCGCATGGTGGGAGAGACAGCCGGGCGGGTCATCGTGAGGAGGATGATGACGATACACTCATCGATCAGGACCTCGACGATACGGTGCGCCCTCGTGCGACGCACGCAGTTCCCGACGAAGAGGAAGGATACACGCCTAGATCCCCGCAGGCTGGGCTTCCTCCTGACCATGCCATGGAGCCAGACCGGTACCCGCGTTATTCTTCGCAAAACGCCACTATTCGTGCTCGGACGCGCAATGGGTCTACAGACCAGTTGGGACTGCACAGTTTTGATCCCGCCATCTTCGCACAGGCGGACAAAGCCGGTCTCGGATCCCCCGATCTCGACCGACCACCGCCACCGCAGTATGTCGAGCAACGGCGCGATGCACGCGAGATCCAGCAGGACTATCAACAAGAGCGGAGATATGACCCACGGGCCGCGTCGAACGCGCAGACCGTGTACGCGCAGCATATTCATCCCGATGACGTGCAGCACTACATGGACCACCCGACTATGCAGGCGTACTTCAATTCTCCCCGACCGGATGCGCCAATTCCGCCGACCCCACACAGTCAGACAGCAGCTCCATCGCCATCGCCGCTAATCCACAACTCGTACGATGATCGTCGCAAGGACTTCCCGCCCTTTAGTCCCGTCGTGCCGGCCGGTTCGCCGTATCCATACCCGTTCAACCACGTCCGCCGGAACCACTCTTACCCGTACTCTGCGCGTGTCCCGCCGTTGCCCAGTGCCTCCTACGATCCGAACCATCCGTCCTCGATCCAGGAGCAGCTCGCGCGGCAATGGCAGGTGTATGCACAGAACCAGAGCGCGCTCGCGGGCGGGCATGTGTCCGACTCGACGTTTTCGCCCGCGGCGACGCCATTCCAGGGCACCGGCGCGGGAACGGCATACAACCCCTGGGCATACCTACACACGAACCGCACGCTTGGCGGTGTGGGTGGTGTCGGGAGACAGGACCTGCGCAGCTTGCAGTCGAGTCCGAGCCACGAGCCCGTTGCGCTCCCGATTCCGCCGACGGTCGGAGTAAGAAAGAGGGACAAGCCAGCCCTTACGCGGCAGGTGTCTGCAAGGAAGCCACCCCCGCGAGTGGACAGTACGCAGCCGCGGTCGACGCCCGAACCGGACTCGTCTGGGGAGGAGACAGCTGGCGAGCCGGAGTTCGCCGTGCCGGAGGAAGGTAGTTGGGTTGCGGCGCCTGTGCTCGACCCATTGGCTGCCTCTGAGGCGGATTGGGTTGATGAGGACGATGACGGGGACGAGGAGGATCTTTTAGAACTAGAATATCATCCCACGTTTGTGAGCAACGTTGAGAAACGTCGCAGGCGCTGGGAGACGCGGTGGGACACCCTCGTTCAGGCTGTGAGTGCACCTTTTCTGCTTGTATCCCTTTAGGCAAGTCTGACCCTGCTCGCTGGCTGTTCCCGCAGTTCAATGCCCTGGATCGGCAGACAGACGCAACGCTGGTCCTTTTGGCTGCACCTTCGCACTCCACGAAGCTGCATTCGCTGACGTCGCGGTCGATCAAGCGACACCCACTGCTGTCGCATTCGCCGGCCATGACGAATGTCCGTCTCGGATTCCGGCACATTGCCTCGCAGAGGCGCGTTACGCGGTCCCACCACTCCTCCCTCGCCGATAGGTTCATGGTGTCCAATCCCTCGGGTGATGGATCAGACACGTCGCGAGAGGAGGACTTGAAGCGCGCATTGGGTACGGCACTCGGAAGCCTGGGTGCTCTCAAAGGTATATACGAACAACGGGAAGCACGCTGGGCGGAGGAGATGCGTCGGATAAGTGATGATCGTGAACGGGTTGAACTGCTTCTAAGGCAGGTTCTCGGAGAGGAACAAGAGTCTCCAGGACGCACGATATGATTTCCCATTTAAGCCCCCCATGTAACATGTCGTCTACATGTATAAGACCACTGGCACCTACATTATTTATTTTACAGGCGACCTAGAATACAGCTACCTATGCCTCCAATGGAAAACTTGTGTTTGTGATAGCTAAATTCGCCTTTTCTTCGACAAGAGGGTAGCATATTGACCCAAACTTCCTGAAAATTCTAGATAGACAGAAACTTGAAAGAGGGAACCAGGTTCGGACCGTCTCCGATTGGTCTCCGACGAATTCGGCCGAATAATGCCGCGCCGCAGCGCCGGTCCGTTTGGGGCCGGTCTTTCCAGCTCTTGTCTGGCTCTTAACTCCCGAATTTCCTGTTCTATCAACTACTTAACCCATGTCTCAGATTCGGCGGCCGGGGAAGTCTTGCCCCCCATCGGTTCTCAACTCGATTCCTCGCACAAAGAGAACTGCAGAGGGATGTTCATGGGGGCACAGTCCTGATAGCTTTTTCAGCACGAAGCCCAACGATGAGGATTATTCTTGGGCCGACGTTTGGACCACGAGTGTTCTTGAAGAGCTTGGGGTGGCAGGTTCGGAGGATGAGCGTCTCATTTCTCGAGAGCCTGACATGAGGGTGAGACGGCCATGGCCCGTAGTCAAAATTCCCAGAGACGGAGGCGCCTTTCCTTCCATTGGGGCTCCCGATCCTGGGTCTGATCATGAAGAAGAGAACGAAGAGGCGCAACAGCGCGCCTTTGCATTTGGTAGGGTGCCTTTCTATCATATTGCAACTCATCCCTTACGAATCTAGAACCGCCTTGGAACCGCCACTTCGTAGTCCACCCCCAAACGTCGACCCTTGGCAAATTGACGAATTTCCGAAGCTTGGCCGCCAGGAGTCCATCCCTGAGAAATATCTCCTAAAATGCTCTGTGTTCATGATCCAGATGGGCGCATGTCCGACACAGAGCCCAGCGACAACCTTGTTTATTACAGGCGTGTTTTTCCAGTGCAGAAATCTGAGCCAGAGGAAACTGTCTCCGCTGCTTCCCCACACGCTGGGAATCTTTATCTGACGCGGCAATCGAGGCTAGGATGCGGTCACCATTCAAATGTTTACCGCACTTCATTACGCCTTCCTGGACCTCTGGACACCAGCTCCAACGGGTATGTGTCGGTTGTGGCCAAAGTTGCCGTACCTCGACAAGAAGCGCGGGAGTTCCTTCGTCATGAGGCGGCCATATATGATTCTTTTCCGAAATACTTGGCCCAGGAATTCTGTGGGTATGCCCTTGTTCCGGAGATAAAATACCCGGTCCCTGTAGGCGCCGTTGTGCCTAAATTCTTCGGCTACTATGTCCCGGACCACACTGGCTACGACACTAGCAATACGGCGCAGCCCAGTCCCATTTTACTTATGGGGGAATGCGGAAGTCCCGTGGACCCTCCGAATCTCTCGCATGACGATAAGTATGTAGTCCAAGTCTTCCAGTAGGTCCTGCCTTGATTGTTCGAATTATAGAGCGGAGTGCTTCTCCGTGTTTCTTCGCCTCCATTTGGCTGGATTTCTCCAGAAATCCGCGTTCAAGAAAAATATACTTGTTCAACCTGGGCCGCTGACGGTTCCGCCCTCGAAACGTTCCTTGAAGTCTCCAAGTTTCCGCGTCATCGATTTTGGTCGGGCGTCGCGCCGTCCTCAGGGAAACCGGAAAGAATGGCTTGATAAGAAGGAAACTGAAGTCAAGGATGTTCAGAAAGTGCTACGTATTCCAAGGCCTTTTAAAAAATTATAACTCAAAATCCATGTGCTGATCATTCTCTTAACTTCATGTCCGCGGCGGAAATTTATTTTGGTAAGTTCGGGATGTTCGGGATTTATTCTTCCATTCTGAAGTACACGTGTGGTGAAAAGACAATCTCAGCACTGTAGCACTAGCGCTACTCCGCTGCCAAACCAGCCCGTTATTCCGAACACGGGCCAGGAGGTGGAGTGCGCCGTTGTAGCAAAATAGCGGGTGTCTCCGGCGTGGTTGTATTGGCGAGGCCGCTGTCATATGTAGCACCATCTTGACTCTCTGCTAGCTGTCTCCGTCTACGTGCCCGCGGGTTCAATATAATTGCTGCTATAATGACCACTCCGTCCATGACCTGTCATAGATTTGGTCAATCGAGAAGCTGACGTGCTGCAAGACACTGTACCACCACTAGGCTGTAAGTGATTGCTGCTATGGTATCGAATTCTGACTTGAACGCTAATGACAGATCGGAAAAGACTCCTGGATGAATGCGTTAATTAAGGACTCGGAATCATTGAAGACGACGACCTCCGAGAAAATCAACCGTCATGAAGGTGATCGACAATCCCACCACCTCGCTACGCTGATAGATCTCATAATACTGCGTAACCAGGCCGAGTGACAGGAGTACAGAGCTGAGTATACCGAAGAACTGTATTGCGCGAGTATTTAATGAGGGTCTTATCGCAAAGACCATTGCAGTTTCGAAACCGCCAAGAGCGGCGATCGCGGCCACTGCGATGACGAATGATATATACTTTGGGCGTCCGGAACCATAATACTGGCACTATTTTTGTGTCAGTACGTCATGGAAGAAGAAAATCAATACAAGACAAACCTGACCCCAAGAGATGAGGCAAAGAAGAGCGAATAATTGGGGTTGCAGGATAAGTGGGACATTGAGATCCTGGATGACCGCATAGACTCCAAAAAATCCTCCAGAAACACCCCAGCACAGACTAAAAACCGAAGAGATCAACTCCGCTGTAAAAACAATAGATACACGGACGAACACAAGCCATTCCGACAGGCCGGTTGTAGACTTCTCCCGATACGACTTCCACACCTGAGGAACAAGCTGGGCCGTCCAGCATATCGTTCCTAGAGCAAACTGGGTTCACGCTTCACTGTGAGCGTTGGAAAGTCGTACCCAGGGTCCCAAGTACATTCTCGGCCACTCTATTCGTAGGCATTTTCAAGGGCTTCGGATCCTTTCAATTTGGCAGTGACAGGGATGCTCCCGACGCAGATAGGGGGTCTAAGGAAAGGACACGGGCCCTCAAGCATACAGCAGGATAGTCTGATGCGGGGGTGACGCTAGACAAACGGCCCTATCTTCCGAATTTTGATGGCGGCAGAAATCGTGTTGCGGAAGGAAACGACAGCCTGGCAAAAGGTCGGGCATACCCAGATGAAGCCTGATGGTTCAACTGAACTGCGTGGCGTAGTGGTGGGTGTCGGTCAGACCCATGACAAACAGCGAGCTACAACGCCGTGTTCCCAAAAAGGAAAATGCACATTGTTTCCGGCAATGCTCGGATGGTCTCTGTGGAGAAAAGAATATGCGTGTGTATAGAGTAGTTCAAGGGATGCCGCCGAACTTGCGCGTCTATGAAAATCCAATACGATCTGGTCGTCAAATAAGTTATGTGGTACAGGTCAAGACTCGGAAGGAATGGGGGTGGGGGGCGATGATACAAAGGAATGTGCAGGTGATAAAATACAAATGAGGGATCTAGGGTGCTATGGCGTCGGTAGGAACGTCCGGGGCCGCTTCCGTCCTCAAGTGCACCAAACTCGAAAGAGATCCAATACCGTGAAGTCGGGTATGACGGGACCGCGAACTTCGGTTGCTGCTCGTACTTGGCGGCGAGCTTCCGGGTAGAGCGAGACGAGATGGGAAGGAGCGGGCAACAGGTGAGACACTGAATCGGCTAGAGGGCCGAATATCTTCGGAAACCGAAGTGCCATGGCGACCCGCTGCGGGGGCAGCCCGGACAGGAAGGATGGCAATTGGGCGAGTACCGCGGGGCAGACTGGATCCTCGAGCTCTGGGAATTACCGCCGTCGCTGATAGTCCTTCGGGCTGGCGGAAAACTAGAGGCGACGGGGGTCGTTCGGGTTCGTGGGTGGGCTGTGGTGCCGGGGGAGGAAGCTCCCGTGTGCTAGACTCTGATCGACGGGCTCTGGATGCAGTCTGGGTTGGCGCGCGTGTAATGAAGGTTTCGTCGGTAGCAATCGGGTGTTCAGCGTCAAGTCTCTGACGAGATGTTTTCCTGGATGGTTGGCGAGGAGGGCGGGTTATAGAGGGTTCTTCGGTCATAATCGGGTTCTGTTCAGCGCCAAGCTTCTGGCGAGACGTTTTGCTAGATATTGGTTGGCGGGGAGGACGTGTTATAGAGGTCTCTTCGGTCATAATCGGGTTCTGTTCAGTGTCAAGCTTTTGGTGAGACGTTTTGCTTGACACTGTATGTAGGGTAGGAGGAGTCCTTGCCATCTGAGGCACGTTAGGCACGGGCTCAGCTCTATCCAAGAACCACCCTGACTGCATGTCGTCGAGTCGGCGTGGCTCAGGCTGAGGCGGGCTCCGGGGAGGCAGATGCTGGTACACATAATACGGCCGTTCTTTGGTTTGTGCGGAGGTGTCGAATATCGGGGCCGTATTGGTATTGCTTGGGAATCGTACCATGTCCTGCGTCTTGGTAGCAGAGAGGTCGAGATCCTGACTTCTCCGACGGTCTCTCTGCTTTCGTATAACCAGTAAGATCCCGAGGAAAAGCGCGCCAACCATAGCCACTCCGCCGATGACCCCAACGACAATGGTGATAGTAGTCAGTCGGTTGAGTTTAGGAGCCCTCCGGGAGAGAATGGAGGTGGTCTACATATTTCGTTGGAAAGTCGCGTCAAACCCAAACGAGAATGTTCGCATACCTCTGGGACTATAGCGGTATTCATCTGAGCCAAGGAATCGTCCGATGCGGCGACTGCATGCGAGAACAGGAGGAAATCCGAGCCGCCGTGAAGGCTAGACCTGTTGTATAAGTCTAGCCCTAAATTGAACTCGAAGAACACACCTCAGCCCAAAGACAGTTGCGCAGAGGCTCAAGCACGAGAGAAGAGAAAATGACGGCGAGAGTTTCATCGAGGGAAGGTCCAAGAAAAGGACGGTCCCATTGGAAATCTCACTCACACATTAATATCAAAACGACCTCAGATCACCGCTTGATTCCATCAACTGCAGACCTGAATAGGCGCTTCAAGAATTGTGCCGAGACTTTTGAGTTAGCCGACGTCAGTAGACAGATGCATTGAAACAGATAAGTAGCGTAAGCAACGTTGGCAGACAAGTTCAACAAGCTCTGAGATCTCAGGCTATCTCAGGCCGGCCGTTGAAGGCAGTTGAAGGGTCGAGTGCTGTGTTTCGCCATGGAGATACGAAATCGGAACTGGGGTCAGAATAAATTTGGAACATGGCAGAGATTCAGTAGGTGGAGATACGGTAACTGTGTAACCCGGCGGAGGCCGAGGGCTTCTAATCCCCAGTTTTCATGGCCTGAATCATGATGTGGGAGGATGGGCAGATGTAGACCCTTCGAGGTGGCAAAGTCATGATGCGGGTGGAGAAACAGTTCAGTTGAATATGAGCGGAATCGTGAACGAGCGGGGGTAGTTCTGTAGTTCTGTGTTTCAGGCTTTCAGCCTGTTTTAACCCGAGATGAACAGAGTCAGAATCCCGCTGCACTATCCGACGGAGGCTGCCAACACCAATTGGCAACTGGATCACTAGGATGACGCAAAAGCTGTCAACATAAGTGTTTGAACGGACGCGTCGCAGTATCACATGGTCGTGTTCTTTCCTATGGTGCGCATCACCTAGCTGCCGCTACCAAAATTTAGTGGCCAAATTGGCCTGGGAATTTTTTTGCAGGTATTTTCTGTTTTTTCACCCGCTAATGGCCAAATTTGGGGTGCATCTTTTTTTCAAGGTCCCTCAGTTTTGATCTAAATAAAATTCTGTCTAACAGATCTGTTCCTCTCTTCAAAAGGAGCACTTTTGTTAGAGGGATAAGGCCTTGGACTAAAATTGAGGTCACAATTTGTCACACAATTTCAAGCACGAAGTAGTGGCAGCTAGGTGATGCGCACCATATAAGCTGTTGATAAGCTGAGCGAGTATCGAGTCCAAATCGAGTCCACGTCCGTCGTCACGATCCGAAAAAGGGCTCCGAGCGGCGAACCTCGGCTCTGAGTGCGTGGTAGCGGGAGAAAAGCAGGTCCAAAAGCGCGAAAGGCGCAAGCCGCCTCTACATACCAGACAATAGCCACAGATTCGGGACGCGTCGTGCATTGTGCAAAAGAGCGTGCATGGCAAAAAGAGAGCTGAGGAAGTGTGACGTGATCATGAGTGATCCGAGTCACAGGATTCGTGCTAAAGGGCCAGACAAGCCCAGACAAACATTGACAATCACTCATCCCTCTCTTCCTACCTTCACCAAACCTTCACCGTCAAACGTCTTTCATTCTCTATCACGTACTGCTACATCTGTCATCCGCAAACCGACCCTTCATCACTTTCCTTATTTCTCTTCCATTTTTCTATCTGTGCGGGTCGGCCTTCGTCTGCTCGCACAAAACGGTAACCTACTTGCTACTAGTAGCTCACCCCAAAATCAGGACAAAGTTGTGTACATCTTCTCCTTCAGCTCCCATATTCCCAACATACAATTCAGCCCGGCAAAAAGCGTGAATGCGTCACTTTCGTGTCGCAACTACCCCGAATCTCTCTTCTTAGCTTATTTGAAGTTATCCTTAGGGACGGCGTCTCTTTCGTGTCACAACTACCAAATCTCTCTCCTTAGCTTATTTGAAGTTATCTCCCAACCTCAAAACGCGTCGCAGTATCACGGGTCGTGTTCCTTGCTTCCTCACCTCCACCGTCCTGATCTGGGTCCCTCTCCCTGTGGCTCTCTGAGATACTTAAACGTCTATTTTTCCTGGCTAATATACCTCATGGCGCCCACTGAGCCCCTCGCATCCCCGCAGTCCTCCCCCATCGCAAACTCACAATCTTCATTGGCTTTTCCTTCGGCACTTCCAGTGTCGCAATCCTACAATTCCAACTCGTCATCCTCGAGGCTGACATCCTCCGATAAACTCTCTGAACTTCCTCTCTCTTCCCCCGCTGCAAGTCCGAACCGCGCCGTACGCTCTCAAAACGCAAGAGCCCTGCGCCGTAGCCTCGATTCTATCCCTTCTTTCTCCACTGGTGACTCAGGTCATAGTCCTCGGATCAGCCAAGCATGGAGCACGATCCCTGCAAGTAAATCCCTACCGCAGGCCATCTCGGATGCCTCGCTGGTCAACGAAACTCCGAAACAGCGCGTTTCTTTCGACAGTGATAGGCCGCCACTGGGTATAGTTGTAACCTGCCAGTTTTCTGCTTCCGAAATTTACCAGGTATTGTTTCTTTCAGGGCTTGCTCGTGATGCTCGAGGGAGCGATCAGGGACTCGCTGTAGATTCAGCGTCTCGATCCCGATCCAGGGCTGCCTCCCCACTTCGCATTTTTCAGCACCTGTCAGCGGGCTTTCATCGCCGCAACGAAGGCCACACAGACGACCCTTTTGTCCCCGTCAACCCTTTTGAATTCACTCGAATCGGACTCGCCTCATTCCATCCGTGTTTCAGCCTCGACTCGGACACCGAGGAAGCCTCTTTCGCACATGCCAAGATTTTTTTCACCGACACGCTTCCGCGCCAGGTTTATCTTCACCTCCTTCTCCGCTTGCCTTCGATGTATTTTTCCCGGGTTGCGCGCATCTTTGAGGACGCCGAGGTGAGCCGCCCCGACATCGAGCGAATGATCGATGCGGGTATAGGCGGGGATGCACTCGATCTGTACTCCCCGCCCACTGCCAGCGTTCGCGAATCATTGGCGGCATCGAGTCGCGCACCGACGCCAACTGTGACCCACGCGCCGCTGCCCGTCCCGGAGGAGTGGACGCCCGCGCTTGTTTCACCCGCCTTGGTCCGGTTCAAGCACTCGTATGTTCCTTTTGCCTATATTGAAAAACCTGCCCGACGATATTTTGAGATGGGAGGACCTGATCAGCTCGCTCATCAAAGAATGGAAGACACTCAACGTCGTGTCGGCACTGCTCCTGTCGTGCGTCATATGCACGCGTTTGCACAGACCGAATTAACTACTCTCATAGCGCCATCTTGACGATGTTCCAGATTCCGCCGGCAGCGAGCGATCCCGTCACACGGACCACCGCACTGCTTTCGCTAGTCTCCGCGTTGATGAGTCTGTGCTATGGGTGTGTGTATATTGTGCGGTTTTCGACGATGCGGAGCATGTATCGCGCATCCAAGTTCGCAGAGGTGCGTTTAGCGGCGCGGACGATCCGAGCTCTAAATTCTGCTCTGCTAGGAGGCACGCAAAACATATACATTGATCTGGTGGAACGTACGTTATAAATCGGAGTTAGTACTGTATTCTGTCGCAACTCTACCAGGTCTGGACCCTCCTCTCCATGCCCGCCGTTTTTCTCGCCTGGTATGTAAAACACCGCGTCTCTATGAAAAAAGCCTACATTGAACATTCCCCAGGTCTGTTGTCTTTTTCATCATGTCAATCGCCTCGTTCGTATGGCGCACGGGCTCGGTGCTCGATCCGGAGGAGCGGCAGTCGCTGGGACGGCATGCAGTGCTGGGTCCGCGGATCGCCATCACGGTGGTGTTGGTTCTCGGCCTGCTCTACTTCGCGCTGATCATCACGACGCTGCGGCGGTATGGTCTGCCAGTGGTCCGTGTGCGGGAAGGCGATCTAGAGGCCCGGGGACGCACCACGGAACGCGTGCCGTCGGGTAGAGACAGAACTGGGCGGGGTAATAGCGGAGTGGCCACGGCAGAGCCGAGTATTGGCGCAGCTGATGGTGACGAGAAAGGCGGTCATCTCGTCAGCAAGTCGGCCGCAGCAAGTGCCCGGATGGACGTTGATTTTGAGACGCATACGGAAACAGTGCAATCTTCCAGGGTGCCCAGTGCTTTACAGTAACAGTGTAACAAATGTCAATCCGGACTGATGATTATCGTTTAGGAAGTCGGTTCCCAGTTTTGACCGCACAGTATTGAAACTTTTGTCTAGCCTCTCTGGCAGCCGAGGAGTTACATTCTATCCTGATTCTGGGATCGACCTCGAGACGCAAATTCGCCCGGACTTTCTTTGAATTTTGAACGATCGCTCACAAATTCTTCCCTTTCTCTTTATACTGTGTCCAGTCTCGCATGGCCGTGGCCGCTCTGCTTGGATACGCACAAATATTGTGAGTGAGCGGAAACACTTGGGTGCATATTTGGCTTGTCCGGACAGGGAATCAGACTTGCATCCAAAATTAAACCGTATTTCTTGTTCAGACTGTGGATCCGCGACTTTCTCCGAATTGTGTTACAGTAGCCATTCGTCCGGAGTTGAGCATATCCGACGGCGAAATACCAAACTCGTACGCGCGGAACCAAGTTAGCAACCGATATTCGTCGGTCTTTGTAAATCCAACCCCCTATGTTGGTTGAAAAATATGTTGGTTTTTCAACCAGCACGTGCGCCATGTTCGATTGATCGGACCGGCATGGACCATCAAAGTATTTTGCGTTCCATATGTATATCTCTGGAAAAAAATTGTCTCTTTTGTGAAGGCTTCATCCTTGGGCAATTCATTTTTCACCTGCATAAAAGTCGGACCTGAATCATTCCGAGCCTCAGTAAAATGCAGAAGTCCACTCAAATCCGAGTCATGGCGCATGGGTAGCACCGTAGTTACGAATAGTTTGTGCGTAGAAATTCCGACGTATATTCAGGTCTTTTGCCGAGCTGCTAGAGGTACGGCTAGGTAGGCAACCGAAGTTGAGAGCAAGCTAACGAGCTTTGTTGACTCCTATTTGACCTGAGGCTAGCACGTGATCGATCCGAACCTGGATTCAACCACGACGACGAATTTTCATCTGGCACCAGCCTGCGCCACCTCGTTCCTTCACCGATATGAAAACAGAAAATCTTCTGAAAATCGAAGATGGCGGTACCGCTCTGAACGTTAACCCTGGTGTCAAAGTGGAAGATGAAAAAATAAAAAATTCGGGGACTGTCAACGTAAAAAGAGATCTACTGGCAGTAAGACTTCGTTGGTTTTCATTTATTAACGTGTAATTCTTTATCTTAGGAGGACGACAAAAAGTCGACCGTCATGAAAGAGGATCCCCTCGAGCCGAAGGTGGAAGCGGCGGGGAAGACCGACGTTGACACCAAAGTTCCAATCCTTAAATCGGACGACAAGATGGAGGTTGATGATGATGAGAAGAAGGTGGTGAGTGGCCTGGCTGAAATGAAAAAGTCGACGGTGATGAAGGGGGACCCCCTTGAGCCGAAGGTGGAAGCGGCGGAGAAGACTGCTGTTGACGTTAAGATTCCAATCCTTGAATCGGACAACAAGATGGAGGTTGATGATGATGAGGAAAAGGCGAGTGGCCTGGTTGAAACGAAGGCAGCTGAACTCCCGGTATGTCGTCGAAAGATTACAGGTTGGGATCGTCGTGTCATTCTTCACCAGATTGGCGGCATGAAAAACTCTCCGAACGGACGAGCCACATCAGAAAATAAATGGGAAACCGAGAGTAAGGTTGCAGCTCATGTAGGCCCTCGTACCTCAACTGAGTGAACACTAACATTTCGAAAAGGCCACCAAAGAGGAGAACAAGGATCACGTCAACTGTAAGTTGGAGAAGACCGAGGTCGACACCAACATTCCGATAGTCAAATGGGAAAATAAGACGGAGGCGAAAGAAGAGCAGAAAATGCTTGAATCTGAAATCGAGATGGTGAGTCTACAGGATGCGATGTCATGACAGCCACATAACCTCAACCCAGAGAACGGACAGCCCTGCCAGTGGCCATGCTACACTCGAAACTAACGTTGAACATGTGAGCGGATGTTCACATCAATGCTTTAAATTATTGTTGATCATTTCGAAAGACTGCAAGGCCTCCTCCTGTCCAACAAGCGTCGGCGGATGTCATCCCTGAAAATGCGATCCGATATTCATCTCCTGTACTTGTTCATCGGCTCTCCTCAAACAATAACTGACCTTTGAAAAAGATTCCGACGCCTCCTGCCGATGCACGGATGCCAACTCCGAATGAAGAAGAAGATAACTGTATCGTCACGGTACATCCTCTGCTTTTCTCAGACTGAATCATTCTCAATTCTCTCCAAGATGGTAACACCGTCGGATATCATCATAAAAAACGAGCCTGCAGATATCGAACTTATTTCGGACATGCCCGAGCCTAGACCGGAAAAGAGACGCAGGGTGTTCATGGAGGCTGTGGTGATTCCCGAAAGGCCTGCTCGAACTAGGGAGGCAGCCGATAGGTCTTCTGCCCAGAGTCGCGAGGAGACGGATGCAGAGCGCCAGGAAATTCACCGAAAACTTGAGCAGCTCCACAATGTCAGTATCCCCCCTTCCTCTGGCATTCGATCCGGTCTGATCTTTCCTTTCCTAGCCCATCGTGAAAAAGCCGAAAAACATGCCCACCCTCAGTCTCGATACCATCAGAGAGCGGCTACAAAATATCGGCTACGAACCCCGCCCAATCGACTTGGACAAGGCTATTCTCGATGTCACCACGCGACGGGACTTCATGTCCAAGGAATACGGCGGAAATCCTCAGGAGACCTATCCAACAATTGCCGAGCACTTTGTGGAAAAGACGAGTTTGGCGTATTTCATGTACTTGAATCTTCTGCATAACCCGCACGCCCCCGAAGTTCCTGGGGCTCCTGGTCTACTTTTCGATGCTCTCTGCAAGCATGAGTGGGAAGACCGTGTCAAAGCCGAGGAGGAGAAGGAGAAGAAGGAGAAGAAGAAGGGGATTACCAAGGTTACAAAAAAGCAGGAAGTGGAAGGCGAGATCCTTTTCTCTCGATTGGCTAGTGCTACCTGGCAATATCAAGGGCAATACGCCTTGGGACCTGCTCCGCCGTTGACGATCGCCGAGTGGAAACAACAACCGCCACAGGTATCTCTGCTTAAGTGCCTTAGAATGTCCCATTCCATAGTCTCACCCTCCACAGGTCCGCAAAAAATGGACAACAGAACTCTCTAAGAAAGGCTGGGGCAGATCGATCCGCGCTGATATCACCCTTCGCAGACAACTGAGGAAGAAACCCACACGCGCCCAAACGACGCGCGCGTTGAATAGCAAAGATAAGTTCCATAATGTAACCCCAGAGGAGATCGGCCGTGCCTTTGACCGTGGAGACGTGGTAAATGTCCTTCAGACCTACCTCCAATTATTACTCACATGGGCTGCAGCTCATCATGGTTCAAACGTTAAAATGCATCGGGTATCATGCGGATTTGCAGCAGAACGTCGCTGCGAAAATGCCTTTCTTCGTCCCGAAACCTAAGAAGGCAAGAACGAAGCAGACTCCGCACAAGGTCGGTGACAAGCGCAAGCGAGAGGATTCAGAGAGCGAATCGGACCCTGTGGACGACTCCGATGTTCCAGAGTCAGAGGACGAAGAACTTGATGAACCTGTGTACCGTTCTCGAGGAACACGGTCAAGGCCCATTATCATCTAACTATATGCTTACATTTTCTTGACATACTTACTCAGTAGCCTCGTATTATATACCTCACCTGGTCCATATACTGTATATACATCTTGTTTCAGTAATACATACGCTCGTAGCCCAGCTGCCTCCGGCAGTGAAGTAGATGAAATTAAATTAAGGAACCCAGAGCTATAAAACAAGCGAGAATACAACTACTTTTCGGCGGCATCGGGGAACAGTTCTTGCGCGACCTTCTCAGCCTCCACCTCCGCCTCACCAAGCGGGCCCGCGGGTTTCGCGGGTATCGCTTCCGCAGCTGCAGCCACCGATGAGCTCGCAGCGTCCGCCGACGACTCCGAGTTCTTGGTTGATGAAGATGCTGCGTCGCTTGACAGCTCGCTGCTCCCCGCCTCCACCGACTCTTCCGATGATGGTGACGCGTCTGCAGACTGCGCCGCCTCGGTCGTCGTCCCCATGACCGAGCTAATGATCTTGTCCTCGTCGACCACGGGTGGCGGCCGCGCCTTGCTCCGCGGGTCCGGGCGTTCGCCGGCGAAGATGTCGCGTCCTGGCTCGGGTTTGACTACGAACGTCGAGGTGTGCTCTGGGTCGGGCTCCGCAGCGGGGGCGCCCTGCCCACCGGTGGCGAGGACAGGGGGTGTATGTGGTGTCGGTGCGGCAACCCCAGAGTAATCGGCATACTGCAAATAGGGATGTAAAATCAGCACACAACACGAAAGCGAAACAAAATGACATACCGAGTCGTGGAAGTCGTTACTTTGGGAAGCACGATAATTAGTGACGGGAACGAGAAGGAGCCCAGAGGAGAACATACCATGAAAAGTCCCATGTCTTCAGCCATTTGGAGCTGATGCACTTGCTCTTCGTCCACTGGTTTCCGTATGCGAGGGGGCTGAAGTGTGCAAAGTTCCAGACGGCGAGGATGACGAGTACGCCGGCGATCTGGAGGCGCACCCGCGGGCGGAGCGTTGACGTCACGAGGTCGAAGACGCCAGAGAAGAGGAGGATGGCGAAGTAGAGCGCGGGGAAGTAGTGGTGCAGGAAGAGCTGGCGGCCCATGAGGTAGAAGGGGAAGTAGTGCAGGAACCAGCCGAGGAATAGGAAGCCGCAGAGAGAGTCATATTTCACCACTTTTGCTGCAGGATGGGTGAATGTCGTTAGTGAGCAGTTTAGATGTATATGCAAACGGACGTACTGTTGTCAAAGTCTCTGAAACCACGCTTCGCCCGGAGGATAAGGAAGCCGCGAACGCTAAGGTAGCTGAAGACAGCGAGCGTGCTGAGCCACCATATCATCGGGTTTCCAACGAGGTAGATTTGGCGGTGGTCCTTAACCCAGAAGTTCTAGAAAGGTGGAATGATGAGCAGGTCAACAAGGAGAGGAGATGACACGCACAATACCACGACGCAGACGGGGCCACGCGTCGGGGCGGGAATCGAACGTATGGCGGTCAGTCAGTCCTGCATTCGTCGTCCACATAACCTGCTGCAACTCCCAGAACTTGGCCAGAAAGCCAGGCAGGCGGTAGTTGACCTTCGGTGCGTCCGATGGGACTGTAAAAGGAACGCCATCGGTAAGAAGACAGACACGGAGGGATGACAAACTCACGGAGCGGATGCATCGCGGTCTCGATGAACCACAGGGAGTTCGCCATGACCGCGTTCTTGTTGCACGTCACCTCCTGCTGCTCGAAGCCCCACTCGGGGAGCTTGACCTTGTGCGAGAAGAGGTAGCAACCCGTGAGCGCGTGGCGCAGGCGGAACTTGGTGCGAAGGGTGCGAAGGCGCTTGCCGGACTCGCGGTCGCGCTTGTCACCCGACACGATCTCGACCCACCAGTCATCGTTGGCGTCGCCATCGAAGCCGGGCATGCCGTACGCGGAGACCTCGTTCTGGAAGTCTACGTCCGAAACGGGTGGGCGCACGTCGTGCGAGTGCAGCCGCTTCTCGGTCGAGATGTGCTCGAGCTTGACACGCATCTTGTCGCTGATAAACGTGAGCCCGCTGTCGGGGGCGTCATCCCACGTGGCGTTATATATGCGCCAGTCGTTGTTCTGGTCGCGGTGCGGGTAGAGTGTTATCTGTTGTTCTGAGAAAGGAAGATCAGGCAAAACTCAGTAGAATGACGGTACACGTACGCTTGCTGCCACCAGGATAACTGTGCGCATGCGAGTGCAGATATCCGCCCTGCGTGTTGACATGGCGGATGGTGATCTGAGAGCCGATGGCAATGTCCGCAAACGTGTCCGCCATACCGCGCCCGCCGAGCGTGTGCTGGAACTCGGAGCTCATGAAGCCGTCACCGTCGCCTGAACTGCCCAGAATCATGAAATGGATTTGGAACATGCCCATGTAGAAGAGGATCGGGACGACGATGAGACAGAGGGCACGGGCAACAAAGTGACGCATGAAGACACGCGGGGGGACGCGCAGGTCCCCGAGGAGGACCCAGAGCTGGTTGACGGTGCTGAGGCCGACGGTGGCAATGGTGAAGAGGCCGACCCATTTGGCGCTGAGGACAGCGCCGAGCGACAGGCCGGACATGAAGAGCCAGCCCCACCATGACTCAGTGAATGGCTCATGCTTGTCCTCGTTGCAGAAGCCGACCCAGAAAAAGATGGAGAGCGCGGTGAAGAAGATGAGGGGGGAGTCGAGGAGGATGTATCGGGATTGGGTGACGAGGCCGTTCTCGAAAGTGATGAAGAGGGAGGCAAGGAGCGCGGTTGTCGCGCGACAATCGAGGCCGCGGAGAGTTAGGTAGGAAAGCGGAATGGTTGCGATGCCGAGCAGAGCAGGGACGAGTCGCATGGCCACATAGGGAACGGCATCGTAAGGTCTGTAATCCGTCAGTTTGACTCTCGCGCAAACAGCACCACTGGACTCACTTTCCGATGTCTTTGAAGTCGAAATTTCCATCATATCCGAAAACAAATGCAGCCAGAGTGATCAAAAGTTTTGCGAGAGGCGGGTGGACGTCGACAAAATACTGAGTCTTGATATACTTGCTCGCAAACTTTCCAAAGTGTACCTCGTCGAAACTATACAGGTTAGACGGGATTGAGGCTCATAAAGGCGTCAACTTACACGACACTTGCCGGTTTCGAAAGTCGAAACAGACGTACAGCGGAAGCCACAATCAGAATGACTATCAGCAGCTTCCACTCGCCCGGGCTAATGTGCAGACCACCCAATGGGTAAGGTTTTAGACGTCCTGGGGCGAGTCCTTTGGATGCTGCGGCGCGTCGTACATCTGCATCCAAGTGGTCCTGCCGCGCATGTGGAAATCTCTGTGAAGTTGTTGGAAGTGCATGGGATCCACCCGGAGGCGGAGAAGCAGGTCGCCGAGCTCTAACGTTGCCAGACATGGCCGTGCTGAAGCCAGCTAATCAGAAGGAGAGGAAAAGAACTTTGCCAGCAGAAAGAAGACGTGGAGATCCGTATTGCCTTTTTGGGACTTGCCGCCGGTGCTGCGGCTGATGCTGTCCGATTAAGCGCCCGTGTCTATGGAAAGGAAAAATGGGGTGGGGGTGGTGGGGGCAGTAAGGCAAAGGCAAAATGCACGTGTGAGTCTTGCAAATTGGTTCGAGAAGAAAACTACACTTTGCGGAATACGTATAGTAGTTGACGCGTAAGTATTACCATCGCGCTTCGCGTCGAGTCGCGTTCAAGTTCAGTAAATTCTTAAACTTTCGCGATTCCTAGAGATAGTCGAAGAAAACGAGAGTTCGCACCAAATATTCGCAAGCTATACGCGCTTCAAGTACGATATCCTCAGTGATGATCGCAGCGCAACACAAAAAAATCAAGCTGAAAACAAGCTTGTGCAGGATTTAAAATCGATCCGTGATTCTCTAGCGTATTTCTGGACCATGGAAGCGTCCTAGGCTATCTGAATTTGGTCCTTCCGGGTTAAATTTGCTGGTTTGGATTCACGAGTTACATGGTTCAAGTTGAGCTTGAACATGTGGCTGTGCTTGAACGGAAAGGCGATAAGTAGACTCTTGATAGACGTGTGCTTTTGGACCTCGACTTGCAACTTCTATCTAACAAGACTTGACTTGAATTCTCGGAAGTGGGCTCAATCATTTTTGTAACAGTCCAGCTGCTCAAACCATTGTATCGGAAAATTCCGGTCTCTGGCAGGTCAGCCGCTCTCATGCCGGCATCGGCTCGGGACAAGCTCAGGCCGTTAACATTCGCCGAACCATTGCCCGAACCCTAAAATGAGATAGTGGGGCGCGTTGGCAGATGTCACATTCGGCTCTTCCTTCCAACCACCATGGTCCTTCCGCCAGGCATTTTGTATCTCTCTCGCACCTTGCCCGCCGTTCTTCTTCTATCCACTGCAACATATGTCGTATTCAACAGGCTTCTTCATAGCCAATGGGTGCCTGTCTTGGCTGCAGTTATCATCCAACCAAGCGTCTTCGCGTTGAGTCTGCTTTACAAGGGTGTAACAAGATGGATGGATAGGATGCGTCGAGGGGCTATTCCAATCCCACAAGTTCCAGATCGCTGGCCTGGAGGTCTTTCCAACGTTTCTCAAATGGGCAACATGCTCAAGTCTGGATATCCTGGTTAGCCGTCTATGCGTCTCAATGTCCCCAACTCGCATTTAATCCGTTCAGCTAATACATTCCGACCGTGGTTTGAGAAATACGGCAACACGATTATGGTGAACCTCTTGTTCGAGGATCGGGTAGGATTCGTCTTATCTGCATATGATCTTGGAATGAATATCGACACAGATCATCACATCCGAGCCTGCCTATGTGAAAGTGAGAAATGATTTTCTCCGCATTGATCTCTTACTTCTTCCGTTATGTAGGCAGTCTTGGCCACGGAGTTTTCGAATTACTGGAAGGGTGCTTGGTTCTTTTTCAATTTTGCTACTAAGCTAATACATTGACCAGGCCCCAGTGAAGCGGACCGCGGAAATTCGCTTCTTGGAACAGGTGAGACTTGCAACCAACACAGGCCAACCCTCTTGACGCACGGACAGGCGTATTTAACACGGATGGTGAGACTGTGTTTATCCATTTCCCTGCAATCTCAATCCTTTTATCAGATGACATGTGGAAGTTCCATCGGTCGATGACACGCCCGTTCTTTTCTCGAGGTGAGTGGCGTGCTGCCAGACAAGGAAAAAAACTCAGGAAACATCACAGAACGTATAAGCGACTTCGATATATTTGATCTCCATGCGAATGAAGCCATCCATCAAGCGACGACGAGGCTCCGCGAGGGATATGCCGTTGACATCCAAGTAAGGCCGAATGAATGTTCAACTTCCCTATTTCTAATCGGGAATTCAGGACGTGGTCTCTCGTTTCACCTTGGACTCTGCAACCCTGTTCCTCTTCGGCAAATCGGTCGAGTCCCTTTCTGCGGGACTCGCCTACCCAGAATCATCGTCCCAGAAGAATCCTGCGTCGTTTTCGAACCACCCATCGAATGCTTTCGTAAACGCCTTCCTCGAGGGTCAGCGGCATCATGTCGGAAGGTCCCGATTTGGCGCCAAGTGGGCATTGAATGAATTCTGGCACGATAAAGTGAAGCCGCATCGCGAGGTACGTCTGGGGTCTATGAACTTGCACGTCAGGCTAGCTTACGCCCGACCGAGATTATGGACCAATTCATTGAACCGATTATAAATGATGCTTTGGCGAAGAAGATTCAGCTGCATAGCCAGGATTCCAAGCCGGAGGCTGATACCCTTCTTAGCCATTTGTTGCAGAGCACGGAAGGTCTCCTTTCCAATATCGCGATTATTCCCAGTACTGAAATTGATTTCAGACAAACAGATAATTCGGGACGAAATACTCAACATGTTGGTGGCCGGCAGAGATACTGTATGTGCTTTTGTCGGCTGTCTTTTTGTTACGTGGTTGAACAGGGCATTTTAGACTTCAGCCACCTTGACGTTCGCAATATACATGCTTGCGGAACATCCTGAGATGGCACAACGGCTTCGCGACGAAATTCTCAGTAAAATCGGAACCTCCAAGCGACCAACGCACGAAGACATGAAGACCATGCCGTACCTGAGGGCATTTATCAATGGTTGTCCCATGCCGCTGGTCTGGTTCCAAGTCTAATATGCTGACGACCTCATAGAAACACTGCGACTTTATCCTCCTGTGTAAGCTCCCTATAAGCCAATGCCATCTTTTGCTAACCTGATGCATTGCTTGTATTCAGCCCGATCGATAGCAGGTTCGTCAACGCATGCGCTTTGCGACTACTCTTATCTTGTTTCCAGAACTTCCAAAGATGCTACAACCTGGCCCGCAACGACATACGGCGGGAGACCGTTATACGTCCCCGCAAAGACCAAGTTTGATAGAATTACTCTTTCAATCGGTTCTGTTTGTGACCCTGCATTTCCAGGATTGTCTACACCGTGTTTCTGATGCATCGGCGTACTGACCTTTGGGGTCCGGATGGTATGATATAATATCTAATGGTTCCCTCGCAAATCTCAAGTTTATTCAACAGCTCTTAAATTTGACCCGGACAGGTTTATTGACGACAGGTTGCACAAATACTTAACGCCCAACCCATACATCTTCCTACCCTTCAACGCCGGTAAACGCTTTCATTCAACTATGACCGCTGTGAACTCACCGCGTATCCGGTTCAGGTCCCAGAATCTGTCTGGGCCAACAGGTGCGCCGGTGTTGGAACCCATTTCACTTGCCAGTTTCTAAGTTCTGATCTATCAGTTCGCCTACCAAGAGGCATCGTTCTT
The DNA here is from genome assembly GCA_029281795.1 of Mycena crocata. NCBI lineage: Eukaryota > Fungi > Basidiomycota > Agaricomycetes > Agaricales > Mycenaceae > Mycena > Mycena crocata. The sequence continues at coordinate 473,811 of JARJCP010000017.1, read as the reverse complement.
CCTTGTTCGTCTGCTGCAGAGGTTCAACAGCTTCACGCTGGCGCCTGATGCACAGCCTGAGGATACGAAGCCGCCTGCGATCTGGAAGGCTTCTCCGTTGAAATCAGGAGAGAAGATAACCTTTGGAGCCAGTCTGACGATATATGCCAGGGTTCGTGAGCTCTTCGATTTAGTGGAGTTGAACGCTGATGCATAGTTTTCATGTCAGGGAGGCCTGTGGGTGAGGATGCAAGAGGCGTAATCTTTCACAACTTTCCAATTTTTGCCACGACTCCAGCAATAATCTGACCGAATCCTTATGATGCATATCTGTTTTTCGTTTTCTCTCTCTGGTTCACAAGTCTTTCGAACTTGTTTCTCAGTCTTAGCATACTGATTGTCACAATAAATTGTGATATGTTTTCTTTGCACCTCGATGTTCACGGCTCCATTTCTTTCGGCGAACAAAACGCCCTATTCCAAACTCTCCTGAAAGCGCCTTGGCCCTTGTCCTAAGTTAGATGGAACTTGAAGAGCCAGAGAACTCTCGTCTAATCAGCCCTGCCCCAGTGAAACCATCGGAACAAGGTCTCAACAAGACGCTCATTTCGTTGCATTTGCCGCCCAGAAAGCGAGATTAGATCCGATAACAACCACATCCAACCCCGGGCTGGCAATCGGTGGCAGTGCACAGATATTAGTCACTGCGTACATCGTCTTTTTGTCCAAGCACAACCACATGTTGAAGTTCAACCTGAGCCACTACCTGGCCACTACCTGATACAAACTTACCCCGCACCTGTTCGTTCCTCTCAATTTCTCAAATTGTCAAAATCATTTCTGAGATGTTTTGATTGCAGTTTTATCAAATTTTCCCATTCTTTTCTCCGAGTTCGCGCGGGAAAAGAATCGGATGAGTTTATGACAGGAAAGCGACGGCTCGGGAGAGTTCAAGTTGATTTCGGGTTTGAAAGTTTACTCCTTTCTTCTACAGTAGATCCTGTTAAGTTGATAAATGATGTGGCTCGTCTGCTATTTAGCTTTGCGCTGCCGACACAATAAGCACACTGCACAATACCTCCTGGATCAAAAAGAGCCGATCTCATTACACTCTCGCGTGAGGGAGAAAGCGCCGCACATAGACATCAGATATACAGAGGTTTCAAGTTTTCGCCAATTATAATTATATCGTATTTTTTCTAGCAGAACACGGGAATATACACAAGGGAGATTTTTTTACAAGCGGAGCAGCGTAAAAGGGTCATGGTCATGGTCGTAATATAAAAAAGACGCGTGCGAGCATTGTAACAAGCGTCCATCCGTTTACTACCAAGGAAAATTTCCAAATGTCAGACATTGGTTAGGAAGCCTGGAGCGACTTACTATGAAAATTTCGCTGTTCACTTGCCCAACAAAGAAGTTCAGCGCCTGCTTGATTAACTGCGAGCGATTCAACAAACTGACAGGGTTGGAGTGCTGGACGAATGTGTAGGTCTCCAGCCCCTGTCGAGGATCGTCGTTCCTGGAGTAAAGATGAAAACCCAACGTGTACTGCTGTCGGTTGGTTTTGGAACCGATAACAAGGGATATATGTGGACGTAGATGATTATCAAGGAGGTCCAACCACCTCTTATGCTCCGCATATCGAAGCTGCCATGTCTGGACTTGCCTCGCATGCAGGTCGGTATCGTGCTCGAATTTGCGCCATTGGTTGTAGGTACGTTGTTCAAGATTCCACTGGCCAAAGTTCCCCTGACTCGCTTGGAAATCCCACTGCTGCATGGTCGCTTGACTTACGGGAGGGAATGGACGGATTGGTTGAGCAGGCGGAGGCCCGGGCTGTGGGCCTGGATGGGGCGTCCTCCATTCACCGTTTACAGCATTAGCACCACCTAGGACAAAGGACGTGCCACTAGTAGAAATATGTTGGCCCACTCTGAAGGAACATCAGTTATATCTTGTTCTCAAATGAAGGGGGGCCAAAGGGGACATACTTGACATAGAAGCACCCCATATCTTCCACTCCATTGAGTCTATCGTAGAGCTCTGAGATGACTTTGAGCTCTGCGTTCAGTGACCCGTCCGTAACTTGAGGATAAGGATGGTTCATCATTGGCGGTTGAATGTACGCAACGACGAAACCATCTTCAAGACGGACGAAAAAGGGTTGGTTGATGTGCAGATCCATAATGTCTTTGTCGCATAAATTCAGTGCGTTCTTAAGGGAAATTCGGAACCGAGCAATTTTGACTGAGTGTAACAGAACTGGGCAGAATACCCACGAGGCAATAACCAGTGTGAAGAAATGATAAGGTCGAGTCAAAGTGCTTGAAGAATCCCACATCGAGGCGATCAAAGTCAAGAAAACCACATGCACCGAATATCGTCCAAGCGTATCGCCTGATCATAAACTGTTGCGATAACCACCCGAGGCCCGAGTGACTCGGCGGGCAGTGCAGAAGAGGGTGATTGTGATGTTCGGATGTCCTCGCAGACCAACTTCAGACTCAAGTTCAGCCAAAGTTCAACTATGGATTCATGCTTCAAGTTGCCATTCGCTCTTGAATTGACTGAATCTTGATATGAGTAGCCACTGCGAAGGATAATAAGTAAGATCATCGATCCCGCCATTTCACAAGGAAGGGAACCGGTAGCGGTGTAAAGCCGGCTTCATATGTAAGCACACCCACAAACGCCCACAATGACAATCGAAAGATGCCAAGACAGTTGACGAGTCATGACATGTTGCCGACGGCCGTAAAACTCCCGGCCCGGCCCGTAATCTGGAATCACACCCGTCCAGCTGTCACGACTCGAACTCTCCAACTCTCAGTAGTTTTTTCTGGAATGCCGCTCCAGGGTTTGCTATCTTCAGCACCCTCTCCTTACCTGACATTGCCTGAGAAGGAATTTCTCCGAATCGAGAGGTACTCATCGGGCGGTTTTCATCCAGTCCATCTGGGCGAGGAGTATGGAACTGCCGAGTATGCTGCCACTAGCAGTGTGCCTTCTCAGCGCCGTAGTCGCTACCGAATTCTCCATAAACTGGGAGATGGTGCCTACTCTCAGGTTTGGTTTGGTCAGAACCTCGCCTCTACAAAGTAGGTGGCCTCCGTATCAGAACGAGAAGGGGCTAACGAGCATAGCCCAAAAACTTGTGGCGTAGCTATGAAATTCGTTGTTTCTGGGTCCACTGGCAAAACAAACGAGGTGGCAATAAACGAATATCTTGCTTCCCTGTCTCTGCTTTCCAAAAATATCATGGCCTGTCTCGACATTTTTCAGGTTGATGGTCCGAACGGTGCACACTCAGTAATTGTCACAAGCCCTTCGATTTTCCTTTTCGATCTATACAAGAACCAAATCATCGACGATTTGGAAGAGCTGGATATCGTGCGACAGATTTTCCAAGGATTGGCTTTTCTCCATCTGCATGGCGTGGTGCACAGAGGTCCGTTGCGATATTAACTCATTTCCTGGGATTTTCATTGAACCTTCATCAGACCTACACATCGGCAACATTGCCATTGAATTCCCCTTCTTGTCTACTGCCGGAGTGGATACACTCATGAGGGCGTCACTGCGACCTGAGTGTACTCCTTGTATCCCGCGATCCAGGAAGGAACACTCTGAGTCTGTGCCTAACTATTTTGTCGACACACCGAAGTTTTGCGAGGAATTGCGGTCGACTATGCGCCACGAGTCGAAAACCGTCGTCGTAAAAATCCTTGATTTTGGTTGCGCGTTTCGACCGGATACAAATGATACCATTTCGTACGAATTCGGAGGTCCAAACTTTTGGCTGAAGGCCCCCGAGTGTATTATCTCCGAGCTCGGAGCAACGCAAGCACCGGCCCAGCCCAACTGGCTAAACCCCACGCCGCCGCTACCGCCATTAGATGCAGCGGTATGGACACCTGGGAGTGATATCTGGACTCTGGGATGCTCCTTGTTCACTTTATTCAATCGATGGGGACCACAACCGATATTTTACACCCCTGGATGCAGCCCGTCCCACCCAGAAACCCGGTTATTGGGGATTGGAAACTTTTTAGGGCCTTTGCCTGAGAAGTTTCTTGCCCCTTTACTCGAAATAGATAACGAAAGCGAAGAGAATGTCCGCAAAAAATACCAGTTTTCCGCCACGGCAAAAGACAGCTGGACGCGCCTGGAGCAATCTCTGCTTCAGTCTCGACGCAAACAAATCGGTAATACAGCTGAGCATGCCGGGCTGGATACTACGAACGCCCTGCGCCTGTTGAAGCTCATGTTACAGTGGGATCCGGAGGCCAGAGTTTCGGCCAAAGACGCTCTAAATTCCTCTATTTTTGGTCCCAAAAGCATAGTTTTGCCTCCAAACCTTTCTATTTCCGGCCCTTCAGGGGAATTCGATTGGCAGTCGGCCGCAGTGGCTACGGAATATCCAGATCCCTGTGGTAGGTACATGTGGTCCGTACCGATCGCGACCGCGGAGAGCCCAGCCCAATACTGTCTTGGGGGATTGCATCCTGTTCACCTCGATGAAGTCTATTCCAGCTCCGTTCTTCAAGCTGGTCAGTATCGAATTATTGATAAACTGGAGTTCGGAGATTCCGCTCATGTTTGGTTCGCGCAAAATGTTAGCCAAGATGAGTCAGTGTTCCGTGTTTCTGTCCCGAGGATTTCCTGACGGTTCACCCATCATGTTAGCCCCATGGCTCGCGGTGTTTCTATCAAATTCATGGCATCTCGATATACTGGAAAAACAAATGAACTCGCCATAAATAAATTTCTCGCAACCAAACCGCGGGATGACCTCGGGTTTCGAAGCTTTTTACCATCTCTCGACGTTTTTCAAGTCCATGGGCCCAATGGCACGCACGACGTCTTCGTCGCGGACCGGACAATCCGGTTGTCGGACGTGTGCGTGAACAATCCCGATGTACCACTGGTGGAGGATATAGATGAATGCGACATTGTCCGGCAAATTCTTCAGGGTGTTTCATTTTTGCACAAGCATGGCGTGGTCCACAGAAGTATGTAACTTATCTCATTCTTCAAAGTCAGCTTTTGATTCTTTTTGTGTAGACTTGCGATGCGAGAACATCGGTATTACGTTTCCCTTTATGGATGCCCTCAAAGTCGACGAAATCATGAGGTCTTCACCGACGTCTCCCAACCTTTATCCGTGCATTTTGTCAGATCCACGAACTCCGCACCCTCCTTCCTTACCTCGGTACATCGTGAAGCCAGCCGGAGCTTGGGACACTTTGAAACCTCGCATGCGAGAAGAGGCGTCTTCGCTCGTGGTGAAACTGCTGGATTTTGGGCATGCATATCGCCCAGGAACAACCGACGTTGCAGTGCCGGATGGGGGCCCTCCTCTCGTGCTCACAGCTCCGGAATGCGTTGTTGATCCTCAGACGAGGTCGAATTGGTCCTTCCAGAGCGACATCTGGGCTTTGGGTTGTTCGCTGTTTGAACTGCATTCACGCAAGTTCAACCAGAATCATCTCTTCGGTGGATCGAGAACTTCATCCCTCGGTTCTGAAATCGCTAAACTCTTGGGCCCCGTCCCAGAAAGCTTCCGCTCCCTCCTGTACATTAGACCGGGCTCCGGACCTTTGAATGAAGGGAGTATCACGCAACCTCCCGTCGATCCAGCTGCATCTGCCGAGAGCTACGACGCAGCCAGCGTCGCTGCCAATTGGGGGCTTCTCCGGGTCTCCTTACTTGATTCTCGAGCGCCCCAACCTTCTAGTTGGTTTCCTTCCGGATTTTTCGAAGCACCCTTGAATGCGATAGACGAACAGATTCGTGTGGAGACAGAGACAAACGCCATAGAAGGATGTTTATCTCTGATGAAGCTGATGCTCAGATGGAATCCAGAGGATCGTATCTCAGCTGAAGAAGCTCTCAAGCTTCCACTGTTCCAACAGGTATCACAATAAATTACCGTATGTTTATTATGGCCACGAGAATAAGTATGCAGATTAATTGAAGGAACGACTACGGTGTACAAATGCGTGTACTTTATTTACCGATGAAGGTGGCCATGCCTTGAAGATTGGTTCCATCTTGGAAAAAAAACGTTTAGCTATTTGCTCAAATGGAGATTAAGCGATCACTTACGCAGCGCAAGGTTGGCAGCCTTGGCTGGGCCGGCGAGGTCAAGACGTTGGTATATTTTCGCCTTACCCGGCCCGTTTACGGAAAGCACGGTGAGACTAGTCGCGTTCGCAGCAAGGGAATAGATGAAACTTGAACGAACGACGTTAGCAGCGGTTCTTTTCCAAACAGAAAATTGGCATATACTCTGTCTTTCCAACGGTAGCAATATCCGTGTCGAGGGGACCGTCAGTGCCCAGGCTGTATTGCTGAAGAAAAGATACACATCAGGAGCGATCAACGAAACTGGTATCACAAACTCACCTTGACAGTGGTGCTGTTCAATGAGCCGCTGACGTGAATCTCGGTCGCCGTAGACCGAGCCGCGTCGATCATGTAAAAGTTACCTGATTCTTTGCTGTAGGCCGACCAGCAGGTGGCACCTTGCCCAGGGATGGGCGTGGAAACCACGGCGGGCTGCTGCTTGGAAGCCAGGTTGAAGATATCGTAGCCTACGCCAGGGTCGGCGGAGATGAGGGCGTTCTCCCCGGGAATGTATTGGAGAGAGAAGGGAGCCATGCCGCCAGTTATTGTGTTAAAGTCTTTGGACAAGGATCCGTCCGCGTTAATATCGAATGTGGCAAGGATTCCAGCTTTCACAGAAACGACCAGCTGTTTTTCGTCCTTGCTGAAGATAATTTGGCTGGGGGTGTTGGGAGGGCCGGTAGCCTTGCAAAATGGTCAGCTGAAGCTTCGAAGTTGAAGGGAAAACAAACGGGAGTAGTCTGATTAAGCCCAAGGGACCGAATGGTATTTTTGAGAGGTGTCAAGCCCTTCCAGGCATCAAAGTGGTAGCAGCTTTCGGCGAGAAATGTTAGCACTGGAGCGCCTCAATAAAAGAATGCAATCCACCTGACACCATTGACCTTTCCACCGTTCACGACGCACACCCGATTTCCCGCTTTGTTGATAGCAAGAGAGGTCGGGAACTCGCCACCGCTTGACACCGGGTTCCCGATCCTGGTCAGTCGCGCAGGATTGGAGTGATCTATCCCAAATGCCGAGACAGTATTCGAACCAGCCTATACGAGCAGTTAATCGCCTGGAATAATGCGCTTGAAATAACGGACATACATTGACGGTGGCGACGAATCTGTGAGTCGTCGATACCCGGACAGATCCTTGACTGAACAAAGGGTCATTGCCAACTGGTCCAGGTGTGGCCGACAACCCATGCGCCCCGGATCCCCCGGTGTATGCCGCTTCGTAAAGTGCCTGTCTTAGCTTAGAAGGTATCTCGCTCCCGATGATATTCCTTAAACCTACCAATTTTCCGTCTGATCCAATGATTGCAGAGACCAGATAATTTCCGGTTGGTTCATTCGTCATGACTGAGCAAATTATTGGTTAGTGCGGGACTGTCATGAAGAAGTAAAAAACTCGCAGTATGCTGCGCCGACGGTACGCGCGTGATGGTTTGAATAGCCAGCAGGAGACATCGATTTCCGCGAAGGCAAGTCGGACGACGTCACTGTCGAAGCCATCGCTGAAGCCAGAACGAGCAGGACGGGAGACTTCATGGCGAAGAGTAAAATAATGAGGGTAAAATAAGAACTTGACGATGAGAAAATGTTGGCGGAGACAATTGAGGAAACTGCTCATCCAACCCAGAGTTTTTATACGCGTCGATTCGAGCATGCCAGCTTGATGCAACTGGTTCCAAATTCGGTTCGCTGAGTAAAATCCGTATAATTCTAGCTGCGGAAACTTGGCGGAAACCCAAAATAGCTGCCTTCCGCACGTGACGGCGATGGGGATTATCAAGGAAGTGATGCACACGGACGGAAAACCTCATGTCATGACATGTGTGATCTTTTCCGACGGCTCAGTGGCTCAGCATGGTGCTGAGCGCTAAGTAGTCGTCGTCTTCAGCCATCGGCACAGCGCTCTGCGAACGCCGTTGCCCGTGTTACCCGGAGTTGCATACGAACGTGATTTTCTTCGGAGAAATAAGTACACGCATGGGCGCGGTGTAAGCCTGAACAGCATTAATATTTCTCAGCGAGACTGACACTTGGGTGGTTGCAGCAATGCAGGTCAAGTTTCAGTTCGGTGTCGCCGTCTAGAAACGACACGGACAAACTCTCAATGGGGAGGGCAGGACAATAATCACCTTGGGCGGGACGGAGAAAGGCACTGGCAGTGCGAGGGTATGGCCGTGGCCTCCGCACTCGGAGACGCCGGAGAATTCGGGTGTCATTCACTAATTTTAATTCAATCTAAGGCAAATAATAGTAATAATACCTATGCGACAAATGCCTTGCCCTTCTCGATGTTCTTCTTCAGCTCAGGGAGGCAGGCCTCGAGGAGCTTCTGCTCCTCCGCTGTCAGCTCGCCAATAGGGTGGATCTTCTCCACTCCGTTGGGCTAGAGGAAGATGAGTATATGTAGATGGGCGCGAGACGGAGGAGAACTTACGCCGAGCTCGACGTTGGACGAGAAGAAGTCGACGCCCTGGTCAGCGAACAGGGGGCTTTTGACGAAGGTGGGCGTCACAACACCCTTCTCGCCGTTGAGACCGCGGAGGATCGCGTTGGTGAACTTGGCACCAGCGTATGCCATGGAGAGGGTAGCGCTGCCGGCACCCTCCTTGGCCTGGACGACCTCGTCACCACCGAACTGGATACGGTGGACAATTTTCTCGTACGCCTCGCCCTTGACAGTCTTGCCGATGCTGGACTGCGAGAGGAGGGGAACGATGGTCGCGCCGCTGTGGCCACCGATGACGGTGACGGGGGTGTCTGCGGGCTTGGCGTCGGTGATACCAGAGAGGAAACGCGCGGCGCGAACGACGTCGAGCGTGGTGACACCGAAGACGCGGGCGGGGTCGTAGACGCCGGCCTTCTCGAGGGTGGCAGCCACAATGGGGACGGTGGAGTTGACGGGGTTGGAGATGACCAGGATGCATGCCGTTGGTGCGACGCGGGCAACAGCAGCTGCGAGGTCGCGGACAATGGAAGCGTTGGTCTGAAAACGCGTAAAAAATATCAGAACGACTTTGAAACCTTCAGAACCGGACTCACGTTGAAGAGGTCATCACGGGTCATCTAAGAATGGAGAGAATGGGCCATAGTTGAGAAGATAATTGATGAAATGACATGGAGCACTTACACCCGGCTAAAAAAGGGTCAGATTCATTTAAGCGGATTGAAAAGAACGCACCTTTCTCGGGACACCAGCAGGGATGACCACGACCTTGACACCCTGCAGCGCATCATCCAGATGGTCAGCAGAGTATCCCTTGACCTATTACACGTCATGAGACAAGCAAGACCCAAAATATAGAAAAAACGCACCTCGCTCGCGGTATCAACGTGGCTAACATCTGCAGCGACACCAGGTGCACCACGGATATCGTACAGGCTCAGCGAAGTCACGAGAGGGTCGCTTTTGAGAAGCAAAGACAATGGCTGTCCAATTCCTCCGCCAGCACCGAGGACCGCGACCTTGGTGAGACGAGCAGAGGAAGAAGAGAATGTGCGCGAAGATGGCGCAGCCAGAGTACGAATTGCAGAGCGGGAGAACATGGTGGTAAGAAGAGAAAAGTATCCGGATCCCCAAAGGAAATTGCGTGCGTGGGTTGTGCGTGGGACTTTCGACTTTCCTATTTCGCCCGATGCTTCCTTCCACCTAACTCCGTTCCTCCGCACCTCCGGTCCTCCGCAGCTTTCCTCCAGTCTTTTGATACCAGCCTAAGCCTATAGTGTGCGCTGGATTTCGAAGCCGGGGACAGATGATCTCCTGGATATCGACGAACCCGAGCACTTGGATTTTCGGAGCATGAGTGAATTATCTATGATATATTTCGACTGACGAATCGCAGTTTTAGTGAAACTGGGTGAAAAACTGATGTCGCCTGGGATAGGATAAAAAAATTGGGTCACAACCCCACCCTGGTAAGAATACACGCGTATCGGCAGCAACTTCGTTCGCAAGCTGTAGCAGTGTAACAAATTTAAGCGAGTCGGATGAAGATCTGTGTGTTATTGCTCTCCTGTTGCTAAATTATTCGTGGCAGTTTTTTGTGGTTGAAACGTCAATACATTTTTACAAGCGGTACAGTTTTTGGTACATGATACACAACTGTCATCGTTCAGATTCCAAAAGCATAGACAAGACCGCAGCTTGGAACGGCGTTAGCTGCAGCCCACGCACGTCCTCACCCCCCTGCAGCAGCAGCTGCCGCTTTCGTCCCGCGCTCATCTCCCTCGCCATCTCGAAATGCTCGTCGGTTTTGATGCCGAGGAAGTACAGCGCCGGCGTGAGCTCGTCCTCCATATTCAGGAAGCTGAGCAGCTTCTTGGCCTGCGGCGAGACGCTCTGCGGCCCATCGTAGGCGAAGTATTGCGTGAGGCGTGGGCATTTGTGGACGTGTTGTGTCTGTGAGATGGTTACTTACGCTCGAGTGAATATAGCAGCAACCCACCGGCGGAAAATCGTAAGCGCCAAATCTCCTGCACACGTAACTGGCTTCGTCCGTCCATGGCGTCGCCAGGATGCGTTTAAGCAGCACCCGGACGGGCCAGGCATGCTCATAACGCTGGAATATCTGGTGCTTCTCCGCGATCTGAACCCCGTTGAGTAAGTTGACTTTGCTCTCAGTCTCCCACACACCTCTTGTACGAGCGCGTTGATCTGTTCCTTGTTTTGGTCCTCGAACCCGCGGTGCCTGTCCAAGTACCACGCGCCGCGATCGCGTATCTGTGCCTGTAAGACGGCGCGCAAATAAGATCAAGACGAAATTTCAACACGAGTCGCGCACAGTGAATATAGCGCATTCATCCTCCGTGAAACGCAGGCTCTTCGCGACGAGCGTGGCGCACGTGTCGCGGCGCGACAAGAACGCTTCAAATGCCTCCTTTTTCTCCGGGATGAGCTCCATCGAGACGGGGAACCAGGGGTGATCGCGAACGAAATCTTGGATCGTCTCTGTGAGGTCGACGAGCCCGAAGTGCGAGAGCCGTGCGGGCACGAAGCACGCAAGAAAGCCGTTTCGCAAGTCTTCGTCCATCCCGAGAAGGACGCGGAGGTGACTGTCGTGCGTGATGCCTATGCAAGAAAAGAAATCGGCGTATTCGCTCGAGCTCGACGTGTCGTCTTTGAGCATTTTGCGTAGCATCGGCGTGCTGGAGGGCGATGACGCGGGAAAATACCCGCAGAGTGCGCATGGAGGTCGGAATTTAGCCTACGAACGCCCGAGACGCGTCGTTAGTGGTGGTTCAACATGACGCGACAACATACTCACCAGTCGCGTCAGGGCCTCCCACTCTTGCGAGGTCGCAATTTTGGTTTGGTCATGCTCATAATATACAGCGACCATGGTGTTTTGAGGAGAGTTGGAGGTTGGGAGGTCGTGGTTGTGTTTTGAGGTACTTACACGCGATCACGAGATTCAATGATGCTTAGGAAAACAAAACAAAACAAAAAAACATATAGAATTTACAAGATATCGTATATCGATACATACACCACGTCAACCATCAACCCACCTGAGGAGCTTACTGACCGCCATCGGCCGCGCCAGCTTCTTATGCAACTTCGTCGACGCGAGCAGCGCTGCGCCAACACGCACCCCCCACCATCGTCGTCCTCGCGCCAGTCTGGCGGCCCGTGTCCCCTTCGCACGACTCAGACTTGGATATGCGGGATATAGACACTCCCCGATCCACCGAGTATCCACCGCCGACGTCCAGGTTTCACACACGTACAAAACTCCCATGAATAAGTTCGAAGGAGAAATAAAACACGCGTCTTCGAGAAGGACAACGAAGCAGAAAGAGTCCCCACCAAGGCTAGACGGACTCACTGACTTGAGCCCATGGTACTGCTACAGCTTGTTTCAAACATCGCAAACGAACTCAATATCGCCCGGAGTTTTGAAGAGTAGGGGGCCGTTTAACACCCAACATACCTTCTGATGAAGAGGCGAAGTAGAGATGCACATGAGTATGTTTCCGGTATTTTCCACAGTAGCGTCGTATTCATGTTTTCAGCTCGTATTCACGCCGCGACCCGTTCACTCGCAATACCTAGAAAGAGTGAGAAATGAGAACGAGTGTAGACACGACCCGCGCCGCTCACCTTCTCTCCCCAAAGTCGCCGAGACCCGGGATGATATAGGCTTTTTCGTTGAGCCCGAGGTCTATCCAGCCCGTTATCTGCGGGGATCAGGGGGTTGAAAACGAAGGCGGCATCAGGGCGGGTTGAAAACGCCACGCACCACCTTGAGCAGGGGGTACTTTGTGCAGAATGTCCGGAGGCCCTCCGGCGAGGCAATCTGTATACTCTTGTGTTAAGGGATCATGTTCAGGGAGAAATATAACGAAATGCGCACAAGGTTGACGAACATGATGCGGTCCTCCGGCACGCCGTGTTCGATCAGCACCTCGACTGCTTTCATGGCCGAGCCCCCCGTGGCTGGAGCGTGAAATTAATTTGGCGGCTTCCCGAGGCAGAAAACACTGCGCACCGAGCATGGGATCAAGGAGAAGAACGTAGCGTGAAGCGATGTCTTGGGGAAACTGCGGCGTTGCGTGTAAGATTCCAAAACATTACACGAACGAGATCAACCTTCGAATAAAACAGCTTTGGGAGGGCTGTTTCCTCATCCTAAAATCGGGTCAGCAAAGTTCGCGGAATGCAAATATTGGCGCACCCGCTGGATCAAGATTTTCCCGATGCGCACGCTACGACAGACCTCGCGCAGACCCTGCTCCATCGCCTTGATGATGTTAGATAACGAAAACGAGTGCAGATGGCAAAATCAGCGCACCTCACCGGCGCGCAAGATGGACACACCGCAAATCTTTCCCTCAAAGCCCACGCCTTCGTACGTCGCTCCCTAAACTTGGATCAGCACTATATACACAAATGCGGCGTCCACTCACCGTCGGCGTTTCGACGACCTTCTTCACCACCGGCAGGTGATTCAAACCCTCCTCAACGAGCAATCGAATAATCCGATCCGAATAGAAGAGAAAATCGCCTCGGCTGGTTTCCTTCGACCTGATTATCGTGTACAGCGCCTCGAGTTGCGCCGTCTGAGGAAGGGTGAAGACGGATGGAGGAAGGGGGTGCATGTGCGACTGATTGGTGGCAGGCTGCGGTGGGGCGACGGGTGTTGCAGGTGTGGCCATTCTTTCTCTCCAAAAGGCGAGTATTTGGGCCGATTCTGGGCCCTTCTCGCGTGGATGAAGACGGAGGAAGAAAAGGAACGCGGTGGTCTTGTCACTATGCTCCGGCTGACGTACACGTGTGATATCCCCTTTGGAAATATTGCATTTCCTGGAAATCGGTATCTTTTGAGATTCTTCTCCGCCTGTACGGATATGAGTAGAGTGACCAATAGTTCTTAAAGTTTATTTTTTGTTTCTTATGGTGACCTGGTCCGCAGTCGTCGGCGGAAAACAGCTGCAGGAAATAGGGCTATGTTATCACTGATTTCAAGGTTCCAACTTGCCAGTGGGATTTCGCCTTCCGATGAGGGATACGCAGGGAGCCGGCCGTTGTGCGTCGAAAGAGCGAAAGGCTGGCTGACGCTTCTGGTAAGCAGAAGCAAACAACCGCTAGTAGCCCAAAAAGGAAATACTCACGTTACAATGCGACGAAGATCGTGGGGGCCCATACAGTTTATTTGCATGGTTTCAACCTCTTTTCCGATACTTACTGTTGGATCACGCGACCCAACCTGAGACCGAAACACGTAGCCTCAAGTCCATGTGACCTAGGAGTCGCGGATAGGAGGCTCGATCTAACCTGTCATTCATCTGAGCCACCATGTCGACCTCATCCTCGGAGACTCTCACGAACACGTCAACCCAGAGCTCGTTGGACTTCATAAGCCACCATGAGGTATCCTTGAACCCGCTCCAAACAGTCGACCTTAGTTCACTGGCAAACGGACCACTTCTACGTCAATACCGCGACAACATGGCCGATGTGGCGGCGTCCAAGACTCTCCGGCGCGATCTCTCCGATTTGCGGAGCGCTCTCCCATGCCTCAGCCAGTTTGGCCTCGTCTACTACAATTACAGCGACCATTTTTGGCTGGTCTACCTGGACAGTCTACAGGGAAACTTAGAGTCCATCGCCTCAGTCCCCCTCTACGTAGGCCAGCGCCCCATATACCTCACCTACGGCAAATTGGAGAGCTCTGGACGGATGGTCGATGTTCGCGGACTCGACGAGATTGACCCTAGAGCCATCATCTCGGACGGGGATTTACGACTGATTCAACATCAATTTCCCCATGCATATGGCATCAGAGTACATGCATGGGGGTTCATCGACGTTCTTTTCAGGACGCCAAAGGCTCTGTTCGCTCAAAGAGAGCTGCCTTCACCTGACCGTATCGGTGCTTTGGGATTCACTTTCATCATCAGTGAGCACTGGCCCACGTCTCACGCGCCGGCTGAACAATCGGACCGTTTCAAAGTCGGTCCTCAGCCCTCCATTCTGCCCTCTACCCAGGTTACTGCCCATGGGGAATCACCATTATCATCCTGCATCGGCGTTAAATTGTCTCTGACTCTAAGACTCTGAGAGGCAAAGCTTATATCACCACCACCTCCCACACGTGGGTAACCCGCGGCGGAAAGCTAAACCGGTTAAAGCCTAAACTGTTGTGGAAAACTTATGGTCCGCAAGTCTTGCAGACAAAGAAACGACCCAGGGCAGAAAGCGCAGCCGTGCACAAAAAAAATCCCGAGCCTGACTCTGCTTTGCGTCGGCCGGAGTCTCCACGACGTCCTTCTCCTTTTGTTAAGTTGGGTAGGTTCATCCTAGAGCGGGTTCTGAACTGTCATCGCCGCAGTGCTGGGAGAAAAATTCCGACACCAGTTGGTGTTACAGTTTATCTCAAGGGTTCTGCAAGCCCTGTAAGCACAAGGTCAACTCCAATCCATACATTCGACTAATCATCGTGATTAGTTGGGGGAAATAACCCAAACTTACGACGACCGCCCGCCGTATACGGCCAAATATTTGAACCATTTCCCGATGGGCTTCAAGCACGATCTGTCCCTGATCGAAGCGAAAGAAGGCGGAGTTCTCCCCCGCATGGTCGTTCCGGCCTGCCATCCCAGCATCCATCCCCGGTTTGCTCACCCGGCATCTGCCCTCCGCCTTGAGGAGCAGGAGAAAACGAAGCCGAAACAACTACCTGCGTTTCTTATGCACCCTCATTCTTTTGAGAAAACAGACAGTGTTGGGCCCGAGTCCTCCAAGGCGGTCCTCATCAATGGAGTGGATTACCTCTTCGAAGGCGAGCATCTGCAGCGCTCGTTGATTTGGAGGTCGGAACGCGAAGACTTATCGGTGGTGGGCATGTCAGGGTCCGCCCTTTGTTTGGGGAACCTGGCGGATACACAAGTCCAGGCACTGCTCTTCCAGAACTTTGAGACACCTATGTCGCAAAGTATTTATGCCGCCGCCAAGAGCGCGATGGAGGTGAATCGGATTTTGGGCCCATTGGTCACCTACAAGGGCGGCTTTTTCCTGCCTGAAGATGTGCTGCATCACGGTGTTATCGAGGTGGAATGCGCTCTTCGTTCTGGACCCGTTTGTAATTAATTTATGCATACAATTGCCACTCGGCGTCTTGATTCGTTGAGGCGGGCTAGTTGACTTTGAGACTTCTATGGCGTATCCTGGATCCTATTTGTATACATTGCAAGAGTCCAAGTAAAACTGTGTATTCATTTTTTCTTTCCGTTCTGATCGAAGTTCAACCGTGTCCCTTTGGCCCAAGATATCCCTGCATTGAAATTGGGAAATGTTCTCCGATATCTCTCCCACTTCCAAACTTCCTCGCATTTTCTGTGGAGCCGACAAGTGAACCATCTGAAATAGTATAAAATGCAGGAAATACTTGCGGCAACAATTATTCAACCCGATCCCAACTAGAGGCCTAGTTATAAAATCAAGGCTTAGAAAAAAGTTGACGTGGTACAGGTCGAGGTAAGTATGTACAGTGTGAAAAAAAAAACTTTTACACTATGCCATAATACACAAAAGTTGGTCCGAGATGACCGACAAGTGGTTCGGACTGCTCGTTAGCATTGTAGCAAAGATTCTAAGGCAGATCAGCACCTCCAGAGCTGACAATGATGCAAATTGAAGGGCATGTGGAATATACACCAAAAATCAGGGAATGAGTACCCTTCGCCTGGATTGTATGTGAGCCACATTCCCCGACAGACTCAGGCTGGAGTTCATGGCAAACAGGCTTGATTCCTCCTTTATTTTTTTTTGGCGATACATATTGGAAGGCTAGTTGCCTTCGTGGTGTGCTCCATGCCGATTTCAAAATTACCACTGCTGTTCAGTTACTGCGACAAGATTCGATTTGTAGCGGAAAATTCAACTCAACCAAGCACAGATGTCTGCTTCTCCAACCATTTCCACAGTTTCTTTCCAGCCTCCTCATCCTGAGACGCAGGATTTGCCGTGCCAATTCGCGCCCACGGAACAAGATACTGGATGGTGTTTGAAACAGCAGAGGGAACAGCCAAGTAATCCGCACGCTACCTTGCCATTGAGCTCCGTGCCCGCAATCGTTGTCCCAGCGTAAAGCTGTGTCAGTGCCCCCATCTGTGCTGGGTAGACGATGAGATGACCCTGCGAGAAAGATTACAATAGCAATAAGCCTTCAGCAAGTGCCGTACGAGGAGTTTCATAAGTTTTTGACCCGGGCTTGTCCAATGTCGGGCGATTTCAGTTTTCAGATTGCCTGAACTCAATGATAAAAGTTGTTACAAGTTGGCACATTATACACCCACCTGGATTCAATGAGGTCGACACCAGGCCTTGTTCGCCATACCGACGTGCAAGTTCAGCGGAAAGGACAACATTTCCCTTCCAGAGTCCCTCAACATTCATTGCTTCGTTGCTCAGAAAATAACCTAACATACCAATTTACTCTGGTTGTACAGCTTCGTCGACCCGAGCTTGTGCCGCTCAGGTGACTCCCTGAACGTTTCGTAGTCCAATCCTGGGGCAAAGCTGCTTCCCAACGACGCAGTGTTCACCACGCGCACTTTTCCATCGGCGGACGTTTTCGCCGTCGCCAATAGTACAGGAAGGAGCAGTTTGGTGAAATAGAAATGGCCTGCGTACCGTACTGTGGTTATTGATTGATTCTCTCATAGCATGTTGACTTGCCAAGAACATTGGTTCCAAACTGCAGATCGTAGCCCTGCGCGGTGAACTGGTCGAGAGGTGGCTGCATAACGCCCCTGAATAGAACATGTTATGTGGACTCCAACGTTTATATCTGCTACGTGCGTACCCATTGTTGAATAACACATGCAAGCTCGTCTCTAGACTTAAGTCCTATAAGCAAACTCGCAAAAAATGGAACTCGGTGGCTACCTCAAATACGTCTCAGCGGCCTTCTTCACCGCCGGCAAATCCGCGAGGTCCAGCTCCAGAAAATGCAACTCAGTTTTTCCTGTGTCTTGTTTCAATCGTGCCATGGCCTCCTCTGCTTTTGTTTTGCTTCTCCCAGCAATGTAAACCTTTGCATTGTGTGCAAGTAATGCCTATCGACTAGTATGAGCACCTCGTTGGCACCTCGGACGACGATATTCAAAGAAGGACCTTGGTTGTTTCATATCCTATTCCGCTGTAGCCACCAGTAACAATCATAATCTTGCCTGAGAGGTCTGGCATGTCTTCTGCGTGGAACTTGGTTTTAGGGACCACAAATTGCGAGTAGATGGACATGGTCGGGATGATGGGAGGGAACACCGCCACCACCCTATCATAACGTCATCCTCGGGCACTTCGGACATGGCGACTCCTAATCTAGGCCAATTTAGAATTCAGAAGTAAATAATGTCCTCATATCAGCCAGCGAAAAAATGAAGTGTGTAAGTGAAATTTTATTTCTCGTGGAAGCCAGATGAATAGCCTCTAAAGCGTACGTACGTAAGTTGAACACATCAGACGGGGAGTTAGTTTACTTTGGTAATGGTCGAACCACGCCCTCCTCCGTACTGCTCTTTTCATCGGGACCCTTCTCAAGATCGGCCGGAAGGGAAGCCCCGTTAGCCTCTGGTTGCAATTTTTCGTCCGCAGGTACAACCTCAGTATCGGCACCCTTTTTGGCGGTGCGGATAACCTTTCGCTTTAGACTGTACGGTTTGAGGAAGAGTACTGTAGGAAAAAGGTCATTCGGGGAGATCATATTAAAAAATGACAGTTGCGCGAACCTGCGAAAAAGCATAGGGCAATTATTGGCGTGTTCACGATCCAGATTGCCGATACACCCTTGGTGTACGCGCGGAGAACTTGCTGCTTCACAGACTCGGGCTTGGCAAGATCAGGTATATGTTCAGGAAAACCGCTATCCCTTACCTGTATGTTTTGGATCGTGCGGATACTGTCCGCCAACGCTCCACCCGAAAGGTCAAGATTCAAGTTCTCGATCTTCGTAATCCTTTCTCGCAGCACCTGCAGTGAACCTTATTGAACATCCTTTCCAGGTGCTTCATGCATAGTGCTCACCCCAGACCAGATTGTCTGACCCACAGAAATGCCGACGGTGGATCCGAGCAACCTGATGGGCGATGTATATATATAAAAAGAATGGAGATATCGGGAGAGCGGACCAACCGGAACAGGCCAAACGTTGTGGAACTCGTGGCCATGTCCTTTACCGGCATCGCCGCCTGCAGACCAATCAAAGGCGGAAGAAACAAGCCCCCGAGGCCGATGCCAGCGATCGTCGGGTAGATTATTTGAAGAGCGCTTAAGAAAGGGGTGAGCGTCTGATGGGATGTAAAATAAATGAACTTACATCGAGGACCGTTCATCAAGCATAATCATCAGACCGTAACCGACCGCCATACCCGCCTGTGAAGCAATGAATCAGATTTTTTTTGGCGACCCTGCTATCTGGTGACTGACGTAGGAAATCCACATTATGGGCCTATAGAGAGGTGAGTATGTTCGCCTTTGTTCTGCATGGTTAACGCCTACCGGTAGTCGCCCATCCGACTCACGACATACCCACCGAGACCCGATGTGAGCGAGGACAGCAGCGAAAAGGGGATAATTCTGGCCATGGATCAGCATCGACCTGGCAGGATGTGGAGTTCGCTTACAAGACCCCCGATTTTGTTGCCGAAGCTCCCAGTATCTGGAAGTACAGCGGCAAGTAGTAGGCCGCTATTCCATGATCAGCTTTCACAGCGTCAGCTTGAGAAAATACCCACCGCAGAAAAACGCGAAGGAATGGAAAAAGACGGTAATGAATATCAGTCCTGTCGTGCGCGTCTGTTGTTTCGCGCGTTGAGATAGCCTAGCTGAATGCGTTGAACGGAAAGTTCACCTTGAATAGCCGCGGAGGTATGATGGGCGATCGGTCAGTCCAGCCTTCGAATATCACTCCGGCAACAAGAGTCAGGACGCCGACGACCAGAAGCGATATTGTAGCGGGACTGTCCCCTACGCGCAACGGGTTCAGACCTATGCGACTTTTTGAACTACGAGCTTACTTACAGCCATTCTGGCTTTGGTTGAAACCAAGCAGCAGACATAAAACGCCGGCGACGAGGAGGAATAGGCCTACAAAGTCGAACTCGCGGGCGTGTTCCCTGAGCGACTTACCATGATGCGGGTTGAGGTTCAGGAAGAAGAAGAGGAGGAGACCAGCGAGCCCGCCGGTCGGCCTGAGGATACGATATAGCTTATCAAAAAGTTGGGAGAACTAAAAGCATACAAGTTGATCCAGAAGCACCTAAAGGCAAAGTCAATCCTGAAAGGCAAAGGAACCATTGACGGCGTACCATCGCCACGATACATGGTCGGTCAATGCCTGGAGGAATGTCTAGATGAGATGACGGTCAAGAGCTTAGAGTGTGCTCTCACCCCTCCAACCAAGGGTCCAACAACGCTGTACACAGGTTATTTCGGGGCAATTTGTACTGTTAGTTGATCTTACCCAGCAATTCCCCACATCGCTCCAACCCATGAACCGTATGTGCCGCGTCTGTAACCGAATCAGGAACCTACCGCGTTGTATCGAAAAATGGCGCACTCTTCCAGAGTTACAATGTCTCCGATGACAATGTTGACCAGTTGCGAGATGCCTGGAGTATGTTAACGAATCGTAAATATGCAGACAGGCGTCTATCGTACCGCCACCACCGATGCCTTGTAGTGCCCTCGCGAGGATGAGCCTAATGGAGAGTCAGATAACCGGCCCCCGCTGGAACGGAGAAGCTCAAAACCATGTCATCGATTTCGCTGCCCCACACAAAGCCGATCCGACCTGAGCACCGATTGTAGTTGTAAAGTGCTGGTTTTGAAGACAAGTACACGCACGAGGA
The DNA here is from genome assembly GCA_029281795.1 of Mycena crocata. Classification (NCBI taxonomy): domain Eukaryota; kingdom Fungi; phylum Basidiomycota; class Agaricomycetes; order Agaricales; family Mycenaceae; genus Mycena; species Mycena crocata. Next base: position 453,352 of record JARJCP010000017.1, on the reverse strand, counting down.
AAATTATAATTGATGGATAGAGCACCAGTTTTCGTCCGAAGATATCTGAAAGCTTCCCGTACGAGGGGCATAGGGCTGCAGCAGCAACTTGGTAAGCGCTGGAGAGGCATTAATTAAGTTCAAATAAAACGGGGGAATTCAAAAATCGAGAACCTTCCGACCCAGGAATAATCCTTCCCCCCTCCAAGTTCTGCGACGATAGTTGGTAAAGCCGTAGCAACACTTTGGACAGTATCAACTCCCGCACTCTCAGCTGCTCTTTCCCACATACATGGTTTGATCAAGTGCAGCCTACAGATGTATGTAATATCAACACAGAACGATCTCGAGACGCGGCGCATGCATACCAAGAACGCAGTCAGCATCAAGGCGATGAAAACCAGAAGAAGATTGTTGTGGGGAACAATGTGTTCGTCGTCCTCCCTTGCCAGCTTGATATTCTTCACCACGGGTGACTTTTCTTGCCCCTGAGAGCCATTTTCCAGCGAGTTCCTGGCTGTACTTGAATCCATCGTTGACGCGTCGTGAGGGTCGGAGAACAAGAGAAGATTAGCCGTGAACGAGCGGAAATCTTTCCGCGCTGACTCATTATATATCAGCCGGCTGAAGACTTCTCATGTCCACAAAAAGAAAAATGGGGCGATTTGCGCTTAAGGACGTTCGATCCGATCCGTCAACCCTGAAAGGTAGCTGGTTCTGCTTGCTCGATCTGCTTGTCCATTCAAGAGAGCGAAAAAAAAGAGAGCTCGGCTGTGCGCCAATGGGTATATGTCCTCATATGTCATGACCACATGTTTCGCCAGTTCCGCCGGCGGCAAAGCGAGTTGAGTAATGAGTTGATCAAAATCTTGCAACCCCGAAAAGGTGGATCGAATAGCGTAGGTAGAGCCATCGGATCTCGAAGGCCAGTGTAATGCAGAAAAGGGATGGAAGTTGGATGGTTGGACTTTAGTTGGACGCATGTAGACGCATGTCAGTCGTAATCGCCGGATACCGGTCCGATCAGCCGCATTTCAGCCAATACAGTACTAAAAATAGCAAAGGTAGGATATTATTCCAGGTTCCGGGTACGCTTTGGAGGTTCCGCGAAGAGAGACAAAAAACAAGCCCGTGGCAATTCTATCATTACGAGGTAGCAAAGCGTGTTCTTGCAGTCCCGACCGGCATCAATCTGGCACTCTCCTGAGGTACTCCACAAATACTCTGAAACTTGGATGCCCCAGAGTGCATATGCACTATGTCACAGAATCGCCGGGTAAAATATCCAAGATCCACAGTGCACAGAGCACGAGCAGTGTCAATTGCTCTGTCGGAGGAGTCCTGAAATAGTATCGGGTGTGAAAAACAACGACGTCGTTGCTTCGTTCGGCGCACATGCCGCACTTTCGCGGTCCCAAAACTTCTCCGGTTCCACTGGTTTCACATTCTATAGTTGCGCCCAATAAATCAGTGCAAGAGTTTAGAGAGAACTTGAACATTGAACCTGTTACCAGTCTACTTTTTCAACATGGTTCCGTAAGTCTTGCCTTTCAACAACAAAATCGCTTCTGTTTTGCAACCTACACATTTTATGGAATTTATACGACGAAATCATAATCCGGTGGGGAAACGGATCTCAAATGACTTTGCTAGCCGACGAACAGCCTCTAGAAGGTTTTGATCCTCCACCGAGAGACTGAGAACCGTTTGCGCGTCTGCCGCCGCCTGCACGTCATCTGTAGGGAAGGGGGACCCAATAACCGGGCATACGGTTCCAGGTTTCGGAAGAGTGCCCTCGAGGAAATATTGTCGCACATATTTCTGTGTGCAAATGGACGGAGCCGCGCTCGAGCAGTGCTATAATGGCTTGAGATACAACCAAGTGTAGGCAAAAGGTATCATCATCCACTTACCCCAGCTGAATCTTGAGTTAAAACAACGGACCCATTGAGGCCTCGCGCCATCTTGTGGGCACTACATTCATATAAGTATTTTTTGCACTGCATATTAGACGGAACTTACGCCCAGAGGGGAGTTACAGGGTCTGTGGATTGGATTTGGAATCAGGATGGATTGCCGTTAATGCAGGGAAAACATGACTGACCAGCAGTATTCCCAATCAGGAGAATGGGGAAGCTAGTGTTGGCAACGAAGGGGCCTGGTTGGTTTTTTTTAGAACAAAGTTGAGGAAATTACAAGAGGGGCAACCTCGGAAATGATTTTTGGGCATTTCGGGCCAAGCCCTATGAGCATCATTTAGGGTTCGATTGACCGGGGGAGAGAAAAATCCACTTACAGGCAAGACATCCGAATGGGCTCCCACACGTCAGCCCATTCGGAGGTCTTTCTCATCGTCTGGTAGTGTTCCAAGACATCTTCATACGCTGAAGGAATCCGCTTCCCATCATTACAAAGCACGGCGGATCCTGCATCCCCGACGGACTGGAATCGGTACTCCGATGGATCGCAGGCACATTGGAATGGAGAGGCCTCGGTCATTTTATACAGGGCCGTCGCATTGCCTGCGGAGAGGTCTGCAAGGGCCTGGGCCAATGCCGGAAACTTCTTGTAGGGTGAATACAGAGCCTTGAAGATGGTGCGGCGCAGGCGCGAATAGTCGACGAGGCCGAACGACACATTCGTCCGCACGGGGATGGGTCGTGCGCGCAATGATGCGTAGAGCGCATCCACCTTTTCCGAAATCTGCGCCGAGGTTGAGGCATAAAAGGCACACCCCTCAGGTCCCGCAGCAACACATCCGTCAAAAAATGACGCCCATCCTTTATCAGTGTCGAGGAGATTGTTGGACCATTCAGCTATACAAATGCGTACTCAATAATTGGAACAGAGGTAATTCAAAGATCTCACTGGCAAAATAATTCTCTGCATCCGCTACGCCGTCAACGATGAGCCGGCCAACGTTTTCCTGGCGAATGATGTTCAACGTTGAAAGCACAGGTCCGTATCACCTACCGGGAACATCGAAGCAAATGTAGCTCCGAGAATGGTTCCGTATCTGTGAGTGTGGAATGAACCAGTGTCTCGCTTTTATGGGTTGCCGCACGAGAATCCCCAATACTGAAGCTTTTCGAAACCATGAGCCTGAACGATTCGGAGCATGTCGCGAGCCGTATAGTCGGTATGAATGAAAGGAAGGGTTCCATTATCACGCTCTCCGGCCAGCTGCCCTTCAAGCATAGCCCGGGCCCACGCCCGAGAAAGGGCGTCTTCTGAAGCGTTCATGGACATAACTTTGTTGTCATCACCGCCGCTGGACCAGATCTCCCGCTCGGCACGGCTTTCAAAGAATGAAACGCGCGGTGTGGATCGGCTAATGCCTGGAATAAAGTGTCAGATGGGTTACCTCGCAGCCAACACTCACCTCGAGGATCAAATCCTACGACGTCAAATTCAAGCCCGACAATGGTGGCCAATTCAGGGCCCTCCCACAAAATCGTATCCACTCCAGACCCACCGGGACCACCCGGGTTTATTAGGATCGGTCCGCGGTACTCTGGCGAATCATGGGGGACAACGGAGTGTACACGTATCATCGCAATTGCGGCAAAAACCCCATCGGAGTTTGAGTAATCAAGAGGGACCTGGTGAAGAATGAGCATTCTCAAGGTTGTGATGTTTTTCTCATACCTTCAACCTGGCGCACTGATTATCCACGTAGCAATCTTTCCAGGTGAGTTCCTCTGTGGGCACAATCTAGTATAATGCAGTTATATATCGGAGTGCTTTGAGTGAGGTGACACGCACCGATTCCCAAGAGAACTTGTCAGCTTGCGCACTGAGCACAGAAGCAACGAGAGATAGGAAGAATAGAGTGCAGGTCACCATGGTGTGAGTCAGAGAGCTGCGAATGCGCAGTCGGGCCGACAGAAATCATGATGAAGGAAGGAAACAAAGCAACACGATGTGGGCCGGGCCGGCTGCGGGCCACCATTGACCATCTTGCTTCTTGCCACCACATTGCCACCCACCTTTCGAATTCTTCTTTGGCTCGATCTTAATGACTACAATCGTGTTTCTCGGGGCGCCTCCCTGTCCGCTACATGCCTACGTCACTGCCGTGCCAACGTCGTCATCCACGCCTCGCGCCCTGGCCCTCCGCACTCCCGCTGCCACACCCGCCCCTGCGACACGACTTTACATTCGCTGCGACAAGTCCGCCGCCCTCCCTGATGCGACTCCCTCATCGCACTTGCCCGCATTCCGCGTGCCGCACATCGAGTAACGCCGGCGCATTCGCCGCCCGTTGTGTCTGTGCGGCTTGCTGCCACAACCGAGTCCAGCCTTCTATTCGCTACCTACAATGCACGCGATTTTCGGTGCGTACTCCTTCAGCTCAACTCTGAACCGCTCCATTCCAGATGTGGCTCACGGAGCGCACTATCCCTCCCTACATCCCAATCCCGTTGCTCCACCGCGGGACGAGTCGGTCCGACCCGTGACACAGTCAACTCTCGGCGTCGTTTGCCGCACCACCGCGTTTCCGACACGCACAGTCCGTGGGGCCCTGCGGGGCGGCAGAGTCGGCGTCGGCGCGTGCATGAATCGCGGGGAGTTCGCATTCCGGGGCGAGTCGGCGTGTGTACGTACAGTACTCACAAACTATAAAATCATTAGCGCTGGATATATCCAACTGTGCCGATTTGTCTTACCTCTGCACCGAGTGATTCGATGTCAGTGCGCGTCACATAAGCGGAGCCCGCACAGAAACGCGTAGTGGTTTCGCGGGAATCGGCGTCGAGGCAAGTCGAAATTCCCTTTCTGAGCAACACCTTGAAAAATTGCAATTCAAAGTCAGCTCAACTCGCGCAGAAATCAACACCCGAAAGAACGCACCGAGTCCTTCCCAGCAACGCCTTGTACCGCGTCCAGGGCATTTGAAGCCACAACGCGAAGAGAATCCCTGCAAGCCAACATGACTACATCAGCACAAAATCCCAAAAAACCGCACACAACACTTACCTCAAAGCGCCGACTTGGCGCAGGGGTGTTTCGCAGAGAGTCCCTACAATGTCGGCAGTCGTCGTTTCGCGTGAATCCGGGTCGAACTGTGCGAGGTACGTCGAGATTACAATTTTGAGCGAAAATCTGAATAGTTCAGAGTCAGCCAAAATCAGCGGACGTAGCCATCGAAACGAACGTACCGAAACGCATGTATGGACGCGCGACGGCGGGCCCGCAAGTCTCGGAGCAAGGGACGCGTTATTGCAAGTGCTGAGCTGCAAGGTGTCAAAGCGGGCCCTCGAATCTCGAAGCACAAGACTGACCTCCCGTGTGCGAAATTGGTAAGGGGACGATGTGCGGAGTCCCTCCGACAATGTCAAGCCCGAACATGCGCAGTACCCGTGCGGGTAGGTCGGAGTTTGGACCGAAAGTCTGAGACTTTTGAGTTAGTGACGATCTAGTAACGTAGCGGGCGAGACGGGCGCACTGATATGTTCGTGAAGAGTCAGGACGACGCCCCCGAGAGTCTTGGATCGTTAGGAGCAGCGCCTGGAGCGCATTTCTACAAGGTGGTCAAAGCGGGATTTCGGATTTCGCAGTGCAAGACTTACCTCGGAAGCGCGAACTCTGCCCGGGGACGATGTGACGGTTCTGCACGATGGTTTGTAGCGTGTAATTGACGGAGGCCGCGTCGAATCCAGCCAGGTATGTCTGATTTATCTGTAAAGCTGGAATTCTGAAAGATCTCGCGTTAGTGACGGTTTTCAAATGTAGACAGCGGGAAGAACATACGAATATGCTCGTAGGTATTCAGGACGGTGCCTCCGGGAGTCTTGAATCCCCAGGAGCCGCGCCTGGAGGGCATTTCTGCGATTGGTCAGATGGGCCCTTCCGACTTTCGAAGATTAGACAAGACTTACCTTTGAAACCCAGACTCGACATGGGGCGGGCACGGGGAGCTACTCCGTCGGTACGACGCTTTGAATCGGGGGACCCGCTGGAGAATCTGCGGAGGTAAGTCGAATTGTGTGGTTTGAGTAAAATCTGAAAAATATGGAGTTAGTGCCGCGCTTATCGACACAGAGCGGGAACTGGACGTTTCAATACCTCAACAACCAGGTAAGGAACGCGTGAGTCGCGGGAACAAGAGACAGCGCGAGTGGGAATGAAGTTGTTGACCTAAATGCCAGAAAGGTCAGATTGTGAAAAAGCGGAAGATGGTGGGATGGCTGACCTGCATGTCTCCGTTTAGCGGTACAAATGGTACCTAAGAACGTAAGGAGGAGGTAAGTGAAGAAATCGCGGGAAAGATGGAGAACTGACCGAGTTTTGTCGAGTCGGCATTTTGGAACACCTCTCCGGGATGTGTTTGAAACTCCGGCAATTTAGTCAAGTTCGACTAGTTGGTTTGTCCGAAACTATGCGGAAAATCGGTCAGTTGGATGCGATTCGAGGAATTCCGCCCGATTATATTACATGGAACCGTGAACTCCGGGCCAAGCCTGAGTTCGATTTAACTCGGAAATGATTGACGAATCTATAAACTAATTGTCAGCATTCCAGAACGAAGGTTTGACAGAATTCGAAACCAAACGACTACATACCTATCCATCGAGTCCCGGTCCCGGAATCACGTCGTGGTTGCAAAGCTCAGAGGATCAAAGGAGGGCGTCGGCTTTGGAAGATAATAAGACCAAAGCATAATTCAACTTGCTGTTACAGTGCTTTGTGGGTACGGATATTAGAGTCTGGGGTGAGGAAGAGGACATTAGTGAGTCTCTATGAACGATATTCGAGAATGGTACCTCGCTTTGGAGAGTTGGAGGTGAGGGACATTCCGGGATGTCCGAAATTCAACTGCAATGATTGAAGGAGGATTGTCCTGGGTTATGTCAGTGGATATTTGGCGGAAGTCGGAGCGAGGGTAGCTTACTTTGAGCGGCATAGTTATTTGGCTCGAAGATCCATTCCATGGTGAAGGACAATTGCGACATCGGATGATTGGAAAGAGAGATTGATTTGACATTATTCATAGAGACGACTGGATGTATCACAGCGAAGATATACTGTGATCGAAGATTTGAGTCAATGAATGAGAAAGGAGGATAGCAAGGAGTGCTTACTTCGTGTACATCCACCCAATATTACTCGAAGCATCGCCTGTGGGCGATAAAGTCGTCAGCCAATCAGTATGATTGGAAATATATCAAGACATGCCTCCATAGTTTTAACGTCCTGTCTTGATGATATACCCGACCTATCGAGACTATAATCAAGCCAGTTAGCATGTACTAGTAGTTGTCGAGCTAGCATAAGAAAGTTAATACATACCTGGCGGACAGCTTCAACCGTAATCTTGGTCTCCGGAAGGACTCGAAGTCGATGTGCACTGAAGCAAAGAGGTTACTGGTTGAAGAAATATTATGATATGGGTCACATACCCGAATGACCTTGAAGCATTGAACTTATTGAACGCCAATACATTGAGTCAATTTATAGCAGGACCAACAATAATTCTGAGCACATACCTCAGTACGAGCATAGCTTCAGCATTCAAGGCTCGATGTATGCATGTATTGAACTAGAACCAGTGTAATGTGGGTAAGTAATAAATTCTGTGAGCAAGGGATGTGCGTACCAAGGATAAGACACCGATAGCTTCAACCATTGAAATTTGTCCTAGTAACAATATATTGACTAAAATCCAAGGTTAAATGAACCGGATGCGACTCACCATGTCTTGCGTTTGACAATAATGACGGCGTACGACCAAAAATTCGACTCAAATCTAATTGAAAGTCAGCGCGAGTTATAAGGGCTTGCACCTGAACTCACCGTAAGAGTTGAATGGGATAAGGTAAAGTGAACGCACAACTCCAAGGTTTCCTCGTGATAGTCCCGGCCGTTGACAAAGATGCGAGTCCGATCTAATGGACAGAATTCAAGTCAGCAAAATTCCAGTGAAGGAGAATATGGACGACACACTAGTGGTCCGTTCTCAATTTGAAGATAGTCCCGGCCTTTCCGTGCGCAAAATCCCTGGGTTTGCATGGATGGCGGGCGAGTCAATTCTAAAGGAAGAGAAATAAGGATAGTACGAGCTCTGCTCTTGAAGAGACAAATCGGAGAATCTAATGCGAAAAACTAAAGGTCAGTGAAGTTGAAGTAGTAGGGAAGTCAGTACGACGCACCAGAGCATTTGGAAGGTAATTCCGGCCTCCAGCGGTGCGATAAGTCAGATGAGCTGGGAATAGTTGAGGTAAGTGCCAGTTGTGAAAGAAATTGTAAGTGAACGCACCGATCGCGAGTATCCATCCAACTGAGTGAAGATAGTCTAGGTCTTGGCCGAGTCAGATCTAAGAATTATAAGTCAGTCAAGACTTGAGTGAGGACTGCAAAATGACGCACGAGAGGTTCGAAGGAGTCTCAAATTTTTGAAGGCTTTGTAGTACTTGAAGGCGTTCGGTGAGTTGAAACCTATAAATTTGAAGTCAGTAAAGAGAATTCAGAGAAAATTCAACACGTACCTCGTGGTTTGAAGCAACCCAAATATAAGGTCAAATCCAGCGAAATCTGCAAACAAGTCAGTAGAGACTGTGTCATAGAACAAAATCGTGCCATTTGAAGGCCGAGTTCGCATTGAAGCCCTTTGGGAAGGATTTTTAGGCACTGTTACAAAAATACAGTGTGAAGTAAGGAAGAAAAATGAAGGGGTGCTTACCAACGAGATATGCAACCATCCAATGATTACTAGGAGACTGGAAAATTGAATTTCGAGTCAGTAAAGTTGTAGTGACTATAAAATAAGAATACACACTGGGCATTGCAACCCAAGGACTCGTCAGGTAAGCCCGCCGAGTATAATTCCCACGGGAATCGAAAACGGCGCCAGGGAATATTTTCGAGTGGCAAAGTCGGGCTACCGCCGGAGTGTGCTCCGGTGAGTCTGGAGCAGCGGGATGGTGCGAAAGCAAACAAATTCACTAAATCCAAGTCAGTAAAATAGAGGAAAATCGTAGAGAAAATCAGGCACACCTGAAAAAATACAACTCGCTTGATCCGAAGTACGCCGTCCGGCGTAGCAGCCGTGGGCTGGCAGTGATGAGGGGTTCATAGGCGGTATCTGGAGCGCCCTTTGAGAGGAAAGACGGCAGAGCATATCCGGAAGTGGCGCATTTGCGATCCGGGCGTGGGAACCGTGTCGGGACCAGTTCAACCGTGGGAAACAGCGGGCGGGGGTGCTTGAAAATGGTCAGTAGGTGCATAAAAGGCAGAGGGAGTCAAGCGCACCCGAATGAACCCCAGAAAATTCCGTGCGCCGTTTGATCTGAAGTCCGCTGTCGCGACCAGTGAGCGCGTTGCCGATGTGTTGCGACGCGCCGCATCAGCTCCCTAGGGCGTGGGTCAGAGGGAAGAGAGGAAGTGGTGGTTCAAACTCACCCTGGCACCGAATTGCGCCGACCATGCCGAGGGTGCGCCGAGGCCGTCGGTGCTGCCGAGAACGGCGAGGATGAGGTTCTGGAAGAGGATTAGTGAGGGTGAGAGGAGAGAAAATCGCCACATACCAAGTCCAAAGACCCCCTACTTGGCACAGACTTCGAGCTTGACGTCGGCGACGGTGATGGCGACGCTGCCAATGTCGGTGCGGAGGGCAGGCGGTCGTCTAAAGGCGGTCGTCAGAGAAAGAGGGAAGAAAAGAGCTAATGACTACCTCGAGTGGCACCGACCATCGTCGAGGTCGTCGCCGCCGCTAGCGATGAGCGAGGCGGTTGAGGAGGTCGGAGGCATCGAGAAGGAGGTAGTAGAGGTCATATTGGGCGCACAGGAGGCAGTGGGAGCCCGGGAGAGGCCCTTGTTGGAAGTGGGGGGAAGTGGGGTGTTGGGGAAAATTGGCTGGTCGGACGGCCAGCTTTATAGGGACGCGTGTCGTTGCACCTGTTTGGTTCAGTTCAACAAACGGGAACTCACGGGACTCGCACGCGACGCGACACTATATAAAGAGCTCACCGATGTTCAACATGCCTTTCTTCCCCCCACCATCTCGCCCGTCTGTCGAAGTTCAACTTGGGGCCGGCGCTACCATGTTGGGGTTGGCACTGCTGGGCGGCGCTGCCCCGCCGCCGCCATCGATGTTGGTGCTCGTAACCGTCGTCGTCGTCGTCGATGTCGGACCTTAACAAACACAGGGTGGGTCATTGTTCTGCCCAACGTCTCAACAACAACTCACCCGTGGGTGTTGATGCACATGACTTCGGTTCAACATCAATGTCGAGCCGGTCGCCACCAACGTCGACGAACCCCAACCACTCTCAACCACCTCCCTCCAACACATCCTTGGGCTCGCCGGAGACGTCTCGATGCGGGGAAGATGGTCCTGCAGGTCTCCGCGGTCGCAGGAGTGGATAGGCCTGGTATTGTCATTGCGTACGAACAACTTCATAAAGACATGGATATTAGAATCAGTCTCGTAGTTTACAACAGTTGCTAGCATTCTTGTTAGTGTGGTTAAAATGTTGGGTGTAATTACGCAGACCTTGCACTGGCGCAGAAGTTCGCTCGGCATTGAAGCACTCGTGAACAAAAGCTATGAAATTAAAAAATGTTTGAGACAAGTCATACATTTAAAAGGAGCTCGGCGAACCTGGGGAAGTTCAACACTCATCTCTAGGCAGTATCCTGAGAGGCTGCGGAGCAAGAGGGAGCATGTCGCGGCCAAGAGTGGGAGGATGCAAGTGGGCGCGAAAAAAATGCAGAGAGTCTGATTAGTCCCGAAATGGATGCTGTGAATGCCGTTGCCACGGCCCTTGATCTTCAAGGGCACAAGCGAAATGAAAGGTCCCGACGAATTATTTTTCACGAGTTCACTTCCAGTTGCTGCCTACAAGAAGTACGAAGCAGTAAAGCCACAGAAAAGAAGGAAGGAATTAGGAAGGCCTCTCGAGCAGCATTTGAGTCGGAGCGGAGACCGGCGATAGACCCAAAAGCTAAATTCTGTTGCGCGGAGATGAGCGGAAGAGGGAAGCTGGACCAATTTGGTCATGGATCAAAATTGATGCCGCGTGTTCTACCCCGCATTTCCGAGTCTCCTCCTCGACACTCACCCTCTTTGTTCAGAAGCTCACAGATAACATCTCCTATCATAATGAACTAGGTCATAATTGCAATGGATCTTGAGAAAAGCAAGTTCAATTTGAAGTCAGAGGCCGAACATCGCCAAATACTCGAGCTCCCAGCAAGATCTGCGTTGAATCCCGGTATAAGAATACAGCCAAGTATTATTTCTCGGTTATTATGAATTCATATTTGACTTGTAGCCCTGAATTGCAGAATCACCACAATATACAACTGACTTGAAATCTGACTGTGACAACATTGGTGCGTTGAATTATCCCTTCATTTCCAATATTGACTCGATAACTTTTATAGACGGTACAATGCAGTGCATTTCAACTGAAATTTCATTGAACCCCACACTCCACTGTGTTATTAGACGTAGTCTTGGTCCATAAACATTTCAATGACCCAATTTCAGCGCAAAGAGTTCAATCACAACGTGAATCTACAATTGTGTACTCGATCCTTGGGAGCAGTAAACTCCGGACTTTTACAACAGCTGGACTTTCTCTTTTTAGCTCCGAGCCTCTCACGCGGTGCGCTTCATCGGTGACATAACTTCTGTGTGTTCGTTTCAATGTTGGGAATGGAACTGATAACTGGACCATAGGATGTTACCAGTCGGCGCCTTCCTCGATCAACTTGCTGTAGCTGCCAAACTTAAGTTTGCCTCATATCCTTTCATTCCAGCACTCCACAATCAAAAATTGCTTTTGTGAGCAGTTAAGTATTCAAGTTTGTTCGAAATTGATCCTTTCAATAGCGGGACTCCAGTGTTTCGTGTTTGCTCCTTAAAATTAGCGATGCAAATTTCGAGTACAGAAATCTCTCCAACTCAGCACTCGCAACCATTCAATTCCTTGGTTATTGTATATCTGATGCTCGGTACAGTATTCTATCGTGTTGTTAAAATTTTTACCCGTTTACAGAAGTTCACAGGCGCAACATATCAACAGTGAAAAACTACTGGCTTGTACCTTCAAAGCAATTGCGCAGCATGGACAGGGTTTGTGACACCGTATGATTTCGACACTGAATTTCGTTGAGATCAAAATTACCCCAAGCATAACGGACGGACATAGGAAAACTCGCAAAAGCAGAAGCAATTCATTTTAGTGATCTACTTTACAGCAACAGCTACTATGTGGTTCAACAGAAGGCCGGCAGATGTAAGATCTGAGATTGTGCACATTCTTGAGTTCGGGCAGAGGATATAATTATCTCAGAATGATTCTGCCACTTAAGCTTAAGAACTTGATGCAAGCTGTGTTTACAACATGTGGTGTGGAGACAGGGTCGACATTGAGCCCTACATCTTACGTGTTGAAGGGAAGGGTTGATGTGTTCGACAGCAACGTTGAGGGAGATGTGGATGAGCAGCCGCAACACTGAGGCTTGGGCGCAGAGTCCATGTCAAATTTTGAAAGTACGTGGCAGGAATGTTGGGGCCAAACAGGGTCGGCAGGTCGGAGATGGAGCGTGTGGTGTGTCGAATATGATGTCCAACTGTGCTACAAGAAAATGGAAAAGGGAATGCAACTCAAGTGGATATTACGACGCACCGGGGAGGAATGCTCTATGAACAATAGATCTCTGGCTCTCCGAGCGCATGAGCGCAGGTTTGAAATTGAAGTGCTTGCGATATTGAACGGGTATTGTTGAACTATGGATGTGTGTGATAGAGAGGGGAGGGAGCGCAAGGCGGAGGTTGTATTGCGTAGGGGCAGCATGGGGGCATAAAGAGGGAGATACACAGCCTCGGGCAGCCGTATTTATACAGACGCGTGCCGTTGTGCATGTTTGTGCCGATTCAACAAAGTCACGAGCTGTTGAACGGCCAAACAGCTGCAACTGCACGCGTCTGTATAAATACTCCTGCCTCTCACTCCCACCATCTCTCTTCCTTTCCCCCACTATGACCCTCCGCAATACCACTTGCTTGCTCGTCACCGCAGCTTGTGTTGTCGCTGAAGCCTGTCCTCCTCGCCTCGCACTCCATTCAACTCCTCCCCGCCGCCGTTGTTGAAGGGCTCGTCGCCGTCGTACGTACATGCACCACTCACAAATCTTTGCTACTGACTCCCCACCTTCACAGCCTCTTCACGTGCACAAGCCTCTACACACATCACCGCCGCCGTTCGTGCTCGTCACCACTTGTAAGTCCTCGCATCCACTTATCAACGTGTTCGATGCTGACTCTACCATACCAGGTCATGCTTCACCCAACCCCGACTCGATCTCAAGTTCAACACGCACATACAACATCCCCGACATCGCCGACGCGTTGCTACACGTGATCGGGTTTGTGGTACGTTTCCTCCCGCACAGCTTCGCGCTTTTGCTGACACTCACATAGCTTCAAGATACATCCCTCGAGTGCGAGTTCACGTCCGGCGGCAGAAATTCTGGTTCAACTTTTGGAGTTCCGGCGAGTGGGGGTATGTTAACATTATCAAGTCTCATGGTGTTGTGGTCTGGGCTCAACACACTTCCACCGATGTCAAGATTACTCTCCAGTATCCCATACGCGTACGACGGCGGCGCGTAGCACTGTGCGGGAAATATGGGTTGATGTTTTGAGGTACGTGGCTATATTCCTTTTTCCAACCCAAAGTCATTGCTGATGATTTACACATAGGTTTTACGCGTCGGGAATATGAAAAGCGTGTCCCTGTACCCAAAAAACGCGTCGAAACTGTTGAATGACGCGTCGGTAACGCGCCGCCGCTGCTGGGATCAGTCATTACATTCAATTATTAACAAACCTTACTTTCTGACCTGCCCTTCGAGATATTCGATCTGAAGGCACTAGCAGTGGTATTTTCAATTGTTTTTTTATGCTCCCTACCAACCACTCAAATTTCTCTTAGGACTTCAACCACGGCGCTGTCTCGGGGATCCCGTAAGTTGATCTGCTTACTTTTTGACTTGCGCTGACTGCGACTTTTGTAGAACTACGGTACATAGATCACTTGTAACCCTAGTGTAGCTCCTACTGACTTGCAGCTTTCTATGGTGTGTGCCCTTATCACATCCAGACTCCACTAACCGTCTCTACAGGTCATTCCCCTTTGTTTCTGGCGAGTACTCTCTTTCTTTTTCTCTACCATACGCCCAAACACGCTGACCCGTTTGATTCACTCCAAGGACCTTCGGGACGGGGAGACTATGGTCGTGTGAAACCCGAAACCCTGCGTGGACTTACGAATTTAAGCTTTTTTGAATGATGATGTCAATGATTAGCCAGTCGGAGGAGGCGGCACAATAATATATATTCATTTTGACTACGACAAACAGTACTAAGGGAGCACATCCGCCCACATCCGTCAACCAGCCTTTACCAGTGTCGAGGAGGCTGCTGACCATTCCGCTTACTCAATAATTGCAACAAGACTTAACTTGCAAATAATTCTCTGCATCCGCTACGCCGTCAACGATGAGCCGGCGAATGATGTTCAACGTTGAAAGCACAGGTCCGTATCACCTACCGGGAACATCGAAGCAAATGAGCTCCGAGAATGGTGACTGTGGAATTAACCAGTGTTACGCTTTATGGGTTCACGCACAGTACTGCAGCTTTCGCCCGAACGATTCGGAGCATGTCGCGAGCCGTATAGTCGGTATGAATGAAAGGAAGGGTTCCATTATCACGCTCTCCGGCCAGCTGCCCTTCAAGCATAGCCACGCCCAAGAAAGGTCTGAAGCGTTCATGGACATAACTTTGTTGTCATCACCGCCGCTGGACCAGATCTCCCGCGCGGCAAGAATGAAACGCGCGGCCAATGCCTGGAATAAAGTGTCAGATGGGTTACCTCGCAGCCAACACTCACCTCGAGGATCGAATCCTACGACGTCAAATTCAGGCCCGACAATGGTGGCCAATTCAGGGCCCTCCCACAAAATCGTATCCACTCCAGACCACCGGGACCACCCGGGTTTATTAGGATCGGTCCGCGGTACTCTGGCGAATCATGGGGGACAACGGAGTGTACACGTATCATCGCAATTGCGGCAAAAACCCCATCGGAGTTTGAGTAATCAAGAGGGACCTGGTGAAGAATGAGCATTCTTAAGGTTGTGATGTTTTTCTCATACCTTCAACCTGGCGCACTGATTATCCACGTAGCAATCTTTCCAGGTGAGTTCCTCTGTGGGCACAATCTAGTAATGCAGTTATATATCGGAGTGCTTTGAGTGAGGTGACACGCCCGACTCCCAAGAAAACTTGTCAGCTTGCGCACTGAGCACAGAAACGATGAAAGCTAGGAAGAATAGAGTGCAACGAGCACCAACGCGGGTCACCATGGTGTGAGTCAGAGAGCTGCGAATGCGCAGTCGGGCTGTCAGAAATCATGATGAAGGAAGGAAACAAAGCAACACGATGTGGGCCGGGCCGGCTGCGGGCCACCATTGACCATCTTGCTTCTTGCCACCACATTGCCACCCACCTTTCGAATTCTCCTTTGGCTGGATCTTAATGACTACAATCGTGTTTCTCGGGCGCCTCCCTGTCCGCTACATGCCTACGTCACTGCCGTGCCAACGTCGTCATCCACGCCTCGCGCCCTGGCCCTCCGCACTCCCGCTTCCACACCCGCCCCTGCAACACGTCTTTACATTCGCTGTGGTCAAGTCCGCCGCCCTCCCTGATGCGACTCCCTCATCGCACTTGCCCCGTCCGCGCATTCCGCGTGCCGCACATCCAGTAACGCCGGCGCATTCGCCGCCCGTTGTGTCTGTGCGGCTTGCTGCCTCAACCGAGTCCAGCCTCGCCGCGTTCGTCAGCGCGCGGCTTCTATTCGCTACCTACAATGGACGCGATCTTCGGTGCGTACTCCTTCAGATTCCGTGTGAGCTTAACTCTTTTCATTACACAACCCACCCTTGCTGTGTCCCGCTGCCTCCCAACCGCCTTCGTCCACTGCGGCACAGCCAACCTCGAACGCTGGCTTCGATTCCCATGCCGCACTCTCGAGTCACCGTCGAGTCGGCATCGTTCCGGCAGGAATCGTGTACCACGGGGGATCGCGACTCGCTGGTCTGCAGATGCGTGAATCCCGCAGAGCCGGCGGACACGTGCTTGATTCGCGCAGAGTCGTCATTCCGGGGCGAGTCGGCGTGCATATATCAAGTGCGAGCTGTGTAAAGTCGTTAGCGCTGAATACAATTAAGTGTGCCGATTCCTCTTACCTCTGCACCGAGTGATTCGACGTCAGTGTCGGCGAGTTTGCGCGCCGATCCCGCACACAAACGCGTCCGTCCAGTAGTGCTTTCGCGGGAATGGGCGTCGAGGCAAGTCGAAATTCCCTTTCTGAGCAACACCTTGAACAATTGCACTTCCAAGTCGGGACTCAGCTCAACTCGCGCAGAGATTAACACCCGAAAGAACGCACCGAGTCGTTGCCAGCACGCGTTCCAGCGCGTCCGGGGCATTTGAACCCACAACGCGAAGAGAATCCCTGCAAGGCAAAATCACTACATCAGGACAAAATCCCAAAAGACCGCACACAACACTTACCTCAAAGCGCCACATGGCGCGGGGGTCTTTCGTAGAGTCCCTACGATGTCGCCTGTCGTCCTGTCGCGTGAATCCGGGTCCAACTGTCGGAGGTAAGTCGAGATTACAATTTGAGCGAAAATCTGAATAGTTCAGAGTCAGCCAAAATCAGCGGACGTAGCCATCGAAACGAACGTACCGCAACGCGTATATGGACACGAGACGGCGCGCCCGCGAGTCTCGGAGCAAGGGACGCGTTATTGCAAGTGCTGAGCTGCAAGGTGTCAAAGCGGGCCCTCGGATTATCAAGCACACTACTGACCTCCCGTGTGCGAAGTTGGTGGGGGGACGATGCGGGGCGTCACTCCGACGATGCGAAGCCCGAATGCGCGCAGGACCCGTGGAGGTAGGTCGGAATCGTTGTTTTTGAGTGAAAGTCTGAAATATTGAGTTAGTGACGATCTGGGAACGTAGCGGATGAAGGGAACGTACAGATATGTTCATAGTGATACGAGACAACGCCCCCGGGAGTCTTGGACAGGTAGGAGCAGCGCCTGGAGCGCATTTCTACAAGGTGGTCAAAGCGGGATTTCGGATTTTCGAAGACAAACCTTACCTCGGAAGCGTGCACTCTGCGCGGGGACGATGCGACGGTTCTGCACGATGGTTTGTAGCGTATAATTGGCGCAGGACGCGTCGAATCCAGCCAGGTATGTCTGATTTATCTGTAAAGCTGGAATTCTGAAGGATCTCGCGTTAGTGACGGTTTTCAAATGTAGACAGCGGGAAGAACATACGAATATGCTCGTAGGTATTCAGGACGGTGCCTCCGGGAGTCTTGAATCCCCAGGAGCCGCGCCTGGAGGGCATTTCTGCGATTGGTCAGATGGGCCCCTTCCGACTTTCGAAGATTAGACAAGACTTACCTTTGAAACCCAGACTCGACATGGGGCGGGCACGGGGAGCTACTCCGTCGGTACGACGCTTTGAATCGGGGGACCCGCTGGAGAATCTGCGGAGGTAAGTCGAATTGTGTGGTTTGAGTAAAATCTGAAAAATGGAGTTAGTGCCGCGCTTATCGACACAGAGCGGGAACTGGACGTTTCAATACCTCAACAACCAGGTAAGGAACGCGTGAGTCGCGGGAACAAGAGACAGCGCGAGTGGGAATGAAGTTGTTGACCTAAATGCCAGAAAGGTCAGATTGTGAAAAAGCGGAAGATGGTGGGATGGCTGACCTGCATGTCTCCGTTTAGCGGTACAAATGGTACCTAAGAACGTAAGGAGGAGGTAAGTGAAGAAATCGCGGGAAAGATGGAGAACTGACCGAGTTTTGTCGAGTCGGCATTTTGGAACACCTCTCCGGGATGTGTTTGAAACTCCGGCAATTTAGTCAAGTTCGACTAGTTGGTTTGTCCGAAACTATGCGGAAAATCGGTCAGTTGGATGCGATTCGAGGAATTCCGCCCGATTATATTACATGGAACCGTGAACTCCGGGCCAAGCCTGAGTTCGATTTAACTCGGAAATGATTGACGAATCTATAAACTAATTGTCAGCATTCCAGAACGAAGGTTTGACAGAATTCGAAACCAAACGACTACATACCTATCCATCGAGTCCCGGTCCCGGAATCACGTCGTGGTTGCAAAGCTCAGAGGATCAAAGGAGGGCGTCGGCTTTGGAAGATAATAAGACCAAAGCATAATTCAACTTGCTGTTACAGTGCTTTGTGGGTACGGATATTAGAGTCTGGGTGAGGAAGAGGACATTAGTGAGTCTCTATGAACGATATTCGAGAATGGTACCTCGCTTTGGAGAGTTGGAGTTGAGTGAGGGACATTCCGGGATGCCGAAATTCAACTGCAATGATTGAAGGAGGATTGTCCTGGGTTATGTCAGTGGATATTTGGCGGAAGTCGGAGCGAGGGTAGCTTACTTTGAGCGGCATCGTTATTTGGCTCGAAGATCCATTCCATGGTGAAGGACAATTGCGACCATCGGATGATTGGAAAGAGAGATTGATTTGACATTATTCATAGAGACGACTGGATGTATCACAGCGAAGATATACTGTGATCGAAGATTTGAGTCAATGAATGAGAAAGGAGGATAGCAAGGAGTGCTTACTTCGTGTACATCCACCCAATATTACTCGAAGCATCGCCTGTGGGCGATAAAGTCGTCAGCCAATCAGTATGATTGGAAATATATCAAGACATGCCTCCATAGTTTTTAACGTCCTGTCTTGATGATATACCCGACCTATCGAGACTATAATCAAGCCAGTTAGCATGTACTAGTAGTTGTCGAGCTAGCATAAGAAAGTTAATACATACCTGGCGGACAGCTTCAAACCGTAATCCTTGGTCTCCGGAAGGACTCGAAGTCGATGTGCACTGAGCAAAGAGGTTACTGGTTGAAGAAATATTATGATATGGTCACATACCCGAATGACCTTGAAGCATTGAACTTATTGAACGCCAATACATTGAGTCAATTTATAGCAGGACCAACAATAATTCTGAGCACATACCTCAGTACGAGCATAGCTTCAGCATTCAAGGCTCGATGTATGCATGTATTGAACTAGAACCAGTGTAATGTGGGTAAGTAATAAATTCTGTGAGCAAGGGATGTGCGTACCAAGGATAAGACACCGATAGCTTCAACCATTGAAATTTGTCCTAGTAACAATATATTGACTAAAATCCAAGGTTAAATGAACCGGATGCGACTCACCATGTCTTGCGTTTGACAATAATGACGGCGTACGACCAAAAATTCGACTCAAATCTAATTGAAAGTCAGCGCGAGTTATAAGGGCTTGCACCTGAACTCACCGTAAGAGTTGAATGGGATAAGGTAAAGTGAACGCACAACTCCAAGGTTTCCTCGTGATAGTCCCGGCCGTTGACAAAGATGCGAGTCCGATCTAATGGACAGAATTCAAGTCAGCAAAATTCCAGTGAAGGAGAATATGGACGACACACTAGTGGTCCGTTCTCAATTTGAAGATAGTCCCGGCCTTTCCGTGCGCAAAATCCCTGGGTTTGCATGGATGGCGGGCGAGTCAATTCTAAAGGAAGAGAAATAAGGATAGTACGAGCTCTGCTCTTGAAGAGACAAATCGGAGAATCTAATGCGAAAAACTAAAGGTCAGTGAAGTTGAAGTAGTAGGGAAGTCAGTACGACGCACCAGAGCATTTGGAAGGTAATTCCGGCCTCCAGCGGT
This sequence comes from Mycena crocata, assembly GCA_029281795.1. Taxonomy (NCBI): domain Eukaryota; kingdom Fungi; phylum Basidiomycota; class Agaricomycetes; order Agaricales; family Mycenaceae; genus Mycena; species Mycena crocata. The sequence continues at coordinate 433,565 of JARJCP010000017.1, read as the reverse complement.
TGCGATAAGTCAGATGAGCTGGGAATAGTTGAGGTAAGTGCCAGTTGTGAAAGAAATTGTAAGTGAACGCACCGATCGCGAGTATCCATCCAACTGAGTGAAGATAGTCTAGGTCTTGGCCGAGTCAGATCTAAGAATTATAAGTCAGTCAAGACTTGAGTGAGGACTGCAAAATGACGCACGAGAGGTTCGAAGGAGTCTCAAATTTTTGAAGGCTTTGTAGTACTTGAAGGCGTTCGGTGAGTTGAACCTATAAATTTGAAGTCAGTAAAGAGAATTCAGAGAAAATTCAACACGTACCTCGTGGTTTGAAGCAACCCAAATATAAGGTCAAATCCAGCGAAATCTGCAAACAAGTCAGTAGAGACTGTGTCATAGAACAAAATCGTGCCATTTGAAGGCCGAGTTCGCATTGAAGCCCTTTGGGAAGGATTTTTAGGCACTGTTACAAAAATACAGTGTGAAGTAAGGAAGAAAAATGAAGGGGTGCTTACCAACGAGATATGCAACCATCCAATGATTACTAGGAGACTGGAAAATTGAATTTCGAGTCAGTAAAGTTGTAGTGACTATAAAATAAGAATACACACTGGGCATTGCAACCCAAGGACTCGTCAGGTAAGCCCGCCGAGTATAATTCCCACGGGAATCGAAAACGGCGCCAGGGAATATTTTCGAGTGGCAAAGTCGGGCTACCGCCGGAGTGTGCTCCGGTGAGTCTGGAGCAGCGGGATGGTGCGAAAGCAAACAAATTCACTAAATCCAAGTCAGTAAAATAGAGGAAAATCGTAGAGAAAATCAGGCACACCTGAAAAAATACAACTCGCTTGATCCGAAGTACGCCGTCCGGCGTAGCAGCCGTGGGCTGGCAGTGATGAGGGGTTCATAGGCGGTATCTGGAGCGCCCTTTGAGAGGAAAGACGGCAGAGCATATCCGGAAGTGGCGCATTTGCGATCCGGGCGTGGGAACCGTGTCGGGACCAGTTCAACCGTGGGAAACAGCGGGCGGGGGTGCTTGAAAATGGTCAGTAGGTGCATAAAAGGCAGAGGGAGTCAAGCGCACCCGAATGAACCCCAGAAAATTCCGTGCGCCGTTTGATCTGAAGTCCGCTGTCGCGACCAGTGAGCGCGTTGCCGATGTGTTGCGACGCGCCGCATCAGCTCCCTAGGGCGTGGGTCAGAGGGAAGAGAGGAAGTGGTGGTTCAAACTCACCCTGGCACCGAATTGCGCCGACCATGCCGAGGGTGCGCCGAGGCCGTCGGTGCTGCCGAGAACGGCGAGGATGAGGTTCTGGAAGAGGATTAGTGAGGGTGAGAGGAGAGAAAATCGCCACATACCAAGTCCAAAGACCCCCTACTTGGCACAGACTTCGAGCTTGACGTCGGCGACGGTGATGGCGACGCTGCCAATGTCGGTGCGGAGGGCAGGCGGTCGTCTAAAGGCGGTCGTCAGAGAAAGAGGGAAGAAAAGAGCTAATGACTACCTCGAGTGGCACCGACCATCGTCGAGGTCGTCGCCGCCGCTAGCGATGAGCGAGGCGGTTGAGGAGGTCGGAGGCATCGAGAAGGAGGTAGTAGAGGTCATATTGGGCGCACAGGAGGCAGTGGGAGCCCGGGAGAGGCCCTTGTTGGAAGTGGGGGGAAGTGGGGTGTTGGGGAAAATTGGCTGGTCGGACGGCCAGCTTTATAGGGACGCGTGTCGTTGCACCTGTTTGGTTCAGTTCAACAAACGGGAACTCACGGGACTCGCACGCGACGCGACACTATATAAAGAGCTCACCGATGTTCAACATGCCTTTCTTCCCCCCACCATCTCGCCCGTCTGTCGAAGTTCAACTTGGGGCCGGCGCTACCATGTTGGGGTTGGCACTGCTGGGCGGCGCTGCCCCGCCGCCGCCATCGATGTTGGTGCTCGTAACCGTCGTCGTCGTCGTCGATGTCGGACCTTAACAAACACAGGGTGGGTCATTGTTCTGCCCAACGTCTCAACAACAACTCACCCGTGGGTGTTGATGCACATGACTTCGGTTCAACATCAATGTCGAGCCGGTCGCCACCAACGTCGACGAACCCCAACCACTCTCAACCACCTCCCTCCAACACATCCTTGGGCTCGCCGGAGACGTCTCGATGCGGGGAAGATGGTCCTGCAGGTCTCCGCGGTCGCAGGAGTGGATAGGCCTGGTATTGTCATTGCGTACGAACAACTTCATAAAGACATGGATATTAGAATCAGTCTCGTAGTTTACAACAGTTGCTAGCATTCTTGTTAGTGTGGTTAAAATGTTGGGTGTAATTACGCAGACCTTGCACTGGCGCAGAAGTTCGCTCGGCATTGAAGCACTCGTGAACAAAAGCTATGAAATTAAAAAATGTTTGAGACAAGTCATACATTTAAAAGGAGCTCGGCGAACCTGGGGAAGTTCAACACTCATCTCTAGGCAGTATCCTGAGAGGCTGCGGAGCAAGAGGGAGCATGTCGCGGCCAAGAGTGGGAGGATGCAAGTGGGCGCGAAAAAAATGCAGAGAGTCTGATTAGTCCCGAAATGGATGCTGTGAATGCCGTTGCCACGGCCCTTGATCTTCAAGGGCACAAGCGAAATGAAAGGTCCCGACGAATTATTTTTCACGAGTTCACTTCCAGTTGCTGCCTACAAGAAGTACGAAGCAGTAAAGCCACAGAAAAGAAGGAAGGAATTAGGAAGGCCTCTCGAGCAGCATTTGAGTCGGAGCGGAGACCGGCGATAGACCCAAAAGCTAAATTCTGTTGCGCGGAGATGAGCGGAAGAGGGAAGCTGGACCAATTTGGTCATGGATCAAAATTGATGCCGCGTGTTCTACCCCGCATTTCCGAGTCTCCTCCTCGACACTCACCCTCTTTGTTCAGAAGCTCACAGATAACATCTCCTATCATAATGAACTAGGTCATAATTGCAATGGATCTTGAGAAAAGCAAGTTCAATTTGAAGTCAGAGGCCGAACATCGCCAAATACTCGAGCTCCCAGCAAGATCTGCGTTGAATCCCGGTATAAGAATACAGCCAAGTATTATTTCTCGGTTATTATGAATTCATATTTGACTTGTAGCCCTGAATTGCAGAATCACCACAATATACAACTGACTTGAAATCTGACTGTGACAACATTGGTGCGTTGAATTATCCCTTCATTTCCAATATTGACTCGATAACTTTTATAGACGGTACAATGCAGTGCATTTCAACTGAAATTTCATTGAACCCCACACTCCACTGTGTTATTAGACGTAGTCTTGGTCCATAAACATTTCAATGACCCAATTTCAGCGCAAAGAGTTCAATCACAACGTGAATCTACAATTGTGTACTCGATCCTTGGGAGCAGTAAACTCCGGACTTTTACAACAGCTGGACTTTCTCTTTTTAGCTCCGAGCCTCTCACGCGGTGCGCTTCATCGGTGACATAACTTCTGTGTGTTCGTTTCAATGTTGGGAATGGAACTGATAACTGGACCATAGGATGTTACCAGTCGGCGCCTTCCTCGATCAACTTGCTGTAGCTGCCAAACTTAAGTTTGCCTCATATCCTTTCATTCCAGCACTCCACAATCAAAAATTGCTTTTGTGAGCAGTTAAGTATTCAAGTTTGTTCGAAATTGATCCTTTCAATAGCGGGACTCCAGTGTTTCGTGTTTGCTCCTTAAAATTAGCGATGCAAATTTCGAGTACAGAAATCTCTCCAACTCAGCACTCGCAACCATTCAATTCCTTGGTTATTGTATATCTGATGCTCGGTACAGTATTCTATCGTGTTGTTAAAATTTTTACCCGTTTACAGAAGTTCACAGGCGCAACATATCAACAGTGAAAACTACTGGCTTGTACCTTCAAAGCAATTGCGCAGCATGGACAGGGTTTGTGACACCGTATGATTTCGACACTGAATTTCGTTGAGATCAAAATTACCCCAAGCATAACGGACGGACATAGGAAACTCGCAAAAGCAGAAGCAATTCATTTTAGTGATCTACTTTACAGCAACAGCTACTATGTGGTTCAACAGAAGGCCGGCAGATGTAAGATCTGAGATTGTGCACATTCTTGAGTTCGGGCAGAGGATATAATTATCTCAGAATGATTCTGCCACTTAAGCTTAAGAACTTGATGCAAGCTGTGTTTACAACATGTGGTGTGGAGACAGGGTCGACATTGAGCCCTACATCTTACGTGTTGAAGGGAAGGGTTGATGTGTTCGACAGCAACGTTGAGGGAGATGTGGATGAGCAGCCGCAACACTGAGGCTTGGGCGCAGAGTCCATGTCAAATTTTGAAAGTACGTGGCAGGAATGTTGGGGCCAAACAGGGTCGGCAGGTCGGAGATGGAGCGTGTGGTGTGTCGAATATGATGTCCAACTGTGCTACAAGAAAATGGAAAAGGGAATGCAACTCAAGTGGATATTACGACGCACCGGGGAGGAATGCTCTATGAACAATAGATCTCTGGCTCTCCGAGCGCATGAGCGCAGGTTTGAAATTGAAGTGCTTGCGATATTGAACGGGTATTGTTGAACTATGGATGTGTGTGATAGAGAGGGGAGGGAGCGCAAGGCGGAGGTTGTATTGCGTAGGGGCAGCATGGGGGCATAAAGAGGGAGATACACAGCCTCGGGCAGCCGTATTTATACAGACGCGTGCCGTTGTGCATGTTTGTGCCGATTCAACAAAGTCACGAGCTGTTGAACGGCCAAACAGCTGCAACTGCACGCGTCTGTATAAATACTCCTGCCTCTCACTCCCACCATCTCTCTTCCTTTCCCCCCACTATGACCCTCCGCAATACCACTTGCTTGCTCGTCACCGCAGCTTGTGTTGTCGCTGAAGCCTGTCCTCCTCGCCTCGCACTCCATTCAACTCCTCCCCGCCGCCGTTGTTGAAGGGCTCGTCGCCGTCGTACGTACATGCACCACTCACAAATCTTTGCTACTGACTCCCCACCTTCACAGCCTCTTCACGTGCACAAGCCTCTACACACATCACCGCCGCCGTTCGTGCTCGTCACCACTTGTAAGTCCTCGCATCCACTTATCAACGTGTTCGATGCTGACTCTACCATACCAGGTCATGCTTCACCCAACCCCGACTCGATCTCAAGTTCAACACGCACATACAACATCCCCGACATCGCCGACGCGTTGCTACACGTGATCGGGTTTGTGGTACGTTTCCTCCCGCACAGCTTCGCGCTTTTGCTGACACTCACATAGCTTCAAGATACATCCCTCGAGTGCGAGTTCACGTCCGGCGGCAGAAATTCTGGTTCAACTTTTGGAGTTCCGGCGAGTGGGGGTATGTTAACATTATCAAGTCTCATGGTGTTGTGGTCTGGGCTCAACACACTTCCACCGATGTCAAGATTACTCTCCAGTATCCCATACGCGTACGACGGCGGCGCGTAGCACTGTGCGGGAAATATGGGTTGATGTTTTGAGGTACGTGGCTATATTCCTTTTTCCAACCCAAAGTCATTGCTGATGATTTACACATAGGTTTTACGCGTCGGGAATATGAAAAGCGTGTCCCTGTACCCAAAAACGCGTCGAAACTGTTGAATGACGCGTCGGTAACGCGCCGCCGCTGCTGGGATCAGTCATTACATTCAATTATTAACAAACCTTACTTTCTGACCTGCCCTTCGAGATATTCGATCTGAAGGCACTAGCAGTGGTATTTTCAATTGTTTTTTTATGCTCCCTACCAACCACTCAAATTTCTCTTAGGACTTCAACCACGGCGCTGTCTCGGGGATCCCGTAAGTTGATCTGCTTACTTTTTGACTTGCGCTGACTGCGACTTTTGTAGAACTACGGTACATAGATCACTTGTAACCCTAGTGTAGCTCCTACTGACTTGCAGCTTTCTATGGTGTGTGCCCTTATCACATCCAGACTCCACTAACCGTCTCTACAGGTCATTCCCCTTTGTTTCTGGCGAGTACTCTCTTTCTTTTTCTCTACCATACGCCCAAACACGCTGACCCGTTTGATTCACTCCAAGGACCTTCGGGACGGGGAGACTATGGTCGTGTGAAACCCGAAACCCTGCGTGGACTTACGAATTTAAGCTTTTTTGAATGATGATGTCAATGATTAGCCAGTCGGAGGAGGCGGCACAATAATATATATTCATTTTGACTACGACAAACAGTACTAAGGGAGCACATCCGCCCACATCCGTCAACCAGCCTTTACCAGTGTCGAGGAGGCTGCTGACCATTCCGCTTACTCAATAATTGCAACAAGACTTAACTTGCAAAATAATTCTCTGCATCCGCTACGCCGTCAACGATGAGCCGGCGAATGATGTTCAACGTTGAAAGCACAGGTCCGTATCACCTACCGGGAACATCGAAGCAAATGAGCTCCGAGAATGGTGACTGTGGAATTAACCAGTGTTACGCTTTATGGGTTCACGCACAGTACTGCAGCTTTCGCCCGAACGATTCGGAGCATGTCGCGAGCCGTATAGTCGGTATGAATGAAAGGAAGGGTTCCATTATCACGCTCTCCGGCCAGCTGCCCTTCAAGCATAGCCACGCCCAAGAAAGGTCTGAAGCGTTCATGGACATAACTTTGTTGTCATCACCGCCGCTGGACCAGATCTCCCGCGCGGCAAGAATGAAACGCGCGGCCAATGCCTGGAATAAAGTGTCAGATGGGTTACCTCGCAGCCAACACTCACCTCGAGGATCGAATCCTACGACGTCAAATTCAGGCCCGACAATGGTGGCCAATTCAGGGCCCTCCCACAAAATCGTATCCACTCCAGACCCACCGGGACCACCCGGGTTTATTAGGATCGGTCCGCGGTACTCTGGCGAATCATGGGGGACAACGGAGTGTACACGTATCATCGCAATTGCGGCAAAAACCCCATCGGAGTTTGAGTAATCAAGAGGGACCTGGTGAAGAATGAGCATTCTTAAGGTTGTGATGTTTTTCTCATACCTTCAACCTGGCGCACTGATTATCCACGTAGCAATCTTTCCAGGTGAGTTCCTCTGTGGGCACAATCTAGTAATGCAGTTATATATCGGAGTGCTTTGAGTGAGGTGACACGCACCGACTCCCAAGAAAACTTGTCAGCTTGCGCACTGAGCACAGAAACGATGAAAGCTAGGAAGAATAGAGTGCAACGAGCACCAACGCGGGTCACCATGGTGTGAGTCAGAGAGCTGCGAATGCGCAGTCGGGCTGTCAGAAATCATGATGAAGGAAGGAAACAAAGCAACACGATGTGGGCCGGGCCGGCTGCGGGCCACCATTGACCATCTTGCTTCTTGCCACCACATTGCCACCCACCTTTCGAATTCTCCTTTGGCTGGATCTTAATGACTACAATCGTGTTTCTCGGGGCGCCTCCCTGTCCGCTACATGCCTACGTCACTGCCGTGCCAACGTCGTCATCCACGCCTCGCGCCCTGGCCCTCCGCACTCCCGCTTCCACACCCGCCCCTGCAACACGTCTTTACATTCGCTGTGTCAAGTCCGCCGCCCTCCCTGATGCGACTCCCTCATCGCACTTGCCCCCGTCCGCGCATTCCGCGTGCCGCACATCCAGTAACGCCGGCGCATTCGCCGCCCGTTGTGTCTGTGCGGCTTGCTGCCTCAACCGAGTCCAGCCTCGCCGCGTTCGTCAGCGCGCGGCTTCTATTCGCTACCTACAATGGACGCGATCTTCGGTGCGTACTCCTTCAGATTCCGTGTGAGCTTAACTCTTTTCATTACACAACCCACCCTTGCTGTGTCCCGCTGCCTCCCAACCGCCTTCGTCCACTGCGGCACAGCCAACCTCGAACGCTGGCTTCGATTCCCATGCCGCACTCTCGAGTCACCGTCGAGTCGGCATCGTTCCGGCAGGAATCGTGTACCACGGGGGATCGCGACTCGCTGGTCTGCAGATGCGTGAATCCCGCAGAGCCGGCGGACACGTGCTTGATTCGCGCAGAGTCGTCATTCCGGGGCGAGTCGGCGTGCATATATCAAGTGCGAGCTGTGTAAAGTCGTTAGCGCTGAATACAATTAAGTGTGCCGATTCCTCTTACCTCTGCACCGAGTGATTCGACGTCAGTGTCGGCGAGTTTGCGCGCCGATCCCGCACACAAACGCGTCCGTCCAGTAGTGCTTTCGCGGGAATGGGCGTCGAGGCAAGTCGAAATTCCCTTTCTGAGCAACACCTTGAACAATTGCACTTCCAAGTCGGGACTCAGCTCAACTCGCGCAGAGATTAACACCCGAAAGAACGCACCGAGTCGTTGCCCAGCAACGCGTTCCAGCGCGTCCGGGGCATTTGAACCCACAACGCGAAGAGAATCCCTGCAAGGCAAAATCACTACATCAGGACAAAATCCCAAAAGACCGCACACAACACTTACCTCAAAGCGCCACATGGCGCGGGGGTCTTTCGTAGAGTCCCTACGATGTCGCCTGTCGTCCTGTCGCGTGAATCCGGGTCCAACTGTCGGAGGTAAGTCGAGATTACAATTTTGAGCGAAAATCTGAATAGTTCAGAGTCAGCCAAAATCAGCGGACGTAGCCATCGAAACGAACGTACCGCAACGCGTATATGGACACGAGACGGCGCGCCCGCGAGTCTCGGAGCAAGGGACGCGTTATTGCAAGTGCTGAGCTGCAAGGTGTCAAAGCGGGCCCTCGGATTATCAAGCACACTACTGACCTCCCGTGTGCGAAGTTGGTGGGGGGACGATGCGGGGCGTCACTCCGACGATGCGAAGCCCGAATGCGCGCAGGACCCGTGGAGGTAGGTCGGAATCGTTGTTTTTGAGTGAAAGTCTGAAATATTGAGTTAGTGACGATCTGGGAACGTAGCGGATGAAGGGAACGTACAGATATGTTCATAGTGATACGAGACAACGCCCCCGGGAGTCTTGGACAGGTAGGAGCAGCGCCTGGAGCGCATTTCTACAAGGTGGTCAAAGCGGGATTTCGGATTTTCGAAGACAAACCTTACCTCGGAAGCGTGCACTCTGCGCGGGGACGATGCGACGGTTCTGCACGATGGTTTGTAGCGTATAATTGGCGCAGGACGCGTCGAATCCAGCCAGGTATGTCTGATTTATCTGTAAAGCTGGAATTCTGAAGGATCTCGCGTTAGTGACGGTTTTCAAATGTAGACAGCGGGAAGAACATACGAATATGCTCGTAGGTATTCAGGACGGTGCCTCCGGGAGTCTTGAATCCCCAGGAGCCGCGCCTGGAGGGCATTTCTGCGATTGGTCAGATGGGCCCTTCCGACTTTCGAAGATTAGACAAGACTTACCTTTGAAACCCAGACTCGACATGGGGCGGGCACGGGGAGCTACTCCGTCGGTACGACGCTTTGAATCGGGGGACCCGCTGGAGAATCTGCGGAGGTAAGTCGAATTGTGTGGTTTGAGTAAAATCTGAAAAATATGGAGTTAGTGCCGCGCTTATCGACACAGAGCGGGAACTGGACGTTTCAATACCTCAACAACCAGGTAAGGAACGCGTGAGTCGCGGGAACAAGAGACAGCGCGAGTGGGAATGAAGTTGTTGACCTAAATGCCAGAAAGGTCAGATTGTGAAAAAGCGGAAGATGGTGGGATGGCTGACCTGCATGTCTCCGTTTAGCGGTACAAATGGTACCTAAGAACGTAAGGAGGAGGTAAGTGAAGAAATCGCGGGAAAGATGGAGAACTGACCGAGTTTTGTCGAGTCGGCATTTTGGAACACCTCTCCGGGATGTGTTTGAAACTCCGGCAATTTAGTCAAGTTCGACTAGTTGGTTTGTCCGAAACTATGCGGAAAATCGGTCAGTTGGATGCGATTCGAGGAATTCCGCCCGATTATATTACATGGAACCGTGAACTCCGGGCCAAGCCTGAGTTCGATTTAACTCGGAAATGATTGACGAATCTATAAACTAATTGTCAGCATTCCAGAACGAAGGTTTGACAGAATTCGAAACCAAACGACTACATACCTATCCATCGAGTCCCGGTCCCGGAATCACGTCGTGGTTGCAAAGCTCAGAGGATCAAAGGAGGGCGTCGGCTTTGGAAGATAATAAGACCAAAGCATAATTCAACTTGCTGTTACAGTGCTTTGTGGGTACGGATATTAGAGTCTGGGGTGAGGAAGAGGACATTAGTGAGTCTCTATGAACGATATTCGAGAATGGTACCTCGCTTTGGAGAGTTGGAGGTGAGGGACATTCCGGGATGTCCGAAATTCAACTGCAATGATTGAAGGAGGATTGTCCTGGGTTATGTCAGTGGATATTTGGCGGAAGTCGGAGCGAGGGTAGCTTACTTTGAGCGGCATAGTTATTTGGCTCGAAGATCCATTCCATGGTGAAGGACAATTGCGACATCGGATGATTGGAAAGAGAGATTGATTTGACATTATTCATAGAGACGACTGGATGTATCACAGCGAAGATATACTGTGATCGAAGATTTGAGTCAATGAATGAGAAAGGAGGATAGCAAGGAGTGCTTACTTCGTGTACATCCACCCAATATTACTCGAAGCATCGCCTGTGGGCGATAAAGTCGTCAGCCAATCAGTATGATTGGAAATATATCAAGACATGCCTCCATAGTTTTAACGTCCTGTCTTGATGATATACCCGACCTATCGAGACTATAATCAAGCCAGTTAGCATGTACTAGTAGTTGTCGAGCTAGCATAAGAAAGTTAATACATACCTGGCGGACAGCTTCAACCGTAATCTTGGTCTCCGGAAGGACTCGAAGTCGATGTGCACTGAAGCAAAGAGGTTACTGGTTGAAGAAATATTATGATATGGGTCACATACCCGAATGACCTTGAAGCATTGAACTTATTGAACGCCAATACATTGAGTCAATTTATAGCAGGACCAACAATAATTCTGAGCACATACCTCAGTACGAGCATAGCTTCAGCATTCAAGGCTCGATGTATGCATGTATTGAACTAGAACCAGTGTAATGTGGGTAAGTAATAAATTCTGTGAGCAAGGGATGTGCGTACCAAGGATAAGACACCGATAGCTTCAACCATTGAAATTTGTCCTAGTAACAATATATTGACTAAAATCCAAGGTTAAATGAACCGGATGCGACTCACCATGTCTTGCGTTTGACAATAATGACGGCGTACGACCAAAAATTCGACTCAAATCTAATTGAAAGTCAGCGCGAGTTATAAGGGCTTGCACCTGAACTCACCGTAAGAGTTGAATGGGATAAGGTAAAGTGAACGCACAACTCCAAGGTTTCCTCGTGATAGTCCCGGCCGTTGACAAAGATGCGAGTCCGATCTAATGGACAGAATTCAAGTCAGCAAAATTCCAGTGAAGGAGAATATGGACGACACACTAGTGGTCCGTTCTCAATTTGAAGATAGTCCCGGCCTTTCCGTGCGCAAAATCCCTGGGTTTGCATGGATGGCGGGCGAGTCAATTCTAAAGGAAGAGAAATAAGGATAGTACGAGCTCTGCTCTTGAAGAGACAAATCGGAGAATCTAATGCGAAAAACTAAAGGTCAGTGAAGTTGAAGTAGTAGGGAAGTCAGTACGACGCACCAGAGCATTTGGAAGGTAATTCCGGCCTCCAGCGGTGCGATAAGTCAGATGAGCTGGGAATAGTTGAGGTAAGTGCCAGTTGTGAAAGAAATTGTAAGTGAACGCACCGATCGCGAGTATCCATCCAACTGAGTGAAGATAGTCTAGGTCTTGGCCGAGTCAGATCTAAGAATTATAAGTCAGTCAAGACTTGAGTGAGGACTGCAAAATGACGCACGAGAGGTTCGAAGGAGTCTCAAATTTTTGAAGGCTTTGTAGTACTTGAAGGCGTTCGGTGAGTTGAAACCTATAAATTTGAAGTCAGTAAAGAGAATTCAGAGAAAATTCAACACGTACCTCGTGGTTTGAAGCAACCCAAATATAAGGTCAAATCCAGCGAAATCTGCAAACAAGTCAGTAGAGACTGTGTCATAGAACAAAATCGTGCCATTTGAAGGCCGAGTTCGCATTGAAGCCCTTTGGGAAGGATTTTTAGGCACTGTTACAAAAATACAGTGTGAAGTAAGGAAGAAAAATGAAGGGGTGCTTACCAACGAGATATGCAACCATCCAATGATTACTAGGAGACTGGAAAATTGAATTTCGAGTCAGTAAAGTTGTAGTGACTATAAAATAAGAATACACACTGGGCATTGCAACCCAAGGACTCGTCAGGTAAGCCCGCCGAGTATAATTCCCACGGGAATCGAAAACGGCGCCAGGGAATATTTTCGAGTGGCAAAGTCGGGCTACCGCCGGAGTGTGCTCCGGTGAGTCTGGAGCAGCGGGATGGTGCGAAAGCAAACAAATTCACTAAATCCAAGTCAGTAAAATAGAGGAAAATCGTAGAGAAAATCAGGCACACCTGAAAAAATACAACTCGCTTGATCCGAAGTACGCCGTCCGGCGTAGCAGCCGTGGGCTGGCAGTGATGAGGGGTTCATAGGCGGTATCTGGAGCGCCCTTTGAGAGGAAAGACGGCAGAGCATATCCGGAAGTGGCGCATTTGCGATCCGGGCGTGGGAACCGTGTCGGGACCAGTTCAACCGTGGGAAACAGCGGGCGGGGGTGCTTGAAAATGGTCAGTAGGTGCATAAAAGGCAGAGGGAGTCAAGCGCACCCGAATGAACCCCAGAAAATTCCGTGCGCCGTTTGATCTGAAGTCCGCTGTCGCGACCAGTGAGCGCGTTGCCGATGTGTTGCGACGCGCCGCATCAGCTCCCTAGGGCGTGGGTCAGAGGGAAGAGAGGAAGTGGTGGTTCAAACTCACCCTGGCACCGAATTGCGCCGACCATGCCGAGGGTGCGCCGAGGCCGTCGGTGCTGCCGAGAACGGCGAGGATGAGGTTCTGGAAGAGGATTAGTGAGGGTGAGAGGAGAGAAAATCGCCACATACCAAGTCCAAAGACCCCCTACTTGGCACAGACTTCGAGCTTGACGTCGGCGACGGTGATGGCGACGCTGCCAATGTCGGTGCGGAGGGCAGGCGGTCGTCTAAAGGCGGTCGTCAGAGAAAGAGGGAAGAAAAGAGCTAATGACTACCTCGAGTGGCACCGACCATCGTCGAGGTCGTCGCCGCCGCTAGCGATGAGCGAGGCGGTTGAGGAGGTCGGAGGCATCGAGAAGGAGGTAGTAGAGGTCATATTGGGCGCACAGGAGGCAGTGGGAGCCCGGGAGAGGCCCTTGTTGGAAGTGGGGGGAAGTGGGGTGTTGGGGAAAATTGGCTGGTCGGACGGCCAGCTTTATAGGGACGCGTGTCGTTGCACCTGTTTGGTTCAGTTCAACAAACGGGAACTCACGGGACTCGCACGCGACGCGACACTATATAAAGAGCTCACCGATGTTCAACATGCCTTTCTTCCCCCCACCATCTCGCCCGTCTGTCGAAGTTCAACTTGGGGCCGGCGCTACCATGTTGGGGTTGGCACTGCTGGGCGGCGCTGCCCCGCCGCCGCCATCGATGTTGGTGCTCGTAACCGTCGTCGTCGTCGTCGATGTCGGACCTTAACAAACACAGGGTGGGTCATTGTTCTGCCCAACGTCTCAACAACAACTCACCCGTGGGTGTTGATGCACATGACTTCGGTTCAACATCAATGTCGAGCCGGTCGCCACCAACGTCGACGAACCCCAACCACTCTCAACCACCTCCCTCCAACACATCCTTGGGCTCGCCGGAGACGTCTCGATGCGGGGAAGATGGTCCTGCAGGTCTCCGCGGTCGCAGGAGTGGATAGGCCTGGTATTGTCATTGCGTACGAACAACTTCATAAAGACATGGATATTAGAATCAGTCTCGTAGTTTACAACAGTTGCTAGCATTCTTGTTAGTGTGGTTAAAATGTTGGGTGTAATTACGCAGACCTTGCACTGGCGCAGAAGTTCGCTCGGCATTGAAGCACTCGTGAACAAAAGCTATGAAATTAAAAAATGTTTGAGACAAGTCATACATTTAAAAGGAGCTCGGCGAACCTGGGGAAGTTCAACACTCATCTCTAGGCAGTATCCTGAGAGGCTGCGGAGCAAGAGGGAGCATGTCGCGGCCAAGAGTGGGAGGATGCAAGTGGGCGCGAAAAAAATGCAGAGAGTCTGATTAGTCCCGAAATGGATGCTGTGAATGCCGTTGCCACGGCCCTTGATCTTCAAGGGCACAAGCGAAATGAAAGGTCCCGACGAATTATTTTTCACGAGTTCACTTCCAGTTGCTGCCTACAAGAAGTACGAAGCAGTAAAGCCACAGAAAAGAAGGAAGGAATTAGGAAGGCCTCTCGAGCAGCATTTGAGTCGGAGCGGAGACCGGCGATAGACCCAAAAGCTAAATTCTGTTGCGCGGAGATGAGCGGAAGAGGGAAGCTGGACCAATTTGGTCATGGATCAAAATTGATGCCGCGTGTTCTACCCCGCATTTCCGAGTCTCCTCCTCGACACTCACCCTCTTTGTTCAGAAGCTCACAGATAACATCTCCTATCATAATGAACTAGGTCATAATTGCAATGGATCTTGAGAAAAGCAAGTTCAATTTGAAGTCAGAGGCCGAACATCGCCAAATACTCGAGCTCCCAGCAAGATCTGCGTTGAATCCCGGTATAAGAATACAGCCAAGTATTATTTCTCGGTTATTATGAATTCATATTTGACTTGTAGCCCTGAATTGCAGAATCACCACAATATACAACTGACTTGAAATCTGACTGTGACAACATTGGTGCGTTGAATTATCCCTTCATTTCCAATATTGACTCGATAACTTTTATAGACGGTACAATGCAGTGCATTTCAACTGAAATTTCATTGAACCCCACACTCCACTGTGTTATTAGACGTAGTCTTGGTCCATAAACATTTCAATGACCCAATTTCAGCGCAAAGAGTTCAATCACAACGTGAATCTACAATTGTGTACTCGATCCTTGGGAGCAGTAAACTCCGGACTTTTACAACAGCTGGACTTTCTCTTTTTAGCTCCGAGCCTCTCACGCGGTGCGCTTCATCGGTGACATAACTTCTGTGTGTTCGTTTCAATGTTGGGAATGGAACTGATAACTGGACCATAGGATGTTACCAGTCGGCGCCTTCCTCGATCAACTTGCTGTAGCTGCCAAACTTAAGTTTGCCTCATATCCTTTCATTCCAGCACTCCACAATCAAAAATTGCTTTTGTGAGCAGTTAAGTATTCAAGTTTGTTCGAAATTGATCCTTTCAATAGCGGGACTCCAGTGTTTCGTGTTTGCTCCTTAAAATTAGCGATGCAAATTTCGAGTACAGAAATCTCTCCAACTCAGCACTCGCAACCATTCAATTCCTTGGTTATTGTATATCTGATGCTCGGTACAGTATTCTATCGTGTTGTTAAAATTTTTACCCGTTTACAGAAGTTCACAGGCGCAACATATCAACAGTGAAAACTACTGGCTTGTACCTTCAAAGCAATTGCGCAGCATGGACAGGGTTTGTGACACCGTATGATTTCGACACTGAATTTCGTTGAGATCAAAATTACCCCAAGCATAACGGACGGACATAGGAAACTCGCAAAAGCAGAAGCAATTCATTTTAGTGATCTACTTTACAGCAACAGCTACTATGTGGTTCAACAGAAGGCCGGCAGATGTAAGATCTGAGATTGTGCACATTCTTGAGTTCGGGCAGAGGATATAATTATCTCAGAATGATTCTGCCACTTAAGCTTAAGAACTTGATGCAAGCTGTGTTTACAACATGTGGTGTGGAGACAGGGTCGACATTGAGCCCTACATCTTACGTGTTGAAGGGAAGGGTTGATGTGTTCGACAGCAACGTTGAGGGAGATGTGGATGAGCAGCCGCAACACTGAGGCTTGGGCGCAGAGTCCATGTCAAATTTTGAAAGTACGTGGCAGGAATGTTGGGGCCAAACAGGGTCGGCAGGTCGGAGATGGAGCGTGTGGTGTGTCGAATATGATGTCCAACTGTGCTACAAGAAAATGGAAAAGGGAATGCAACTCAAGTGGATATTACGACGCACCGGGGAGGAATGCTCTATGAACAATAGATCTCTGGCTCTCCGAGCGCATGAGCGCAGGTTTGAAATTGAAGTGCTTGCGATATTGAACGGGTATTGTTGAACTATGGATGTGTGTGATAGAGAGGGGAGGGAGCGCAAGGCGGAGGTTGTATTGCGTAGGGGCAGCATGGGGGCATAAAGAGGGAGATACACAGCCTCGGGCAGCCGTATTTATACAGACGCGTGCCGTTGTGCATGTTTGTGCCGATTCAACAAAGTCACGAGCTGTTGAACGGCCAAACAGCTGCAACTGCACGCGTCTGTATAAATACTCCTGCCTCTCACTCCCACCATCTCTCTTCCTTTCCCCCCACTATGACCCTCCGCAATACCACTTGCTTGCTCGTCACCGCAGCTTGTGTTGTCGCTGAAGCCTGTCCTCCTCGCCTCGCACTCCATTCAACTCCTCCCCGCCGCCGTTGTTGAAGGGCTCGTCGCCGTCGTACGTACATGCACCACTCACAAATCTTTGCTACTGACTCCCCACCTTCACAGCCTCTTCACGTGCACAAGCCTCTACACACATCACCGCCGCCGTTCGTGCTCGTCACCACTTGTAAGTCCTCGCATCCACTTATCAACGTGTTCGATGCTGACTCTACCATACCAGGTCATGCTTCACCCAACCCCGACTCGATCTCAAGTTCAACACGCACATACAACATCCCCGACATCGCCGACGCGTTGCTACACGTGATCGGGTTTGTGGTACGTTTCCTCCCGCACAGCTTCGCGCTTTTGCTGACACTCACATAGCTTCAAGATACATCCCTCGAGTGCGAGTTCACGTCCGGCGGCAGAAATTCTGGTTCAACTTTTGGAGTTCCGGCGAGTGGGGGTATGTTAACATTATCAAGTCTCATGGTGTTGTGGTCTGGGCTCAACACACTTCCACCGATGTCAAGATTACTCTCCAGTATCCCATACGCGTACGACGGCGGCGCGTAGCACTGTGCGGGAAATATGGGTTGATGTTTTGAGGTACGTGGCTATATTCCTTTTTCCAACCCAAAGTCATTGCTGATGATTTACACATAGGTTTTACGCGTCGGGAATATGAAAAGCGTGTCCCTGTACCCAAAAACGCGTCGAAACTGTTGAATGACGCGTCGGTAACGCGCCGCCGCTGCTGGGATCAGTCATTACATTCAATTATTAACAAACCTTACTTTCTGACCTGCCCTTCGAGATATTCGATCTGAAGGCACTAGCAGTGGTATTTTCAATTGTTTTTTTATGCTCCCTACCAACCACTCAAATTTCTCTTAGGACTTCAACCACGGCGCTGTCTCGGGGATCCCGTAAGTTGATCTGCTTACTTTTTGACTTGCGCTGACTGCGACTTTTGTAGAACTACGGTACATAGATCACTTGTAACCCTAGTGTAGCTCCTACTGACTTGCAGCTTTCTATGGTGTGTGCCCTTATCACATCCAGACTCCACTAACCGTCTCTACAGGTCATTCCCCTTTGTTTCTGGCGAGTACTCTCTTTCTTTTTCTCTACCATACGCCCAAACACGCTGACCCGTTTGATTCACTCCAAGGACCTTCGGGACGGGGAGACTATGGTCGTGTGAAACCCGAAACCCTGCGTGGACTTACGAATTTAAGCTTTTTTGAATGATGATGTCAATGATTAGCCAGTCGGAGGAGGCGGCACAATAATATATATTCATTTTGACTACGACAAACAGTACTAAGGGAGCACATCCGCCCACATCCGTCAACCAGCCTTTACCAGTGTCGAGGAGGCTGCTGACCATTCCGCTTACTCAATAATTGCAACAAGACTTAACTTGCAAAATAATTCTCTGCATCCGCTACGCCGTCAACGATGAGCCGGCGAATGATGTTCAACGTTGAAAGCACAGGTCCGTATCACCTACCGGGAACATCGAAGCAAATGAGCTCCGAGAATGGTGACTGTGGAATTAACCAGTGTTACGCTTTATGGGTTCACGCACAGTACTGCAGCTTTCGCCCGAACGATTCGGAGCATGTCGCGAGCCGTATAGTCGGTATGAATGAAAGGAAGGGTTCCATTATCACGCTCTCCGGCCAGCTGCCCTTCAAGCATAGCCACGCCCAAGAAAGGTCTGAAGCGTTCATGGACATAACTTTGTTGTCATCACCGCCGCTGGACCAGATCTCCCGCGCGGCAAGAATGAAACGCGCGGCCAATGCCTGGAATAAAGTGTCAGATGGGTTACCTCGCAGCCAACACTCACCTCGAGGATCGAATCCTACGACGTCAAATTCAGGCCCGACAATGGTGGCCAATTCAGGGCCCTCCCACAAAATCGTATCCACTCCAGACCCACCGGGACCACCCGGGTTTATTAGGATCGGTCCGCGGTACTCTGGCGAATCATGGGGGACAACGGAGTGTACACGTATCATCGCAATTGCGGCAAAAACCCCATCGGAGTTTGAGTAATCAAGAGGGACCTGGTGAAGAATGAGCATTCTTAAGGTTGTGATGTTTTTCTCATACCTTCAACCTGGCGCACTGATTATCCACGTAGCAATCTTTCCAGGTGAGTTCCTCTGTGGGCACAATCTAGTAATGCAGTTATATATCGGAGTGCTTTGAGTGAGGTGACGCGCACCGATTCCCAAGAGAACTTGTCAGCTTGCGCACTGAGCACAGAAGCAACGAGAGATAGGAAGAATAGAGTGCAACGAGCACCGACGCAGGTCACCATGGTGTGAGTCAGAGAGCTGCGAATGCGCAGTCGGGCTGACAGAAATCATGATGAAGGAAGGAAACAAAGCAACACGATGTGGGCCGGGCCGGCTGCGGCCCACCATTGACCATCTTGCTTCTTGCCACCACATTGCCACCCACCTTTCGAATTCTTCTTTGGCTGGATCTTAATGACTACAATCGTGTTTCTCGGGGCGCCTCGTCCGGCCGACATCCATCGCGATCCGAGCGATTATCATTGGCGGACAGTCTCTTCGATATCCGCAACGCAGCCTCCCTCACAAGTCGTATATCCTCCGCAAACATTGGAAGCCGCTAGTCGGAGGATATCCCTGATGTATCAGAACGTGATTTTTGACGACAGCAACGAGGAAGAGGATCCAGAAGAAAGAGGTTTCAATTTCCTGTTCAAGTTGATTTTAGAACCAAACTTATTCACGATGGCAGATGAGACGTTCATCACTTGGCCACCCACTGCCCAAGGCGATGACTCCGAAAGTCAGGACGACAAATCCGTCCCCTCATTCCTCAACGTTTCAAAATCAATCGCTCATCCAGAATCTCAGTTTCAAACTCAGGAGACGCAGTCATACGAATACTCTGACGCTTCCTCCATCGCCCGATTTCCCGCATTTCACTTCTCCATGAACGCGCTCACCTCGCTGACCGCCCTCGCCAAGTCGCGCGTAAAGGGGACCAAGAAGGTCACCTTGCTCCTAGCCGTGCTAGAGGTCGACGGCCCAGACTCGTTTTACTTCAAGAAAGGCAAGGACGCCGGCAAAGAGTCGTTTGTCCTCAAGATGATCCTCGGCGATGAGGACGGCAGCGTTTGCAAACTCACTGCGTGGCGCGAGGTCGCGCAGGACTGGGGCGGCGCGGGCACCGACACCGGCGCAAAGCGCGGAGACATCCTGTTGATTACGGGTATGCACAGTTGAGACCTTCCCAGCACCGCTGACTTGGCGCCAGATGTGATGGCGGCGTTCGAGCCTTCGGCAGCGGTGACGCTCACCGCGTCCCCGTGGCAGAAGCCCAAGCTCGAAATCTGCTACAGGACCATGCCATACACGCACGAAGACCAACGTTTGCGTCCGGACCTGCGGCTCGGGGCCAGTGATGCCTCAGTGCGCAAGGTCGCCGCGGTCGTACGGTGGTTTGAAGGCATGGCTGGTTTATGATATCGCTATCGTACACAATTTGAATTTCACTACTCGGCCGCAACCTCCTTCATTCTGACCCACATACCGCCCTGGTTGGTACACAGTTTGAGCTGCCAACACAGCACAGAAGCAACAGGCCTACCTTGACATACATCGTCAGATGTGTGCCGAGCATGATCTTCTCCGTCGCTTTGGTGCCCTTGCATTCCTTCCAGCTTGCCGGCGGCTTGGTCGACTCGGGCTGGGCGTCAGGCGCGAGGCTGAAGTCGCCGAAATTCTGCAGAAGCCGGATGAGGAAGAAGGACGCCGAATTGTAGGCGAACTGCGGGAGTTTCAGGACAGTCTCAAAAAAAAGCTTCAACTGCAATGCCCACCTGTTGGCCGAGACATATGCGCGGGCCTGGAGGACAAGCATTGAGAAGGTTTGCAGAGTTGAAAGTATAATGGAGGTTCGTACCGGCGTTGAATGGGAGGAAAATGAAGGGGTTGGGTGTCAGGTATTTCCTAACGCGCTCGTCTAGGAACCGGTCGGGGTCGAATTTGAGTGCTGGTCATAAGAGGGGATTCAGATATTGACCCTTGTGGATGGGATGAACAGACATACCGTCAGGACCCCACAAATCCGTACGGCGGTGCATCAGAAATACGCTGTAGCGGCATCTTCTCTTCCATCAGGTCTCGAACGGCGCCGACCTAGAATTGCAACTCACCGGGTGCGTGCCGTAACATAAAGCGGTTTGTCTCCTGGTTTCAGCGCCGGCCAGATGGTTGCATTTTTGGTCATCCTAAACTGCGTTGATCACTGCAAGTTTGAAAACTTCTTCGCTTACCTGGAGTCGAACGGGCTGGATGGAAGTGGGGAAAAGAATCAAGAACGGTTGATCGACGGCCACTGAAAGCTTACACGGGTGGATACAATCTCAGCGTTTCTACATCAAGGTATGTAAGAGATTCCTTGACCGCTGTAAATAATAGGAGCGCACCATTAAGGAAGGCCCGCAGATACTTCATAGTGCGTATATCATCGTATGTTGGCATTCTCAAGCTTCCGACTGTGCTGAAGATCTCGTTTCGCAGCCGTTCCATAATTTCGGGATGTTCAGCGAGCATATAAATTCCGAATGTCAATGTTGCCGCGGTCTGCACACAGATCAGTTACTGTAATTGTGGATGGCGAGAAGGACACATACGGTGTCTCTTCCGGCTATCAGTATGTTGAAAATCGCATCGCGGATGACTCCCTTGTCTGAATACATTGAAAAAGAAAAGAGATAAATCAGCAACGATTAACTCAACATGGAATCAACCCACTCTCCGTTGCCTCCACAAGATGGCTCAAGAATGAGCCCTCGTCCTCGTCGTCTTTCCCAGTCTGTTGCTGCTTGGCTTTCTTGCGCTCCAGCTCTTCGTTGAAAATGGGCTCGATGAAATCATCGATGACCTTCCTGTGCGGCTTCACTCTGTCGCTCCAAAACTCCATCAGCGGCCATTTACGACCGAACGGGGCGCGCGCGGTGGTCAAAATCTGGCTCAAGACGAACGACCGGACATATGTGTTGGACGGGTGGCTCAGAAATGCCGGGGAGTTGGCGAGGGGGGAGGTCTGTGGATACGGCAGCCCAGCGGATATGGAGTTGACGGAACGGCGGAAGAGAAATTCTGTGGACGAGTCGAGCTGGGGTAATAAATTGGGGGAGTTTACGAGAGTGGAAGGGAAAGAGATTGGACCAACCGTGAAGCGAGATACCACATCCTAACATAACAATTCGAGAACGAACATTGATGATGTAGAAAGTAGCAATTTACCTGGAAGTCGAGGGGGTAGCCTTCGATTATTCGCTGCTTCATGTGTGCAAGTACCTCGTGAGCATGCCTGTCGAATATGTCGAAATCGCTGATACGTTCTAGCCCGCAGTAAGCCTAAGCTTTTTGTCCATCTTTTGATCCTCGCATAAAAGACTGACCTCTGCTAAAGAACGGTCGGGCAAGGTTTCGATGGAATCTAAAGTAGCATTGCCCTCAGTGTGCCGCAGAAATTGATATTGGCTGGATCGTACTTCCACATGTCATCTGCATACCATAACATTAAGCAAGATCATAGGAACCTCACAAGTTTCATAATTTACCATCGGTGTTGAAAACGCCTGGAAGTTCATATATTTAGTGAGGCGGCCGGGTTAAGTCTCAATATATGCCACTACGTAACGTACCAAAGCCAAGCAAAGACTGCCCCAAACGAGCATCATCCGGACCTAGAATGTAGGTTGACACTTTTTAAGCATGAATCAGTGAGAACAAAATACCTTTCCAATAGTTATCGAATTCGGTCGCCAGGATAGCCTCAGATTTAGGTGAATACTCGAGTCAGCTGAACATATATGTTGGAGTGGATACTTACCTTGATATATTCTGGCTCCGTGGTTGACTGTAACAGCGTGAAGGACATGTTTTCGAGGAACACAAGATACATACTATCTGCCGGTCGAACAAGATCTTCGTCTGGACGGTGTTCCCGTACTGGTCGCACCAATCTTGAAGAAAATCGCCTGCACAAAATGAATTGAGTACGGATGGGTGAGAATAATCGAACATGACCAACCAGGATAGCCCGATTTGAAGCTTTCTCTCGCTGCACTCAGCAAGGAAAGACTCCCAGGCCACTTGTCGTGAACTAGGGGGATTTGCACAGCACCGAGAGATGCAGCCTCTCTGGCCTGTCTATGGTTGTTGTGAAGATAAAGGAGAACTATCCCGGCCGGCTGCGCCACCAGAGCGGCCAGGATTCGGCTCCAGAGCGGCAACGGCGAGAAGTCAAGGATTGGAAGAACACGGGTGAGAAAAGCATATGTTATAGCACAGGGCAGCAGCGTGAACGGAAGGGTATGGGCAAGATACACAATGCCTGGTGGGATATCCATGACCGGTGGCGGCAAGAATAACGTTGGTCGATTGAGAATGTCGTCCTATATATGCGCAACTCGCTGAGACTACGGATGTTCTTTTGCCGAAGAAGCCTGAGACGTGAGTCCCATGGTCAATTTATTGGAGAAACGTCAAAATGAGCGCCAAAATGTCCCACAAGCTTGACGGCCCGGAAACACAAAAATCTGTTTAATCCCTGCTTTACTCGAGTTGTCGTCGGCAAGATTGAGAAAATGGTCGCTCTGCTTTAAATTTGAGTATGCTGCTTTTATTTTGGGGATCCTTTTGCCCTGTTTGTGAATTCCAGGACTTTTCTTTGCTGCAGCAGCATACATCCGTAACTTGTCGGCGTATGAAGTGCCGGCAACTCTACCAGCTCGTTTTGTTGTCAGATGCCATGCCCGAGGCCGAGGCTTCGATTTGATATGGGACTTTTGGAACCTTTCCAGAATGAGGCAATTCATCAGAGGTGTAGACTGCGGGAGAACGATATTCACGGCCAGTCGACAGTGAGAGAACTCGAATCCCGGGGATATTATTCAATGCTTGTGTTATCCGCATGAGTTTTACAGGGCCAGAGTTCAAAGGGAGAAAAAATTGCGTAATCTGTTGTCGCAGAACTTGCGTGGATGGGTGGACGAAGACGGGGCACGGGTGTAATCGGACCTACTCACATCATTGATCGGATCGACTCGGAACATTACTTTACTCTCTTTATAAAATGACCAAAAAATGACTGTGTCCGAAGCCTTTAAGCTCCGATTCAACTTTTGACTCTCCGACTGACATCAACAACTTGACATTTGACGCAATGACAGCTCTGTTTTTAAATCTTCCATTTACATATTTCCCTTCATCCTTTCCTCCACCTCGCAAATGTTGGATACTTGGGCATCGACTCTTGCGTCCTGCTCCTCATTGATCGACCGCTCTTTGGTTTCTTACAACCCTAGCCTTGCATTTTCAACATGCACTACACTGAGACCGTTTGATAACAATCTGAATGGCTAACGCTGCCGGCCGCCGCCATTTTTGAGTTTGATTCATGAAGAGGTCCGAGTTATTCTGACCGATATTGTATATATTGAACAGTCACCGTGACTCCGACTCGCAGTGTTCTCCCATAAGGCCTTATTAAGGGTAGAAATTTCTGTTAAGCCCTTAGGCCTTAATCAAGGCCTACTTAAGGGCACCAAATTAAGGGCATTTTAAGCCTTAAGTAAAATTTTCTGCTACAACTTTTGACAGGCAATAAAGAGGTGTGTATTGTTTCCTACACCTAGTAACTGACCTCAGGCCCTTGATCCTCTCCTTTCTGCATTTCTACAGGGTATTTGTGTTCATGAAGCCTCTACTTCGTGAAAATCTTGCCCAACTGGGTGTGAACCAACTTGGTGATCTCAGAGAAAATAAATATGACTGTTGAGTACCCCATGAGGAAAAATACCGTTTTGAGGTACCATGGCACAAAAAAAAACAGGCGGCCGGCAAAGTTGAAAGGAAAGGAAGTCCCGGAATTGGAATTGATGGCATCATTAAGCCCTAGTTAAGACTTAAGTAAATTTCTCCATCCTCTTAAGGCCTTAACTTAATATGAACTTAAGCCTTAATTTCACTTAACCCTTATATAAGGAGAACATTCAACAGTGTGCTACTTTTTGTCACTCTTCCCTCCCTCTCCTTGATTTTCCTTTCCACGATTGAACAACAAACTGCTGTCAATGCTTGCTGCCAGTGCTTCACAATATCCTTCTCAGTGCTGCCCCCAACACAAAATGTGCTCTTCTTCACCGACTCAAAGCTCCCTATGTACCCTTTGCGCAGCGCTGCACAACTTCAGCGTCTACGGTGATAAGGCGTGCACCAGTGCACGCATGAAAATCACATTTTTCATTCATTTCAAAGACTTATCAATTGACTATGTGAGGCTTAGTTGCAGAATGTACGTTCTCCTCGGAACGGTACATTAGATCTTTGAAGGCCGAAAGCCAATGGGACACTACGTTGTAGCGGCTGAAGACGGTTCGTTATCAACCAGAATCAGTACACTATGCTTACTGTTGGGCGTCGGGAGTCAGCTAACCACTGGATTCCTTGTGTGCTGGAGATTAAACAAGAGGGACTATTGAAGTTTAGAGTAGCCGCTACTCGCGGCTCGGACCGTTATTGACACAATCTGTCAGAATTGAACTTGGATAATGACTTATGGGAGTAGCCGCCACCCGGCTACCTTCATTTCCGTTATCCCCAATTGAATTACGAATGACTACTGAATATGACTTCACTGGCGGCTAGACTTCCGAAGTCGGCTAAACACAGATTATCGAGTAGTCGCCACTGAACTGAATAATGATCAAGTAGTGAGCACCAGCGGCTACTTCCCTTGTGACTCCTAGAATTGAACTATGAAGTGTTGAAGCCTCAGAACCGTCTCTGGCGGCCAGTACGATACTGGCGGCTGGTGAAGCAAAGGTCCTAACAAGGGTCTTCGGACTGGCGGCTAGACTTGGCAACACATGAAATATTGATGAGAATGGCGTCAGACTGGCGGCCAGACCTGGTCGCCATGACTACGCACCCACGGAATTGAATAACGAACTCTGCCATTGGCCGCCGGTCATTATGCCAAGCTGGCGGCTCGGTGAAAACTAACCACCGAGGTTTCATATTATCTCCGTTTGTAAAACCAAGTTGTATAAAGCTAGTAGAATTACTCTTGTAACAGTAGTAGACTTTCCCCCCCGCTCGCGGGCTAACAAGTAGACTGTGGATTTGATTGATATTGAATTTGGGTTGCCCGTAATAAGAATTGGATTCTCGTGACGCTTAAGCTCCGAGTTTCTATTAAGATTAGCTAGCCGCCAAGAGTTCAACTCTGCCTAGCCTCTTCTCTTGAAGTGAATCCCAGATTGAGACTTCGTTGACGCTTTAGCTCCGAGTCGCACACGTTATTAACTAGTGCACCCTTGTACTGAGACGTCCAACCCTCCGAGCGGAACTATTTGAAAACGTAGTGAACTTTGTTGACGCTTTAGCTCCAAGTTCCTTGAACATTTTGAAGTCCCAGTTGAAAGACACCACTTTGAGTCTAGCGGCCAAAGCATTTGAAAACCCTTGAAAGCATTTCCGTTGAATTGTGGCTCTAGCCGCTACTGCATCTGCCCGCTGAAACAAACCTCTGAAATTGAAACTTGACTATTCTTGAAGGACGATACGCCTGTCCTACCTCCCCGAACACACACGAGACATTTTGGTATTGAGTTGTTGAGATTTGATTAGTGTTTTTGAGTTGTTTAGTGTTAGTTGAGTTCGCTCGCTTTCACTCGCTCTTTAGCATAGTTTTCGATTTCACGGCTGCACCCGAGTGCACCGTTTCAACGCCATCGAACTCGTTCCGGACTCGAAGCCCGCCAACTGCAAGGTCTACCCGATCTCGCCCCTCGAGCAACACGAACTCGACGCGTTCATCGAGGAGGGCTTGTCTACCGGACGGATCCGGCCGTCGAAATCCCCGATGGCCTCTCCGGTCTTCTTCGTCAAAAAGAAGGACGGAGGCCTCCGGTTCGTCCAGGACTATCGGGCGCTCAACACGATGACCGTAAAGAACCGGTACCCCCTGCCTCTGATCAACGATCTCATCAATCGTTTGAAAGGAGCCCGGTTCTTCACGAAACTCGACGTCCGGTGGGGCTTTAACAACGTCCGCATCCGGGAGGGTGACGAGTGGAAGGCCGCATTCCGTACCAACCGGGGGCTCTTTGAGCCATTGGTGATGTACTTCGGCCTTACCAACTCCTCGGCGACCTTCCAGACAATGATGAACGACATCTTCCAAGATCTCATCTTGTCTGGCAACGTCATGGTGTACCTCGACGACATCCTCATCGCGCACTCGGACCTCCGGAAGCACCGGGAGATCGTCCGGGAGGTCCTCCGACGTCTCCGGGAGCATAAGCTCTACTTACGACCGGAGAAGTGCGAGTTCGAGAAGTCCTCGATCGAATACCTCGGCGTGATCATCTCTCACGATCATGTTGAGATGGATCCGGTCAAGGTCGCCGGAGTTTCCGCTTGGCCGGCGCCGGAAAACAAGAAGGACGTGCAGCAGTTCCTCGGCTTCACGAACTTCTACCGGCGGTTCATCCGCGACTTTTCCGACATCGCCCGCCCTCTCTTCGACCTCACCAAGAAGGGCCAGGCGTGGGTCTGGACCGACAAGGAGGCCGCTGCGTTCCAAGCCTTGAAGGACGCAGTGGTCACCGAGCCGGTCCTGATCCTTCCGGACGAGTCCCGGATGTACCGGGTTGAGGCGGACAGTTCCGACTTCGCGTCCGGAGCTGTCCTCTCTCAAGAGGGTTCCGACGGGAAGTGGCATCCGGTTGCCTTCTTCTCCAAGAGCTTGAGTCCGGTCCAGCGCAACTACGAGATCCACGACAAGGAGATGCTGGCGATCATCCGGGCGCTCGAGGAGTGGCGGCACTTCCTCGAGGGCTCTCAGCATCCGGTCGAGATCTGGACGGATCACAAGAACTTGGAGTACTTCCGGAAGGCGCAGAACCTCAACCGGAGGCAGGCCCGGTGGTCCCTGTACCTGTCCCGGTTCGACTTCTCGCTTCACCACAAACCCGGACGCCTTATGGGCCGCGCGGACGCCCTGTCCCGACGCGCTGATCATGGAGCGGCTTCGGACAACCAGGATGTGACGCTCCTGACTCCACAGCTGTTCCATATCCGTGCGTTAGAGGGTGTTATAGTCTCCGGACCGGAAGTCCCGATCCTCCGCGAGATCCGTGATGCCCTCGCCGGCGTACCTGACCTCGAGGACCCCGTCGCTCTCGCGGCCCGGGAACTTTTGAAGGTTCGTGGCGCCCGGTCCTCCCGGTCCTCCGAGTGGCATGTCGAGTCCGGTCTGCTCTATTTCCGTGGCAAGATCGTTGTTCCCCGGAACAAGGACCTTCGTCGCCGGATCTTGGAGCAGCACCACGACACCTGCATTGCTGGGCATGCCGGCCGTTTCAAAACGTTGGAGCTCATTTCCCGGAACTACTGGTGGCCCCAGCTGTCCCGTCACGTTGGCCGGTATGTAGCGACCTGCGACTTGTGTCTCCGGACCAAGGCGCTCCGGAAGCTTCCGGTCGGGGAGTTGCACCCGACGGAGATTCCGGAGGAGCGCTGGAGTGCCGTGTCGGTGGACTTCGTCGTCGAACTTCCGGAAGCGCACGGCTACAATGCGATCATGGTTGTAGTCGACGTCCTCGGTAAGCGAGCCCACTTCATCGAGTGCCACACCCAGATCGACGCTGTTGGTGCGGCCCGGCTCTTTTACCGGAACGTCTGGCGCCACCACGGAACTCCGGAGAAGTACATCTCCGACCGGGGCCCTCAGTTCGTAGCGGAGTTCACCACCGAGCTCTGGCGCCTCATCGGAATCAAACCCGCGACCTCCACGGCGTACCACCCGCAGACCGACGGGCAGACGGAGCGGGTAAACCAGGAGATGGAGCAGTTCATCCGGCTTTTCACTAATTACAAGCAGGATGACTGGGACGAGCTCCTTCCGGCCGCGGAATTCGCCTACAACAACCACATTCACTCTTCTACGCAACAGGTCCCGTTCATGACGGACACCGGACGGCTCCCCGGATGGGTTTTGAGCCGAACGGCTTGCGTTCGAAGGTTGAGTCGGTAAACGAGTTCCGAGACCGGATTGCATCCGGAGTCTCCGAAGCCCGCGCAGCTCTGGTAAAGGCGAAGGAGGAGTTCAAGCGGTACTACGATCGTCGGCGCACTCCGGCTCCGGACATCAAGGTCGGAGATCGTGTCTGGGTTGATGCCTCGGACGTCCAAACGACCCGCCCCTCGGTCAAGCTCTCTCACCGACGACTGGGCCCCTTCAAGGTCATCCAAGTCGTCGGCCGAGGTGCGTATAAGCTTGCGCTCCCCCCCCGTCTCTCCGGCCTCCACCCGGTCTTTCCGGTCGTGAAGCTTCAGCTCGCGGAAGAGGACCCCTTTGAAGGCCGCCCCGGCTACGACGAGCCTCCTCCGGTCATCGACGAAGAGGCCCCTCCGGACGCCGCGCCGGAGTGGGAAGTACAGGAAATCCTGGAAGCCAAGATACGCTATGGCGGACTCTGGTATTATTGTCGGTTTAAAGGATATGATAACTCACATGATAAATGGGTTAAGCATTCCGACCTTTTCGCCCCGGAACTCGTCGCCGACTACTACCGGAGATACCCTGCTGCCCCTCGCTCCATCGCCTCCGCCGCTTTCGACTCGCTCCCCTTCCGAGACCCGGCCCTCCGTATCCGTTCTATGCGTCGAGGCGCCGCATTCCAAGGGGGGGGTGATGTCAGGGGAACCCCTATTTCCGGCCCTTCCGCTTCCGCGTCCGGACCTTCCGGTCCCGTTCCGACCCGTTCCGGCTCCTCCCGATATCACATGGCCTGTGATTCCGCCCGGGACCTCTGCCGATCACTCCGGTTGCTATCACATGCCTCCCGTCCGTAGTTACTTATATACCGGGATCTGACGCGGGTGATCCTTAGTCTTTCTTCTCTTCGGATCCCCCTCGTCAGGTCTGTCCATTTGTATCTGTAGCTACTCTGCGATATTTATCTTCGGATCCCCCTCGTCAGGACTCTTGAGTATACTCGGGCCTTGAGGTTGCCCTTACACATCCCGTACATCGACGACGTTGATCTTCGTGGTCCCTAATCGCGTTATGAACTCCCAGACGACACCTACGAGATGATCCCCGACAACCCCGGCATATGTTGGTTCCTTCAGGAACATTTTCAAAACGCGAACAGAATTGTGCAGCGGATGAAATATTCCGGTGGTACATTTTCAGGTTGGAAGTCAATTGTCTGTGCCTAGAGTTGAGCTCACAGGTATTTATTGAAGTCTGGACCACCTGGCGGGAATTCAACACCGCAAGAGTCTTTGGCGTTGGTCGCCCCGGGAGCACCCACGGGTGACCCCATCCGCGTCCTCCATGGTTCACGGGTCACCCGTCCCACCAGAGTGCACAAATTTATACGCAGTCTCAATGCACAAACTCGAGTGTTGCACGGACTACTCCGCCCCGGCTTCAGCTGACAAATGATCTCAGTAAGAGCGGCGGACCCTCATCCTTGTTCTACCTGAACCGATTCCGGCAGACCTTGCACGCACCCGCTCTTCTCTCTAGATAATCTTGTCCGGTATCTGTGTCTCACTGGAAGATGACCGCTAACTTTATTGTTTACCATTTGGCATGTATTAAAGAGGTCTTGAATCCGGTGTTCTCTTTCGTTTCTATGCCGCCCCATTGTTGATCTGGAAATTAATTTCGCCGCTCCGGCCTTCTAGTGTCTTCGTGACTTAAAGGATGTGCCGAACAAATGAAATCCGCGGTCGCGGTCCAAAATGTCGGCATCATGACAATCATTCTTGTGAAAGTGGTGTCATTCGCGCGAGGGGGAAGGGGTCATGAGAGTGCCCCGGGGGTGACTCTTTCGACACCAACTAAATCAAGGCCAAATAAAATCAACCAGTTCTTTTGTATACCACAGCGAGTTTCTGCTTCCACTTTTCAGGGCTGCTTTAGATTACTGTGCACAAGTAATCTGGACCCGCAGGTGATCCTTATAGCACGGGGTGAACATGTCTGCAGTGATATCCTGACCCGCGGAGGTTCTAGACGATGAAAATATGGAATTAACTGTCAACTGAGAGGGGACTGGACATCGAAAACATGCACATAGGGTGTCAAGTGACTGCAGAGAGCCGGTAGAGTGACCCGCGGGTCAACCTTAGGTCAACCTGCTGGTCACGCGAGAGTGCCCCGGGTGTGGCCCTTTCAATACCGAGGGCAAAGAATTTCCACGGTATACAGGTTCGGACCAGCTCATTTTTACATGAAAGCGACTTTATTCTTCACCCTTTAAGGTGGTTGCTTTTGATTTCTGTACACAATCCGCGGGTGATTCTCTTAGCGCACGGCGAACATCATGTCTGCGGCGAGGATTTCAGTGCGAATCATCAGTCGTGGAAGGTTTTTTTTACATCAGGGAAACAAGTCCAGGGGCGGTGCGGTGCTTCCTGCCTCGACCTTGTTGTATGTGCCATCACGAAGTGCTGATACAGTATCCGGTGTTCTCGGCCGAACCATCGCTCTTTTTGTGTCTATTTATAGATTAATCCTGGGCTTTCATTTTCAATGCGCCCGCATTCAAGCTGCAGGGAAATACATCTGCAAACCCAGTTTTAACCGAAGCATGGTGTTCAGAGTGGGAGATTGCACATTAGGTCTGAGAGTACGACTGATGCCCGGGAGTGACACCCGGGTGACCCGTAGGGACACCGGGCCGCAGGCCAATTTTAGGCCCACTATCCCGGGAGCACTCGATGGTAGTCACGGTACAGCAGCCTTCCGGCTCAAGTCAGAAGGGATAGGGGATAGAATGGGTTGCAGAAGGGTAGGTGTGTGTAATATACAGACAATATTCAACTGCATTATATTTATTCTTGGGGTGGGAGCGGTTCCTGTTAGTGGGTGACCTGCGGTCTGGGTCTCTGATTTAATGATCACCTTTCAGGGTGGATCGGGAACTCAATCCTGAGCTGACGACATTTTGGAAGGGTTACGCCCAGGAGTCTTTCAGGTGAGTGACTGCGGGTTGACCTGCACGCCGGGAAATTTCGGGTTTGGAAGTTTCATTTGGAAACACCTTGCCCACTGTTTCATTCGAGACAGCGCCGTATTAGTACAATTACGTGACCTAGGTCACCTAACCCCCTGGCAATTGTATACAATTGCGTAAGCAGAACATCAGGCCCCAGTTATACCTCGGCCACCACGAAATAGTGACACCACCCCAGATGTGAGTCCCGAGTTGATTTTTGAGGCTTCACAGGTTAATTTCAGCGACGCGGAACTGATCAACGTAGCCCGAGAGTGACACCCAGGTGGACGTGCGGGTCGCCCGCGTGCCAGCCGAGGGTGACACTGCAGTACCGAAGTTCATACTTGGATCAAGTTCAGAGGAAAAAACGAGTTTGGAATGGCTACTGTCATATGCCTGGGTGATTGGAATCGCCTGCGCCGCACAGGCTGTAAGCGGGGCCGAAATGAGCGCACATTTCACGGATCGCTATAATCTTATTGTTTGCTGGGCTCGTAACTGACGTGTCAAGCGAAAGGCGATTTTTGCCCTCCGGGCTTCTCGGCTGAACCACATCTTTTTGTTTTTAATAATAGCACTCATCCAACAAGTACTTTCGAGAAGCCTGCGGGAGTCGCTCTGCATTTGAAGGATGAAAGGACATAAAGTGCAGATAATACAGACCCGGACTTCTGTTTTATCCCGATCGATTGTTGACTCGTTCCACTGAACCCGGAGTGACACCCGCCCCGCGGTTGCGGGACATCCGCCTGAATGTAGTGAAGCGTTTTGAAACCTTCCCCACTGAATTGCATAGTTGACGGGGTTGAAACACCCTAAATTGGGGGGGGCGAAGGTGTTTGTTTCTCCTTGGATTCAATCCACCTCTTGAATGCTGCTCTCTGCGAAACTAACCTTGAGGTTAATTGTTTTTTTGGATGTCTATCAGGTACCTCAACATTTTCGTCGCGAATCCGATTCCCACTCATGCCGACAGTAGTATGTCTCTACTTAATAAAGCACCGAATTTTGCTGGCTGTCATGGTTAATGGTGAGCCGATATTTGCGGTCCAGACTCTTCTGTAGCTCCAACTCCCGGCACTTCACCACTTGGAGAGTACCGCCCATAGTACATTCTGTGCACGAGTTGCGCGCAAGCCATGATCAGGTTTAAATGAACACATCCCATCACACGCAGCAGCCACGTTTAGCATCTCTTTTTAGGAGGGACAAGACCGCGGGTGACACCCGGGTGAACCTCGGGTGAGTTCAACTTCGTTTCCTGGTGTCCCGATTTTTTTCTCTATCTGTTTCTACAATGAATAAAAGATGGGTACAGTTTCAGTTATAACTTGCAAACGCGCCGATGAGTACTTCCTGTCTAGTTCTTATAATTTTCAAAGGATATGTCAAGCTTACGGGTCTGCTGCGGTAGAGAGTATTCAACCGAATCTTATTGCCTGTGTCAAGGATGTGCTTGGAAATCCGGCCTGCTCGGCCGAATCATAGCCTCCTGTTTCTATGAATGGATTTTTGTGGCCAGACCTCTGAGCTGAACAATATATTCAATATGCTTCGCATTTGACTCCGGGCCGCCTAGAGTCACCTGTGGATGACCCCCGGGTGACCCGTTCCTCGGAGAATACAGCCCTTTCGTGTCACACAACTGACTGAAGTCAATTCAATGTTTTTGCATTTTTGCAAACAGCTGCTCGCGCTCTCGGGTATGGAGAGAAGCTCGGCGGGTCATTCGCGGGTCACCCGCATTCAGTTTGGTAGTGCTGAAGCGTACAGCTTCCGCCGGAGGTAGGCCGAGGCATTGTTCGGTATGGTTTCTGTGGCGCGGTTTACACCTACAAATGTATTCCTGTCTTGGGGCGGGTGATCCTGGCGTGATCTGTTAACCGGCAGGAACGAGTCAATCTACTTCTTGGGCCATTCAGCTCCTTAAGGTATTCATTCCCTGTTGTCAATTTTTGAGTTAAATCCAGTTCGCCAACGAGCTTATTGTCTTCCCAATATTTTTATTGTTAACTACTTACGTGTACCAAGGAAAAAAGCATTGTTAATCTCCGGCCTTCTCGGCTGAACCACACCTCTGGATTATTTGTGTCTATCAATATGGGCCGTCCACATGACTTCCAAGAAACCGTATGCATGCGTCGATATGTATTATGTTGTTCATTCCGTCCTTCGTGAGAGTGAGGTTGGGTAGTACTTGTGTCCAGGGATGTCTCCCACGCTCCATCTAATTCCGGTGCGTAAGGTTTGAAGTATATTGAAATTGTTCTAAGCTGCTTGGTTGGAGCTCGAAGAATACACAATTGAAATCCTTACTTTTAAACTCGTAGGTACATACAGTGCATTCTCCACCTTACCTGTTGAGATGGACAGGACTCTTGTTCGACTTGTGGCATTGTTTCGCAACACCTGCAAATTTGGTTGGTCCGACCACGCATTGATAGTTTGATTCTGGGTAGACCTGCCAATGATGATGACATGCATGTTAAGTCACTTCAGGGTTTTCCTAGAAATGGAATCAGAGCTCAGAAAGCGAATGTTCAACTGTTCTGCTCACGAGTCTTCAATTGAGCCTTTGTTATTATTGATTATCTTTCCCTTTGTCCAACCAGATAATGTTCCCCAATAATCAATTGCCGTGATGGAGTTCTGCTTTACCAGGAAATTTGGTTCAATTCTACTCGGCTCATTTTGTGATCCATTCTCAATCGGGTCACGGGTGACACGGGGATCACTCCCGGGTTAATCCTCGAGTGACACCAGGGTCAACCTAGGGTCACCCGCGGGATACTTTCAGCGTTTCTGAAGTTGCCGGCACGTAAGTCGCGAACAATAAGCATGTCAGACAATAATATTATGGTGATCCATGAGCTGTGCGCGCATGGGCGGAGGCTTCGGCCCCACCCTCAGCCTAGTCAAAAATTCGGAACAAGACTGGTTAAGGACTCGACTGATAAAAACAATGTGCAAGGTGACCAATGGTGTGTCGCTGAAACGGTGCACTCGGGTGCAGCTGTGAAATCGAAAACTATGCTAAAGAGCGAGTGAAAGCGAGCGAACTCAACCAACACTAAACAACTCAAAAACACTAATCAAATCTCAACAACTCAATACCAAATGTCTCGTGTTTGTGTTCGGGGAGGGAGGGCAGGTGTATCGCCCTTCAAGATAATGGAGTACTTCAAATCAAGGTTTTGTTTCACGGGCAATAGCTGAGGCGGGATGACCACTTTCAACGGAAATGCACTTTTTGGGACTTCAATACTCAGGCCAGATAGGCACTAAGTTAATCAATTCAACTGGAGATTGGGACTAGCTTTCTTCTTCGGAGGGGTACTCAACGAAAGACACGGCACTCAAACAAGGTCTAGCCTGGAGGGGTACTCAACAGGGGACTGATTGTAGGGTTTAGTGGGACTCGGAGGGGTACTCAACGAAGTCGGATTCTGGGATTCACTTCAAGATGGCGACTCGGAGGGGTACTCAACGAGAGGCTTAAGTTCTTATTACGGGCAACCCAAAATCAAAATATCAAGTCAAATCAATATCAATTCCAGTCTACTTCGTAACCCACAAAAGGGGGGGGGAAAGTCTACTACTGTTACAAGCGTAATTCTACTGCTTTTATACAACTTTGGATTACAAACGGAGATAAATGTGAAACCGGAGCTCTGAATCCACCGAGGCCGCCAGGCTTGGCAGGCCGCCTGCAACCAATGGTGGTTGAGTTATTCGTCTATCGTGGGTATAGTGTGCATGGCAACGGGTCTGGCCGCCGGCTTGGTATCATTCTCATCAAGATGGCGTGCGCCCTTTGGTCAGGCCGCCTGACTCAGGACTGCTCTCAAAACCGCCCAGGAATCAGGCCGCCCCGTACCTATCCAGTCGCACAGGACCTATGGACCGTGCTTTGCTGGTATTCTGTTGTAGGAAGGTAGCGGGATGAGGCCGCCTGGACTGAATCCCTTATTCTTATCCTTTATAGCAGGTTCAACTGCCAGGCGGGCTGGGTCTCAACCGTGTTATCCGGGCCCGGAGGCTAGCCGCCTGGTAAGTCATCCCTATAACATCATCTCTAATCAGTCTCGGTTTCTCTAACGTGTCCAGCCGGGCTGGCTGTACTTGTAATCTAATCTCTGTCCCGTTTTGTTCCGTGGGTCCATAATGGGTCAAGCCGGCCTGATAACCAACTCAAACACTCAAGGTAGTTCCTCTTGTTTAACCTCCAGCACACAAGAAGCCGGCTGTCAACTGGCTCCCAGCGCCCAACGGTATGCATAATATCCTGAGTCGGACCCCGTTAAGGACCCTTCTTAGTTACTATGTCGTGTTGTCCCGATGGCTTTCGGCCTTCAAAGGTCTAATGTACCATTCCGAGGAGAATGTACATTCTGATACTAAGCCTCACTTATGAGAATGGTAAGTCAATGAAATGAATGAAAAATAGCATTTTCATGCGTGCTTTGTGCATGCCTTATCATCGCTGTAAAGACCAAAAATTGACAGGTCCACCATCGTTAGATCCCACGCGCGGGGGACCTCTTGTGGGTCACTCCACCGGTACAACTGACGTTATTCAGCCCATCACTGTGTGACCTCTCTAACATCGAAACACCTAGTCTTTTCCGCCACTGTCATAATTTACTCTCTGCCTCGGTACTCCGTCCGGATTTATCGGCGGCTCACCCGGGAGTCACCTCCGGGTTACTTCAGGTGCATGGTGCACCATTTCTCAACATACAGGTGTATATGTTTCCGTACAGCGACAGAACCTGAACGTGGTGAAGCAGTCCGAAACTTCACTGATACCTTGGGTGCTGGGAAGCACTCGGGCTCGATCATTGGGTGGGTCACCCCAGGTTCACCCGTAGGCTCGTCACCAGGATGCCAAACGTGGCATGCCTTACAGCATTCCGTGAAAAACAGGCATCATACCCATCTCTGAAATATTTGGAGGTCTGCTGTTGGAACGATGCACCGGTCAAAGTATGCCCACAAGTTCTTCGTGCCTTTGTGCATGTAGAGCGGGTTCAGAATATTTACCTCAGGGTAATTATAGATCCTTGATTGAACCGACTAAATACGGAAGCTTCAACTCGGCATCTTGATTTCCTCACTCTACTGTAGTATTTCGACCGGGTGTTCAGGTGACGGGTGACGGTCGTCCGTGAACTGAACACTTGGAGGCTGGTGACGGTGACAATGCAATTTTCTGGCCCAAATAGGCCAAAATAAATCTCCGGCAATCGCCGGTCTGCCTTTTAAGGTAATTTATGATGCTATTTGTCATCGTGAACACCTTATCCAGTGAACACTTGCAGTGACGCGTGACCCCTAGTGAACACTCGGTCGAAATACTACAGTATTCGAATTGTGGATCTGTTCAATGGGTCCCGGTTTATGGTGAGCCGTCAATGTCAATATCAAGACGCACCGATGTCCGACGTTCGCATCTAGTTTCAGGAGGGATAAGACCGTGGGTGACACCCGGGTGAACCTCGGGTTAGTTCAACTTCGTTTCCCAGCGCCCCAATTTTTATGCTACATATTTCTTCAATGTGTACGTGTTCATGCGGAGTGAACAGTGGGTTCAGTTTCAGTTTCAACCTGTAGATGCGCTGATTAATACTACTTATTCGTGTTCTTGTTATTTTCCAAGGATATGTCAAGTTCATGTATGTAAAATGTACCATAAGGCCTTCCGTGCCTGCTCCGTGGGAGAAACATCCACTCGGAATTTATTGTCTGTGTCAAGAATGGGGCCAAATCATAAAGCTCTTATGTTTCTATTAATGGATTTTCGTGGCCAGACCTGTTCCAAGGAGCCAACAGCCAAGTTAAAGCTTGAGGGGCTTGGATTGTCCGGTGGCGTCGTATGACCCGGAAGTAGCAAACGGGCCAAGCGAGCCATGGAAGTTCAGATTTGTGTTTTTCTTTTTTTTCACAAAGAAAAAGAGTGCGGGTGAAAATAATGATGACTACCTCAGGAAGCAGGTATGTACCTCCATCATCGCAGTCCGTTCCGGCACCTGTGAGCTGAACAATATATTTAATATGCTTTGCATTTGACTCCGGGTCGCCGAGAGTCACCCACGGATGGCCCTCGGGTGACCCGTTCCTCGCAGAATACAAGTGTGTTCCCCCCTCTCGTGTTATAGTACTAAATGAAGTCAATCGCACATGTTTGTGGACACCTGCTCGACCCTTCTAAGCGCAGATATGTCCTGTTGTGGGGCACGGCAGACCTAGAATAACCTGTGCAGCGGGTCACTCGCGGATCACCCGCAATCAGTTTGGTGGTACTGAAGCGTACACCTTTGGGTCGGGTGATCCTGACGTGACCTGTTGAGTGCCAGGAACGAGTCAACTACTCCTTGGGTCCCTTCAGCTCCTTAAGGTATTCACCAATTTTTGAGTTGAATCCAGTTTGCAGGCAAGCTCGCAGTATTTTATTGTCTTCCCAATATTTCTTATTGTTAACTACCTACACGTACTTATGTGTCAAGAAAAAAAGCATTCTTAATCTCCGGCCTTCTCGGCTGAACCACACCTATTAATTGTGTCTATTAATATCAACCGCCCACAGGACTTCCAAGAAACCGTATGCATTGAGTTCTATTTTTACGCCTTCGGAATGAGTCTGTGCCCACCTCAGGTATTCCGTCCTCCGTGAGAGTAAGGTCGGGTAGTACTTGTGTCCAGGGAGGTTTCCTACTCCACTCAATTCTGGTCCGTAAGGTTCGAAATATATTGAAATTGTTGTAAGCTGCTTACAAGCTCGAAGGATTTACGATGGAAATGATTCCTTCAGAACTTGTAGTCACATACAGTTCATCCTTTGATTCATTTCGTTGAGCTGCACAGGACTCTTGTTCGCCTTGCGTCACTGTTTTGCGACACCCGTAAACTTGGTCGGTCCAACCACACATTGATAGTTTGATTCTGAATAAACCTGCCCGTGATGATCATATGCATATTAAATGACACTTGAGGGTTTCTCCAGAGGTAGTCCCGATCACTGGAATCAAAGCTCAGAAGTCAAGTGTTCAAGTGTTCTGCTCACAGGTCTTCAACTGAGCCCTTGGGATTATCGATTACCTCTCCCTTTGGCATCTTTCCAAGCAGATAAATGTTCCCCAATAATCAATCGCCACGGTGGAATTCCGCTTTACCAGAAAATCTGGATCCAACACGGCATAATACACCGTTCACTGTCGGATTTTATCTGCCCGGAAGATGCGCGGACTCGGGCTGCCTGCGAGCCCTTGAGGAAACGTTGACGGGGAGTAGCAAAACGTGATAAGTGATGCACTCTCGCCCTCCTCCAAACATCCTACAAAAAAAAAAAAAAAAAATCACCGTTCATTTTTCGATCATTTTCGGGTGACACGGGGATCACTCTCGGGTTGATCCTGGAGTGACACCAGGGTCAACCTGGGGTCACCCGCGGGCTAATTTCAGTGTTACTGAAGTTGCCGGCTTCAGATCCAGTTTCGGTATGTCCCGAAACGGCACCCGAAGTTGATGCCTCAAGGCA
Source organism: Mycena crocata (assembly GCA_029281795.1). Lineage (NCBI taxonomy): Eukaryota > Fungi > Basidiomycota > Agaricomycetes > Agaricales > Mycenaceae > Mycena > Mycena crocata. Next base: position 394,461 of record JARJCP010000017.1, on the reverse strand, counting down.
TGCCGGAGCCGCTGCCGAGTCTTTTGTTTTCAGCACCACATTCGGCATCGCCGATTCTTTTTGTTTCTGCGGCCCCGAATCGGACTCTGAAATCGCGAATTTCAGGAGCACAATCAGCGTCACCGCAACTGCTCCGGAAACCCAGGATCTCAGCCCCGCCGAATTCGCTCTTTATTCTCAAGACTTGAGGAGCACTTCCAGCACACCTGAAACTTTTGACTTCAGGTACGTTTTTAGCTGTACCGAATGCGTCGCTGACATTCATAGATTTAGGAACGTTCTCAGCTCCCCTGATTTATCTCATTTTCCGGTGTGTCACTGCAGTATCGCACACACTTCACTCAAGGGAGAGAAATGTTTGTCAAGGATATTCAAGTCCATCTGTCTCTTAGAATTGAGAGAAACGGCCGCGAGAATGGCGGAATAAGTGGCGCGTCCAAATCCGGACGTTCCCATGGGAGGGGGAGGCTCATTTCAAATTCGAGCAGTGGGTGTCATCGATTTCCGTTCCGCCTGCCTCTTGGAGTTGGAAATAACAAATAACGGCCGATCCGGCATAACGGCGGCACTGATCGGTCCAGCGCACGTGGCCGCCATGCGGAGAGCGTTCGGGATATAGAAAATCCAGTAATACACGCGGCACTGACAAGTCGGCCGATCGGCACCGACCGGCATTGGGGCATGTCGGAACCCACTGCCGGCCAGCGTGATTCCAACGGAAACCAGTGGCTAACACTGGAGGCCGCGGCGTCCGTCCGTTTCCAATGGAAACCACCGGATTCCACTGGCACTCATTTCCGCTGGAATCCACTGGAACCCACTGGATTCCACGGGACCTGCGGCGATGATAAATAGTATCCAGGTCACACAATATTTGGAACTTCAAGAACAGAGCTTGACATTTGGCTTGAAAAATCCAGTTGCTTCTCGTATTGTATGGGCGTGGAGTGAAGCGTATAGCATCTAAAAATCGACTCGACATCACATGGCGCCCTCTCAGTTCCGGAGAAAAGCCGAATTAAATTCGAGCACATTAACTGAGAGGTGAGATTTAGAGCTAGACCCATGAAATAGTTCAAGTTGGTGATACCACACTCGAATTTGCAAATCTCGGCGACTGGACCAACATCTGAGGTAAAACTACGGTACATATTCTGTTGCACGATTGGACATGTTACAGTACTCTTACATTACACTGAACAATAGGAGATCCTACAGAGCTAGATGTAAGGGGGGAGCAAGAACAAGTCTTTGCGATTACTGGCTCAGGCTCATACGCTTGTGTTGAATGTTGGTTGAATGTCCACTCTTTTTCTCAAAGCCGGAGGAGGTTCCCACGGTTCAATTTACTGTACTATTTCGACCATTTCTTCAGTGACGGGTGACACCCGATTTTTTTTGATGTATTCGCTCTGCCTGTTCTTGTGCACCCTTGGCATCTACTGTACTATTTCGACCGTTTCTTCGCTATTTTTAGATTTTGGTCGACCAAAGAGACCGATGAATTTCCTTTTGAATTAAGGCGTTTTTTGAGCACCTTGGGGTCTCGGCATCCAGCAGGATTCAACGATCTCCGGTGAGATCCAGTGGAATTCGACGACTTAACACGCCGGCAGATGCCGCTGGTGATTGGCGGACTCCGGTGGGCCCGTTGGTACACAATGGGAAACAATGTCCATCAGCTTCCGCCGGCCACCGATAATCATCGGCGGCCACCGGCGGCCGCCAATGGACTTTCCAGTGGCGGGTCTGTCTCGGTAACCCAGACGTTCGGTGACACTCAGAATCCCCCACAGCCAACCGGACCGCTTGATCCGTGATTGACAGTCGGAGATTCAAAAACAAGTGCAGGAGTGTCACCCGAGATCTCTGCACTTCTTTTTGAATCTCCGACTGTCAATCACGGATCACACCGGAACGGCTGGGTTACCGAGACAGGTGGCGGGTATATTACTCAGAAAATCTGGCATCAATTGTCTGGCGGAAGTGATCGCCAGACAATCGGCCAGACAATCGGCATGATCGCGAGAACTGAGACGGTAGGGTAACACATGCAAACAAAGGGCTCGCGGCAATTTTGTGACGCCACCGAGACGCGTTGGGGAAGGACCCACGACGCGTCATTCGCACCGATAATGACTTCTATACGTTTCCGCAGCCTTTTCTGTATCATAAGAGTGGGTGACTTTCCATAAGCATAGAATATTCCAAAGGAATTTCCGAAGGGTGCCAATGATCTCGGAAGCCTTTATCTACGCTGGGATGTGGGATGTAAGCCCACGATTCTGGCAAACACGACTTCTGTAAATAGTGCTTCAGTAGAAAGAAGCTGATAGTACGGTGAAGTCGCGTCGAGCTCGTATGTTGAATGTTTTCGCTGTCCTCACTGAAGAACCAGATGGGTTGGCGCTAAGAGTGGGCGAGTAGATGGTGATGCCCGATGGAAACGTTGCCCCGGAGACTCCGAGAAACCAAATATGAAGTCTGAGAACGGAGTTACTCCGCGTTATGAGGCATGGGCAGTTTACACGTACAGGTTTACTGGTCAGATATTTCAAGAGGGTTCTCGCATTCATCGGGGGAGTCAAGTCTTGACCTGAGCCGGAGATGGTTAGAGTTAGAGAAGAGACGTTTGCTGTGCGGTGATGGTATCACAGTGGTCAATCGCTTATTTTCTGTTCAAATATTGCAGACTGTTCAAGACTGTTCAATAATTAATGCTTGGTTCTTGAAAAAAGCGGAATACTGTCGACCTGATAGCACAATGGTTAGCGTGTCTGCTTCAATTAGCGAGGCAACACCTTCAATTGCCACTTATACGCTGGTTTTACTTCGTAACTTACAGCGGACGCACAACTAACTATAGGTCATGAATGGGTTACCTGGGTGGGAACATACAGGATATATACCTCCTGAGAAACGCGAATAAACGCTACCGAAGTAAGTGAGAGTGGGATGCGAATAATTATTTAATGGGCGCCTGCCTCGAAAAACTACGCGAGATGAGACGAATAAACTACGAGAGATAGGTAGGGAACACGAGAAGAACAATCAGTAATACACGGGTAGGTGGACTCGAGTCGGCGAGGAGTAGAAGAGGAGGGAGGAGTCGATAATAAAACATACATATGCACGAGCCCAACGCTCATACCCAATCAGATACACAGGACTCGGCTTCTTCTCCATAGCTCTCCCCTTCTCAGCCCTCTCGCCCCCATGGCCAGTTGCTGGGCATCACCATCGCGATCTTGCATCACATATGATATCCCCATTCGGTCCTGACCTGGCCACTCGCTCGTTCTTCCTCCCACTCTTTCTAACGCTCTTGTAGATGGCCGCCGATGGGTATCTATACATACTCGCAGCGCCTACCCCTTGGACCCCCCCAACGGCAGACTCCCAATCACGTTGTACGTCTTCCCCGGCGTGGACGCGCGCGCGAGGGGCGGGCTGGGTGGCGCGCGGGGAGTGGGGTAGTAGAGGTGAGAGGGTGATGAGGGAGGAACGATGGGGGAACGGCCGGACGAGGCGGACATGTGCATGTCAGGGCGGAACCAGAATCGGCGGTGGGTGTGGACACGTTGGCGGTCGGGGTTTGTCGATGTGCACCACATCGAGCGGGCGGCGGGCGGGCAAGGATCGGACGTCGACGTATCGTATCGTGTCGGCGGTGGGTGCGGGAGGAGAACATGCGAGGGTGGAAAGCGAAGAAGAATAAAAAGTAAGGAAGTTTCAAGCCATGAGTACAATCCTTCCCAGCAGGACAGCGCAGGCCACTCACTCCATATCGAAATGCGTCCCGCGCTTTGGGTCCGCGCGCCGCTTCTCGATCGCTTTCTTGACCTGCGGGAGGAAGGAGGTGAGCACGCGGTCAAGTGTGAGATAGATATGACGAATGTCATAGAGGAAGGGTATGAGTGGGCATGAAGAAAGGCGGCCATTGGATGCATACGCCGCGACAGGAAAGTGTGCGGGCGGTGGCGCCAGTCTCGATCTCTCTGTTGAAGGACGACGCAGAGCAGTCACTCTATCGGAGAGCGAGGCTCTCTCAGACCTCGGGACACGCGCTCTTCCATTCGCTCTCTCCACATCCAGACCTCGTGCACGAGGGGCGGTTGTTATTGAACGTCCCCACAGCAGCTCCTCGCGACTCTCATCCATAAGTCTCCCGACTCTCTCCTCCCACGTCCGGACCTTGTGAACGCGAGGCTAGCAGGGCCAGCACTCTCGCTCTCCGGGCGCCGCTCCCCAGAATCTCCTCCATACACTCATCGCTTCCTCACCCTTCCGCTCCCCGCTCCGTATGGGAGTGAAGCGAAAGGCGACTCTCTCCTGCGAGGACGGAACCGCAAAAACAGAAAGAGAGAGAAAAATGTCTCCTTCTCCGCTCTCGCAGTGAGCCCACGTGGCTGCCACGTCTCCTCTCCCCACCGGCACACTCCCTCTCCCCCCACTCCAAGTCTCGAAAGTAGAAAAACGGAAAACACACACCTTCCGCTCCGGCCTGACCACAATAATCGGCACCGGGCTGTGCGTCAAGCAGTACTTGCTCACGCTCCCGATCCCGCCCTTGCCCATCATCGTCATTCCTGTGATATACCGATTAGTATTTTCATTATACGGGCAATAATATGAGTAGGATAGAAAGAGTAGAGGCAAGGAAATAAGTCGCGATAACGAGCGAATGCTAGCGACAGCCGGCACCGTGAGGCCGGAGGCGCACGAGAGGCAGGACAGGCAAGATGAGATACCTGGCCCATCCAGTCTCGATGCGTGAAGGGAAGGGGTGGACTCGTCGCATACGCGTAGAAACGAGCACGACACATTGTCTAGCCGCCAATCACGGCGCACCGCCCGAAGCCATCGACGCGCTTCACGGGCTCGCCGTGAACTGGTGGGGTAATGGAGCCCACCCGGAGCAACCACCGGGCCTCAAAGACCTAGCAAGCGCAAAGAAGGAGCTTGCAGTAGCCCGCACCTCCTGTGAGCGGTGACGACTTCGCAAGATAAAGAGGTCGCAGACGCCACACAGCATTAATCACTGCAGCGCGAATCATGAATCGCTGGGCGTATTATGCCTACAGTGGCTGGTGTTCTCCACCACCTCTGCGACCTCTGGCAAGACCCTCACCACAGACGATGTGAAACGCCCCGAGCGCGATAGATGCCACGAGCGCAACATTCTCCACCGGCTCGTGGACGCAGGAGTGCCGCAGACGACGCCAGCCCTCCATCGGCTCGTCGGCTGCGCCGCAAAGTCCTCCCCATTCACCATCCCCCGCCCGCGCAGAAAACCGAGGTATTGTTTCCGGCGCGGGCACTGGCACGGATGAAAAAGCTGTCCTGCCCTTCGTTGAGGCGCGAAATTAAAATCTTCGCGAATCCCCGCCACTCGAGCTCCATAAATATATAAACCACTTACCCTGCCACGCTTTCTTCCCCCGCGTGCCGACCACTACCGAGTCGGGGCGGTAGAGCGCGATAAGGCGGTCCAGCGTCGCGGTGATACGGCCGGGGATGTATTCGAGGATGAGAGAGAGCTGCGCGGTTTATGGATTCAATGGATAGATAGACCTGAATGAGAAAGCCACACACCTTGCGGTCAGGATCATACTCGACGCTCTTCTCCTGGATCTGCAGCATCAGTTGTTTTGCCTCCTCGCGGACGGAATCGTGGTCTTTCTCTATCAGTTATTCATTGATTGCCATTCAAGTGCACATAAGTTGCACACTCACCAAAAACATCCTCATCCACCCCCCGACACACAATCAACTCATCCCCATCCTGCACCAGCGCCTCCAAACTCCAATCCAGCGCCTCCCTCCCACTCTCATCCGGCCCCGCCGCGCACAAAAACACTCGCGTGCTCCTGCTCCTTGCGTACCCCGCGCTCTTCACCTGCAGCGTGAAGCTGAACATCGACGCCACGGGGTTCTCGAACGTGTCGAACGAGACTTTCGGGGTGTAGCCACCGCTTGGGGATACGACACCTAGTCCATGGACAGAGGTTGAGAGGACTGCAGATGGCAGCGATATCTCTCCTGGGGCTGGCGAAGGTGGGGGAAAAGGGGAAGGAGAAGTGGAGGAAGAAGGCGAGGCGAGAACGGGGGAGATGAGGGAGGTTGGGGAGGATGAGCGGCGGGAAAGCGGCGGGGAGGTAGTCCGCTTCAGCGCTGAGCGCAGACCAATGGATTCGCGGTACTGGGAGTACAGCGGCGGCGTGTGCAGTGGCTCGGAGGACATCGTTGAGGAAGAGGTGTATCAGATTTCCTTTCTCGGCGATGGGCGTTCGCTTGGCGAGGATGCTGTGCACGGTCTGGGCTCCGGGTTCGGCCGTTTGTCTCCGAATCTTCCCGCCTCGCATGCGACATGCTGCACTCTTGGCTACACTACAATCCGGCTCAGATTTCAACCAAGTTCGATTTATTGTCGGTGTTTCTGTTGTCCTGCTGGATTGAAATTAATGGATGGGTATTGGATCTGCAGGTTGAACATCCACATGGTTGAACAATTTGAACTTTAACTTCTACAGCTCTTACTCTGTACTCGTTCATGGCACCTACCGCAGGAATAAAATGAAGTCTTGAATGGATTAAAAAAGAATGTAATGGTTCCTCATGAGTCATGACCCGACCCCGAATCGAACGGGGGTTTTCTGCTTAACTATGATGATTTTGTTCCTACAAGAAGCGGACGCACTAGCCACTGTGCTATCAGGTCAACGTTATTTTACTGTCTGCGAGATTTAAGTGCGTTAGCTCAAGCAGTCTGCAATATTCTAAAAAAATGCCGAGTCGTGATGATCCTATCACACGACGAAAGCCTCATGCTTTCGACTCTCATCATCTCTGGCTCAAGCTCGGCGCCCAGGTCTTTACTTCTTCTTCGATGATGGGAGTCTCGCCTCAACTTCCGCGCCCAGATTTTATTTGGCTGAACCTTCGGAGGGACTGCGGTCAGGTCCACGTTAATCTTTTGAATTTTCGTCAGCAATGCGGACCGAGTTGTTCACCGTTTTGCGTTTCTGCACTTTTCTGCACCACGAGGGCACCACGAGGGCACCACGTGTTGTCAATCTACCTCGACAGGAAATCGTATGATGGTGGGTGGGCCGCTTCCAGAGACAAGACCCGTTGAAAGAAACACTCCTCGCCACTCAGTGTTACTCATGTCTCGGTCCATATAAGAAGTTACAATTTTCGCTGGAATATACTCAACGCTGATCATAGCTAAGCTAATTCAAGTCCCTGTCTCATCTCTCTTTACGCATGTACAGCTTCCAACTTAACTCAAACCCGGAAGCGTTTTATCGCTGGATCGTTCAACTTCAGGCACCGCCAAGTTCTGGCAACGGGGGATGATTTATATTCCGGGCGCTCTCGTTCGATGGGCTCTGCATACGAACCAAACCTTCTGGTGCTTACACTGGCGCCGGTAGGGACCTTGGTCGCATGACCCAATAGCTGTTGCTCTGTACTGTATACATGTATACAAAATTTTCCACAAGTTCTCCTTCTGCGATGCGCATCATAAGCAACGTTGATGTTCGAGTCCGAACAGTGTGTACTCCCAGCACCGAATATCTGACAGAAGGGGTGATAATCAGCGAGCATCCCCTGATACATAACCACATTGCACGTTATGCAGGCCAGAGTTGCCGAATTTCTATTCGGATTGCATCCGTGCATTTGCTCAAGTCCTCTGAAAGACGGGGGTCCAGGAAACCGGGCAATTGTTAGGTAGGTGTGTTGAAATATTTGTTCTGTGAGTCCTTTTCCATATGTATTCTCTGGATTCGGCCGAGATTCCAGTGTATCTGTCTGCCTCGGGTTGAAATTTGTACTGCGAACTAACGACTTTCGATTTTTCGGCTGCGCTGGACACTCTGTAAAACAAGGCGCAACTGCAATTGAAATTGTCTGTTCTGTACTTTTGTGTCCATCTCTGCGGTCTCAGCTGCGGGAAAGCTCGATATCTGATTTTGCTTTGCTCCCCTCGGCTTGTTAAGCTAAACTCTTCTCTGCTCCCATCGCGTTCTGTTTGATGCCACTCATTCCCTTCGCTCGGTCTCCTCGAGTCAAATAACCCGAGGGGATGTGTCAGTACGCGGTGTTGGGAAGTCGCGAGATGGCCGATCACTGAACTTTCGCACGGTTGAAAACACCCGCCGTTATCTTCTCGTTCCGTTTCTCACTGTGAAGGCGTACACCAGTCTAAGTGCATCGCGAGTCGGGCGCAATGATTTAATTTTAGTGAGGATATCGTTCCTCCACTCCTAATCATGCAGATCCCATCCGTCTTTTTTGCCTGTCCCTGCCGTTGAAATGTCTGAACGTTTTCCTTCATTGTTCTCAACTATGCTCTCGGAATGGGTTTTGTTTTCCATAGAACTCTCACGGAACTTTGCAGTCAATACTAGCAGTATTACTAATCACCCGGAGGCCCATGAAGTATAAGTTGCACGCCACAATGTGAATCATATTCCTGAATCTATGTACAAGCGCGTAGATTCTTTTTTTTTTGACCCCATACATAAACATTAACGCCACCCGGTCTGTTCCTTCCACCGGTCAAATGAATGGACAATAAAGTCTGCGGTTTCTTTGAGGTCCGGCTCCCAAGGGTTTCGCCGGTTCAAAGGATCCTTTTTGTCCCAAGGATCGTATTGGAACCGAGTTATCAAGTCGACGGGACGATCCGCGAATGTCTAAAACATTTGTGAGCGAAAGAAAAAAACTGCCCGATGGTGAATACACACCTCGAGCCATTGTGTGATGTTGTACAGCTCAAGTTTAACCTTATAGAAAGTCCATCAGGTTCCATGAGATGTACGGTTCTGGAACAGCCATCACTCACCGTAAATGTACGAGATGTTATTTGAGCTCTGCTAATTTGACGAAGCTCGTTTAAAAGGTCGGATGAAGCTGGACATGATCTCAAAATAGTACTCCAGTCACCAGGTGCGCTGAATTGGTGATAATAGTAGTAAAGCATAATTAGTCAAAGGAAGACTCACCGGCTTTCATTAGGCAGGAGATGAATGTTGCTTTTAATACACCGCAAGCAGTGTTTAGCCATGTTCTCCAGGGTTCGGTCAGGGTAAAGCTCTCGCACGTTGGTTGGGTGTGAGACTGATGTAACGAGCTGTTTCAGTGCCTTTTCATCTTCTTGAATCATTTCGCGTAGAGGGCAGATGGCGAGCCTCAGTTCCTCCCATGAGTAATCTAGCGCCAGACGAATTTCGAACAAAGTGGCAAAAAAGTTGCCGGTAATGAGAAGTCGGTATGCATGGATGATCCTAGTCAGTTGTGGCGAGGTTTCGAACACCCGCAGGATGCCTTGCATCTCCTTTTCGTTGTCCCTGGCTTCCCTAGCGGCCTCGGCACAGATGTTATCAAACACAGCCATAAGATGATAGTCTTCCCATTGTTGAATCAAATCCTCCGGCGACTGCTGGGCCTGCCACATTCATATGTATGAAGCTAGTCACCTCAACCAAAGCGAATAACGTGCCTTCAACCAGTCAAGGATGGTGTCTGCTGTTCTTCGGGGTGCGTCTGAGCCATTTCCTCTGAGGTAAAAGATGAAATCGAGGTTGACACCAGGGAGTTGTCCAATTAGATTTGGCGACAGTTGAGTCGATGTTAGAAATTCAAGATCAAGTGGCCTATGGATATAATCTTTTTAAGTGTGCTTCGGTTGAATGCGGACGATTTACCAAGCTACATGGTCAATAGCAGACACAATTCGACCGTTCGGGGTCTTGTCGGAGAATGCTCTGACCATGTCGCATGCGAGATTCTGGCGCTGAAGATCGCTGAAGTGGAATTTAGTTGAGCGTGAGGAGCTCATGAGGAAATCGAGGAAAGATGCATGATGGACGGCGATGCCAGTGGCGCCGTGGTTCTCGCCCTCATCGTCACTGTCGTGCTCGTCGTGCTTGCTGTTGTGCTCGTCGTGCGACTCTGAAGGTACAGCTATCACGGAATGCAATCTACGCAATGTCAAATCGATATCTCCAGGGTCCAGCTGAAGAAGCTGTCCGATCTTCGCCGGCGAAAGATTAAGCTGGGCGGCAATAACGGACAGAATACGCAGAAGCCGAGGCCGAGCTCGAAGAGGAACAGTATTCAGAATTTGCGTGTACAACTGGTCCAGTGGAGCAAGGGGTGATTCAACACCGGGTTCCTCCCTGCCCATGACAATCGCGAGACTTTCCTTTGGATTGAAATCTTTGTTGTCGACGAATTTGACGACCGTGGCAGCGTAGATAAAATATCCGGATGATTTGTCAACAAGGTAGTCAACAACTTCTTCCGCCGGCCAAGGACTAAGAACTGAGACCATGGATTTGTGGGCCCCGCGAATCCATTCAAACTCGTCAAGGAGATATTTTCGAACGTCATCGAATGACTGCTCAACATTCACGTCGTAGCGTCCTTTTAAAGCAGGCTCGTCTCGAAAGATCTTCTCGATATGTGGTTCTGGTCTGCTCGCGATGAGAAAGCGAAGGGGAGCTTGTGATTGAACAGCGTGTCCAATGGAACGCAGTAGCTCCTGCTGAAGTTCTTCCCCTTCACATTCGTCAAGGCCGTCGATGATAATCATCAAGACGCGACTCGGAGTAACAGTGATTTCCCGAGTCGGTTCGATTACAAGCTTCTCAAGCTGTGCCGAGGGAGATTCGTCGACAATGGCTGGATCACTTCCGACGCGTGTGCCAATAACATGCTTGAGCTCCGGCGAGACACGGGTAAGCTGATAGGCAATGGTGGGAAACAGCTTCATGCCGCGGCCACGAGACGGATCCCCTCTTTTGAAAAAGAAACTGCCACCGAGGCGTCCGTCTGATTCGAGCACTTCACAAAGGGACTGTGCGATGGCAGACTTCCCCGCACCAGCAGGTGCGTGCAGCCAACAAACACCTGTGCTTGTATCGTCGGTGGAACACCAATCACGAAGATTTGCGAGCATCTCCGTCCTTGTTTCTGCGTGGCAGCGCGGCGGGGAGAATCTTTCTCCCGAGTCATGGGCAGCGTCGTTAGCTGCCGCTTGATACAGAATAGAGAGGGCTAAACCGCTCGTGAGCAAAACGGCCAGAACGACCAGAACGGAGTATGACTAGCCCGAATCAACCTGACGCCGTATTTGATCAACTCGCGAGAATTTACGTTACCCAGGGCAGCGACGTACTTTCAAACGATTAACCTCTCCTTCGAGGGCTAATATAGTATCGCGCTGAGAAGTCTTTAGCGATGTTGGTATATATATCCGCGCAAGCTTACGTGGAATTTGTTGAGATGTCCGTCAATTCTCTTGACGGTAGCCTCAATAGTCTTGGTGTCATCGTCACTTTCTAAAATCTTCCTAGGAGTGCCACGTTTCAGCAGGACATCAAGGCGGTTCATTTCTTGCTGTAGAAGCCTGAAGATTTCGTTCTTAGGCTCCGCCGGCCCGAAATAATTAGGACGCACTCTGAAAGCTTCTGTACTCGGTCTTTGGCCTCGGCGGACGTCGCCCTTTCCAGGGCATCGTTCACATCGCTGACATTCTGTGTGATGTCTAGAAATAGGTCCTTCAACGCCTGATTGTTGTCCGAAACGACCTAGAGATATATCGAGTTAGTCGTTAGAAATAAGCAATAGATATATTTGCTGCGCACAGTCGCCAGATCGATAAAGCTGTTGACGACGCTGATGGGGATTTTGAAGGGAGTCCCCGCCAGAAATGGTTCCGTCTTTGCCAGCAGAAGCACAAGGCCACTTTTGAGCGTCTTGAGGTATTTTGGGATCTTGGAGGGCACCGCATCCAAGGCAGGCTCAGGTGAGCTCGCCGCCACAGGCGTTGTACTGTCTGGACGTCCTCCACACAGCAGGAGGAGCAAGTTAAACACGGTCATTAGGTTTGTGGAGGATAAGAGAGACAAAGGCAAAATAGGCGCTCAATTGCCAGCACGCACATCACCAGACGGAAGGAGATCGTGTGAAATCAAGTTCAATCATAGCAGTGCTGTCGATGGATCTTTTCACGACGGCCGTGAATTTGTGATCTGGAACCCTAAGATAATTTGCGTCCAAGCTGGACTCGAGCGCGATGCACTGTCTGCGACACGCGATGAAGCACGCACGGCAACTAGTCATGCGCGGCAGGCCACGTTACCAAGTTCTGCATACGGCCATTCGGCAACAAGGAAGACGAAGCCTGCAGTGGGGGCCAACGGGATGAAATGCATGCAGCATGGCATCAGACTCAAGCATGCATAAGAAATTTATTGACTGAATGAGCGAGCGCAGGTTCTTCGGCGGGAGGGAGGCGACATGCATAAGCGCCGAACGGAAGCCTTGAGGATTCGCGGCTGTAGCAGTTCGGAGGACATGGAAGTTGATGAACAGAAGCGATTTTGATGGGATGTCCTTTCTTCGTGATTGGCGGAAATGCTGTGGGCGGTCTGGCGCCGGGGACGGTCGAGTTGAGATTGGAAATTGTGTTCGGTTCCGCCGTCTTCGCACTTCTGTTACTCGCTGGAATGGCTATATCTCAGCTTACTGGCAGAAATCTGTCTTCAAATTTACTTGGTTTCCTCCATTTCATCAAGTACACAATGCCTATCGTCTTGCTTTTATCAAACGAAACGTAAGGCAGGCCATTAACGGCCTAACATCACCTGTTTCGTCCAATGGAAAACCGAGTGAAAAAATCCGGATACTGCACTCTCATCTCTATCGGCAGCACGAGCACGAAGTGTCCACCAATGTAACCCAGACCGTATGCGTGTGAATTTTTCGGCAACCTGGTCCATTGTCGGTCGTAGTATGGGATCATCCTGAACCATTTCTTCTACCAATGGGCGCAAAAAGCCGAGGCCCTTCGTTCCTGGTGAGAAAGCCGAACCCTAGTCGGAAATCAAAGTTTATTCGTGCGCGCGCAGAGAAGACTAAACTCACGTCCGTAAGCATTTCGCGGAAGGTGTTGCCGAGGCAATAAACGTCGACAGCGAATGAATCACACAAGGCGCCAGACCGGAACTCTGGAACAGTTTGGTCTCCACCAAATCCCGGGGAGTCCATTGGACGAGGTTGATCATGAGGATATTTTTGGGATAAACCAAAGTCGATGATATAATACTTAACTGGTCGTTGAGTACGGGTCCGACGCTTTGCCCAGCCATTCCAATCCCGCTTCATCCCGCTGTGAACTGGATGCCTAGGTTCCATGTACAAAGGGGTACAGTCCATGAGGATATTGTTTACTTTGCAATCTCTGTTTCGGCACATATATTAAATTGAGTCGTGAAATGAGAACGAGGCATACCGATGGGCAACATTTTGTTTGTGGATGAATTGCAGCCCCTGGGTTCATGTTAACATAAATATATCAAAATTCGGTCTCAGCCGGCGCAAACCTCGATAGTTTGCCCGACAAAATCCACTATCTCCCCAATCATGCAGAATTCGGGAACATTCCATTCGGATAGGAATGGCATAACCATGAGTAGCATGTCATCGTCGTCGGGAACGTTTAGGACTTCATACAACGGCACGCAATGATTGCGAGAATCCGACATGAGAGGCTCGGTGCTAAACATGGTGCAGATTTTAACCTCCTTTGGGTGCTTCGAAGGTCGAATTTGTTTGAGGGTAACAAAAGTCCCATCGGACACGCGCGTGGCATCCATTACAACGTGTGTCTGTCATGAAATAAGGCAAACCAACGAGACATGGAAGAGGATCATACTAGTCCTGTGTGCCCGTCCTCGCACTTCAGGTAGTACGTGGATGTCCCTTTCCACGACGCGACCCAATCAGGCGCATAACGGGGCCGCAATTTATAGCCACAGGTTTCGAGCCAAGGTTGGTGATCCCTCCAGAAGTCTTCATCCTCAAGTAAGTCGCCATCTTCAAAACTGCGCGCCGGTGCAGGTAACGCATTGCCAGGAGATTTCGTGGTCATTGTAAAAAGAGGTGCGGTAGTCACAATGTCACATGAACCCACAATGCGTGGGAATTTGAACAACGGCATCAAGGCATGCCGTTATGATTCTAGAGTTATGTACTTCCCTCCGAAGTCCTAGAGTTTGATCCTTGTTATCTTCAAGTTCGAACTTGTTCCCGGCTGATGCATATTATCTCATATATCTCCTTCGACCCACATGTTTCTTGTCTTACAGACTTGGTGCTTCGGCATTCCCCCGAGCGAAACAGTCGTGGTTGAAAAATTGAACTGTTCGTTTTTCTTCTTCTTTGTGTTGGCCCAGTGCGTACAATATTAATCAACGAGCAATGGTTTGCCCAGACACTGAACCCAACTCATCATTATTACAATCCCTCAAGTGGATAACACCTCCCCCTGAGCGGTACTTTATTGTTCGGGTCCTTCGGGATGTTCGTCCCGGAAGAGGAGTTCCCAAGGGTTACCAAGGACAACAAGAGCCTCATTATATCCTCAGAGAATATCTACGATTGCCAGTGGTACCAGAATTGTATTCTCGGCCCCAAGAGACCTGCACGGACAATTAACGGAAGTTGAATTCTAAGGGGACTTTGCACAAGAAAAATTTGCAGAAGAGATACTAACGTCGATGGTGTAAAAGGAGATATATATGATACCACGTTTTAACGCGTCCAGAACCACCGCGTCCCGTTACTACACACGTGCCCGCGACAAGGATGCATTTTCCTCCTCATCCTCTAATTCGCGCAACAACACGATCTTGTTGTAATACTCGCCTTGTATTCTCGCCTTTTATGTAGTAAGCAATGGCTCTATAGAAGAAGATACATGTTGACTGGGGATTGTTTGGTCAGCCACTGGCACTCCTATCTTAAACACCATCATCGTCTTGTTCTCGACTCTCTCATTCTCTCTTTCTTCTTGAATTTTCACGCCTTTCTCCTAGCTCAATACACGAACAGCAGGCTTGGATACGCCGCATTCTTCACCAAAAACCTCACGCCATGGCTCTGAGCCCACACACATCATTCTGCCGCACGCCTGGCAGCAGCATCCGCTCTTTCAACTTGAGGTCCCGGCCATCGACCTCCTCTGACTCTCCCGTCTTCCCGCTTCCGGTGCCCGTACCGGTCGAGACGCTCTCGTTCCCCACCCCGTGTCTCGGTTCGAACGAGATTCTCCCCCCGCCCCAAACGCGGTGCACCGCCTATCGACTATCCGCACACGCGCGTCATTCCCGGCCCACCTCGCCACTACCCAGCGGCCTCGCGCGTGTGAAGCGACCGTTTGCTCGCGAGAAGCCCAAAAGAGCCACCTCCGTGCATCCCGCCGTTCGTGCCGAGTGGTATTGAGGTGCAGTTGCTGTTGCTGAGAGCGGATAGATGGGTGCGTTGCATTGATTGTTATTTTTCTGAAACTCGCGCTGACTGACTTTTAGTTGAAGAACCTGACATTTTTCGCCTCGATCTTGCTTTGGATTTCCGACGGAGAACGATGATTGATACGCATACCGACAACAACACACTTCCCATTCCTTCCTCCATTCATTTTAAATTTTCTCAACTCGAATTTGTACTCTCTACGGCTTCAGTGACAGTGGTCCTTGCAACGCCAGTCTTTGCGATGATCAACAATCTTGGTTGAGAAAGATAAAATTATGCTCGCGTGCCAACTAAAGTATGTCACTTACTGGCCGACCACCAGTCAAAATATCTTTACAAAAGATCTTACCGGGGAAGAGTGTCCGAAGTGCTAAAGTTGTCCAATTTGGTTGGAGTGTATAGGCTTTCGGGCATCTCGGGGCCATCCGAAACCTTTCTCGTGGCTCGCGCCCTCTCAGGGCACCCTTGAACTTCCTTGTAGTCAATAAAAGCTTACCATGGTTCTGATTTTTTACGGCCAGGGGTGACGGATTTCCTTCAAAAATGAACGCGAACCGACGAAAGAAGCTGTGATTTGGTAAAATATCAGTTGCATTCTATGGAATCTAGATAAAATCTCCGATACACTACTATCTCAAGTAACCAAAAACCACGTCCCACTTCACTCAATCAGTGTAAGTACTACCCAAATCCTCGCCTGAACTCTGATTCGGATTATGGGGCAGCGACCAGGGAGCGACCACCTCAACCACATGCGCCCGTCCACCCCATTCCCGGACGCACAAACTGCCCACGACGGGCTCCTGCGGCAACTCTTGCACGTATTTGACGAGATACGGTGGGTCCAGGAGAACGTGGTAGCGATCCGGCGGTGCTGCTGCTGTGTCGGTTCGGAGTGCTGTTGCTTCAGTGCAGACTGGATCAGGGGGGGCATCCTGCTCGTCGGATTCACTAGAACCGGCAGTTGGCTGCCTAGAATCAGGTGTAGGGGCCCTTGGGCGAGGTGTGGTCTGGTACAAAGGTTTTCGCGAGAGGAATGCATTCAATCCCAACTCGATTGGCGGTTGGACAGAGAATGGATTTGGATCTCCAAAGTTGAACGATGTTGGGACAGTGGGGCCGTTCGCGTCCAAGGCGTCCGGGACGGGTTGATTAGGCGGCCGCATGCTCGTGTTCCAGCCGATAATAGGCTGGCTATTAAATGAAGCCCAGTCAAGGGTAAATGCTGAATTGAGATGGGTCAGCGGTAAATATCATTAAGCATACAGGCAGTACGCACGCGGTGAGAAGCTAGACGCTCCGCCGGCACTGTAGATAATTGAGTATCAAGTTATAATTACGAGAAAGTCGCGCACCCCATGTTTCTCAAGGTGTCCATGAGCTTCGCCGCGGAGGGTCGATGGTTGGGGTTGACTTGACACAGCTGCGACATAATACCATTCAATCATATCGCACTCAGTCAGTGACGCCGCGTACCCCCTGCACGAGCGCCATCACTTCCTCCGGCGCACCCTTGAACCGCATCCTCTCAATCATCTCGTCGGGCGGCATCCATTCCACATTTCCGTCGGGCATACCGCCGAGGAGGTCATACAGCGTCGCACCGAGGGAGTACAAGTCGGACCGTGCGTCGAAGTGTGTGACATCCAGCGCGTCGGGGTTGTTGAGTTCCGGCGCAGCGAACCCGATTGTGCCGAAACCGGGGCGCCCCAATTGCGGCGCGGTGGCGTCGGGCGTCTGGAAGCAGATGTCGAAGTCCGTGATGAGGCAGTGGCCGCCTTTGTCTGGTTGAACATTTTGATTGTTTACGTGGATACGATGGTGGGTGGACTACGCACTGACGAGGATGTTGCTTGGCTTGATGTCTCGGTGGATAAACCCGAGCTGGTGCAGGTGGTTCATTCCCGAGGCCTATTGAACCAAAATGATGATAATGTCAACGAGGGTGTAATAAGTGAGGGAAGTGCAGGGAAAGTCAACAGAGAGGGACGGACGATTTCGTATGCGACTGTGGCGTAAAGCATAGAACACGGATGTACTTGGGGGAGCTTTCCGCACATGTCGGAAAGAACGAACGGGTGATAGTCCTGTGCGACATAATATTGGTACGGATAAGAATTTGAACCCTTTCCGACGTACCAAAATAATAGCAGTAAGATCCCCGTACTCCCGAACCGAACTCAATTCGGACTGTGGCGCGAGGGCCATAAGATGCGGATGTGGATGTGTTTGCAGCGTTCGCAGGATGCATACCTCAGTGACGAGTCTCGAGTCGAATCCTGAGCTAGGAGAGTTCTGGATGAACTTGACGGCACAAAAGCGCCGTGTGTGTGGGCTGTGGAAGCCCCAGACGCTTGCGTTGCCGGTGCCGATGAGGTGGTACTCCACGGCAGGACCTTCGAGCATGAGGGAGTCTGGTGGCGGCAATATGAATGGGGGTGACGGTAGGGGTGTCAGGAACTGGGACTGGGGGCGGCGGCGGCGTTTGAAGTGGCGAGCGACGGTTTTGTAGACCCGGACGAAAGGGAGACTGATAGAAGCCCAGTGCATGGCTGTTTGGTGGAGATGTAGTAGAGGAGCGGCTTGTTTTTATATTGGGGTATATAAGGACGGGTATGCACGAGAACAAGGCTAGAATGAGCGCTTTCATAATTGTGACAAGCTTGCATCAAGTGATGTGGCCACAGTCGGCAACAATGCTGTGAACAAGGTTTCCGGGGGTTGTATTGTGGTTTTTGAGCACGAGCAAGTTCGGAATTACCAACGCCAGGGCCAGTAGTCGACTGTCGACTCGTAGTGGTTAGAGAGCAACCCGTCTTCGGAAGGGATCATCGCGATGGCATCACAGATGCGATCACCGACTGGTTTCTCTTGACAGACGCTCTATGTAGTAACGGGGAAACGTCTGCATCATGCGTTATAGAATCACCGACCCTACATTTTTTTGAAGGTATGAGTTGGGTAATACGTACTTATGAGGGAAAATAGAGCATCCAGAGGGTGTATGAGAGGGGAAAATGGAGCAATCAGGTGGGATCACAAAAATGTGGTGCATTTTTCCAACACGGGAGTCGGGACTCGCAAGACTGATTAGTCGTAACAAATGTCGCTGCCAAAATCCACACGTCGCACGAGGCTTGACCACTCTCACAGAAAGTGGGGGGGAAAAAGCCTACTCCAAGCTACGCGGCGATTTCTTTTCTTGGAACCACCGACCACAGAACCAACATTGCGCCCAACATCGCAACCAGTCTGGCATAAAATGAATAAACACCTCAAGTATAACTCCGCATCTCCACGCACACTGGCTCTAAGCTCTTAATTCCGGTCCTGGACGCAATGGCTCCGGTGACAAAGGGCACGATGGCCGCTCCTGCAGTCGCAATGGCCGCGATCCAGCCGATGGCGCCCGTAACGAGCCACCGCGGGAAGACCCTCCCCGCGTGGTTCATTGCGATCGGGTAAATGGGCCCGAGCATGAGCCCGACGAAGGACACAGCGATGGCACCCCCCACGAGCGATGGAACGAGCCAGATGACCAGCTCAAGTCTGTTGAAGTGTGAGCTGCGTGATTGTGTATCGCGCAAATTGTCTTACGCAATGGCGAGGATCCCGTAGATGTACACGACGCGCCGTTCGCCGATCTAGAATCGAATTGAACACTGGCGGCAGCTTTGATACTTAAGTAGTCGTAAGTAAGTACACACCTTTTTGTTCACCGGCAGCAGAATGACACGTCCCAGAGTCAGGCCTGTCAATCAGATTGTGGTGATTCATTCGCGGTTCCTGCGAAAAGACCGACCTCCAAAAAATCCCGCAGAAATATATCCCGCCGACGCACCCCCTCCGCGCACTGAAATCATGAACGACACGATCCAGCCTACAATGCACTGAGATCACCACACCAAAAATTGTATCCAACACTCGCCTCCAATTGTCACCTCCACTCCCACATATACAAGGAGAAATAATGCAAGTAGATGGACTGCCTTGGTTGAGATTATTTGGCGAAGATGACTTTCCTCGCTGGATCCTTTTTCTCCGCCCTCTTGACCGATTTGAGTTAAACAATCTACAACGCGTAAGCCCCGATGGAAAATCAGCACAAGGATACGAATCGGGACCATCCTGATTCCTTGCTCTGAACACGACGGCCAAGAATAACGTGTTCAATGCTGTGACCCCGAGGGACACGATGTAATGGAACGACCAATGTTCCAGTTGAGCGAATTGCGTTGAAATAAGCGGTGCGACGAGGGCACCCGCACCTTTTTCAACGGTGGTCAGTGACTTTTGCTGCGCGGCATAAAGTAGTGGATAGCTACCATACGCGGCTTGAACAAATCCCATTTTAGTCTCACTGTTATCGGCGAGGGTAGCTACGTATCCATTTGCCTGGGCGTCCTTCGCAATTAATACGGATCAGGAAAATCGAGTTATTTGAACACTATACGGCGATCAAAGTCACCTGTATCGCAAGCCCCGCCCCATTTATTACACTCGCCAGGACGAACACAGGGAACGGCAGTGCAACAGCTTGGAGGGTGTACGCTACCACCTGCATGGAGGAGCCTGGACGGACATGAGCGTTATTTTGGGACTCGGAGAGGATCGGTACTCGCCCAGAAGCAGCAACTGGCGCCGCGTGAGTCTTGCTTTTATGTCGTAGCGACCAAGTATGTAAATCGACCAACCTTGCCGAATCCCAATCTCTCGGTCAACAAAATATTCAACACTGCACCTCCCATGCATCCCTAAATCGACGTCAACTCAGAAATTTGAGGAGTAACGTTACAGATCGGCAACATACGATGCATTGGAAAACGAAAATGAGAGAGACGATGGTGTACCCGATCTGTGAGAGTGCGCGTGAGACTGAATCGCTTTGCGGAGAGACACATACATGATACACCTGTTGGATTCTAGGCACCAGTGGACCCAAGCTTCCATCATTCCTACAATGAAGGATTCAGGATCCTCCAGCCGCATCGGAGAAAGCACATTCCAACCGGCGAGAAACAAAGTCCAGCATAGAGTAACAAGTTGAATTCCTGCCTGGAGCCGCTGCTGTTTTCCGGGCGGAGGCAGTAGTTCTGGAGCCTTTTCCTCGGTATCGATGGCTTGCTGGTTCAGCGTGGTTGATTGATCCATTTCGTGCGGAGCTTGAGGGTACATGGAAGAACTGACTGTAGGCGCAGGAGGCCAACTGATTATAAGCTGCTGATATAGATCATGTGGAGGGACGGCCCGAGTTCCCATTGACTCGGTCTGCAGATTTTTTTTTGGGGATTGGGATTGTGGGGATCTGGGACGAGATCTCCGCGGATGCCGACGCCGACGGGGATGAGAGCGCCTACGCAAATGCATGAGTTGTTTTTTGAAAGTGCCCACAGAGTCAGAAATCCAGTACGGACTTGTGCTTCAGTCTTGAATGCGCATTACTTACATCAATGAATAACGAGACAACTTGAAGTCCAATAGTATTTCTCACGTTTCCAGAATCTATGTGCAATGCGAGCGCCAAAGCAAACGCGACAGTGCTGATTATGATCGGCAGAAGTTCGCTGAATGGCAGCCCTTCTACCGCCGCTAATGCTTGTGCAACCAAGAATATTTAACACTCCCAGTCGTCGGACTTTACTATCATTGTTGGCGTCGATATGATGTTACTTTGTCGTTAAGTTTGTAGCTAGGTACACGTAAAAAATGAAACAGAAAAAACATACGATCAGGGAACAAGATCATTTATGCCAATCGCGAAGGTGAGGGATCCAGGATTAATTTAGGCTCGTACAGAGTATTTATTCAGCCTCCCTGATGTCTTTTGCCATGAAAAGTACTTACTGTACTATTAAGTTCAGTTCGACATGGGGTGTGACCCGTGACGTTTTGAACCAAATTCGACAGATGCGTCGTAGCACATCTGGAAATAGTTTACCGGGATTCTTCCCAACTTCAATTATCCACGTATGTAATGTGGTTCTGGCGAACACTTTGGTTCCGGATCCGCTGACCGCGGCTGACCGGAGAAACGGTTGAACCTGTTTGGTCCAAATTGACGTGAACTGGGCCCGAAATTTACTGATGTAAGGGTCTATTGGATGCTAGGGCACATGAATGGTGGTAAAGTTGACCTTTGGGGAGGGCTAATACGCAGCAGTGAAAAGTCGGGCTTGATTGGTAGTACGATTTAATTAATAAATTATAATTAATTTAAATAATTGTTTCATTTGCTATGTCACGTGCCCGCGCTTTCTCCCCTCCGAAACCGTTTCGGCATGTCGCCTTCCAAGCGCCTTTAGGCCCTCTTCAAGGCCTCTCTGGTTCAAATCTTGTTTCTTGACATCCTCCGGGGGAGGTCGCGAAACTGCTGTCGCCATCTCCTCGTCTCTTCCCTCCTTTTTCCTTGCCTTTTCCCCTCCTTCCGCCCACTTCACTTGCCACTTCTTCACTGCAGTGCAGATTTTCCTTATTCGACGTTCGCTTTTCGACGCTCGTCTACCCACTTGTCCTCGTCTTTGCGGCTTCGGCACTCGCTGTCGTGACGCGTACCGGCGGGACCGTTTCTCTTGCCGATAACAACGGCGCCCGTGGAAACGAGTGCATTACTTTCCGCAAATGGTGTGTCGCGACTCTCTCAATTTTTCCTGCGCTTTTATTACTTGCATTCCCATCTGTGCAGGTGAAATGTCGAAGCCACTTGCGTCACCACCGCTGTGGACCGACAACTCATACCCGGGACAAATGCCGCCTCCGGCCTCCCAGTCCTTTTCGTCGAGCGCTCTTTTGGCGCGGCGTAGGCAGCTCCCCTTGTCAGCGTGCAGCCCTGCGTCGGGTTTAACGGCACCGTTTTCCCCGCGTCGGACTACAACGCACTGACCGCAGCGTCCGCCGTCACGCTTAACGCGGCTGGGGAGCTCGTTGCCGGGACCGCGTGCAGCACGGGTGTCGACGGCATCTCGCAGCTGACGGTGTCGACGACTGAAATGGGGTGTACTACATACACGAACACGACTGTCCAGCGCACTCTTGATGATGTGCGTTCCTTTTTACTCTCACTTTCCTGAGCAACGCTCCCTCTATTTTCGTACTCGACAACGATGCTAACTTTCGTTGGGTAATATAGGCTGGAACTCCTGCACGGAGAGCCGCGACCATGGGCCTCGGCCTCGGCTGCTCGGCGGTCTTGGGTTGTCGAGGCGTAGTCGCCCGCCTTTTTCGAGGCAGGCATAGTCAGACACGATTCAGAAGCCTTGGTCAGACACGAAGCCTTGGTCAGACACGAAGCCTTGCTTTAATAAAAACGTACAAGAAGTCCATTGAAAGATCATTCATTGCATCTCTATGGCGAGTTTTTTCAACCTTTAAAAAATTCCACCTCTTTGGACGTAGCCCCTCTCTTTAACATCCCGCCTCCTCACTGGACTGGAACATCATTGGCAGCCCAAGGAAAATAGTTTTCATGGAAGGTGTGTAAGATTATATGGGTCATCAACCAGTCCTTCCCATGGTGAAAACTGCGGACCCAGGGGGTAATATTGGAGGGAGACGTCGAGGCCAGTGTCGATGAAAGGCTGAACACTCGGAATGATGTCAAGCTGTACTTTCCGGCCGAACTGAATCTTGACGAGCTTCAGTGCGGGGGAGGGTCCGAGCTGCATCCTAGCATCGATAAAACGAAGGAGGGCTGTATCAGAGATGGCTGAACAATTAGATATGATTAGTTCCTGCAAAACGGGACACAGCGCGGCAGGTCGTCCATGATTGGGCGTAAGAACAGCGAGAACCTCGTCATCGGGTAAATCGCTGGGGTCCCATCCATTAGTGTAACGTGTGCTAACATCGATTTTGAGTCGCATCAAAGTTGGGGGGAAACTGAGGAAAGTTTCGATCATGGATGTCGATGTCTCCAAAAATAGGTGGCTTTCGATATGCAAGTGTTCCAAGTGCATCCAAACAGCACAGTGACGAGCGAGAGAAACGTCAGGGACCTGTTTTTGGCCATCCGGAGAAAATATTCTGCGAAGTGTAAAATCCCGTAGCTCCGGTAAGGAAAGATGGTCCAATAAGGGGCCGGGGGCGGAAGTAGGGCCACAGAAGAGGTCAAGCGTCTGAAGACATTTGTTTTCAAGGATTTCATGCGTCCCTATCCAAGTAGCGTCGAGTCCATCATCAAGCTTCAGAGTGCAGCTGCGAAGCCTGGGGCACCTAGAGATTAACTCCAACGCTTCTCCACTTTTCATCGAGTTTGATATCATGCTGAAAATTGACAGGACCGTTAACTGGTCCCAACGGAGAGGCAGTTGAGCTGCATTCACAATAAAGTGTGAAACAGAAAATCCTGAAAGTCGGGCGCCATGGAGCATCCCGCGAAGGTCCCGCGCTAGACGAAGACGGGGCGCGGGCAAAAATTCGGAATCGAGTCTGACGAGCGCAACGGTGCTCAGCATGGGGAGATCCGTCTCCGTCAGGTGAAACACTGGTGCCAAATCGGCTTGCCGAAGAGTGAATTGTATGTGCTGCCAGCGGGCGGCGAATGGAATTAGTGCCTGCAAGAGGCTGTCCACGCTCGGACCTGCAGATCCGCCATAGTCTCGTCTGCCTCGGAAGGAAATCGACAGGGGGCACCGACCTGAACGCCCTAGCCACACCTTGGTGGTTTCAGCGCGTTGAGCCAGCTTCTCCTCGTGCGACGGAGACCCCAATGTCCAACTACCGTTATCTGGCAACGTGGGCTCAACAACATGAAGCCGAGACCAAATTCGGGGTGTCGAGAGTGATATGGTCCTCCAGAAGCTGCAAATCCGACCCAAGAGCACGGGCGCCTCTTGGGCGCTCATAACGCAATTCCGGTGGCTGGGGAGGCAGGCGAGGAATATCTCCTGGATAATGTCGGGCGGTACGCGTCGAACGGGAGAAAGGAGAGCCTTGTGTGCCTCCACGTAAGTATGGAGGTTGTTGCGCTCCTCCAGCAATTTGTCAATCTCTTTCTGCAATTTGACGATTTCGCCGTCAAGGCGACCCAATCGAAGAGTAGGCTCAAGGAGGAGATCCTTGATCGCAATAATTTCATCGTCCCTGGGACAGTAGTTCGTTCCCAGCTGTGGCGCAAATGGCGAGGTCATTGCGGATTGTCCTTAGGCGCAGGGTGGCAGTGCAGGGTCTCCAACTTGCGACAACAAGGGTAAATACGTGAACAGCTTGTCTCTTCCTACCATGATCTGCGATTCGCGCAAAATCCCTCTTTTCTCTTCCGACCGGCGACGATCTCCCTACTTCAACGCCCGATACTAAGCTTCGAGATTAACAGTTCCACCTTGGTTCCACCCCCAAATTACACAGTGATACCAACTTTATGATCATTGATACCACTGGCAAGATCGAAAGATTGGCCAAGACTCTGCATGGCCTGCGTAGGTCTGCGTGCTGATTATCTCAGAGGCATGCAAAGCTGCCCTGTTACCTAAGTATTCACCGATTGCCGGCGGAAATTTTAGGCCAGATATTCGCGTCATCAATATTGTCCCCAATTTGACACCCACCTGAAACACCATAATCCCGCCGAGGACGTCGACAATATCATCAAATTCCAGCTAATGCAGCTTTGAAAGTGTCCTTTACTTGGTGTAGACTAATCACGGGCAACATCAGCCTTTGATCACTCATCTCCGTGGACCCACCTTGATGGTATAGCGGTGGTCCACATTTAGATGTTCTAAAAGGTCCATTTTCCGCAGAATAGGCTGACCTAAAGGACGTTTTGAGGAAGTTTTGAGCTGTCTTACGTTGCCCTTGTACCCATATCGACTAATTTGGAACAGCTACTAGTCGAGAACGCCCTTATTGTGGCCGACACTTAGTCCAAATCCTTGCTCTTTCCCTATGCTCTTTGTGTTTTGCAATTGCTCTATGTTAGGATCGGACTGAGAGATCTTCGACCTGGAGTAAACGCTCATTGGAGTTAGATTCTCGACAGACCTAGCTGGACTACACTCCAGAAGGGAGCAGATCATTCCCCCAAGTTGAACTGGATCAAAAATTGCGGATCACCGACATTGAGCGGCCACCGTCATAGCAACTGCTCTATCCTTCACCGGCCGTCGCTACCTACGGTTTACATGGTGATCTCGACAACAACCGGAAGAATGCAGCGCATTCCATTGACAGAGGCTGTGGTGGGGTATAAAAAGGCAATCATGATTCACCTCTCTTCCTCTCGTTTCTCGTTTACGACCTCTCACGACCTGTTACGAACCGAGCCCATACACGCACTCAACCTCACTCAACTAACCGCCCGTCTCACCTACTCACAAGTCAACCTTCCATATCTCAGCCGAGTTTGCTCATTGATATAATGTTGCACCACCATCCCGACAACCTGTCACTACCAACAACCCTCGACGACTCCAGCGCATCGTGCCCAACTGGTACAATCACGAGCTCAAGTTCCAATTCATCTCTCAACTCCTCTCTCAAGTCATGTCTGCTCACATCTTCGAGCTCATCGACATCGACCCCTCTTCGAGAACGCTGCGGATTCAACCTGACTATCCAAATCACCGTGCACCGACCAGTAACAATCGCGGCGAAAGGTCCTCTCGAGCCGCATGTCTCCAACCTTCCGCGCAGGCGACGGAATATTCTCCCCAGTAAATTCAGCCCCGTCGATGACCATTTCGATACAGCGGGGAAGAATTAGCTGCACATTCTCCCTCCGTATCGTATTCGGGTCGTAATATTATCATTCAGTGTATGCACAGGGCAGGGTCGATAGAAACAACAACATCAGTTTATTCGCATTAGAATCACAAGGGCCATTTATTGGGGTTCATCAGATTCTGTGCGAATTTCTTTTTTGGGCTAGAAGCGTTGTTTGCCCATGATTGGAAATCAATCTCGTGACCGTGGCTACTCTTGTCTCAAACTTCCACCATCTTCCTCCACATTCCAGACACGGCGGACAATTCCCTGTCACTTGCAGGATGAGGTGCAACTGTCACTTGACATGTCACCGACCCACCCTTTGTGCAGTCATTGGTACTGTCATTTTCCTTTCTTTGTTCCCTGGCCTTTGTGTGGCGTCGCTCTTTGTTGGCGCTTTGAATCAAAAAGAGGCTGCTGACACCCGGATGGGAAACTCCGAACACTTCAACATTCCCGTGTTCCCGAACATTAAATTACACTGTACGCAGGGAGAGTGAGTATTTTCCTAGCTTCATCTGCCATCTACAACATGATAATCTATTACCTCTCGAACTTGTCTCGAACTTGTACTTTTTTTTTGTCCCAAACCGGTTTCGGATCAAAGATGCAATTGCTTCCGCACTGGCGGACGTCCCGGCCCGTGCACCGCCATCCCTGTCAAGTGATAAGCATCAGCACTGCCTTGCGATCGTTGCGACTCTCGCCGAATTCCCTGCACTCACTTATCGCCCTAATCTTCTCTCGTTCGGCCATGGACATCTGGCCCGAGGATAAGAAAGACAATCAGCTCTGTGTTTGTTGGTCTTATGACTGCCGATCACAGATATCGCAGTTGAAGGACGGACGGACAGTCAAGGGCAAATGGTATTCCAAGAGTACAGTATCGAGACATACCAAGAAGGATCGAGATAATCGGCAAGAGAATGTGTTGCCTCCAGTAAGACCTGCATTGAATTTACGGCTACGGAATTTACATGATTTCAGGTTCAGGAGACACATCCCGTGGCTACAGCATCTGTCGGTCCCGAGCATATCCCAATTTTATCGAGCACAACGAGACATGACTCTGAAACGGAAACTGACACAAGTGCATATTGTTATCCGGTTATTACACTTGCACGTAATCTAATTATTTTTTTCAGGCCCTGCTTCGGCGCGCCGGAGACTAGTTTTTGTAGCATGCACACTCGTTGCCTGGCTACATCTCATCTGTGGCCTCAGTCGAGATGCGAGCCATAAAGTACTCAAGGTGCTCGGTGTGATTATAGCTATGGTCACCACCAACCCAGTGGTTGGTGACCACAAAATTCCCATGGATGTACGGACTGCGATGAACCGTCTTTCTATCGAGCCGGTTATTAACCGATCCATTTGTTGTCCAACCTGCTACCGATCGTACTCCCTCAACGAACTCCCGCAAATTTGTCTGGCTCGGGAGACAAGTGGCGCGAAAGCCTGTGGAACTCCTCTTTGGGTCGAACGGCAGACCCGAGCTGGGCCGAAAATTGTTCCTCGACGTCTATATAGCACTCAGGACTTTCCAAGCTGGCTATCCCACTTTCTTTCTCGGCCTGGCATACAGGAGCTAATTCGGAAATCGCACCTCCACACTCCAAACCCGAACAGGATGACATCCATTTGGGATTCTCCATCGTGGCAGAGTTTGGGTTCCTTCACTTCTGGCCCCAATAACCTTGTCTTCAGTTATTACATCGACTGGTTCAATCCCTTCATGAACAAAATCGCTGGAAAATCGGCATCATGCGGGGTTATTATCGCTGTTTGCCTTAATCTTCCATACCATCTCTGGCATCTGGAGGAAAACACGTTCTTCGTTGGGATAACCCCTCCGCCAAAAGAGCCTACAGTCACGACAATGACAGCACTTCAGGATCCTGTTGTGGACCAATTTCAAGAAATGTGGCACGGAAAGAAGATCCTGACCTACGATTGCCCAGAGGGCGAACTCTACCGTGTTGCAATTCTTGCTGCAATCGGTGACATCCTCGCTTTGAAAAAAGCACTGGGCTTTGCCGGCCACAGGTCGAACAATTTCTGTTCCTTCTGTAAACTTCAGCGCCACGACATCGACCGGTTGGATTACACCAATTTCGAGCCACGCAGTGGGGCTGAGATTCTGCACTGGGCTAAAGCCTGGCTTCTTGCGTCTACAAAGGTTGCACGTAAAGCTATTTTCAAAGCACATGGCTGCCGGGGATCGTCACTCAATACATTGACATACCGGGACCCAGTGAAGCATTCCGTGCTTGGACTGATGCACAACTGGTTGGAAGGCATCCTGCAGCATCATTGTCGCTTGAAATGGGGAATTGGTGCCGATGCTTCCAAGAAGAACACATCATTTCCTAGTTCCAGTGATGGTACCGATGGTTCCTCCTCTGACTCCGATGTAGAGATGCTGGACATTGACGAAGACGCCCTCGCAGCGGAACTGGAGCAGCTTCATCACGATAGCTCAGTTCAGCAGGATACTCCCACCTCCCTCCAACGTTCGAGGTCGGAATCGTTTTTATTTATTCGGGAATCAGATGACACAGCCGCTGATATCGAGCTGGAGAATGCGGAAGAAGACGATGAAGACTACCAGGATGACGATGACGACATCTATGCGAGTGAGAAATCTGGACAGAAGGTCTTTGACAGTGATTCTATGGCCAGTATCCATGCGGGTCTTGCGGGTGTAGTCATCCCTTCCTGGATTGACCGCCCACCCGTGAATCTCGGAGAAAAATCTCATGGAAAACTCAAAGCGGATAATTGGCTCGTCTTGTTCACGGTCTTTTTCCCCTTGATCATCCCGAGCTTTGGCACCGTTCCTCATCCTCCACAAAGGACAAAAAACTACTTGACAATTTTCACGATCTCATTGCGGCAACAAATATCCTCTGTTCGTATGCGGTAATTCCAGCGGAAGCGGATACATACCTCGAACACTATCTGAATTATCTGCGGTCCTCCAAGTCACTTTTCCCTGGTCTCACGACTCGCCCGAACCATCATTACGCCATCCACAACGCCGCACAAATGAAGTGGTGGGGTCCCCTCCCAAAGCTCGCTGAATTCATGTACGAAGGCCACAACGGCAGCCTTCAGAAAATCAAAACGAATAACCATATGTGTAAGTCGGTATTCAACGGTGTTGTCGTTTTTCAACTCACCTTGAACTAGGGGAACTTGATTTGACAATGTTACGCCAAATTTGTCGACGTGGAAGACTGCTTGCCTCAATCCGCGATACCGCTAGTGCAACCAACTCCAACTCTTTCGTTGCACAAGTTATGCGCGTGTTATCCCCACGGACCCCGGCCAGTGTTGACGCTGACACAGAAGTAGAAGCACAGCGTGCAGAACCCACCCCTGACGATACAGCCTACAATGGCACTGGAATTCGACTCGGCCCAGTCACATATGAGCTAATTTTCAGCTACTGGAACCAGTTCCACGCGCCACCGTATATTCATGCCCACGACCTCACATACAACCTCTTGGAGAACGAAATCAACGTGTTCCCCACATGGGGTGTGCAGCTTGTTCATTTCGAGCACAAAACACGACTTTTCTCGACATTTGACAAGCACCACGGCAACAGCTCAATTTCTTTTCTTCATCCGTCCACCGGCCGCAAGGATATTGGATTTATTCAGGCAATATGGTCGTTGTCTCTACAAGGGGAGATCCACACCTTCGTCGCTGTTCAACCCCACATCGCTCTCAGTGCAGAAGACGAAGTGCACACACCATACATATCGCACCCCAAGTTTGAATGCAGTGTTAAATACTACAAACCCAGTCACCTCCCGCCTGCGGTGATCATCGAGACCCGTCATGTCGTCTCACATGTTGCATACTATCCGCCGCCAGAGGGAACATTCGGGATTGAGAAAACGATAGCGATTTTTGTCGACTCTTTACACAGGCAGAGGGACTAGTTTACTTGGCAATGTATTATATTCGAACCGAATGCTACATCAATAGGGAGTCCTGATTCGTAAAATCACTGAGAAGCGGCGTGCATCCTGCGTCAAGCTGTGGACCAACTCTGACGGCATGTGCGCTGTGACCATTCGGGTCGGCGTCCAGACAGCGGCACCTGGACCTGTGTGTCAGCCAGTCAATTCCACGCCGTGCACACAAAACCGGCGGTGGTGCTCACGCATCGAACTCGCCAAGAAAGGCTTGAAGTTGAGCAAGCATCTTGCGCCGAGGCTCCCGCCGTTGCACAATAGGCGAGCACGCGCCACCCGCACGGAGGCGCTGTTTGCACAGAGCTGCATTCACCATCCACCGAATCCATCCCAAGTCGCGGTGATGTGATTCCCAAGGGCTGACGCAAAAGGTTTTGCGCGTGCGCCCGCAAGGAATCCATCGCAATTCGAGGTGATTCTCCCTTGGTGCGATTCAACTCGAATCGGAACCAAGGACACGGTCGCGATTCGACATCAAGACACGGCACGCCCTCCCCGGCCGTGTCCAAGCCATTCCATTCGACACAGGAGGCCGCGTATTAGCGAATACGCGAATACGCGACCTCCGACTGAACAGGGGTCGCGACCTGCCCCTCGCCTCGACGTCAGAACAGACTCTTGACATGAGCCACGCACGCATAACGCGCGGTGAATGCACCGGCGGTTCTGGGTGCGCGGCGCGCAGAGTGGGACAGGCAGGCTGCGGAACACAGAATCAGGCGTGTGGGGATCAGGCTCCAGATCAGCTGCGGTCGCCGGTGAGAACAAGCGGCAGGGACTCGGGTGCGACTATGTGTGATGGGTTGCGGTGGCCGTGGACTCGTACGCGGGACTCGGAGTGGACCGGTGCAGGCTCTTCTCTGGGTGGTGGCATGCGGGTGATTTCCCCTATTCCACTGTGCCGCGGGACTGGAAGTATATGGCCGCAACAGAGGTCAGCGGCTTGAGTGGAGGGGAGCTGCAGGAGTCGCGACTTGTCATGAGGTAAGGGTGAATGGGGTCACAGTCCCGTCACATTTTGATTCATGCAAGATTCATGAGTCAATCAAAATATTCTTATGAATTTGGAGACCGGGGGAGACTTCAAAGTCCTTGAAAACTGGATGGGATCTATTTAGAACGTTTAGGCCTGTAATATCACGGCAAAGGTTTGAACGGCACGCTGCTGGTGTAATGAAAACGTCGAAAAGCAGACAAGGGATTTCTGCTTACTCACAGCGATGACACATTTATGCCGTGACAACAACGTGACAAAGAAACTTGGTCGTGTTTGGATCCAATTTGCTAGGCCCTCTCTCCACTTCTTCATCATCCATGGACTCAACTTGGACTTGCGCTTGCATAGTAGCGTTTACTGCGGCAACTCTGCAAAGTTCTCGGTGTCCGCTCAATAAGTGCGCTGCTCTCACTTTAAAGCGGGAATACCACGGAGATAATTGGGAATCGGGCTAGCCGCTACTTATCTGCGCCAAGGGAACTTGGTGTCGTGGCCTGGAGTCAAAAATACAAGGCGAACCCAGCGAGAAGAAGGTGATCTGCGTTGCACCGCTTCAGCATAACCGGGCACGACCAGAAAACAAGGTCGCTCGAAGCAACTTTGTTCGACCTTGTTCCAGATCTCTTCGAAACTCCGCTGTGCATTCATGACGAACAAAGGATGTTTCCCCGATTCCTCTTAGCCTTGTTGAACAAAACACATAAAAACCATCGGTGATTTCTCTAGTCTTTCAGTCAACCACTTCTCTTACCACGTTCCAACCCACCATCCGAATCTCACTTCTCTGAACTGCTTTCTCAGATTACTACCATGAATCCTATTGACCAACCTTCCAATCCCCTTTCCGAGGTCGACGTCCTGATGGCTGCTAACGCCGAGCTCAATGCGAAAATGGCGAACATGCGTCTCGTGTTTGAGCATGAGGCTGCGCAGTTCAAGGCCACGCTTCAGGGCGAGTTTTCAGCTGCCTTCGAAACTGCGAGTCGAGCTGCACAAGCCGAAAAGCACGATCTCCACGAGCAGCTTGCCGCGACCATTGCTCGGCTCGAGGGTCTCGAAAAGTCCGTCCATTTTACAACTCTTCCCTTTCGGTTTCTAATCATCCACCCTCAGCAAAACGAACCTTCAGCCCGACGTTGACATGCCACAACAGTCCCAAATGGGCCAGGCCGGTCCTCGCGCCGCCGATCAGCACCAACGCACTCGGGATCCTCGCATTCGGCACCCAGAAACCCCGACAAAGGATCCCCGCACCCGCCCTCAGGCCACCCCGAGCCCTGGCGTTCGCGCGACTCCTCCCGATTCAACTTCCACATCTACCTCACCTCCCCCCGTTAACGCACATTCCTCTCCACCGCCCCGCTCTACATCAAATGCAGCTCCACCCCGCTCGTCGGCTAACACACCACCCAAAACATCCAAATCTTCCCCTCCGGCATCAAAGGGAAAGAAGGCGACAAATCCGAGAAAGCCGGCTGAGTATCAGATGCTACAGGCCGAGACACCGCAGGAGGCTCGTACATTCAAGGTACTGCAGTTTGTGCCATCGTTATGTTTGCAGGACCTGATGAACTGTCTCATAAACTAGACAGCTTTCGGATACCACATCCGCTTTTTCTGGGGTTGTCTAGACTCCAAGAAGGCTCCTACCTCAGCCACACCGGAGATTGTCGCTTTTTTCAACCTCCGCTTTCAAGGTCTTAGTGTTACCGACCTGAGGCGACTGGGACAACTCGGTCCCAATCTCATTGATCCCTTCCACGTTAAGGTTAGTTTCGTCGTCGCAAACTGGTTTGTATGTAATATGCTAACAGTCATTCAGGTTGGAGTCAGTCTCGAGGAATCGATCCGCTCCAAGAACCGGATTATTTCTGCATTCCACAAAGTTGAAGAAAGCGCCATTCTCCACATGCGTACGTATCTCGCTAAACTCGGCATACATGCTTGGGCGCCGGATTTTTCCCAGACCCCGTATTCCTTGTATAACATGACCATGCGGACTTGCATCATCGACACCTTTCGGTTTTTAGTCGCCGGAACGCACTATGACTTCCTGCGCCCCAACACTCGCCTCATTAACGACACCGCCTTGCTCTCACGCTTGTACGACCACTTTGTCCATCACTACATGTTCGAAAGATACAAGGTGGAGATCCGTACCCCCGGGGGAACGAGGATGCCGCTGCGAGGAACACAGCATCTCAGGGTCGCATTCGGGTGAGTTTTTTTATAGAATGGTTAGATGTCCTGGGCTAATTTTTGTCAGCTCCACAAATCGCGTGCGACGTACCTCGAAAATGCTGGTGCTCCCAAGGGAGTGCAGCTCATGCTTTCGCTCAAAGCAACCTCTGACGACGAAGGCGCCGGTACCAACGTCCTTGGACGTGTCGAGCGGTCTCAGGACGCAGATCGTGTCCTTCGCACCGTGGACACCCTGATTGTGGATGATCTGTTTGAGCAAGGGAAGAAGGCCGCAGCCAAAAACCGCCTTCGCCGGGTTGCACTTCCCTTCGGTCAACGCGACGCTTCCCGCTTTCTCGAAGTTCCCAAAGGAATGCCTATCCAATATTACGACCCCACTTGGTTCAACAGTCGTCCCCCCCACACACGAGCCAAAATTGCGCCCAAGAAGATTGTTGCTTTTGTTCCTGGTTCATCCGACTTCTTTTCTCGTTCCAGCGATAACCGTCTCAGCATCGAGGCCTTGACGGAGAAGTATGGCGCGGCGGTATTTTCTGCTTATGATCTTGACTACGAGAATCTTCCCTCTGCTACGGCCGGTGGCGATGAGGATGCATCCGGTGGTTCCGGGGCAAATGCTGGCAGTGATGACAGTGGCGAGAGCGTCGGCACACACGACTCTGACGACGAGAGCATTGCTGATGATGCCAGTGTTGGTTCCATTGGTTCTTTCGTCAGCGACGATGGGCTCGAGGGTGAAGGTGATGCGGACTTTGTAAGCGGGGATGAAGACGAGAACGAGAACGGACATATGGCGGAATTTGCCGCAGCCTACGACGTCCCAATGACTGACCTTCAGACCGAACTCTTCGACGGACCAGACTCGGACTCTGACTAGCATGAGTCAATTGCCACACCGAGTAGCAAACATTAGATGTAAATAAATCTCCCGAAATTTAATTGCCATCTTTTCAACTTCCTACGTTAAATAATGTGTGAGGAACAGAAAACCATGGCCAATGTACGGGTACGGAATGGTTCTGTCTAATTCAGTGGCTGTGGCAGTGCTTTGGTTCGGCGTTACTTGAAGGACAATCAAAGTTGAATCAAAGCGCAAGGGCGCACAACAAAGGAGGGAGACAAAGGGCGTGCAAATGACAATGCAAGTGACCGTTCAAACAGTGAATCGGTGACATGTCAAGTGACGGTTGCACGACAATCTGCAAGTGACAGTCAATTGTCCGCCGTGAGACCTTTACGTTCTCCTCGCCTACAAACTACGTGGAGACATTGAAATTAATGAAGCCCGGCATGCCCGACGTCCATACGAAAATACGGCTTCGTCCGCTCTGCAGCGCATGGACGCGCGTTTTTTTTTCTCATCCGGGCTGACGCGTCCACATCCTACTCGTCCACGATATCCTGTCAAGCGGCGACGTTGAAGCTCCGTGCTGCATCGGTGATAGCCGTCTCTGCGCAATTTGCGCCCCGATTTTTTTTCTTCACCGTTGACTCGGTCTCTCATCCATTGAACGAACGAACGGCGTCCGACGGGATCGGTACGCTTGATCTTGGGCGAAACGTCGCTCGGCGAGGCTCGCAGTTTATACTGAGTTCCCTCTGCTTCCGCGTTGCGTTTCAGCGAGCCCATTGAGCACAAATGCGAAGCCGACCGACGTCGGATGAGAATGACGTACGCTGCAAACTGAACAGTGCACTTTTCGCACCATGTGGGGCCCTTGGAAATCTGCTCGCCCAGATTAAGTCGGGCTTACTCCTCACCGCGTCACTTCCCGAGGCCCTGACTCGCGAACCCGACGCATGCCACACTGCCCTAATGAGCAAAAAAGAAAAGCGTGCCCGCCACCGACGTCGCTTTTCGGAGTCCGTTTTCCCGAAGTGAACCCGACCCGGGATTTCCCGAAGAAGACTGCGTGCGGTTCCGCGCAAGCACTGCCCTCGGGACGATTGATCCGGCGGGATCCGCAGCGCAGCAAACTCTATCTAAACTTGGCATTGCGTTTACAGAAAGAAAGAAAAGCTTTGCTCTCCTCCCTTTGAACCCCGACCCCTCCTCGGCCTCGCTACATTATTAAGCACTGCGACGCATTTATCCAAATACTATCCTATTCATCTCCATCCATAGCATATTGTAGCTCCATAGCTGCTCATTGAGCTATTTCCGTACACAGCAGTTCCCACTCTTGTCAATCTAGATGCAGTCCAGGCGCGTTATCGACTGTTATCGATCTTTGCGTGATCTTGAAGGCGATCCCACCGCTTATTTTGCACTGTCACCGCGACAATTTTACTGAAAGGACACACCACACAGCCAGCCGAAATAGCTCTTGATAGTGTGGTCAATGGCAAAGTTCTCGCTCCGTGATACTTCTTTCGATGTCGAGTCACTCTGGGTCATCCGGATCCAAGAAGTTGAGAAGTTGTACCGCGAGTCAACAGAATCACGGCAGTTTTAAAAAACTTCTTTGGACCCACCCAATCGATGTTAAGAAATGCTAAGCTAAACGCCACGCGGTGAGTACGCGAGGATACGTGGCTGCCTCCTACGCGTGGACCAATTCGAAATTAGAAGTAACCGAATGCATTGGGATTCGAGATGTACGTACCACTACATACCAACAATAGCAGTTCTCCATTCTCTAGCGATATTCTATAGTTAGAAACCGTTGCACGAGGATCGATCTCCGTTTCGTCCGGACTGCTAGCGAATCGCATACTTACCTCCGCCCATCGGGAACATTTTTTTTCCAAGAAAGTTGGCGATTTTGATCGACCTGAGGAGCTCATGAACAACTTGACATCCATCCATCGCGTCCTGGCTCATCCTGACGCATAAAGAGTCACCTCCCTATCTTTCAGTGCAAGCTGTATGTTCAAGGTACGAATATCGCGGGTCGTCCGACCGACCGACCTCAGGGCCCGACCGATCCGATGTCCAAGCGCACCATATGGATCAACCTTGGCATCAGCGGACCTGGCACCAGCACTTTTTGGGATGCCGCTGCCGCGGCCCGCATATCCAATCTGATCCCCGCGCATGGTTCCTGACGGACCTGACGACCTTAACTGACGGGCGTTTATTTGACGGGCGTCAATACGGTGTCTTGGCATGCAAACGCCCACAAAGGCTTAGGGAGGTAACTGAGTTGCTTCAAGGGTGTCATGGATCGAGGTTTCAAGATGTAGTTGATTCAGATGCATTCCGACCACTGGTCGTCAATTGAATCAGGTACAGGCAACTTGGCAAGCAACAAACAAGTAGTGGTCCGATGTGCGAGGGATCGTCAGAGTATCAGAGTATCATTTATCAGTCTGGGCAGGGGAAGTAATTTGAGCAAGGAAACGGGGGGCATCGCGGTATCGAAATTTTGGGGAATGTTGTTGTCCAATGCGTTGGGGTAACTTCGGCATGAGAGTTTGAGGTGTAGATTAGGACATTCCAAGGGACATTCACACCGCTTTTGTTTCTTCTTGGCCTACTAAGACTTCAGCTCCCGCAGCCAGTGCGACGTCCCGCGTGCGCAGCAGTCCTCGAGGCCTCGTTTATAGCAGGGCAGTGCACAAAAAGCTCTGAGAATGAAGGAAGTCGTATGATTTCTTGAACATAGCTGAACCCAAGCCACTCCGCGACCACACGAACAGAAGACGGAGATGAACGTCGGGCACCACAGTGACGGAAGGTGCCGGATCTTGAGCTTGGAATGGGAGAATTGCCATGGCAATGATCTGCGCTGCTGTAAATGTCAGTCTGGTGAATCCCGGCGAATCATTCCTGGAAGAACGTCCTTTTCGACATTAACCTTTCCTGTATACAAAGTCCGCAAGTCAAATGACTCACCCTTTCACGGGAGGCAAACCAGCCCGACGATGGTGCATGCATACGCGTACTTGCGGCGGCAGCTGCACGTAGCGGCCCTAACAGAAATTAACACGAGCTAAGCCCGCCTTAGCGAAATCGGATCAAGAGCGCAAGGCAAGACCCCGCAAGACGGGAACTGACATTTTCCGCAGCAGAAAAAAGGCGGTGCAGGGAGCATCGTTTTTTGGGGGAAATCTAGCAGCTTCTGGCTTGCTCCACAACTTGAATAAACAGTGATGTCAGGAACGCCGTTCCTCTACGGGTGTTGGAAACTGACAGAGAAAAAGGGGAACGTACGGGTGTACGCCACCGTTGCGGCAGCTCGTAGCGTTTGAGTCCGAGGAACGAGGAGAACGGGGTCAATTTTGGCACGACGGGACAGAACGGAAAGAAGGCAGTGCAGCACGTGACCGGTACGGCTCAAATTGATCCCGCGCACTGCCACAGACGGCAGCCATTTTTGGACCTGATGGCTCGGCCCCCAATTACTCATGGCTCCTCCGTGCTCAAATCGCCGTGCAAATCTAAGCATGGGCCACGCCATTGTTTGCTATATAATGGAGCGAAAATTTTCTTGTGATCCTTCTTTTAAACGCCCACCCTCATCTTCCCCCTTCGGTTTCTTCCTCCGCTATCCATGATCACAGATATCAACCTTGCTCATGCTACCGGTCGCTCTACAATGTCGAGGCCGTTGAAGAGGGGAAGAGCATGCATGAATTGCAGGTACGCAAACTGGGTTTTTGTCGCTGGACCATTTTGCTCAATACCATGCCACTCAGATTTCTTAAGATTGTGCGTCGTACCAGTTCACTTTCGTTGCAACTCCTAACTTCGACAATACAGAAATGCGATGGACTAAAACCAATATGCGGTCCCTGTCGGAAGCACCCCAAAGACGACGAGTGTGAATACTCGGATGGGCCAGCGCGGTCTAGGACAAAGGCTCTGGAGGACACCGTGGCACGGCTGGAGGCTAGGCTGCACGAGCTAGAGCACCCCGAGGATTCCACGCCCTCGGTGACGCTGTATGATCCGTACACCCAGTACACCTCGCCCCCGCAGCTCACGATATCACCTCCACACCCCACCTCCAGATCCCTACCCAATACCCCGTACCATCAGCTACCCCGACTCCTCACACCCTCAAACTCGTCGCCCGAGTCACAGGGGCTCACACCGTTATCACCCTTTTCGCCTCCGTCGACCACGGCAAGCTCACCACCGTTTGGGACCCACGGTCATGGCATTAGCCCCCTTGGCATATTTGATTCGCGATCGTCTGAGGCTAGTACCCCAGAGTTTGAGGTGCGCCGCAGAGTTATTCACATTTTTACTGCCTGCTGACTTCCCCCTTCACCAGTTGAATGGAGACGCACTGTGAGTTGACTCAAAAATTTTCAATGCATCCACGTCTGATAAACTCGCGCCATAGGCTCCACACTTTTCTTCCTCATGCATCCCAATTCGGATTCTTCCTCGACTCGAAGCGTTTCATTCCCTCGGCGTTGCAGTCGATGCAAATGGATAACGTGAAGCCTGCGTGCCCAGCACTGATGAATGCAGTTTACATGTGGGGTGCCCACTTATCCGGGGACCCTCGTGAGGAGCGGTTCAAATACCAGGCTCTCCAGTATGCCGCCACGGATCTTGTCCCCTCGCATGCCCAATCGTTCCTGCAGACGATCCAGACGGAGATTCTACTTTCGTATTATTTCTTCCGGACCGGACGCTTTCTGGAGGCCCGTGCGCACACTGCTACCGCGGTTGCGCTTGCCGTCGGGGGTGGGTTGCACCAAATTCGATCCGTACACCGTCCCGCCGTTCCAGTTTTCTCCATCGCGGAGGAACATGGCCACGATACTCATCTCCGGGAGCCAGCTGACTCAGTCGAGGAGGGCGAGCGGATAAACGGCTTCTGGGCTGTGTTTATGTTGCAGCAGAATCTCTCCATCGCTCTAGATCCACCTACGCGTGTCTGCAGCCTCGAGACCGGTGGCATGCTGATCGACACGCCCTGGCCGCTCGAGATGGAGGACTACAGACAGGTACGAGACGCTTTTCAACCATGTGTCGTCAGCCATTAACTGACATGCATCTACTTCAGGGGTTGTTGACCTCCGACATTGAAGGAGACTCCACTGTGCGCAGTTATCTCTGTCAGCCAGGGGCTACAAGTTACAACGACGCCTCTATCATTGCCATGAACATCAAGGCCTGCATACTGCTCCATCGAGCAGTGTACCTGCACGGACAGTGGACACCGAGTTCGTTCATTTTATTTTAGACCCCATGATTTTGATTCTTACGCCGTGTTCCGTTGTAGATCATTCGGCGCGTGAAAGCCAATCGTGGTGGACAGCCTTCCGCACCATCGAGCAGCTCATCAATGCTCTGCGGTCGCAACTACCTGACCTCGCAACAGCTTGACGGCCGCAGTCCCGCGCGCACAATACTGCTTACGCACTCGCTTCTCAACGCCGCGATTATCAAGCTGCATAGTATGTTTATGTATTCCGACACGACGTCCCGGGACGTTTGCCTTGCTGCTGCGCGGGCTATGTTCCGCTTTGGTGACATGAACCTCCCGGGGCTGGGGTACCTAAATCCGATCATGGGTGTAAGTCCTCCTCGCTACATTTCGTCGCATTTGTACTGACTGCGCACCTTGGCAGACTCTCTGGGAAGCTGCATGCAGTGTGTTCATTGCGGAACTGAACCATCTCCGCTCTATCAACAGCGCCTGGCCCTCGCAGGGGGCGGCGGAGAGCGAGAAGGAGATGTACGCCAATCTGCAGGACGGGTTCGCCGCGCTGAATACGTTCGCGCGCGAGAGCCTCCTGATGCGTAAGTTGTTTGTTCAATAGGTATGTTCCTTGCATATTCATCTCGTTACTAGGTCACCAGCTCACGAAAACTAAAGAGGCCGCGGGGGCACTGTAAACTTGTAATCTTGGATTGGACCGCCGCCTCCCGACGCTACGCCGCGCCACACCTCTCGGACGTACACGGACCCTCCGGGACTACATACCCGCTCTTTTCTTGATACCATATACCCAAAGACGATTTTTCAACTCCATCGCAGACGTGGGATGGGTCACTGTACCACTACCATCCATGGTGTATGTATCATTTATGTCTATTTTTTCCCTCTATGTTGTAGTTACTATGTTGTATTCCCCACATACTAGACACATCTATACGGACACCCATACATATCTTGCATTTGCTATCGAGTCGCTATTTGGGTTCCGGGTTCTCTCATTGTTTCCTTTCCTCTGGGCTGGTTCTCGCGTTCACTGTATTTATATCCATCCTCGTACATATATCACCGTCCTATAGCTATCTCTATCGCCGCATAATAGAAAAGTAGTATCACGTAGTTTAAATATATTCCCTCTTTGATATTTATTTCTCTTCACCGACTCATACGATGTGAAAGGAGATCTACGCAGTCGCGATTGCTAGGGCGTTGGTTGAACCGCCCCTTATATGTCCCTCTCGACGGCCTTCACTCCCCGACGCAAAGAACTCGAACTCGATCTGCGAGGCGATGTTGACGGTTGGATCTCAATCCTACTTCTGTCAATCAGTAACCGACTGCGCAGAGATGCACTAAATTTCCGACGGCGCACCTTCGGCCGTAGGCGTGTAAGAAATCAACCCCGGATGATAGAGATAAGCAGAGAGGAACCCAAGATCAACGGTGCAACTGGAAATCGTAAAGCGCTGCGTCGACGTGGTTCTTCCATCGGTCCGCAGCAAATTGTGTGAATGAACTAACAGAATACAAAGGCGCAAAGCCGCCCTAGCGCCGACGAATCACAAAAGTCCCGCAATACATGCATCCTTGCGTAGCTTCTGAATCACGAAGCCGCGTTCCTCTTGTAATTAGCCAACTGGTACGAACATTGATTCGGCGCTGCATGTCTTTGCTCATTGGGAGTCATCACCATCCAAGCCGTCACGGCGATGGCTCTCAGTGGACCTTTGCTCCAACGCTGTGGTTGGATACGTTATGACTTCCCGCGAAAGAGTAAATTACGACAACCGACGAGGACGCAGATGTTGCGAGAATATCCATCTGGACATCTCGGCCATCGAGGGGTTGCCAGGAGTTCGTCTCAAACATCGAAGAATCCAGGGGTACAATGAGAATTATTGCCCATGATGCATCCCTATAATTTCAGACTCAGCTCCAGTGAAATAGCGACGCCAATGCTGCGGATCCGTGTTTAGAAGCCTCAGCGCGCTACGATTCTCAGCCGTGGGCCTGACATGAGGCATCCAGAAGAGTTTCTCGTGATGGCAGGATAATCGGTGCGGGACGGTTGGAGGTAAAACAGAAAAGGGAGTATTTGGATCACCAAGAGCTGCCTGGGGCCTAAATTTGAGCTGCAGGCACGGTTTCTGGGGCAAGTTCAGTAGAAACTTGGATCATGTCAATCGTCCGAGAGAGTCCAGTAAAACGGGTCGGGATTGCTATTCTCCAGTAAGGTCGACAATTCTTTTGAGAAGATCCTTCCTGCACCGTCTCCGAATCTTCATATGGTGGCGTCGCTTAAAAGAAGGGACCACCCTTTCCTCCAGCGCTGTGGTTGCCTACGTTATGGTGAGAAAAACGACCCGAGAGAGAATAAATTACGACAACACGAGGACGCAGATGTTGCGAGACCATCCATCTGGACATCTGGCAACGAGGAGTTCAGTCGGACAGGTAAAATTATTATCCATGCGGTATCCTTTTAATTTCAGAGCCATCTCCTAGTAGAACAGCAAAGCCAACGTTGCGAGTCCGTGGTGGTCGCGGTAATGCGACGATCTGCAACCGAGTTCAGAAGCCCAGCGCTGTGATTCTGACAAGGTTCTCGGCCCTGACATGAGAAATCCAGAACCAGAAGATTTCCTCGGCATGGCAGGAGAAACGGTGCGAGACGGTTGGAGGTAAACACAGAAAAGGAAGTATTTGGCGTTACAGGAGCTCCCAGGTGCCAAAATTGGAGCTACTGACACGCACAACGTTTCTGGAGCCAGTTCAATACCAACTTGGCTCATGCTGATTGTCCGCGATAATTTATGTTGAAACTGGCCGGGACTATGGGATCCTCCAGTCAGGTCGACGATTCTTTTCGAAAAAATCCTTCCTGGGATCCTGAGCTTTCTGTGAAGTCTTCGTATGGTGGCCCGTGGAGGTCCCATTGTTTCCACCAGCACTGTGGTTACCTACGCTATGTTGAGAGTGATTTCCCGACAGAGAATGAATTAAGATACTTAACCGACGAGGTCGCACTCGCAGATGATGTGAGGTGGAGAGCAAGTGGAGAGTCGGGATTCGGGGAGATTCATTCGGGCAATTCGGGCATCGGGGAGTTCAGTCGGACAGGCAGAATTATTGGCCATGCGGCATTCCAATAATGTCAGAATCATCTCCCGATGAAACCGCAAAGCTAATGTTACGATGCACTATGTAGCGGCTCTGGGGAGCGCGCGGTGAGCGGCCCGGTGGCGATGCTGTAGTGTTAGGTTTAGACAGCGTAGACGCTGTAGACACACAGAGACATTCCATTTTTGACTCTCACCACCAACTTGAAGTCCCTTCCCGCCGTCCCGCCGTGCCACTGCAGCGCAGACTCCAGCAGACCAGATTCCCGTCTCCAACGTGCAACAAAGGTCATCTGCAGTGATTCCAAGTCCTTCTGAGTCTTGACAAGACCTTTGCAAGACCTACGGAAGTCTGAAGATTTCCTCGCGATGGCAGGAGAAACGATACCGGACCATGTTTGAAGTAAAACCAGAAAACATCTTCGGAGTTTTCATGAGATCTTGCGATTTCTGGGCCCAGACTGCGCCTGCCACTCCCTTGAAGTTCTCTTCACAACGATCATGGTGCAGCTTACAAGAAAATTTATGGAAAAAAACTGGAATCGATGTCCTCGACAGGTTTTCCTGCGTAATACGGATTCTTCTCCAGCCGATTCCCAAATATTCATGTGGTGGTGTCGCCCCAAAACAAAGCGGGAGGCTGCCGAACGACTCGTGACAAAATCGCGTGATGCATCATCGTGGGGGTTTCCTTCTTCCTTCCAATTCCTGATTATCCCGCCGGCCCTGACTGGTCGCTCGCTCCCTCGTCATCTCTTTCTGGGCATAAATACCCGCTGATGACACTGCTCCCCTTCTCTTTCCCCCCTTGGAACGACGTAGCGGAGATGTTTGCCTCCCGCATCCACAAAGCTGCTTTCGGCGCTGCTCAGCTCTTCTTCGTCCTCCAATGTGCTCTTCTTCCGGTTTTTGGGCAAGCTGATGTAGTCGACACCGGCTATGCCAAGTACCGGGGAAACCTGAGCTTCCCGAACACCGTCGCATATCTGGGTATCCCTTACGCCGAGCCGCCACTCGGAGACCTCCGATTCCGAACGCCGCTGCCGCTCAATACGAGCCGCGTGGCGGCGGCGGCGGGCGGAAAAGTTGTCGACGCCACAGTTTATCCGGATTTCTGTGTACAGGGATCTACTGGCGGTACGTCTTTCTTCCGTTGCATCTTATGGAGTTTTAAATGGGCCTTTTTACATAGGTGGCGACGCTGGAGGTGCCGGCTCGGAGGACTGCCTCAAGGTCAACGTTTATGCCCCCGCTGGTGCTAAAGCGGGCAGCAATCGTATGTAACCTTCTTTCACATGTACGATTAACTCGTCATGGAACCATCATTGTAGTTCCTGTCCTTGTATACATACATGGAGGCGGTGAGTTACTTTCCGTGCTTCCATACTTTTAAACCTAGACAATGTGCAGGATATTTCTTCGGGAACCCGCGCAACTGGCCGTTCGACCACTGGATCCACCAAAGTCCCAACGTTGTTGTCGTTTCGGTTTACTACCGCCTGGACGCCTTCGGCTTCCTCTCCGTGCCCGAGTTTTCTGACACCGTTAACGGTGATTTCAACGCTGGATTCTCTGGTGTGTATCATAGGTCTCTGTTATTCAAGTGTTCAATGTTCTCCTTCAACATCGCAGATCAGATCCAAGCGCTGAAATGGGTGAATCAACACATTAGCGCCTTTGGCGGCAATCCGCATGCAGTGACCATCAACGGAGAAAGCGCCGGTGGCTCCTCCGTTGAGCTGCATCTCGTCGCTCAGACGGAACAAAATCTGTTCCGAGGCGTCATTGCGCAAAGCGTGTATCGCACGCCGCTTGCGTTCCCAGAGCAGAGAGTGGTGAGTCCCGCGTTATCCTTCTCGGTGACTGTGCAATGATTCTTTAAACTATCTTTCTAGGCCCAGTTCCAATCGTTTGCATCCAAGGCGGGCTGCGGGACGGGTGCCGTCGCTGAGCAACTTGCCTGCCTGCGTTCTGCGAGCGTCAGTGCCCTCGCGCAAGCCCAAGATTTCGTGACATCCACGCTGTGCGCATTTTTGAAACGACATACTATCTCGAATTCAATCTGCTAACCGCGCACATCTTCAACGCAGTCCTGGATACCGGCTGTTCCAACCCGTCATCGATAACAAGATCTTTACCGACTTTCCAACGAAGCAGATCTCCAGTGGGAAGTTCGCGAACGTTCCCATT
The DNA here is from genome assembly GCA_029281795.1 of Mycena crocata. Classification (NCBI taxonomy): domain Eukaryota; kingdom Fungi; phylum Basidiomycota; class Agaricomycetes; order Agaricales; family Mycenaceae; genus Mycena; species Mycena crocata. Next base: position 349,808 of record JARJCP010000017.1, on the reverse strand, counting down.
ATTGTTGGGTATGTGTCTTCAGTTATCAAATTCCTTGCCCGGTGGATTGGATGGCTTGTAGGTCTACGACCAATGAAACTCTCTCAGGAGGATCCAGCATTGCAGCTGCCCTGGAGAATTTCTTCCCTTCCATGACGAACGAAACTGCGGCCGCTTTCGTCGCCGTGAGTGTTTTCTTACCTTTCCGAAAAGGGTCCAACGCTGAGATCATACGTGAAGGAATATCCCGCCAGCGACTTTGCATCCACAGCCTTGCAGTTCCAGGCCGCTACCGGTGAGCCGGAGTTATTGTGTGCGGTAAGTTGAGAATGAACCTCGGTTGGTGCTGTTGCGGGCTCACTCAGTCTTTTTGGTCAGCGACACATAATTGCCAGCGCCGCCTCAGTGCGCAATAAAGCCTGGACATACCGATACAACCAGCCGAACCCAACGTCGGGCGGTTCGGGTACTGGCCATGCCGCCGAAAACTGGATGATGTTCCGGGGGATAAATACAGGGTACAATTTGTACTACAATCCATTTACCACATACTGACTCTACCATCCAGCTTCAACGGCACCGGAACCTTCACGCCCATGACCCCAACCGAGACGGCATTCGCAGAAGAGCTGATCGCGTACTGGCTCTCCTTCGTGCGCTCGGGCGACCCGAACACGTTCAAACTCGCGCGGTCGCCGCGGTGGGCGCAGTTCACCAGCGGTGACAAGGCGCGGATCGTTTTGCAGGAGGAGCCACGTAATAGCACGACTCGGAGTGGGAGTTTTTTGGAAGTTGAGTCGAAGGGGGAGGGTGAGAGGTGTGAGTTTGTGAAGAGGAGGGTTGGGGTACAACAGAATTAGTATTGTGGAGCTGTTTTGGACTACTTCATCTGAATCCATCTTTTTGCTCTGACAACGAGTTGCAAAAATGCATAATGGGTTGCAAAACGAAATTCGGGACTTTCAATCTTGGCTGAATCCTTTCGAGTTTTGCGGGACATTTACCTACGCTACTCCTTTATACTATGAGAAATACCTAAGTAGTTCACTGAGAGGAAATAATTGAGTGTCCATCTTGAACTCGTCTTGAACTCGAGTGATTTGAACTGTGTCTGATATGCTCTGGCCGCTAGAGGCTTGCTAGTGCCCCAAAATAAATTGAAGCGTCGATCCGTAGAAAATTAAGTCGTTCTGCTGCTTCGAATTGTTTCTCCACAGGGTGGTGGTTGCACTGTGGACGAAAAACACACACACAGAATGTGTAACAAATTATGTGACATCAATTTCGCTGTGACACTTTGTGACCCGATCCTTCTCTCCCTTGTACTGCAGCAACAGGTGCCCGGAAAAATAATCTGAGGCAATATCGCATACCCTCAATTCTTTTCTGGGGTCTTCAGAGACTTCCAGAGTTTCTGGCGTCTTGGAGACTTCCAGACTCCGGAGGCTAGCAGGTCTGGGAAGACGTGGGCCTTGGGCCATGCTGATCTCACCGTAGGAAGGAAGGAAGGAAGTAGATTAACCGCGGTGGTCCCAATGAGGAACGTACGGGTACTGTACCTACGTACATGAGCCAAATGTACGCTACAGTTAACTAGAGCTTCGGACGTTGTGAAGGAAGTGCAGCACTTCGTCTCGCGAACGATAGGTCTAGAAAGGATGAGTGAGACTACTGGGTATTATAGCCGGCAGGTATGTAACGCTGGAAGTTGTCGAACAGAGTAAGTACATCACAAACGTACTTCGCCACCCGTGTAATTGCCCTGCGAGAAGAAACGAGGCGTTGCAGGAAGTCATGGTCCCCCAAGGTCTTGAAAGCCTCTTCCAACTTAGAGTCGCGTTCGAAGACGTCTCGCAGGAACACATCCCGCAGCTGTAGTAACGGGATGTGTGCCCGACATCCGAGGAGAGCGTGCGTCTCATCCTCGACCTCTTCCACGCAGAGTCGGCACAAACGCTCCTCGCGAGGGATGCGCAGTCTGTAGCGGGCAGGGTACCGAAGGCGTTCGATGCTCAAGTTGTGATCAGATAGCAGGAGGCGTGTCAGCGCCTTGCGATGGGCAGGGACCGTCACCGCCGTCAGGTAGTGGCGGCGCCGGCGTGTTACGATGGAGTAGTTATCATCGACGAGTTCCAGTCGATTCCGCAGCAGGTGAGTCTTCTGTAGATGATCGATGTCGTACTGAAGGTCCGCATCAGTGACTTCGGCAATTTTCTTGGCGATAGCGGTGATGGTCTCGACACACAGGAAATCAGCAGGGGTTATGCGTATGGGTGTTGGGAGGGTGCTCAGCATTATTGCAATATCACCCGCCCATCCAGAATGGCCTGTCGCAAAGAGATCCACAGAATCCAGCAGTGCCGCGCGGACCCTGCGCTCATCACCCAGTTCCAACATGTACAACAAGCGGCCAAAGGCCAACAGAAGACGCCGTACCCGAATGGGCATGAGCCCCGTCTCGGTGAACAGGACAGCCAGCATCGCCCTGGAGTTGATTCCCAAGAGACGTCGCAGATAGAGGTGCTGAGCCTCAAGATGCTCTTGGATCAGAGGAGCGTCGACGTCGAGGGAGAGGTCAGCTCCGGAGATGAGGTAACAGTCAACACGCGCCATATACAGAACGAGACCCTCCTTGACTGGCAGGGACCCGATTCTGTGCTTCATTGCGAAGGCAGCGTTGCTGGCGTTCCGAGCTTTCGCGGCTTTGATAGAATAGTTTAATGAGAAAATGTTCGCCGTGGTCGATGTAAGCCAAGTCCCGACATATTTGAACGAGCTGACGAGTTCGACCTCGAGGTCACCTAGGCGAAGAACGGGGATGACCGTCGGCAAAGGCCCAAATATCATCCACTTTGATTTAGGTGCGCTGATGTACACGCGCTTGCGCGTGCACCAGAAATAGAAGATAGACACTTTCTCCTGGAAAGTGGGGAAGGCTGTAGTAAAAATGATGTTGTCGTCGGCCTGTTCGGCTTGCGACACAGCAACTCCGTTCAGGCGCACATCGTCCGGGCGATCCGGCAACTGGAAGTCTGCGAAGAAAATATTCCACAGCGTGGGAGAAGCACTGTCGCCAGTCAGAAGGCCAATGAGGGAACGAAACGGGAGGCAGTTCTCGTCGCCAAATTTTGTAGCGTAGCGCATACGGGCGTACACCATACGCATCCAGTCGAAAAAGAGACCAGACACGCCGGCACGATACATATCCACCCACAACTGAGCCATGTCCGTGTAGGCGAAGGCGTTCGTCATATCGCCAAAGAAAACATACAGTGTTTTGCCCTCCGCCCGCGCCCGAGCTATGGCACACATGAGAATAAAGCAGTTGTCTTCTGTGCGACGCCCCGGGCGAAAACCACCCTGAGATTCAGGAATAATGGTGTTCGCATCTGCCCACTCGCGCAGCCGCTCATCGAAGAGCAGAGTCAACATTTTCAGCAAGCAGCACTCCAATCCCACGAGACGGTAGCTCTCCGGGTCGTCCACTGCACGACCTTGCTTAAGAATGCCGACCAGGATGGTCACGAGCCAGTGCTGGGGAGCGTCGCACTTCACTAAGCATGTGTTGAATAACTCCACGAGAACATCATTGGGAATTGTCATGATCTTCGAGTACGAGACCACGTCAATGCCTTGTGAACTCCGAAACGATCTCGATCGCAGTTTGACCTTCATTCTTTTGATGTCATCTTCGGTTACTAGTCGCGAGAAGAAACCCTGAGGCGTTCGGTCCTCGGTGCGGAGGGGAATGGAGTCGGCAAGTCCCGTTATGATATTGTGAAGCTCGGCATCGAAGCGTTCGGGTACAACCTCGGGCGGATTGAGGCGAGTCTTGAAGGATTCATGCAACTGTGCTGGTGTCACCGCTGGTCGAACCGGACGGTCGTCTGTCCATTCACGCAACAGGTCCCAGTACTCCTTGTTCGAGTTGCACGCCAGCAAGCGGTCGAGGTTATCCCGCATAAGTTCGCGTTCCCTATCACAACTGTTAGGCTTTTACCACTCGTGGTGCAGACGTTGCGGAGGCGTACCTCCGTCTTCCACGGTGACCATCATCGTTGTCTACCACATCTTCAAGTGCGATAACAGGAATGTCCCGTTCCTTGGGAACGGAAACTTCCGGTAGGTTCGAAAACACCTTGGGCGTTGACAATGCGGGTTGGGAAGCCGAAGGAACCGGAGGAGGTATCGGGGCTGGCAAATCGGCAAGAACGACAGTGGATGCCGCGATATGACCCGTCTTGAGCGCATTCTTAGCCATCGACTTGGCCTCAGATACCGCGGCATTGACCTCATGTGGGAATACACGAAATTCCACCGGTGCTGATCGAGCACGAATCCACAGAGTGACTCGCTCTAGAACATCCGCGTGTTTACACGGCCATCCAAGCATATCATTGTCTCCGGCCCAGTAGCAAAAGGAACGGATAGTGTATTCCGATGAAGTGTATATAACCAACGATTGGTTACGCGGCGCCACGGAGACAGCCTCGAGGACAGCGAAGAGTGAAGCGCGCGCCTCGATCTGATCGCCCTCAAAACCAAAAGCAGAATTGCGGCGATGATTACGGCCCCAGTATAGAGCAAACGACGCTCGAGCGGAAACACCCTTAGATTTCGTCGATGTCGCAATATAAACGGAAACGGCACGACCAGAGTTTGTAACAGGGCCGTAAAGATGGGCCAGAGCTTCAAGAGCTGTGTCGACTGCCAGATCGAGTTCCGTCGGCGGACCGAAGTTAACCACCGTAGTTCTTGGAATTGATTGCGGTGGACCGTACTCTCTGTCTTTGACGCCCGTCAGGCCAACAGCTACCTGAGCATGGTCGGACCATTTCAAAACCTGGGTGATGCGGATTGACTTGTTCTTCAACCTCGGCAGAAGTCCGGGCGATGCGAAAACAAAGTCTATCACAGTCGATCCCAGCGCCTGAATGGAGGTGAATGCGCCCGGCGAGGACTCTTCTTTTGACGTCCCGTTTAAGATGGTCAGGCCGTTATCAGAGCATAAGCGGAGCAGCCACCGTCCGCGAGTATTCACGGTTTTATCCATGGACAGGCGTCCGAGAAGCGCTGTGCGAGTCGCGCGATCCCCAATTCGGCCATTGATATCACCCATGCCGAGAAGTGGCTTGGCGAACGACAGACTGCATGCTGTAACAGCCTCGCTGAGACGGACAGCCGGGTCGACATCGGTCCATTCCCTCCAAGAGGATGCAGCGGGCAGTAGATAGGTTCCGATGAGGAACATGTGGCCCAAATCGAGAACAACAAGGTCGGGACCAGATAGATCGGAACACAGTTTAAAGGAAATACCCTCCCGAAGAACGACTGCGACGCCGCCCCATGCTTGGATGAGACCGCGTTGATCTGCGCGGCCCATGGCCACAACGACGTATCCCCTGGGTAGAGCAAGTGTCCTTTCCTCTCCCTGCCGGAGGAAGGTTTCTTGAAATACAACGATGTCGTGCGTCTTAATCAAGCTGATGATGTCAGGATCCATTATTTTGACAGCCAGCCGTCCGTTTATATTCCATGCAACAATGTTAAGACTTGACAAAGAAGTAATACTATTAGCGCCGGACTTTGGGCGTATTAATAGAGTAGTATCTACCATGAGAGGTCGTCCTCGTCCGGAACATCCTGCTCGCGGCGCTTGCCGTACGCCTCCGGCGTCGCAACGTGCAGGTGAGCCATGTCTCTCGGCGGATTGTTCTGCATACGGGAGAGAAACCTCTGACCCGCATCGTGGGATTTGAAACGGATGCTGATCAGTCCCTTCGCCATGTTCTTCGGATGAATCGCGTTTTTGAGGGCGCTTAACTCAACCCCCGTCGCCTTCAACGCTTTCCTGGCCCACATGATGGGTGCGACTTTCTCAAGCTTGACCTCCCACATGTACACGAGGAAGAAATCGTCCAAGGGTTTCTGTTGTTTCGCCGCCGGGGCACCCTCAGGTGAAAACTCGCGCTCCACTCTCTTTGTACCCACACCGGGCTTCGGCTGAGCATCCCGGCCGCGAGCGATGGCGCCGTGCGAGGAAGAAGGAGGGTTTGCGGGAAGAGAGGGTGCTGCAAGGACACGAGGGGCGTGGGATGGAGCGGCGCGGGCAGGAAGTGCACGAATCTCGCGCTGAAGTTGCACCACCATCGATGGAATGTCCATCAGGTTGTTTACGCACTCGGTGAGTTTTGAGATCTGGTCGCGGCTCTCCCCCACCGACTTCCTCAAGCGATCAACGACAGCGCAAGTGTTCTGGATCAACGGTGACGAGGCACTGCCAGTGTGGAGCTGAGTGTCGGCGATGCGCTGGATGAGATCCTTCAACAGATCCGTGTGTTCGTCGTTAACCTGCGCCACCCTCCTCTCCACCCGTACGACAGCCCCGATGATCTGCTCCTGATTCGCAACGATCTTCTTACGGAATTCGGGGGCCTTGTCCGCATTGTAGTGAGGAATGTACCCCGCCGCGACACACAGTTCAGCACCGCTGAGGGCCGACTCCGTTGGAGAAAGAGATGAGAGGGAACGAGTGATGACGGTGGCTGAGCTCGCGGTTTTGCGAACAGCGGGGACTTTCACGGTGGGGGTGCTCTTGGAAGCCGTATCGCCTTTGCGGGTCCTCGCCTCGAAGGAACGGATGGACTGGTTCCTAATCGAGTGGGACGAGGTAGAAGGTGGGAGAGCTGGCGCCAATTGAGCTGATGAAATAACAAGGAATCATCTTTGAACTCACGAAACGCGTCAGCATCGTTCGCAGGGCCAGCCGCGGTGCTTTCAACACGGTCGCAGTCAGCTGGCAGACGAATCAAACGTTATTCAGCCACAAGTTTGTAAACTCACGTTGCCCTGAGCCCGGGATGTATTCCAGATCATCCGGGTCTTCGTCGAAGGGCTCTGTAAGAGTGGGGCTGGGGCTGCGCTCAAACACGAGGTACTCCTCCTGTGTCGATGTGTTGCGCAGGGGAACCATAGGCACATCGAAGTTGGCATCGACCGCCATCGAGTCTTCAATAGGCTGAGGGGCACGTATTGCTGGCAAGGGAGTGTCGAGACGATCGTCCTCGTCTGGGGTGTGAGGCGCTGGCATTTCCGGCTGGGCAGCGGCGACCAAAGTATCAGCGGGAGCGGAGGGAGCAGCCACAGCGGAATCAGCCATGAGAAAGCGACGACTATCCCTCTGGAAATCACCGGTTTATAACCCAGTGCGAGACCTGTCTTACCCGGTGAGCACTGAGGGGCAGTAGATCGTGCTGGAGCCGCTTTCCATTTTGGAGATCGGAAATGGTGCCTTTGATGCATTCACACTCCTGTTATTATTTGCGCGGTGTACAGGTGCAGAGAGCGAGAAGGATACCCTCCACGTCGGCGGTTGCAACGTGAAGGGCAGTCAAGCGAGGAAGCAACCAGCGTGGGAAATAATTTGCCTCCGCTCGAAAGTGGATGTACGGATGTTAATTCCACTTTGATCGCCGTGAAATTCGACTACGTCACCCAACCAATTTGGTTCCATGACCTGCGACTCTGACAGAGGTACGCAAAAATGGAGTTTCCCCTGAGCTTGCACGTCATTTCACTCCCACTTTAGGAGGTCAATAGATTTGCTATTTCCGAAGCTCGGGTACACCGGCTTCAATGTAGATTATCGGGCGACACCGGGTATGCGTCTGATCCTCACCCGAGACAGCCCGCTCTACTCATCGTGAAGTAGGATCTCAAAGGACCCACTTAGCAATTAGGTGTCGAAACACACACTTTCATTTGTGAATGGTTTCGACTCCCGTTTATTCAATCAGTGGCATCCCTCGAGCGCGGCTCTCTATTCAAGGTAGATGAACCCCTGTCGACAACACTGAGGTCCAAAGTCCAAATGCTTTACAAGGATTGACACACAACAAGGAGGCATCGTGTCCAACTCTGGTGGCTTTCCATCCAGTCCTTATCACAGAGAAATCATGTTCTCGTGATTTCGACATGGAGGAGAGGCCTTGATTTCTAAGTATACCGTAGAGATGCGCAGTCTGCGCAGCTGGAATTCGAATGGACATCGCAGCACCACAATCGCCGGCGTTATGCTCACGTAGGGTGTCCAGGCCCCTCCAAACACCAGCACGGATGCGAGAGCATAGTCAAAGAACAAAACTGTGCACTTGAACCGCTTGAACCGAATACAGCCGCATATCCGAGTTTATATTTGGCGCTGACATCACCAGGCTGACAAAAAGCAGGGCTGTGATACCGCATTTTCTTTGTTTCAGGCGTTTTAGCGCCCGAGCGCGCAGCACCTTTTCTGACCTCCCACCATGGCCACAGACAGGATGGCAGCTTACAGAGTGTGTGCGCTGTATCTACTGGGGCCGAAGGGATCTCTGACCGGGACATTGTAGGCCCAACGACAAGACGGCCACTCAGCCGGCCAGTCTCACGAACTTACGAATATCGATGCGAGTGGCAGCGGCGGTCAGTCGCTGGAGGGGATGGCAGGGTTCTTGGACGAGGTGAGTGTATATTATTATTGCATTCCTTCGAGACTTAAAGCAGCGGAAGATCACCTCTGTGCAAAACTCAATAGGCACCTTTAACGCCAATGTGACACGAATATCCGGTCTAAATTCGCGCTCGTTGGATGCGCTGGCAGACGACGGGGCGGTGAAGCGGGATCTCGATGCGCTGATCGCGGAGACCATGGCTCTGAGCACGGAATTGAAGGACCGGATCAAGAGGCTGCAAGACGCCGTCTTGCCTGGCGCGCGCGGGAAACAGGAAAAGAAAACGCGGCAAGACCATGTACGATACACGCGGTCCTATGATTCTCGTCTTATAAGGTTTCTCAGGTCGCGCGCGTGCGGACTAGGTTCACAGAAGCGTTGCAGACCTACCAGCAGGTCGAGCAGGACTACCGGGCCAAGTCACGGCAGCGCGTCGAGCGGCAATATCGGATTGGTGAGCTGTCGTTTTCTATATTCTTCTGGATATTGTTCTGATCCAACCAACTTTGTCCCAGTCAAACCGGACGCCACGCAGGAAGAAATCAGCGAGGCCATTTCCGGTGGGGGAGAACAGGTCTTTATGCAAGCTGTACGTTTCTCTCTCTTGTCATCTTTTGTCTGTGTCATGATTCGTTACACAGCTTACGACGAGCCCGCGATACGCGCAATCCCGCTCCGCGTACCAGGAAGTCCAGGCGCGCGCGCAGGACCTGAGGAAGATGGAACAGACGCTCGCGGAGCTGGCGCAACTCTTCGCTGATGTACGCACTTTCTCTGATTGTTATTTTTTTCCCCTCTGGCCGGCTGAATAGCACGTACCACCACCAGTTGGCGCTGCTCGTCGAGCAACAGAACGAAACCGTCGAAGCGATCGAGAACACGGCCATCGACGTTGAGAAGAACGCTTCAGAAGGGTATGTTCCTGTTCCTCTTACTACTCCTGCATTTTGTTCGGTGTATAAATTGAAAACTTACAACTGTTCCGCAGCTTGAAGGAGACTACGCGCGCAGTGGCGATCGGTGAGATTACTACTACCTCTCTCTTTGTAGGCTCCTCACTGACCATAACGCCTCCGCACAGCCCGAAGCCTCCGCAAGAAGCGATGGATCTGCTTCATCATCGCGCTCGTCGTGGCGGCGATCCTTGCGATCGTGCTCGCGATTGAGTTTACGAAGAAATAGGATCTGGAGCTCGGACGGTTGTTTTTCGAAGAAGAAACAGGATGAGGTCTCGGACGGGTATTTTCGGACTCTGGCGTTGTGTTGTGTTGGATATTTGCTTACTTGTATCGTTTTATCATTCCTAATAGACTTGGACGGTCCTGTTCATGAACGGTAAGTACTGTCCAGCTCAGTCAGTAGGCTGGGAAGGTTCAAGATATTCTATGAGACCGTGACTCTTGTCTGCCTGCACTTCAACCAATACCCCAAACACAGACATGTTCCTATTGTATCGAAAGCTCAAAACTGACTCTCGAGTCTAACTTGAGATTTTCTTGCCAGGAACCAGCGCCCACAGGCCCACCATCGTCGCCAGCAGCGCAACCACACTGCCCCGAATGAGTCAACCAACACTACCCATATCTGAATGAAACGAAGGGAAACTCTGCACTCACACGGGTTCCAAGCTCTTGATTCCCGCCTTCGACGCAATGGCGCCAGTGACGAACGGCGCGATGGCCGCTCCCGTCGTTGCGATGGCAGTCGTCCAGCCGATGGCGCCGGTGACGAGCCAACGCGGGAAGACGCGCCCCGCGTGGTTCATCGCGATGGGGTACATTGGCCCGAGCATGAGGCCGACGAGGGATACGGCGATCGCGCCCCCGACGAGCGAGGGCACGAACCATATTATGAATTCGAGGCTATGGATGAGGTGGTGAGCTGCAGTATTTTCTCTTTCTGGCGGAAAAACTAGATAAACTCACGCGATGGCGAGGACGCCGTAGATGTACACGACGCGCCGTTCGCCGATCTGGGACCTTCTGTCAGACGTCAGGGATCTATGGGGCTGAGTTGTTCGCACTGACCTTTTTGTTCACCGGCAGCAGGATGAGACGGCCCAGGGTTAGTCCTGCCACGCGTGAAACATACAAATTGAGTGTGGTTAAATGTATCGGTGACCAAACGCTCAACCAACCTCCAAAAAAGCCAGCGGAGATATATCCCGATGACGGCCCTCCTCCGCGCACGGTGATCATGTAGGAAACTATCCAACCTAAGGGAAGATACAAGATCAGCGACCATTAATGGTCATCTCGGAATCTCTTTCAACAATTACCTCCAATCGTCACCTCCACTCCAACGTATACGAAGAGAAACAGCGCTAGCAAATGGACCGCCTTGATTGAGATTATCTGCCGGAAGTGGCTTCTCTCGCTCGTTCCCGTCTCTCCGCCCACCTGGCCGATGCGTGCGAGACACTCTGCGGATTCAAGATTGATTTATTAGGATCATAAATGCAAACTGGATATATGGAAGCGGACGAACGAACGAACCATCCTGAGTCCGGGCCCTGAAGACGACGGCCAAAAACGCGGTGTTCAATCCGGTGACCCCGAGAGAGACAAGGTAGTGGAAGGACCAGTGTTGTAGTTGTGCGAATTGTGTTGAAACAAGGGGGGCGACGAGGGCGCCTGCACCTGAATTCAACCATAAATTACAATCTTGCGCTGCTCGGAAGGGGCGATACATACCATATGCGGCTTGGACGAAGCCCATTTTTGTTTCGCTGTTCTCTGCGATGCCGGCTACGTATCCGTTCGCCTGTGCATCCTTCACGCATTCCGGGTGAACGTTGAGATCGGAGTACAAGACAGAATATCCCCCACCTGTATTGCGAGCCCCGCCCCGTTGATGAAACTTCCAAGCACGAAAACAGGGAACGGCAGTGCCGCGGCCTGGAGGGTGTACGCCACCACTTGCATGGACGAGCCTGTGAATAGTTGATACCGGATATGACACCTTCGATTTTGAGTTGCAAACTCACCTAAGAGCAGCAACTGGAGGAGGCATGTTCAGTCCAACAATTGCGTACGTAGGTAAGTTGAGATGAACCTTGCCAAATCCATATTTCTCATTCAGTCCAACGTTCAACAAAGCGCCGCAGATGGCACCCTAAACATCAATGTAAGTAAGGAACTTCGAACCAGTGGTGGACTACGGACGACGAATTGTAAGACAAAAAGCAGAGACACGATGGTGTATCCTAGCTGGTCGAGTCTCAGACGCAGGCCAGCTTGCAGAGCATATACGTATGCCTACATGATAAACCTGTTGAATTCTAGGTACCAGAGGACCAACGCTTCCATCGTTCCTGAATTGATGGACGGTAGTCAGCCTCGCCGCAGCGCATTTGTCGAGGTTGCCTACCAGCCAGCGAGAAATAATGTCCAGCATAGAGTGCCAAGTTGGATTCTTTCTTGGATGTTATGCTGGTTTCTAATCGAAGGGGTGTACGGTTCAGGATTTTTTTCTTCGCTGCTGGGGACCTGGTAGCTCGGCGGTGTTGAGTGATTTAATTCGGGAAGGGGGCTCTGCGTCGAGTCTTCCATGAAGGAGTCGACTGTCGATGAGAAGGCAGCTGCTGGGTTTATAAACTGGTGATACTGATCACTTGAGCATCCGCAATGACCAACCCACCGAGTCAGATGAGGAACTGACTCAGAGGAAAACGCCTCGTGGAGTCGCGTATTTAGGAAACGAGCTGCCGGCAAGGTTGGAGGCGAACATGTGCATATATCCGAGGTTTTCCCGGATGGGGTTGGAAGCGTTGGAAGCTCGTCGCCGACGGGGTGAGGTCGCTTATCAGCCTATATAAGAAGCCAGCAAAATCCAGGAAAAGCCGACGATTCAGGGAAGGCAATGCCTTCAGAGAAGAACATTCCATAAGCAACTGCCGCGGGGAGGGCCTAAACTAGGAAAGGGCAGTTGTTTCCTGCTTTCAAAGCAGCAGCTTTTCAGAGCTTTTCCTTCCTTCTTTTTTGCGGTGTACATACCCGTGTGAAAAGCAAAGCCTTCGCTTCCATCGAATCGGTCCGGGTAGCCGAGGGGCTTGTTTCTCTCCTCACAAATCTTAAAAGAAAGGGTCTATACTTGGTCTGACTAAGGAGACTAACTTCTCTGATGATTTCACAGGAAACACTAGTACAAACTTTGGTTAAAGTGGCTAAAACATCCTACCAAGTACCTGCAATTGAACCGTTCCTCTCTCTCTCTCTCTGTTCTTTTTCCATCAGCAAAACCTGGGCCCCCTACACTGTGATACGTAGTGCTACAGAAGTGCTCGTAGCGCTCGTAGCAACTGTAGCACTCGTAGCAAGGGTCTTCGCTACGTAGCGCTACCGTAGCAAATCGTAGCGCAAAGGAGGCATTTCGTAGCGCTACGTAGCGCTACGCAGGAGGGCTTTGAAGATAAGAAATTTTGGATACCATTACCGGCTTCCACGACCCCAAGACAAACATCACACAGAAACGAACAGAAGGAGAGTCTTATTGTCAATGTATCTACACAAAACGGGTGGGAGGACAGTGCCGACGACACACTGAAACTGAAATGGAGAAAATACATAGCAGGGTACAGAGCGAGTGTCGAACTTGAGGGTTAGAGGAGCAGAGTGGGTTTTGACTTAAAGGATTGAGCAGAGAATAAAGTTGGAAGTCAACGAAAGGGAGCTTGAGACGGGGTTTTTGAACGGACTGGATTTGTTATATGGAACATAGAAGGGCCTGGATTTGAAGGAGCGCACACTTGACATGAATAAGCCGCTTGAATAGGAACTCGCACCAGCACGGTTGAACTCTCGCTTGAAAAGAAGCCTTGATTGGCACCGATTGATCTGGTCTGAAGGACCATGGCGCTAGTGCAGAAGTAGGTTCGGAGCAAGCCTGTCTCCGGTCCGGCGAGCCGGACAATCTCGGAGAGAGGCTTGGAACAAAGTGATCAGAATAGCCGGGATGTTCAAGCACATTTTCTGACCTCATATCACCCGGCACAGACATATGCTTGGCTGAGGTGCTAGCTAATATGCATGGGCTTACAGTGCTCTAACGCTCTCAATATTCCCATTTGTAGTTGTTATATTTCAGGCCATTTCGACTGCCATCATTATTTAGTGAGGTTAGTGATATTGATGATCTCACAAGGGATGTTTTGAGCAGCTAAAGCCACAGCGCAGTGAGGAAGGTATTTCACTATGTTTCTGTCCCTTCAGAATTTTTTCCCTGCTCCTTAATATGTTTTAAAGACGGGGTTTCGCGCTTGATCAGAAGGTCACGATGTGACAGTGCCTTAAACTGTCACACCGTGACTGAGGGATGTGGAGCAAAGTCAGCCATCATTTTTTGTATTTCTTTTTTCTGCACTCACAGCTACACGGCAAATATTAAGGCGTTGCTATAGATTAACTGATTTTGCTATTCCAAAGGATGCCAGCTACTCAGGTTGACATATATTGACACTGCACCCATTGAAACTAAGGGAAAGGTCAGATACAAATTTTTGATAAACGACAAGTTCAGTGCTCCCCAGGAAACTCATCTCGTCAGGTTTTATAATTTTGAGGAGAGCAAAGTCTAAGTTTGCTTCCAATGAATAACTTTCATCAGCAAATACATATTGATCAGTGTTGTCGTCGAGCAGTAGAGCGCGACAAACGTCCCCCCCATTTCGAGCATCTTGGCCCAAGCCCCTCCGGTTGTTTGCACGCAAACACTGTTCGCATCAACAAACAATGATCGGCGGGCTTGATCCGAACCTAGTGCAGAAGAGCTGTTGAAACTTGACTTGGAAACGAATGGGTTGCGGTTTGAAGTACAAAAAACTTGAACATTAGAATGGGACCTTTCCAATCCGCGCTTGAATTGAAACTCGTGGAACGGAACTGAAATGGAACCAGGTCGTCTTGGGCTCAGCAAGAAGCACGAAGCAAGAGGCGCATGGACTTGAATTTCCAAGGAAGTGTTTGTATGAGGCACCGGCAAGAGATGTACGTTGAAGTTGAGATCCGATGAGGCTTGCAGCGTTGTAAGGCATTGAGATCCAAAGTCAGCTGAACAAACTCGGGGGACGGGAGGAACGGTCTGCAGAAAAGCTCGAGCTTGCATGGCGGCCCAGTCGGAGGTGCACATGCACAATTTGAGAAGAAAAAAACTCGCCGCCGCGATTATCTATCCAGACGAGCTGCGGTGCAAAACTGAGTGGCGAGTGAACGGGAGGACGATGAGGCCGGCAAATGTAGTGCACGCAAACCGGAATGTGGAAGTGCTCAGATGAGAGATTTACCCTGGTATGGGAACGGAACGTACGGGAGTTGCCACCAGATGCTCACAGACCGTTTGAGAGATCATCGACATTTGTTGAATCTAAGGCAGCCACTCGCGGCTCCATCTTGTGCGGTGATTGTTGAGCAATGTTCACGTCGTATGGTCATGCAACGGAAGAGGACGAGGATGAGCCTCAGCGAGGGTGGTGGAAGAAGAGAAGGAGGATGATCGTACAAATATTTGCACTGGTTGGTTTTTATCACGTGCGCCGCTACGGCCCGACCAACCGATTCTGGCTCCGTCGCTCCGATCTGACTCTGTCTTGGACGGACGAGTACACGCGAGTACGAGCCGCCTCGGAGTTTGAAAATAATGATGGATGCTTGTTCACCCGTGCCAAAAGTTGTGGCTTAGCAATTTTCTGACATTAGGCTCTAGAACCATGATACGAAGAGCTAGGAATTTATTTGCGAATTTACCGTAAGTTGTGAAGGAGCTCTACGCAGCTCTTTTTCGAGCTTTTGTGGGCACAATTGATGGAAGTGTCATTTTGCTGATGGCTCGGCGTTTGTTCGTATCTTTTTTTTTCAAACTCCGAGGCGGCTCGTACTCGCGTGTACTCGTCAACTCCAGCCTCGCTACGGTATAGTGATTCTGAACGACTATCTTCAGAAAAATCGCGCCCGGTACAAGTAGCGAGGCTGAACGAGCCTAGTCGTGTCTAACACTTCCCCACAATACATCTTTCTCGCTCTAGTTGTCTCAGCCCATTTCGATTCCGACTGCTGATACGGCTCTCCCCGCACAGTCTCAGGCTCGTACCTTGGTAGACAATACTAACACTCTTCAAGCTGTGACTTGACGCGTGGCGGCCTCACGGTGACACGGGCGGCACATTCGCAGCATACAACGTCGGAGACAACGGCATTTACAACAATACACATCGGTCGTCCCGAGCTGATAAAGTCCGCGCCACCATTCTACTCATGCAGAACTACTTGTGCTGATTCTTTCTAGGTGACACGCATTCAGTGCACAAACTTGCACGAGGAGACACCGAGCGACGAGCAGGGACCGGCTTGGACGAGAAATGTGTCTCGGCAATGACCGCACACTCTTCAAGCGAATCTCTGTGATGCTGACTCGTTGCAGATGAATCCTTTCTCGGTCCCTGAAGCTCGACATATCAGGTTCACGGTGTGAACGAGAGCTTGAACGAGAGCGGGAGAATGTGGCGTTCGAAACAGCTCGGGTGCGTGATTAAGGGGATCATTTGAAGATGCCTGACCCATGCACGACCTTTTCAGCAGGAACTTAGCGGGGTCAGCGTTCGGTGGAGACATAGACACTGACGGAGAGCTATCTGTAATCACCGCAGTCGCGGTACTCCTGCTCGACACTTCGCCCATGTTCCCGCGATGCCCCCCATGCTCCAGATTCCGGAACGGGGGTGATGTATGGGCAAATTTGAGCGCATACTCTCCACTCTCAAAGGCGCCATTTGGAGAGGGACGGCCTCAGCCTCGTCGAACCTTCCGAACGGCGAGCGACGCTCCGAGTGCCACCAGAAGCTCATTTGTGACTGTGCAGATGCAACGGTTTCGCTCGACATGCCCAAGAACGGTGGAACTTGTGCAGTGGATGGCACTCTAACTGAGTCACTTTTCACTGGTGAGTATGTCGGATTCGGGGCGCCACCTTGCACTGATGCTGGAACTTATGCAGCGATGTCAACGATGCTGCCTGCAGAAAGTAGGGACTCTGATTGATGTTCTTGACGACTCTGGTATTTCACTCTTCTGGATCATGTACATAGCTAGCTAATAGAAGCGCTACAAAATTTACCTCAGCTGCTACCAGATCCTACAACCAAAATCCGGTTTTGCTGATGCTCTCTTGCAGTGGCGCACCAAACGTACTATATTCAACACTGAGCGGGGAGGACTTCAATTCAGAAACAATGGCATATCTATTGCTTCCTCCGGAAACCAAGGGAGAAACGCTGGATTCCGAGCAATCCGAGTTGGACGCAACTTGGCAGAAATTTAGGTACGCAAAATTGGAAGCCCATAGAAGTCTAATTTACGTCCATACGAGGTATGGAAATTAACCTTCTTGGCATACACCTGGAACAGGAAATTGCGGGTTCGACTCGGATCACTCGGAAGATTGCGGCACTAATCTGATATGGAGCTGATCACCAAGACAACTTCTCCTCCTACCACGACATGCATCGAGCATGGAATATCTCAGAACTAGTCAACACCATATTAGAGGGGACCATCCACCCCATCTCGCCACCTCCTCCGGAATTCAGCCGCGAACATGAATCGCATCTTGCGCCCCTCGCGGTTTTGGCAAGGACCTGCCGAATGTTCCAGGATCCCGCACTCGACCTATTGTGGAGGAGTCAGAAAAGCCTTTATCCCTTGCTGTCTTGTCTGCCATCGGATGCGTGGGACCTCCACGAGAACTCGGAAATGAAGTCAACAACGAGAATGGTGAGTCTGGTTTGTCTCGAAGGTAGCTAGCTTACAATGCTAATCCCTTTCCGTGCAACAGCGTCTTCTTCGTCCTCTAACCGCTTCTGACTGGAGCAGAGTTCTGGTTTACTCTCCCCGCATCAAATGCCTCACCTTGATACTGGGGTCACAAAGCCGGACTTATTCGTTCTGGGTGTCAATTCGGACATCCATTCCGGGACCCTTCCTTCTTCTTCCCAATCTCCAACGCCTCTCCCACACGGAGCGCATCCATCACTTGCAATTGCCCGATCCACCGGTAATCCAAGACTTCCTTGGCCCCCGACTTACCTTTCTCTCCCTCGGCGCATTTTCTGGAGACCTCGTTGGTTTACCCGACCTCATTCCCCTCCTTCCTAACCCGGTTGGAATCAAAATCAAGGTCCGCATACAACAGCCCAGTTCCCGCCCTCCCGACACAGAGAAAATATCGCGTTTCGTATCCGCATTGAATGTCACCAGTCTTGAGGTGCCGGAACTCGATTCGGCGGCGATGCGGCACATTTCATCGTCGCCATCGCTTCGATTTCTCGCCCTCAGTCCATACTTTACTCCTTCTTCGAGCCGTCTGGACCTCCCGTCCCCTGCATTCCCAGTACTCCGCGAGTTGGTTCTCGGCCGCGACCAGTGCGCTTCGGCGGCAGAGCTGATGTCGGTTCTTAAGGCTCAGAGCTGGCAACTGGACAGCCTGGAATTCGCATGCACTCCAAATCTCGCGAATTTTCAAGACCTGCGAGACCACTGTTCGCATCCCATGTTGAAACGTCTTCACCTCTCCCTCGGGCGGAATTTATATGTCCCCATGGCGACTGACACCTTTGACCAGGCGGACATCGCGCGCTGTAGAGTCCCGTTCAACGTGGTGCAGGTCTTATTCTCCTTCCCCAACCTCGCCCACCTCGCCCTCACCTCCGCAATCGGCATCGATCTCGACGACGCCACGGTCTTGCAAATGGCACTAGCGTAGCCGCACCTCGAGAGTCTATCGCTCAAACCGGAGCGATACCATCCCCAGCAGCCCCCATCCCGGCTGACGATCCAGTCCCTCCTGGCCTTCGCACAGAATTGTTTTCATCTACAAGCCTTGGATATCACGTTGGGCGCGATCGATGTCCCCCCCCGGCTTGAACATCGCTGCCGTTGCTCCGCAGAGGCAGCTCACTGCACTCGATGTCTGCCACTCCCCGATTTCTTCACACAATATCAACGGCTTTGCGGAAATTGTACTGCCGCCTATATTCCCCAATCTGCAGAAGCTGTCGGGCGAGAACTGGATCTTTCGGTATTGAGATGCGATGACGAGGATAGAGAAGGATTTGGGTTGTGGAGCAGCTGAAGAGAGTGGGAAGCATGGGCGCAGCCAGGATGGGAGAACTTGAGGTGAACGTGCCCACGCTTGGTTACAAATCGGTTGGGTTGAAACAATATTGTCTTATGAATGTTTTTATGTAGCTTTTTACGAAACATCACATTGATCCACAGAACATCGGGTAACAAGTTCAATATATTTTGACTGCCCATTTGGCGATCATTCCAGCTCGAACTCGGGCAACGCATCCAACAGTCTCATCTTTTCGTCCCACAGAAGATCCTCCTTCCATCTGACGTCTCTATCCTCGGTCAACACCAAAATATTCAGGGGACCACCGACAGGCTTTCCCGCCCGTTCAATCGCATCCAACCATTCAAATACCTGTGTGAGCCAGTTCCGAGCAGTGTCGATTTGGTCCGCCGTCAAATCGGGTACTCGAAAGGCCCACAATGACCGGTCGGATCCGTGCGTGGCATATCCTGAATTTGAGTAATCAGAGTTGAGAATATCGCATGGGTCGTCATTTTACCTCCTGAACGAAATCTCTCCGGTGCCCAGCGAATATCGTACCGCAACACCGGAAATCCTGCTTCGTGTAGGTCGCGCACGAGGATTCGCCCGGGTATTAATAAACCTGGCTGTCGCTCAATTATTAGCCTCAATACTTCCCCGAACAGCCTCTGCGACTCCTCGCCCGTCGCATCCTCAGGAAGCTCAGCATACTGCTCCAGCAGCTTCGTCACCATCTCCTTCGTATAATACCGCTCGAGGTTCGGCACCACATCTTTGGGCGACTCGATCGGATGCGGTATCGAATAGAGGTACCATTCAGCGATCAGATATCCGACCATGATGCTCTTGATTCCTTTTTTGCGGAGATTATCTGCGAAGTCGCCGGTACGTTGCCAGGCCATGAGGTTCGGGGAAGTCGGCAGCCAGTCGCTGTTCGTACAGCCGCGGAAGGTCCCGTACTCGGTACCGAGAGCGTCTGTTTCGATCGCTTCGGTGATCTCGGATGCGGGGACCTCTGATAAGAGTTGCAAGGCGTCATGAGAGGTGGGGTCTATTTTGAGGGCACGGCAAAGTGCTTCGAACTGAGGGCGTAGCTCTTGCGGCGTTTTGGGGGCACAGCTACCGGAATTGTGTTAATTTTGTTTGGGTAAAATTCGGGTTGAACTTACACGATTGCATTAGACTGCAGAACAGCCGAATGCAAAGGCGCCTGAACGCCGTCGGGAAGGTGAGAGGCACGATGAAGCAATTGGTGGACGGAGTGACTGCCTGAAAGGCGTGTTAAAATCAATTGCAAGGTAACAATCCGCGCCAGGACATACCAGCTTAAAGTCCGGTGATCTGAACATTTTCAGGATCCCCTGCTTTCATCTCAGGAAGTAATGATACATTCGAACAGAAAACAGACCTCCAAACGCCTCTATGTTTTGATGAATCCATTCGAGTGCAAGCCATTGGTCCTTGAAGCCGAAGTTTCCGCTGATCGGGGGCTGGTCACAGGCCAAAAAGCCGAACGCGGAGAGTCGATATCCAATGTTTACCCAGACCTCTAAACGTTCCGCGGCAATATACTGGGCTTGCGACCCTAAGCCGTGGGGAGAGCCGAACTGAAGAAACCTGATACGATTCAACATGAGCTTCGGGCAGAGAAGTAAAGATGGGAATCATCTACTTACCCTCCATGAAGAAATACTCTGACCGGGAAACCTTTTGTGGTTGGAAACGAGCGAGGAGAAACAATGTTGAGGAAAAGCCTAGGGGTTCATAATTAGCATCCATCACTTAAGAACGAGAACGCCAGCGTACGCATTCTCCGAGGGCTTCCCGTAGCCTACTTTATCTTCAAACGGCATGTCTAAAATAGATCTTAGCACCGACGTCGCCAAAGACACAAAATGGGGACTCCAGTCAAAGTCACCCCGTATCTGGCCATCGTTTCTTGGCTGTGCTGCATCTGGAGACGCAGAATAATTAGCTTCCCACTAAATAAAATAAACAAAGCTTTACAAGTTTCCTCGCGGGTGTATTCTTTGTCCACGTAGCGGAAATCTGGCGGAAGCGGCTTGGGATCCTGGAACCTGGCAGGCGGGAGCGCATAGGGAACCTCTATATGACGAGAATTAGGACTGGTATACCCGCCGATGAGCTTGCACACCCAGGAATACAGCAGTGCCGTTGGCAGCTCGCCCTCCGGTGAGCTTCCCGTGCTCGGTCTCCACCTGGATACGAGCACTTGTCAAGAGCTCATCGTGCAAGTGACCGGGAATTCCTGATGATCTCGAATATATGTTTTGTTGGTGGGGTGTTGGTGGAAGGACTGGATTGAGACGTGCGCTTGCGTGGCGCCTTTTATTGTCTGCCAGGGGATTTATCTACCAGCTGACTCTAGCTCGGTCTGGGTCCCTGTCAGCTGGGCACTAACTAGCCCGCAACCCAGCGAACCGAGGTTACAAATATTAATGCCCCCTATATTCGTGCATTCTGTCAGCGAGAAGAAGATTCGACTATCGCGCATCTTGCTTGCATCCGCAGCCGGTGTTTCCGAGTCCCCGTGTCGCTTCATCGTAGTGTACTTGCCATTGTTCCTCTCTCGTTTCCGCGGGGACTGTGGGTCCCGAGACATCGACAACTTCAAAAGCAGATGGCGGCAAGTTTTGGGGTGCCCAGAAGCCGAGGGTCTCCCTCATCGGTTGCTGCTCAATATACACCCACACAAACAGCCTCTTTGCTTCTATGCCCACGTTGAAAAGCTGCTGGCATGACCTTCACGCTGGGAATGGCGGTTGCATGGCGGCAAGAGTCGGGACTTGGCCGGAACTTGGCCGGAACTATATGGGGATCAAACTTTGGCATCATGATCGGATTGCTTCTTTCGTCTTCCCTCACGTTCTCAGCCTCAGGATCTCAGGACTGCTAACGATGCCTGCACCCACTCCTCTGGTTACTGGGTATTATAAATACACCGATATCTGGTACAAAGTAAGTTTCGAAGTGCTCAGAGTTTCCTCTTTGACTCTTATTCCCGAATAGTGGTAAACAGGCTCCGCAGTCATCTCTGGTATGGAGAAGTCATCGATTCGTAGGACCGAGGTCTTGCCTGCTTGCGACAGGGACCCTCTGAAGGGCGTTCTTGGTATGTTTATATCTGGGTTCTCACAGAGAAAAAACCTCAAGAGCTTCAAGCGCACGACGCGCTTGTCCATCCCGACAATCCGCTCCATACCGAGGGCATAGAAGGAATATCACTCTTCAAAGGTGTATATATACCTCACTAAATAAAATTTTATGTTGAACACGTCCCCGCAGGCACTTTCCCCGATGGCGAATCACGTCTTCTCTTCTCATCTCGGCAGATCGATTACATTCGTCTATGGCTCAAAGAAATGGGACTGACCCGCGAAATAATTCCGCTGCCCCACTCAGACTGTCTGCTGACCCCATCTGAACTTTCGGCTGTTTCCCCAAGTAATTATCGGGATGGATCATCGTTGCACGACGCAGTTAAGGTTGGAACCTCTCAAATGTTCATGAGCATCCAATCACGTTCTCCTCAAGGTGATCGACAAGGAGAACAAGCGCTTAAAAGGCAGCCATCCGCGCCTGTTATCTCGCCGGGATGCGTTTGAGCGCGTACGTACATTCTGGGCCGCCAAAACTGGCACGTGGTGTGCCTTGGACTTTGAGTCATGGGAGCGGGAAAATACTCTCATCACCGAGTTCGGATACAGCGCAGTTCATTGGCATGAAGGCAAAGAGGTAGAGGATCGAGGCCACTTCGTTGTAGCAGAGAACAAATCGTACAGAAACGGGAACTACGTGGCGGACAACAGAGACGTATTCACAACTCTGCCGCTCTCGCACAACCACTCATTCTCCTTCTGCTTCAGAACTACCGATTTGGAAAGTCCGTTGACATCTCCTTGGCTGCGCTCAAAAGGAAAATATCCAAGCTCGTCACGGACATGCACAATTACGGTCCCGTGTATTTGGTGTTCCACGACCCCAGCCAGGATCTAAAGTCAGTCTCATGAATATCTAATACGTATCTGATCGTAGCTTGATAGGCTGCTCAAACTGCTCGGGGCCCCGGTGGAAGCGGCAGTGGCAGAGCTCCCCAATGAGACTCCCAGCGAGGGTATCTTCATCGTCGATAGCGCCATGTTATTCGGCGCTTTAATGGGCGAGGGTAACAACACACGGTCCCTCGAGCAGGTCTGTAATCACCTCCGTGTTGAAGTCGAAGAAGCTTCTCTTCACAACGCGGGCAATGATGCGCATGTTGGTGGAGAATCTCGTTTGTTCTTTTCGTTACCTAACTGTATATTTCACAGTTCACCCTGCTTGCTCTCCGCGAAATGGCTTCTGGAGAAACTCTGGAGACGCAGCGAGAACGTCGATGGCCGAACCAAACTGGAACTGGGGGAAAGCCCGGCGTCATGGTAGACTTGACACCCTACGACAAGTTTTCTGATTCGTCGGACGAGGAGGATAGCAGGGCGAGCGGTCCATACAATACGAAAACCGGCTTTCTCAAAGAATCGCTATGAAATACCAATGAAATACTCAACGAATCATTGTGCTCTGTACTACTTTCAAGTACTGTTTACTCGTGAATACATCCCATCACAGAAAATCGCCTGGGTTGAATGATTTCGTTTGTTCACCGTTTCCAATCACTTCTTATTTCTGTTCTTCCAATGATTTGAGCTGACCGTGCAAAGTTGTTGTGGTCTATGTACGCGCCTACAGCGGAGTTTCAAACCTGTTTCCTCCCACAACATGGCCGTGAACGCCCAGCCGCCGCGTGTGCACGGACTTTGGTTTGAGGACGGAAACATAGTGATTCAGGCCGGGAACGTTCAGTTCCGCGTCTATTGTGGACTTTTGGAGGCGCGATCATCCGTGTTCAAAGAAATGTTTTCATTCCCGCGTCCTGCTGTTTGCGAACTCGTCGACGGGTGTCCGCTTGTGCGTCTACCGAACCCTGCGATGGATGTAACGGTGTTTTTGAAGGCTCTTTTCGATCATCAGTACGGGACTTGCATATTTTTTCCTCTTTCTTGCCAAGTGTCCCTTACGTTTAGTTCTGGCAGGTTCTTCAAGCCGTATCCACTCCAGACGGAATTTAGCACAATTCTCGGCTGTCTCCGTCTCGGTATTGAATACGGAGTCGACTCCCTTCGGCTTCGCGCCCTCATCCACTTGTCGTCGAGATACTATACGAAACTATCCGACCTCGATGAATGTGACGAGGGCCTTGCGCCTGTAACAAAGAAGGCGTCCTGGAAACTGCCTGGCGTTACACGAAAAGGTCCATCCGATCCATGGGTTGCCCGTATACAGGTCATACAGCTGGCTCGTGAAGCTGACGCTCCCTGGATTCTGCCTCATGCCTTCTTTGACCTTTCTTGTATCTTTTCCACCCTGGCCGAGCATGATCCGGTGGTATTCCATGACGCAGTTTCCAATGGGATTTCTGCTCTTCTATCCGCACAAGACCGTCAGGCTTTTCTCCGAGGACACAATGTTCAAACCAAAAATACGATTACACAATTGTTCCCGTTTTTGGTGTCTCATCCTTTCTATATCGACGATTGCTCGTCGCCTCTCCGGTGTGCTGAAGAAAGGTCGCGCGTCTTCACGGGTCTCGTCAGACACCACGTACATGTTAGGTTTCCACTGTCGTTCTGGGATCAGGAGGATTGGGACGAGCTGGAGGTTTGCCATACGTGTCTGGTGGCTCTCAAACAGACACTTCAGGAGGCGCGTCAAAAGTTTTGGGACGAATTGCCAGGAATATACGAACTGCCGCCGTGGACTGATCTGGAGGAGCTTCGAACCGCCGCAATAGGCGATGAGTTGGCATTACTGACCTAGTGGCAGTCGAACTTAGCAATCGCCTTAGTACTTCAAGGAGCACATCCAGGACTAAGCCGTTCATGCAACAGGCATCTCCTTCATGCATGTTGACGTATATATATAATTGTTCCGAGTTGGCACTTGCCGGCATCAATGCAAATTGCAATTAACCAGAGCAGGCCGGGGCCCTGCGGTTTAATTCTGACAGCCAGACGTAGACTTGCATTAGCTCGCGAACCTAGGTTTCAGAGGGAATAGTTCTAAACACCCTGGCTCACTGGACCCACCTTGAAGGCTACCCCAATTGACGTGGGCAAGATAAATCGGGCACTGCAAGTTGTTGTACCGCGAGAAACTTAAAGCACAGCGGAAAGGAGAAGAAACATATATTACGATTAAATTTCTAGTGGATACATTGTGATGATACAAGGTCCATGTTGGCCTGATTTAGAGTACAGTATTGGAGTCAGTTGGACTCTCTAGTTAGCATTGAATGCCTTTTAGAACATTGCCCGACGGAAGACAAAAAGTAAGCCACAAATTCAACTTGGAACATGAAAAGACGTACTAGGGACACAATTAAGGCCGGTCGACCCCTTCATTCCTGAGCACGAGCATGGGTGAAATTAGAATTCGAGCGTGAGGAAGATGTAAGAGACTTACCAAGACTCGACACCACGCAGAGTTGTTACGAGCGAACACACTCTGCCGATGACGGTGCCCACCTCTTGCTTGGCGGATGACAGACCTAGCTCTGAGAGAATGCCAGTCGCCACGGAGCTATTGCTGGAAAGGAGCTCGTTGCAGCAGTATTTGTTCGCGGACGAATACGTCTCCGTGGCCTTGGACGAGGATGTCGTTGGTGTGGCCGTTGATGTGGTACGGGCGGTGGAGGACATTATAGCGCTGGTAGCCCGAGCGGTCGAGGTCGAGCTCGTGCAGATCGTCGACGGTGTTACCGTGCTGCTGGCGCGCGGCGCGGACGACGATAAGCAGCGAAGGTTGGGCGAGCCGTTGATGAGGTAACGGTGCTGCTGGACCGAATGACCGGCGAGGTCGGGGCATTGCTGGAGCGCGGTGCAGAAGATGATGCGGCGACCGAGGAAGACCGAACCGCCGATGAAGAGGTTGTGGCGCTGCTGGAGCGCGGTGTAGATGAGGCGGGGCTAGAGCGAGCCGCAGACGAGATGCTGGAGTGCATGCTTGAGGATGCAATGGGTGATGAGCTAGGACGAGCCGATGAAGATGCAATCGCGGTTGCGCGGATCGAAGATGAGGCCGAGGCGCTGATACGCGAGCTGGAGGACGCGGAACTCGAACGCGCTGCTGAACTGCTGACGCGCGAGCTGGAGGAGGCGGCGCGAGACAAAGAAGCCCAGCTGCTAGGGCACGCACTGGATGAGGACGCCCGAGACGCGGAACTCGAACGCACTGCTGAGCTGGATGAAGAGGCGGGGCGAGACGCGGAAGAGCTGGATCGTGCCACAGAACTGGAACGAACCGAGGAAGGCATCGAGCTGAAGCGGGCGATGGAGCTGCTGGAGACCCTGAACGATGAACTTGAGCGAGCTGCGGAGCTACTAGCGCGGGACGACGATGCTAAGTTGGAAGAAAAATACTATTGAACCAAGAAAGAGGAAAATATATAACGAACCAGTTGAGCTGCTAGCTCGAGGAGCGGACGATGAACTGGCACCCGAAGCAGAGCTGCTCGCATGCGAGGCAGACGACGAGCGAGCGACGGAAGCCGGGCTGCTTCGGGAAGCTGAGGAACTGGTGCGGAGGATGCGGAAGCGTGGGAAGCCGCGACTGATGTCGAGGTGGCCGAACGGGATGCCGAGCTCGTTGCCCGAGACCCCGAGCTGGAGACACGCGAACTCGAGGACGACGGCACCGAGCTCGACGCCCGGATAGAAGAGTACAATGGCGAGGCACTGGATAAGGATCCTGTGCAAATCAACTGAGTACGTGCTGAAGAAACGACACAACTCTACTTACCAGTCGTGCAGTCAATGCCGACAGTGTCGGACAGCGTCTTGCAGCAGCGCAGTGGCTTCTTAGATCCAGAGCTGCGGAGAAAGATCAATGGCTATCCTCAAGAATTATGCAAAAGTTGCGTACCAGGACTGGCTGCCATCAGCGGCGGTCGAGGGCTTGACGCACTCAACGCCGAATGTTTTCACCAACATGAAGCGTGGAAGAGATCCCTGCCTTGTTCAGGCAGCTGCTGCCGTGGGGGCTTGTGGGAAGTTCGAGGGTGTCACAACAGAATATTGCTTGTCCATTGCAAGACACACTACCAGATGCCGACGTCGAAGCAGCACTGGAGCTCGCGGTACGTGAGGCCGAGCTGGATCTGGGCACCGAGGAGCTCGAGGCGCGGGAGCTCGAAGAAGCACGCGAGATCGACACCGATGCGGAGCGGGATGCAGATGAAGATTGTGCAGGAAGCAGAGCTGCTGGAACGGACCGCAGACGAAGAGCTGGCGCGAGATGTAGTGGCCGAGCTGCTGGGGCGCGCCGATGGGGAGCTGCTGGCACGCGACGCCGAGCTGCTTGAGCGAACCGACGACGAGGAGCGTGCGGAGGAAGGACGAGCCGACGAAGACGCGGAACGCGAGGCAGAGCTGCTAGTGCGCGACGTTGATGCGGAAGTGCTTGGCCGTGCGGAAGAGGGCACCACCGAGCTGGAACGAACCGACGCGGAGCTGCTCGCACGAGAGACCGATGCGGAACTGCTCGGGGGCACCGAGGAAGAAACGGCCGAACTTGAACGTGCCGATGACGAGCTCGCGCGAGATGATGCAGAGCTGCTCGGACGGACCGATGACGACGAGCGAATCGTCGAGGATGAGCTGCTTGCGCGGGAGACGGAGCTGCTCGGGCGGGAGAGCTCGAGCGGACGGAAGAGAAGGAGCGTGCAACGGAAAACGCCGAGCTCGAGCGGGCAGAGGATGCTGAGCTGCCTGCTCGAGAGGCAGAGCTGCTAACCCGGGAAACCGACGCCGAGCTGCTCGGCCGTGCTGACGAGGGGATCGCCGAAGTCGAATGAACGGACGACGACGAACGAGTCGATGAAGAAGAGCGGAGGGCAGACGAAGAACTCGCGCGAGACAATGCGGAGCTGCTAGGGCGCGCCGACGAGGACACTGCAGAACTGGAACGAAGCGAAGACGGCCGAGAAGCTGGGCTCGAGCCAGCCGCAGGTGAAGACGAACGGGCGACGGAAGAGGACGCCGAACGCGAGGCTGAGCTTGAGCGGGCCGCCGAGGATGATACGGTACTGCTTGCACGGGAAGCGGAGCTGCTTATGCGGGCAGAGGAGCTGCTCGGGCGTGCCGACGACGAGGTCGCTGAGCTTGAGCGTGCCGACGAACTCGAGTGAACCGACGACGATGAGCGAGGCACCGACGCGGATGACGCAGAGCCACTGACGCGCGAAACCGAGGCAGAACTGCTGCGTGCACTGCTCGAGTGTGCCGACGAGGAGGCGGAGCGCGTCGAAGAAGCCGCGGAGCTGGAGCGGATCGAGCTGCTAGCGCGTGAAGCCGATGCTGAGCTGCTTGGGCGGACTGAGGAGGAGCTAGCGCGAGAGGACGCGGAGCTGCTGATGACGACGACCCGATCGACGAGGATGTCAAGGAGCTGCTGGCGCGGGAGGCGGTGCTGCTTGCACGCGAGGTCGATCCAGAGCTACTCGGGGGCGCCGACGAAGAGGAACGGGCGACAGAGGACGAGGCCGAGCTGCTTGCTCGAGAAGCAGAACTGCTAGCGCGGGAAGTCGACGCCGAGCTGCTACGCGAAGCCGACGAAGAGCGGGCCGGGGAGCTGCTCCGAACGCTGCTCGCATGCGAAGCAGATGCTGACGCGGAGCTGCTTGCACGGGATGCAGAGCTGCTGGGACGGGACGCCGACGAGGAGCGGGGCGCTGATGCGGAAGAGGCCGAGCTGCGGGATGCAGACGAGGAGGAACGGGCACTGCTGGAACGGGCGGAGGACAGAGCTTCCGGAACGCGACGCTGAGGACGAGACACGTGCACTGCTGGAAGCAGAGCGAGACGCCGACGCGGAGCTGCTGGAACGCGAGGCCGACGAGGGACGTACGCTGCTGGATGCAGAGCGAGAAGCCGATGCAGAGCTGCTCGAGCGAGAAGCCGACGAAGAGCGGGGCACCGAAGGCGATGACGAAGACGATGATACTGCCCCAATGAAGTCAGAATGAAGAAAGGGTTGATCAAGAAGGAAGGAAACTCACCTGCTGAGGTGCTGATGCGCGAGGACGAAGAACGACGCGCACTGCTCGACGCAGAGCGAGATACAGAGGCGGAACTGCTCAAGCGAGAACCAGACGAGGAAACGCGGGCACTGCTGGACGCATAGCGAGACGCTTTTGAGCAACATAAGTTCTTCCTCGTGTCGCAGTGGAAGGGCGTAGAAGGGGTCGTGGACCGCTTGGCACCTATACATACGAAACGAGTAATCAATAAGACGCGAAAGAAAGAGAAGAGGAGGAAGAAAACTCACCTGATTGACGATGCCGGGGAGGGAGCAGAGGCAGACCGCGAGCCAGACGTTGAGCGTTGGAGTCGTTAGCGTCGGCGGCGGAGATGGCGAGCGAGAGGGCGCAGAACAAAGATGGCGGATTTCATGTCGAGTCGTAGTGTTGAGGTCGTAAATCGAGGTTGGGCCGGTGATACTGAACACAGAAAACATCGCGGGGTTTCATAGCAATGGGAGATGCAATATTCATCCACTACGTTCCAGCGCAAAAAAGTTCCGGCTTCGAGTCGAAATACTGCCAAAAGTAGGTTTTCTGCAAAGTGAGACATTGAGCCCAGAACGCGAGCAGAGTTCAAATAACTCAGACATGCAAAAACAGCCGCTTGAAAGGGTAGGTCCAACCACACTGGACATGGCTAGAGCTCGGGGAAGGCGGCCACTGGCAATAGCAGTGTTCTTTCGAGTCAGGGTAAGCCGAAATTGCGACGCATCTGGTCAAAGACAAGTATGAATTGGCGATACACGATTGAGCAGAAATTTGTACCACGAGCTTACCACCAAAGCAAATTGTCCAAATCCTCTGAGAAGCGATCCACAGCATCTCATCCTCTCTCATCGTCATGCTCTCTCGATACCAGCTCATGATTTTGGCAATGACTGGTCGTGTTGGATTTTCGAATTGTACAGGTATAAAGACGCGGAATGAGAGAGAGAGGAAAACACGGGTCAGATTAACTAGCACGAGTCAAAACTCACAGAGGAATAACCTGCACCAACTAGCCCGGGCTCAAATTGAAATTGTCGTCGCAGTGGTTTGTGGACGCGACTCTTCATAAGCGACGCGTTGATGGGAGTACAAAACAGTTCAAAAGCCTTTGCCGTCCGTAACTGGAGGTTCAGCCTACTGAGCCCCATGAACGCGTCTGGCCCGGAAAAGTGCATCGAAAGGTACATAGTGGCAACTAGGTGGCAATCGGGAGGCAAAAGCGAGCATCAGTGATGCCATCGTTCTGATCCCTAGTTGCCGACGGCTCGCCGTATGGGCTTGCCTTTTGCGACCACTATTGGTCCCTGCAATTCCATTGCGACAGAAGGGCGGAACATTTCTCAAGCGTAGAATTCTCTCACTGCTTCAGGTAGAACCCATTCACCAATTTTTTTGTCCATCGTTTTGACTCATTTTCATTTTTCAATTCGGCGCATGCCCAATTTCTCGGCGTGGTGTTGTACTACCAGAAGACTTAAGGGTAAATCACTTCAACAGAAACTCCGGAAAAGCACACTGCCAGCTACTTCCCGATGTTTTTTCCATGAACCGCCGACTGCTAGTGCAGGACCAATAATTGCGAAATGCCACCAGCCCCTCCTGCAATTGAACTAATTAAAGAACATTTTCAACAAAGGCATGCACAGCGGCCGTACGCTGTTGATTCAGGTACGGAAGGCGCGATAGCCCTTTAGAGCTCTTTCAACGAAGAACACTCTGGCTGCCCCTGCAGACGCATCAACTGCAATCGCGCCAGCACGGAAAAAGTCTTTGCGTGATTAATTGCGGATTGACGACAGGGACAGGTGGCAGATCTTGTTCGAGTGATCTCTCTTTTTTTTTGCGTGTGCCGTCATCGGCGGACTGGTATGGACGTCGGACGTGCTCAGGCTTTGACGTGGGATCACTGGGATGTCGGTCGCTTGCAGTTGTCTGACATCTATCTCTGGCTTTTTTAGTCCCACCATCCAGCTCTCTTGGCCCCACACACCCCATGGCCAATGAAGGTAGCAATGCTACTCAATCCCCCAGCACCGGTGGATTCCTGGCATCTTTCAGTTTCGGCAACAACCTTGTCGAGATCAGCGCCTTGACCGCACTCATCGGCTCGAGTGTGGCCGAGTCCCTTGTCGTAGGAAACCGTGGAGCAGCTGGCATTGCATGGGCCGCGACAAGTTCCTTTGGAACCGTTTCGGTCGTAAAAGCATGCTTTTGTACGGCGGCCAGCAGCTGGTTGCGCGAGACGCTTGGAATCCGTACTTCGGCTTCTGATCTCGCTGTGGGACTGGAGCTCCCATTCGACTCGAACCGGGCGGCCAAAGTTCGCCGAAATATTGGAGAACCTTTAGCCATATTTTGTCGCACAGAACAGGTGGGTCTGACCTTTGAGCAAAATCAATGTTCAACCAACCGATTCCATCACGGCAGATTCATAGTGGTGTTACCGCCAAAAAACTGCACAAGCGCAAAGCACAATGCAGCGACGTCCATGCGTTGGATTATTCTACCGCGTTGATGCTACGCAGCGTTCCAGACACCGCCATTGGGAACACCATTCAGGTTTTCACCTACGCACATTACGCATTCTTTCGACCACACAGCCGGTTCCAAGTACCGGCAATTCTCCTGTCTACCGTTAAATTGGTGGAAGTTTACATCCTGTGGTCGTCTGGTGCTTCCCTCCTGGGAATAGCATCTGCTACGCCTTGGGCTTTTTTCTTCCTCGGCGCAATCGTGATACAGATTCACGAGCTTCTTCGCGGCCGGCGTCCTGAACCGGAGATGGGAGGTCTTGACATCATCTCTGGGCAACTTCCGATGATAAGCCGCCGAGGTGGAGCGCGGAAGGTGGTGTTAGATGTCGCCGACAATCCAAGAACATCCCTACCCTGGCGATTATTCTGGGCCGCAGGTGCCTCGATCTCGGCGGTATCTATTGTGCTCTCCTACGTTATCATGGGCGACCAGCCACGATCAGTGGTATTCGTCTGGGCAGGCTTTCAATTTCTCTGGCTCGCAGTGCGGATTCTTATATATCATCTTGCCGATCCCGCCAACCCCATGGCATTGCGGATTCTGGTTGCTAGGCCGTGGTCCAGTCTCCCCTCCCAACTGAAGGACCGCGTAATCAACTTGACCTTTGCGTTGTCCGAGTACCAAAGTCTCATCCACCCTCGAGGTCAAGCTCAGTATGCCGAGGACACCTTCGACGGCAGAGACTTGCCACTGATATCAAATGATCTGAAGCCGCCGAACTTGTATCCCCTCCCCGATCTGCATCCAACCTCTCTCTCCGTCGAAATCAAGGTGGTTTTTGGAGATACATCACTCTCCAGTGCGATGTGGATTACAGGAGCGCATACTACGCCGATGGATCTCTACGACAGCTGCATCGTCGTATTCTCCATCCGAGAAACGAATGACGCAACGGTGCCACGGCGCTCTGTCGTGGTTCCCGCTGCACGCGTTCTCAGTGGTGCTTCCGCAATGGCCCTCGAAGAGCGCTTCGACCCCGAAAATAAAATCCCCATTTTTGTGCCAAAAGGCGCGTCGAATTTAGGCTACGGCCTGGCCTGGTGGTACTGGATCCCTTGTCGGACAGGGCTTTGGTTGCAGATTCAGGTCCCCCAGCAGACGAAAACGATCGGAATGCACCAGGCGGAGGTGCGCACGGATGCACAAGTATCTGCGTTCCTTGCTGCAGGTAAGTTGAATGTAGGATTGAAGGACGTTGAGGATGTCAAGGCTGTAGTCGAGTTGTCACGGAAGGCGCGAGAGTCGTTCCTAGAGCTTCTGCGTTGATAGAAACTTGAAGCCGGAGTCATATGAGAACTTCCAATAAATTTGGGGTCATATGCATTTATTCGAGTGCGTTGTGACTGCATCACGACATGGGAGAACTCTTGTCAGGCAAACATACCTTTTTGGGACGCGAGCGGTTGTTTGTTTGTCCCGGATGATTGACATTATGAAGCTGTGTCAGCAAAGGAAACGTCACTTTCTTTTCACCATGACAGACGACAACGGAGATCTTGTTCCAGGATCCAAGAGACGGAGACTACGGGGCGCCTGCGACATATGTAAAAAACGCAAGAGTGAGCTCGTCCTGGCTACGTATGTTCGCCGCCGAATCTAAACCGCTGAATTCTCGCTTGCACAGTCAAATGCGAGTGATGGACCTGATTGTATCGCCCGTGGATTCTCATTCTCTGACGCATGCAGGCGATAGCGCTGAGATGGCGGGTAATAAGTGCTCCAACTGCCTTGCCTTCGATTCAGACTGCACTCACGACTTGAAGGCATTGCCCAGGGTACGCATTCGAACGAAACATCTGTGTCATATTCCATGAATAGCTTCTTCAGAAATCTGGACGTTCGAAGCCGCTTTCGACTCAGGTGGGGAAAATTCTTACTGCACTGGCAACTAGATTTGACGGATAACTCCTAAGGTTTCTCCAGATGCCCCATATAAAACTCCTCATGCTCATGTTGCCGCAATTGTATTGCACGGCACGGAATACATCACGAACGGGGAAGTCCGTCAAGTTCTTCTCAATATGGCTCGATATGCGCGCAGTCTCGAGCTCGACCTGGTTTCCCGGAAACAGTCACCGCCCCTCACCATCGCTACAAGAAGCTCCTCGTCTCCGCATCCCAGCACCGAAGATGAAGAGGATGACTACGAATTTGTCGACGGTATACTTACTGAGCGCTTCGAACGTTTTCGGCAGGAGTCCGATGCCGATCGTTACTTCGGAAAGTCGAGTCACTACGAACTTATCAACACGGCTCTCGGGGCCAAGGGACTCTATGTCGAAGACGTTACGCTCTCCAAAAATATCCTTCCCCCCACGAAAAGACCGCAATTTTGGTATAGCCACGTACGTTTTCTCTTTCTCGACTCAACGCACTTACAACTCGCCGAATCAGTGGGAACACCCAGCTGAAATATTGGCTCCATTGATATTTCCAGAGCCGGACCTCTTGCAAAGTCTCATTTCACTCTTCTTTTCAAGAGTGAACATTGTCATATGTCTTCTCCATCAGCCCACCTTCGAGAAATCTGTTGCGTCAGGCCTACACCTAGTGGATTATGATTTTGGTTCCACGGTCTTGGGCGTCTGCGCACTGGCGGCGAAGTATTCCGACGACCCTCGAGTGATCCTGGAGGGAACAAACACGCAATTGAGTTCGGGTTGGAAATATTTCCGTCAATTGCAGCCTCTTCGGCATGACTTTATGAGAACGTTCACGCTGTACGAGGCCCAGACGCTTTGTGTACGCCTCTTTCCGGATTCGTCCGTACCATGTTCTGACATTGACAGCTATGTGTCTTGTATCGGCACGGGTCTTCAGCCCCAGATGGGTGTTGGATCCTGGGTATGTACAATGTACTGATGGTGTCTTACTTTTTTTTTGGTCTGACTGCCAACTCTGCTTAGGTGGTCTCGGTATTCGATACGCCCAGCAGGTCGGAGTTCATCGTCGGAAGCGATACGATGACCAGGCGGTAGAAGAACAGTGGAAACGAGTATTCTGTAAATTTCAGGTTTAACTTTGAACGTCAAATTCTCACACCTTCTGAAAATAACAGGGCTCCTGATTTGTATAGATACACTTTCAAGTTCAATCTGTGGACGCCCTCGGTCAACTACTTCCAACGAGTGAGTTTGCATTTCTTCTCATATTCTGTGGCTGAGTGCGCTTCGAGCTACGACTTGGATTACCCAATTTCCTGCAATGATGAGTATTGGGAGACCAGTGACCCGACTGCGAGGTTTAAACAACCTCCTGGGAAGCCCTCGACTCTTTCCTATCTGATCATCTATCTTAAACTGATCGAAATCATGGGAATGGCGCAAGAAACCATCGTCAGCTCATATTTTGCATACAATTCAATCTCTCAACGTTTTTTATTTGCAGTATTTAGTGAGCCAAAAAGACAAGAGCGAAGAGTGGAAGCAGAATTCGGTCGCCAGTCTCGAGTCAGGCCTGTCCCTTCATGCATCGCAACGTCTTGTTCATCGTGTTCTTAGCTCCGCTTTGAATGCCTGGGTTGACTTGATTCCCGATCACTGTTTGTCACCTAATTCAGCATTTTGCCCTCAAACTTAATTCCTTTCAGTACGCTGGGATCCACGCAGGGAGGATCCCAGATTCGCAACGCAGAGCGCAGTTATATACACCACCTACTATCATGGTTGACATTTGTCTCCTCTTTCGTGAATTTGATGCTGATTTTCCTTCAGTGCAGATGCAGGTTCATCGTATATTTATCAATTTACCCAGCCGAAAATGCGGTCTGATACCGTGTCGGGAAATATCAGAAGTCTGTAATTACACAAACTCGAAGGATTTTATATTGACCTATCCCGCTAGACCTATACATCGATGGCAATCTGCGTCAGCTCTGCGCGTGCTTGCAGTCACGTTATGGATGTCGTGTCACGACGAGGTTTGCTGTGCAACCCTCACATCTTGGTACGCTCGCTCTCCATGTACAGTCTAGGATTCCTGAACTGATGATATGATAGAACCCTCTTTTCGATGCCTGCATCCTTCTTTTGCTCCATGTTTGGTGCGGAAGACAAGTGGGATTCTCTTCCAGTCCACAAGGATCCTTGCAAGATGTCGATACTTGTCTGCGCATTCTCAGGGAATATGAATCAAGGTCAGTCTCTTAATATGATGACGGGTTACTTGAACCCAAACACTGAACCCCACAGATGGCAGATCGCTGGTCGCCTACAGTACGTTGTTCAGTCGTCTTTGTGAACTTCCTCATTTGTGGCAGTGATATAATTACAGAGCTCATGAGCGCGACGAATGTGGATCGGGAATACAGTCCAAATCCTCTGAAACGAGGATCGGATGGCAATGCCGAACTAGCCGCGCCCACCAATACAGCACAGCTTACGGAACCACACCAAATTCCACCCAGTCCGCCGCTTTTTAGCTCGCACATACCTGGCCTTGAGCTCGATGACCTTTTTTCGCTTCCCATGTACACGGAGGATCTGAGTCGAATACCAAATGAATGGACCAGCAGCTGGGAGAAAGACAGCCTAGACATGACCGATCAAATGGGTGATGTCGCCGCCCCGCCCGAACCTCTGTTCCCGAATTCCACTGGTATGCTTATACTCTGCGTTAATTATATATCCTCGCTGACTTGGTGATCAAGCCCACGGCACGTTGTCGCGAGATTCTTTGGCTGCGTTAACAGCAACTCCAGCAGGTTATGAGTACGTGTCGTCCCTTTTATTGGTACCGTTCTGTTCACAAGTCGATTTTGTGATAGCTGGGAGAACTGGAGCAAGTATATTACCACCATGGAGGATCTAACGAATTCTTTGGACAATCCTAATACGGCTGGATTATAGACAAAAATGTAATATTCGTGCGTCTCACAGCTATACCTGTATCTCAAATTCGCCGCCAAAATGGCTCAAATCGCTCCCATGGGTTCCCTGTGTTTCGGACCCCCCGCCGAGTGTCTTACCATTCTCTCGCCACTCTTAGTACCCTTGCAAGTCGGGCTCGATGCCTACTTGCTCGATTTCACAGATCGATAGGAGGGTCACTGCGTGTTGAATCTTACTCACACGGTGTTTCTGGTGGTGTTTTAGATTTAAATTGGTTCGTGGCCCTTCTCAGGCTGGAAGGTTGATACAACAGCTATTTTGCATGTGTCAGAACAGGATGCAAGTTCACCTCCGTGGTTGGTTGCAATTTCCTACCTTGGCATCCAATGGGTTCCAGGATTTTTTCTTGCTCGAATTCCGAGGTGAGGGAAAGATCGATTGAGCTTAGTTATGAGGAAAGAAGAAAAAGATGAGTGCTGATAGGAGGGTCAATGATCAAGTGTGTTGAACGAAAGAATACAGACTTGTGGGCCGAGATTGGAGGATTTGTGCACCCAGACTGTGCTTTGCAGACAGAGAATTTATCGCGTGTAGAATTCGGGGCTTGACACGACAGCAGGCAAATACTCGATCCGAAAAAGAAAAGATCTCCAAATCCCCGCTCAAGGAGTTGCACGTCCCATTTAGTATGCACTTGGTGTTCGGTGCGACTGCGGTCCCTCTCTCGGATGGATACGAGGGCCAGGAGAAAAGTGGTCTGGATCAGAAGATAGCCGGACGAATTATGACTGCCCTCAACCTTCGGAAATTTGGCCGCTTTTTCGTTGATTGAACGCGGCTGTGCAAATGTGTTGAAAATTCGTGGAATTAAGCAAGAAAAAAGACTGAGCTAGCGCACTACGCATGGCACCTGGTGATTCGAACCTTCGTCGAGCACTTGCAACGCGTTACAGTTTCGAGACATACATAATACCTAAGTGGTACTCTTTGAGCCTGCGGTCCCGTTCTAGATCTTACCTCGTTTCGAGATCGATAAGTGGGTCACTGACTCGGCGGTTCAGCCGATGTCAGGACTCAGAACGAACAGATTGTTGGGTTGAAATTTACTTCCTCCGGGGCTGTTGGTTTCCGAGTTATTCTGCATCATTTGAAGGTCGAAGTGACTAGCACGGTATGGAGTCTTGACACCAGCGAATTTGAAAAAAGAATTCAAAGCCTGATTCATAAAGAGATGCATATGGAAAGAAAGAACAAAAGAGATACTACCGGCACCCACCCATGGGTCCCAGGCCTAGGGGAGTCGAACCCCCGCCAAGCACTTGCACTCTTCTCGATGTTCACAGTACAAGTGGTGCTCGGTGCGCCTGCGGACCCGTTCTTGCCTGTGTTCGAGGGAGGATACGAGGATCACTGATTCAGCGGGTCTCAGAATGAATGGATTGTTGCGTTAGAACTTCCTTCCTCCGAATTTGTTGGTTCCGAGTTCTTCTGCATTATTTGGTTTTCGAGTTCTTTTGCATTTTTGAAGGTCGAAGTGACTAGCACGGTATTGACCAGCGAATTTGGAAGAGGAATGACTTCAAAGCCTGATATGAAGAGATGGAAAAGAAAGAAGAAAATATATTGATAGAGTCGAACCTCTTCCGAGCACTTGCACCGCTAATAATATTTTGCTTCCCCCTGCAAGTGGTGCTCGGTACGCCTGTGGACCCGAACTTGCCTGATTTCCAAGATTGATATATTGGTACGCTGGGTATTAGGAGGTTGTCAGAACATGGTGGAGCTCGTAAGTGGGTTGTAACTTCACCATGCGGAGTCCCGGTTTTCGGAATTTTCTACATCTTGCTCATACCTCAATAGAACATCCAGTTAGCCACGTAAGTCACTTGAGCCGAGTTGAGTTGAGAAACCAAAAACCAGAAAAAATGCTTTACCAACAACCGATGGGGCCTAGGGGAAGTCGAACCCCCGCCGAACACTTGCATTCTTGATAGATACTCCACGTTCTTGGCTGTATTTGAGGCTTTGTACGAGGCTCGCTTCGTTGTTGAGTGTCGGTAAGGATAGTAAAACCTCACTTTGGTATGGGTTGATATTTCTTACCTCGTGATGTTCCAGGAATGTTTCTTCCTTGAATTTCGAGGTGGGGAAAGATGAAATTTTGGGCGAAGCAGGAAGAAAAGAAAAAAGAACAAGCTATGACAGGAACCATGGGTTCCAGGGGAATCGAACCCCCGCCGAGCACTTGCATCCTTTTCTTTCGTATACCCACGAGTGGTGCTCGGTGCGCCTGCGGACCCGTTCTACCCTAGTTTATAGGGTTGTTAAGAGAGTTACTGGTTGGTTTGATATCGGAAATAGGATTTCAGAACTTCCCTTGAGGATCGGTTGAAATGTCTTACATCAGAGCTGCCGGATTTCAAGGCTTCTTCAATTTGCACTCGTCTCGAGTAGAGAGCATGAACCTAAAAAAAGCAATTGCCCGAGAGCAAGAAAAACAATGGAAGACACCAGACATGGGTCCCAGTGGAGTCGAACCCCCGCCGAGCACATGCATCTTATACGGAAACACCTACAAGTGGTGCTCGGTGTGCCTGAGGACCCGCTATTGGCTGTATTCGAAGGCTGCTGAGAGTGTGAGTTGGTACTAGCATTTATTAGCATCTCAGCACCTAGCGGAGCTTCGGCTGGGTGGGTTTGTTGGAAAATTCTGACGTTGCACATGTGGGTAAATCTTGTTCCGAGGTCGAGAGTGACGATCTTGTATGCGAGAACGAGAGAAGGCTGTAATTTCTTTTAAAAAAAGACAAAGAACAAATTGGGCTGAGAGGCAACAAAAAAGCAGGCATTGGACGAACCTAATGGGTCACAGGGGAATCGAACCCCTGTTGAGCACTTGCATTCTTGGAAATACTTTACAGGTGGTGCCTGGTGCGCCTGCGGACCCGTACTTGCCTGTATTTGAGGCTTTGTACGAGAGGACTCGGTTGCTACTCGGTGGCAAGAATAACTTGAGGTTGGTTGAAATGTCTTACCTAAGGACCGGCATGGATAGCCGTTATCCGGATATCCGGCGGATATTATCCACCGATCACTCATCCGTACGGATAAAAATCCGCGGATAAACTTTCCCACGGATAGCAACGAGTATCTATTTCACGGTTTTACGCTTTCCTTGCACTAGCCTGCACTTCCACCTGCACTAATGTCGTTATATCGTGCCAAAAACACTCTCGAGCACAAAATATGGGTGTCATTCGCACCCATCGCTGCTGAGATACAACTTTACCGATTTTTTAGGAATTTAGCCGTGCAAGATCATGAGATTCGGGTTTTTGGGTCAGGAAAAATTCTGAGAGACGGATTCAGTGTGATAATGTATTTTTAGATAGCTACCACATTGATTGAGCCCTCAAGAACGACATGAAAAACAAAAGACAGGGAGGAACCACTGGATCCAACAGGAACAAACAATATCCACGGATAATCCACGATCCATCAAATTGATCCGGATAGCTATCCGGATAAACCATGCCGGTCCTTAGGACTCTTACCCCAAGACGCCGCCGCTGCGGAAGTTCTTTAAATTCGTTTTTGTATATCAAGAGAGCATCTAGTGAGCTTTTCTAAAAAAAAAAAGGTTGAGCTGAGAAACGAAATAAAAACAGCCCGCAACCCTCTATGGGTCCCGGGGAAGTTGAACCCCCGCTGAGCACTTGCACTTCACTGCACACTCTTCCATTTACAAGAGGCGCTTGTTATGCCTGCGGACCGTACTTCCTTGGTTTCGAGGCGATTCGAGGTTCACTGGTTAGCAAGGTGTCAGAACGGGCTGCAAGTTCTTGGCAAGTTCCCTCCAGCGTTTGGTTGAAAGAATTTGCCCCCAAGGTCGGGGCTGCGGAAGTCCTTAGATTCGTATATGTACTCGAATATCAAGAGAGCATCAAGTGAGCATTGGAAAAAAGGAGTTGAATTGAGAGACGAAACAAACAAAAGAAGAAAAATCAGATGGTGACGCATGAGCATGGGTCCCAGGGGAGTCGAACCCCCGCTGAGCGCTTGCACTGCCCAGTTGATGCCACACACAAGTGGTACTCGGCACGCCTGCGGACCCGTTCCTGCCTAATTTCGAGGCCCGGTGAGAGGGCAAGTTGGCAGCATTTCGGAACTTAGTGGAGCTTCGGGTGGGTGGGTTTGTTGGATTTGGAGGAGTTGAATATTTTGACCATGCGGAAAAAGTCTTGTTCGAGAGTAATCTTGTATACGAGGACGAGAACAAGCCGCAAACTTTTGTGAAAACACAAAGAGCAAGTTGACTTGACTTGCAAGAAAAAAACAGCCCGCGACCCTCTATGGGTCCCGGGGGAGTCGAACCCCCGCCGAGCGCTTGCACTGTGCACACACTCCTATCCTACTTACAAGCGGCGCTCGTCAGCCCATGGACCCGTTCTTGCCTGTATCCGAAGCTCGATGAGGGTTAATGATTAAGTGGTGTTGAACGAAAGGAAAAAATACATTTGGGACCCGATATTGCCAGTGATTTGTTCAGTTTTAACTTTTGACCCGTTGAACCTTGTAGACAGACAGAGATTTTTGGGTATCAGAGTCAATGCTTGCAAGTTGATGGATACGACGACGGCAGGCCGCCAGTAAACAATGCTTTGAGCTGAGAAACCAAAAAGGCACACTTCGGAAGAATGGGTCCCAAGGGAGTCGAACCCCCGCCGAGCGCTTGCACCCCAGTGCACATGTGACACTCTTCCATTACAAGTGGTGCTCGGCTACATGCGACGTTGAATACGAGATATGGTGGAGAGCTTGCTTGGGTGGTGGGTTGAATTTTACCCACTCGTTTCGGGATTTTTTGCGTGTTTTTTCAGGATTCTTCGGAATCCTTCGCGTGTTCTTTCAGGATTCTTGAGAATTCTACGTACTCAACTGGGCAGGCATGAAAAAAAGGAAGGATTTGAGATGAGTTGAGTTGAGCTGAGAAAAATCGATGCAACATGCCTAGGGGTCCCGGGGGAGTCGAACCCCCGCCGGGCACTTGCACTGCCCAGTTGATGCCACACACAAGCGGTACTCGGTACACCTGCGGACCCGTTCTTGCCTACTTGCGACGTTGAATACGAGATGTGGTGGAGCTTTCTTTGCTTGGGCAGTGGGTTGAATTTTACTCTTGGTCGGTTTTGAGGATTTTTGAGAATCCTACGTATCCAACTGGGCAGCGATGCAAGAAAAAGGAGTAAAGCCGAGCCAAGAAACAAGCAAACAAAAACCACCATTTCGTCGTATGGGTCCTAGGGGAGTCGAACCCCCGCCGGGCACTTGCACTTCAGTGCACTTCAGTGCACACTGCATGTGTCACTCTTCCATTACAAGTGGTGCTCGGCAGCTCATGGACCCGTTCTTGCCTAAGTATATGCGCCGTTGCATACAAGACATGGTGGAGCTTTCTTTGCTTGGGCGGTGAGTCAAATTTTACTCACTCGAGGGAGGTGTTTTTCTGGATTCTTAGCGTGTTCTTTTGGGATCTTGGCGTGTTTTTCAGGATTCTTGAGAATCCTATGTACTCAACTGGGCAGGCATGAAAAAAACGAAAGAGTTGAGTTGAGAAACCAAAAAATCAAAAATAGTGTGCAATGATCCCCATAGTAGGCCCTGGGGGAGTCGAACCCCCGCCGAGCACTTGCATTAGACAAGGAACGTTACCACAAGTGGTGCTCGGCAGCCCATGGACCCGTTCTTGCTTGTATTTGTAGCTGGATACAACCTGTTAAGGGACGAAAGGATGGTAGAGCTCCATCTGGCGGTTGGTTGAAACTCCCTCATTTAGAATCAAATTCAAGGGATTCCGGGAACTATTTCTTCCGAATTTGTTTTGGATTTACTGTAAAGTTGGTGCCACGATCTTACCGCCAGAGAATCTGAAAGAAAGAATCAGAAAATGATAATTGAGAGTCTAAGGGAGTTGACTTGGAGGGGAAAAAGGCTGGACCCAAGAGTGGTATGGGTCCCGAGGGATTCGAACCCCCGCTGAGCGCTTGCACTGCCCCTCCCTTTTCGCTACAAGTGGTGCTCGGTGCGCCTACAGACCCGTTCTTGTCTGTATTAGAGGGCTGGTAGGAGGTCCCCTCAGCTATTTACAGGCAATAAAAAAGTTTCTAACTTTGTCGGAAAAATCGAATTTGGATGATATGGGCATATCAGGCCATGTCAGGTTTCGTCAGGCCATCAGGTTTTTCCGCGGCTGATCAGGGTCAAAAAACCATTATAAGGGCTGACCGGCCTGACCAGCCTGATGAACCTGATAAGTGCTGATCAGACAATTTCCTTGCAGTGGTCAAAACTGCTTTGACCCTCTTTCGAAGGTCCTTTCCAGTCCTCTTCAAGTGCTCTACTGAGAAGTAATTAACTATTTAATGTTCAGGTTCTACAGACTACAGAAGGTAAAGTTTCTGTTTGTTTAATAAATGAATGTTCAAATATGTGGTTTTACGTTGGAAGGACACCAACAGAGTTATGTACTGTGTTCGGCACACCGGGTTCGTCATAACAGATCCTCTAATTTGTCCCCAGGGTTGATTGTTTCGATTTTTCGAGTTCATCCATCCATCAATAACACATCCCACTCTCTTTGGAAAGGTAATGCATGAAAAAGAAAATTGTTGTAGAGGGGGGAACCTGATGCGACCTGACCAGAACCTGACCAGACCTGATAGGTTTTCCCATGCAACCTGATCAGAGCTTATATTCCCGTCAGGTTGCGTCAGGTCCTGATCAGGCAAAATGGATTTTTCCGACATTCATTTGAGTGGTGGGTTGAAATGTCTTACCTCAGAGCTGTTCTTACCTCAGAGCTACCTCGTGGGTTTCAGAATCTGTACTCGTCCCGATTAAGAACATCCACTGAAAAAAGCAATTCCCGAGAGCAACAAAAATAAAGGCACACTTCGGAAGAATGGGTCCCAGGGGAGTCGAACCCCCGCCGAGCACTTGCACTGTGCACACACTCCTATCCTACTTACGAGCGGCGCTCGCTACGCCTGCGGACCCGTCCTTGCCTACTTGCGACGTTGAATATGACATGGCGGAGCTTTCTTTGCCTGGGCGGTGGGTTGAATTTTACTGACTCGAAGTATGTGTTTTTCGGGATCTTGGCGTGTTTTTTTCAGGATTCTTGGCGTGTTTTTTTTTTAGGATTCTTCGTCGCTTTTCAGGATTCTTAAGAATCCTGCTTTGTACCCAACCAGTCCGCCTTGTAAAAGAGGGAGATGATTTAAGTTAAGTTGAGTTGAGAAAAATCGATGCAACATGCCTAGGGGAGTCGAACCCCCACCGAACACTTGCACTGTTACTGTATTTTTTCATTCGAATCGATAGGGGGTGTGACGCGTGACACGGTTGGACCAATTCGATAATTCGATAAAGCCGAAAATTTTGCGTGACCACCAAGAAAATTTCGAACGACGGAACGCGAATTTTCATTTTTTTTTTTTTGGCGTATTTAGATGTTATCCTGCTGCGTGACACGATTTTTTTGTTCGATAGAGGCCTGAGTGACGCGTGACCTCGACCGAAATTCGATATCGACAGCGGGGTGCGTGACGCGTGACTGTCAACCTGAATGAAAAAATACAGTATATCCGCTCGCCTCACAAGTGGTGCTCGGTGCGCCTGCGGTCCCGTTCTTGTGAACATCCGAAGTTTGATAAGAGAGTTCCAGATCAGCACGGTGTTGAACGAAAGGAAAGAATACATTTGGGACCCGATACATATTGGCGATTTGTTCAGTTTTAACTTTTGAGCCGTTGTACCTTGAAGACAGACAGAGATTTGTGGGTATCAGAGTC
Organism: Mycena crocata; assembly: GCA_029281795.1. Classification (NCBI taxonomy): domain Eukaryota; kingdom Fungi; phylum Basidiomycota; class Agaricomycetes; order Agaricales; family Mycenaceae; genus Mycena; species Mycena crocata. The sequence continues at coordinate 305,890 of JARJCP010000017.1, read as the reverse complement.
GATGCTTGCGAGTTGATGGATATGACGGCAGGCCGCAAGTAAACAATGCTTTGAGCTGAGAAACCAAAAAGGAGCAAAGCGAAGAGATTATGGGTCCGGGGGAGTCGAACCCCCGCCGGGCACTTGCACTTCAGTGCACACTTCATTGCACACACTTCCGTTTACAAGTGTTGCTCGGCAGCCCATGGACACGTTCTTGCCTACTTGCGACATTGAATACGAGACACGGTGGAGCTTGCTTTGCTTGGGCGGTGAGGTTGAATTTTACTGATTCGAGGTATGTATTTTATAGGATTCTTGGCGTGTTTTTCAGGATTTTTAAGATTCCTACTCGTAGCAGCCATGCAAAAAGGAGTAACATGAAATTGAGCCGAAAACAGAAACATGACAAGCTATGGGTCCCGGGGGAGTCGAACCCCCACCGAACACTTGCACTGTACCGAACCCTCTTCCATAAGTAGTGCTCGGTGCGCCTACGGACCCATTCTTGAGTGCATCCGAGGGGTGGTAGGAGGGTCCATGGTTAAGTGGGGTTGAACGAAAGAACACATTTGGGACCCGATGCTAAAGTATTTGACGGCAGCACACAGCTGGGCCATTATTAGGTGGTTTCAAGTTTGATCGGATTCTGAGCTGAGAAACCAACCAAAAAGCAACCGTTCTCCATCTCATTGGCATGGGTACCGGGGGAATCGAACCCCCGCTGAGCACTTGCATTTCACCGCACACTCTTCAAATTACAAGCGGCGCTCGGTGCGCCTGCGGACCCGTACTTCTTTAGTTTCGAGGGCCGATGTGAGGGCGGCTAATTGTCATGGTGTCGGAACGGGCTACAAGTTCACTTCGACTTTGGGTTGTGGTTGAAAAAGGATTTCCCCCTTTGAAATCGTACTCGTATATCAAGAGTCTAAGAGTATCCAGTTAGTCTTGAATAACAGAACATGATGTGAGTTGAGCTGAGAAAACGAAACAAAAAACGGCTACCAATTCGAAATGCGTCCTGAGGGAGTCGAACCCCCGCTGAGCGCTTGCACCGGAATCTTTTCCCCCTACGGCCGGTGCTCGACAGCCCATGGACCCGTTGGTGCTTTTACTTGAGGGCCGATGTGAGGGTGGCTAATTGTCATGGTGTCAGAAAAGGAAGCAAGTTCATTTCGGCGTTGGGTTGAAAGGATTTGCCCCAAGGGAGAGGGCTGCGGAAGTTCTTTAGATTCGTATACGTACTCGAATATCAAGAGAGCATATAATCAGTCAGCCTTGAATAATGAGAACATACATATATTGCACAGTTTACGGAGTTCACCGTGAACCCCGTGAACTCCGTGAACCCGCCACTGCCACCAGTTATATAAGCTTTGTTTGGCTTGAATTACTAGGCCCATCTGCGGTGACACGGTGTTACGCCGTCACCGTCCTTCTACCACCAGCCGGTATGTATTCATTCGTCGCACATCGTGAGTCTCGCCCAGTCCCAAACGCGAGTATAAGCACTGAACCGATACTATAGAACACATAGGCCACTAACATGAACATTCCTAGCCCACCAAATGGCCGCCCCGCCACCAATTCACGTTTTCATACCGTGCCCGAAGGAGGGTTGTCCTGAATATATTCCTCAGAGGCTCGTCTGCTCAGGCCAGAAAGTACCCGAACATGCTGGACTGGAGTATCAAGTGGTGCGTCTACTGTGTCCAATCCTCTTTACCAATTATCGTCTGATTCGTCTGCCAGTGTTCGCTGTGCGGTTACTTCAAATGGCTTGCCCCAGACCTGTATTATGCGGCTGAGCGGCGCCGTCTGGGAGCTCCTGCAAACGGAGCATCTCCTTTTCCACCTCCCCGCCCACCTTTCGATCCGTATGCTCGCTCTCCGGAGGCCGCCCAATCCCCATTTGCTTTGGACCCTAGCTTAGCCTCAATGGATTATCCCACAAACGTCTCTACCCCTACCAGCAACTTCACCCAGCCGCCATCGTCTCAGCCTGTCCCTGCAAGCCAGTCGACGAAGCGGTCATGCAGTGCGGTGCCCCGTTGTGGTCGTGTAGCAGGCGCTCAAGGCTGTAGCTTTGCGATGTGCAAGCAGTGTTGCGAGCGTCAAAACAAGGGCTGTCGCTACTCAGGACATCGCAAGCAGCAGTTCATTGCACCTTTGTCCACCTCGTCCTCTCCAAGTACCGACAGTGATCCTTCAGCTCTATCGCGACCCACACCCATGTTTTCCTATACCGAGCCCTCCCAATCCACACCGAGCGATGGATCAATGCCGCCGAAGCTGTACAAGAAGACAATGGATCCCCAATGGGCGCAGCGTTATAATGCAAATCATACGGAGCAGGAGAAGCGCAGAGCGGCGGAGGAGCAGCGGCGGCAGCAGGAGCTTATGTTGCAGAACCAGGTCCGCTTTTGCTTTTGGGGGAAGGTTCGTCAGCGACATTCACATCATTGCGACCCGACTGTGCTGACGATTTCCTTTTTAGGATGGAGTGGATCCGGAGACGTTTCGCTTGCAGGGACTGGGGTCATTACGGCTCAATCTCGTCGATCATCTGGCGCTCCTCAAGAAGATGGAGCTCGACATTACCGATGAGATTGGCATATTCGACTTCGATGGTCGATCCTGGGATCGTGAAGATGTTAATCACGTCATGGAGGTCGTCCCCCGACAGGTTATCCTTGTCCGTCGATTCGGGGTCACCGACTGTCCCAAGCTTGACGAATCCATCGTCAAGTACGCCCCGACTAAGACTACAGCAAGTCGCCGAGCGGTGTACAGCACAGCCCCAAAACGAAAGCGTGCCGACAGGTCCTTATCCGAGGAGCCAATACCTGGACCATCTAAATCAGCGCGACGCCCGACAGCCCCCGCCCGCTCTTCTTCTCCGATCTATGACATCCATGACATTCCATCCTCTCCCTCCTCACGCGCATCGTCACCATCGTTCCCCGCTACCCCACCACCATCTGATGTCCCCGCGCCGAACATGATCATTGCAGAGGGGTGTGGTAATTGGCCCGAAGGTGTTTATGCTTGCGACATGGCCGCAGCCTTCCGGTCCATACCTCCCAAGGACGTCTCAAATGGGTTCATGACGTTCTTCGGGCTGAAGCATTTCCCCAAGGGCGCATGGTATCAGCAGCAGCGTGCTTGGAAGGCCTGTATCCAGACCGAGCGGGACGAGGCCAAAAATCTCCCGCGGACCTTCGCAGGCCTCTGGACGGAGTGGAGAACCAACACTCAGGGTTGGGGAGTGATTCTTGCTGAGAAAAAGCGTGAAGGGAAGAAACACCGGTAGATTTGTTCTGGTTAAGTATTTCGATTTGTACAGCAAATAGCATATGTAGAAATGTAGTATGTACATCAAATCGTTACATTGTATTTGAGGTTCGGGACATAGTCTGGGAGTGCTCCTGCGCCCTCGAGCTCCGTCTTCGTCAACCTGTTTTTGCGCATCACCATCTCGTCCAAAAAGAAATCATACTTGTCTGAACCCATCTCCCGTAAAATGGAGTGGTATCCACCGAGCCATACGTTCGTTTGTTCTGCGATAGAAGAGTTAAAAAACCACGCCTTTCCATCTGTTCCGAGCAGTTCTGGGAACAGGGTCGGGTTACAATGATAAGAACACTCGATCCCGTCCTTCGCATGCTTGCATTTCCAATGGAATACGTCGACCGGGAAGCCAACGGTGTCATACAGTCGAATGTTCTGACGAACGAGGTACTTGTAGAGGGTGCAGTTGTTGTCATAGATGACGATGTCGGGCATAGAACCTGGAACGTGAAAGACTTTTTGCAGCATGTCCTAAATTGCGATTGAAACCTTCAAACACTCGACATAGGTAGGCGGCTCACCACAGTCTGCGAGACACTCTCTGAGGCATAGAATGTGGCATGCGCTACGATGATTCCACAGGGCCGGACAAAAATCTGTTCGTTATGCGTACGGCGTCTTCCGAAAAGTGCTCGGATTTTCCGGTTGCCGTTGGGGTCCTTTGCTGCTTTACAGTCGTCGCCGCCGACCACCATCTCTTCGACCTCCTCAGCAGTGACTTCGGCCTCGAAGGCGTCATTCGGGTGGGAAACATTTGCCCGCTGCAACCGGCCACGGAGTTGGAAAAGGGCCTTGTCCCGCTTCTTGTGGTTCCGTTCCAACTCCCGGTGCTCGGCAATCCCGCACGTCATGAAGTTCACCTCGACAGCCTGCTCACATCCTTCTACCACACAGATATGGTGTCTGTGGTCATGTCCGCGACAGAATCGATGTCAGTTGGTGATGAGGGCCTCCGGACAGTCATGTACACCGCAGCACGGATGGCCTATGGTGATCCCATCGACGACGAGAACATGCAGTTTCTCTGTGAGAATATTCAGTGTATGCAATAGGGAACATGTTGTAACTCACTCAATTTGTCCCCATCTGACTCTTTCCAGACTCTCATGCATTTGTTGCAATAGTGGGACCATTCGGGCTGCCCGTTGAGACGAAAGCGGGAATTGTGTTCTCGAATCGCGTCGTTGAAGCGGACATTTTGCTCGCCAGTATTCGGGACTTGTAGAATCTTGTTGTGTTCCTCGTAATCCTCCAGCAGCGACAGAACCAGGAACCCGTCCCAGACGTGCTCAGTGCGTAGGTGAAAGCTCCGAGACGGTGGCCAATCCTTATGCTGCGGACGATTTTCTGGCTTGGAGAGACAGGTATCATACACACGGGCGGCATTGGTTGCAGATGTCCAAGATATCAGCATGAGCCCGACAAAGAGATTGAGGACTTGGCGTTCAACGAATTGGTGCTCTCCGACTTGAATTGCGTCGGGAACACCAGCATAATAGGTCCTTGTACCACCTGAAACCGAGTAGTTGTTTTGGTAGGATGTATGGCATTCTGTAGAGCAGATCTCAGAAGACATGGAAGCGGCTTATTGATGTACTAACGTGGGCAGTGTAGGTGTGCAGCAAAAGTCGCGCAGGCCCCGTCACTGAGTGTAAATAGTACAACCTTGCGGAGTCCGTTCTTATCCTTGAGAAGATTTGTGTTGAGACAGCCCGACGTAGTACAATGTTTAGTGGGAGGGAAGAGTGTACGTGCCGCTGACGGCGGCTGCGGTAAGTACTATGTGAAGGCAAGAATGAAAGAAGCGCTGCTCACACAACAAATGGTCAAATCCAAACTCACGAAACATCTGTGCATCCCTGCCCGAGCTGGTACCATCTTCGTAAGTCCAAATCGTTTGGCTGAAAGCGTTCCAGCAACCGGACACAAACTCATCCGGCATATTTGTAGCACACCCCAGAAAGGACTTGATGCTGTCAGGAAGGCCATCGGGTACGTGTGCAGGATTATATGAGGGTTCCTGCTCCAGGATGATCTCGTTCTTCAGTTTCGCCGCAATCCGAACGAAAGTGTCGGAAAAATCGAAAAAGCCTTGTCAGGCATTTCAGAACCTGACGACCTCGTAAGGCCTTGCCAGGTTTGGCTGTATGTCTGACAATGCCCTATAAGGCCTTCTCAGGGCTAATTGGAGAACCTCCGTTGGGAGGGTTTCAGATGATGTAAAATCAATACTGCAATCTTTGTGAAAGGTTCTCCTGTAGAATCCTTTCAATTTCCAGCTCTTAATGCAAATTTTGTGATCCGACCAAGGTCCAGCTGAACCACACAAATTGAACTTGTCTTTCAGCCTGCAAAAGGCACATACATACTCAGAAGAAAACTGGGGTCCCATATTACAGCGTTCCCAGTCAGATCGAATGTTTTGAAGCCATGCAAATAGAGACTACATGTACAAGGCCTTAAATGAGCTTGTAAGGTCTCTTCAGGACTTGTCAGGATGGAGTTGTGGTATGTATTGAACATGTTTTGCCTAGGTTCAATTGGTAGTTTAGTCTAGTGGTAATTCTCCTCGCCTTTTAAATTTGGAGTTCGTGAGCGATCGTGAGTTCAAACCACGGTAAGCAACACATTTCGTAGTCTAAGTCAGTAAAACAGTTAACAGAACTAGTCGGGAGTCAAAGAACCACCTTGCGATGTAAGATGGCAGGGTGAACCACCTTGCGATGTAAGATGGCAGGGTGAGAATTTTCTTTGGGTTCGAGGGCATAACCTGACAAGATCTTATAGCGCCTGGCAGACCCCTTCAGGCCGTATAAGGGTCAAAATGCCTTGTAAGGTCTTGCTAGACCCTAAGGTGCATATTTAAACCTGGCAAGGGTATTCTTTCCTGACGACCTTGTCACGTCTTACAGGGCCTGTGTAGGTCTAACAAGCCGTTTGCGATTTTTCCGACAAGTCATTGCTTTGTCCATGCCAATTGATTCTGTAAGCCCTGGTACTGTGCTCAGAGACGCGTACACTGCATCCAAGGTCGCCATACTGTTCGCAGCACTGCAGAGAAGATACGAGGATGGGGTTTCGCGCGAGGAACGAATCGTGCACAATGTGTGACGCCCCTGTTGTCACGGGAGCACTGGCCCGATGCGGCAGTTCACGACTCTTTGTCAGCGGTTCATGGAGTTCACGCAGTTACAAGGTTTCCGTGCACCCTGCAGTTCAGGGATTTACTGTGAATAATAGAAGATGATGTGAGCCGAGAAAACGAAACAAAAAACGGCTACCAATCGGCAATGGGTCCTGAGGGAGTCGAACCTCCGCCGGGCACTTGCACTGCCCAGTTGATACCAGCTACAAGTGGTGCTCGGCAGCCCATGGACCCGTTCTTGCCTACTTGCGACGTTGAATACGAGATGTGGTGGAGCTTTCTTTGCTTGGGCAGTGGGTTGAATTTTACTCTTGGTCGGTTTTGAGGATTTTTGAGAATCCTACGTATCCAACTGGGCAGCGATGCAAGAAAAAAGGAGTAGAATCGAGGTGAGCCAAGAAACAAGCAAACAGAAAAGCACAATCTCGACCTATGGGTCCTAGGGGAGTCGAACCCCCGCCGAGCGCTTAGACTTCCTAGGAACAATAGGTATGGGTGGTGCTCGGCAGCCCATGGACCCGTCCTTACTTATATCTGACCTTGAACACGTGTTCGAAACTCGTGCGTAGTCGGAAATAGGTGCGTAGCTGAAGACAAGTTGGCGTTTCCCTCCGAGTTGATCCCGTTGTATGTAGCCTGTTCTTGAGCAATGAGCGGAGTTGGTCATCGCGGAGTCGGCGTTATTTGTGGACACCGACAGCGTTATTCGCATTACTCCCCGGACTGGAGCGGACATTATCCACGTCGTACAGCACTACGGCGTTGCGCGGTGGGCGGTGGGCGACGCCGGTCGGCGTTTTCGTCGATGTCAGACTCCAGAGCGCTCTGAGCACGCGTATCACGGCATCAAAACCCATCATGATCAGTTCCTGGCTTCTTCTGATTTAGTCGCTTGCCTAAAAAGGGCACAAGAGACGGAGCTTCGCGTGAATATTGAAACGCCGCGATGTATGAGGATGTGTGATATCGGGTGGGGCGGGCGCCGGGGCTGGGCTGGGCGCCGGAGGGGAGGGGAAGATCATAGGGGATTCAGATCATGCGCTGGCAAGGCGCCATATGCATCATGCGGAAGGGTGGCGAGCGCACGTCGTCGTCGTAGTGTGGGAGATGCGGTGTTGTGGGAGCAGGAAAAAGTCAAAGCGAGAGAAAAGACGGGGACCCACGCGGTTGCCAGGTGGCCCTCTGAAGCTGAAAGTAGTAGAAAGAGGTAACAGCGCCGATCCGTCGTGCGTTGCGTTGTGTTGGTGCCGTTATTATTGACGTTCCACGAATTTAGATTCCGTTACAACAAGAGAATCCTTGCTTGAATGGAAGCCTTCGTCTGTCCTTCAAGTTGTGAGAATCCTTGTGAGATTACAGAAAGAAGGTAAGGAAAACAAGGTTCAGTGGTCCGTGCGCATCAGCCGCGTGTGATAGGATCGCGTAAAGGCCCCTTGACGTGTCTTTTGGCTTCTCTGAGCGCCTTCCTTCCAACGCGGGATTCTTTTCTGCTTGCTTGCCTCAGCTTGACTTCGTTTCACGGCGTTGTTGTTGTTATTCTTCCACCCACCCACACACCCTCCTCCTTTTTTGTGCGTGTCTTTTTTACACCCACTCCTCCGTCCGTCCCTCCGCTCTCCTTCATTGGAGAAATCCCGATAACAACTTCCCTCCGACCCACACACACTCGTTCCTGTCTCCCTTGCGCGGAATAACGCAAAAACCACACTCGCTCGTTACCGTACCTACGCTTTTCGAATTCCTCGACGTTGCGTTTCTGACGTTGTTTTCTCCCTTCCGCTTCCGTACGATAACTCTTCGTATTCGCATACGCATACGCATACGCATCTTTCGTTGGCGATAACTTTCGTTTGGTTTGGATTCGTACCTACACTTGGATCTCCCTCCTCACCACCGCTCTCTACCGACTCGATAACCTCGACTTTTCATCTCCCCTCGACTCGATTCGATAACCTCGACTTTTCGATAACCACACCACACCCGACCGATAACACACCACGATGGCCGACTCCGCCCAACCAGGCCCCTACCCGCCCTACTCGTTCGACATCGACATGATGAAGGTCCGTATCTTTCGTTTACCTCCTTGTTGCCATGTTGACGGGTATCTTATCTGCTTTATATCCGTTACCGTACTCGTGCTTTTATTTCCTCCGTTGTTTTCGTCGTGATTTGCGTCGTCACATATTGATTGATACTCGTGCGCTTGCTTGTTTGTTTTGGTCCCCTTTCCTCCTTCCTTCCTTCCATCATTCCCTTCGCCGCCGTCTTCGCTCGTCTTACCTTACTTCGACGAATTCGCCTTCCTCCGTGCATTTCTTGTTCTTGCTGCACGCCCCTGTGGATTTTTTTCACTTGCCCGCCTCTTCTCTTCCCTTCGAAATTCATTCGTCGTAACCTCCCCCCCAAACGACGGAAAAGCAGCGCTCGATGGACGCATCCGGAGGCCCCGACAACAAAAAGGCGCGCTGGTCTCCGACTAATGCGAGTGCCGGTGGAGCAGGTGCAGCGGGCGGGAATGCCGGTGCGTTGTCGTTTTTCGTTCTCGCTTTCTTCTAGTCCTGCGCATATACCATTGCCACACACCTCCACTTCCCCACCACGCGCTGCTCCCGCTCCATTTTCGACCCGCGCCCATCCCCCTCCTCTTCCTCTTCCATTCCCTTACTCCCGCCCGACTCCCCACGCGGCGTCCTTCTGAGCGACCGCTCGCACACCATTCCATACTGCTCCCACTCCGTTTTCCTACCCTCCAATCCATACGCCCGATCCATCCCATTCTCCAGTCATTTTGCCACATCCTGTTACTACCGATTCCGTCGTTTGCCACACATGGCGCCCACTGTACAGGTCCCTTCTCTCCACCCCTCATATGCATGTCATCGGCTGGGGCCACTCTCTCTCCCTTTTTTTTTCGTCTCCATCTCCTCCCCTTCCCTTCCCTCCCCTTCTCTCCCTTCCTCCCCCCCTTCCTCTCCCCTCCCCATCCCTTCTCTGCTCTTTTCTTGACATACGCTAACTCGTACTTGCAGTGACCGCCGGCCCGCGCGACCCCTACGCAAACTACGGCTACGGCCCCGGCGCGGCACTGAACCAGCCCTCCGCGCAACAGCAGGCCCAGGCCCAGGCGCAACAACAAGCACAGCAGGTGCGTTTTTTTTGCGTTTTTCCATATGCCCCGTCGTCTTTTCCTGCGCTTTCCCTCGCGCCCTTTTTGGAATACGCTATGTGCATGTGAGCGACCGCCACGCCCAGCTCTACGTGGGTGGGTGGTATGGGTACGCTGTGTCGGCGGTGGGCGGTGTGCGGTGTGGCATGGGCACTGCGTGGCTTGGCCACCACTTTCCCCCTCCATTTCCTCCCCTTGCGTTATCGTCATAGACATCCCGACTGCTTTTTTCTTGGCGAGAGAGCGAATACTGACGAATCTACGAATGACAGCAGCAACAGCAACAGCTCTACGCGACGCCGCAGCTGAGCATCAACACGGGCGCCGTGGGGGGGCAGCAGCAGCAGCAGTTGGGGTTGGGGCAAGGAGGGCAGCTGAGTCCGGGGACGTTGGCTGGGTTTCAGGTGGGTTTTTGTGTCTTTTGTAGTCTCGCTTGCTTTTCTTCGTTACGCCGTCATTTGGGGACCGGTGGTGTTTTGTGTTCGTGGCGGCATTATTGAGGCGCTCTTTCTTTCGTGGTGTTTTATGTGCGGTGCGGTGTCGCGAGACGGGGTGGCGTGGAGTACCCGAGCGAGACGGACGGCGTGTGCGTGCAACGCGGGGGTGTCCTGCTCGCGTCTTCATTTGTTTTTCGTGCCCTCGATTTTTCTTGACTGACCGACTTTGCCTCGCAGGCCCAGCAGCAAGCCGTCCAACAGGCGCAAGCCCAAGCACAAGCGCAGGCTCAGGCTCAGGCTCAAGCACAGGTGCGTTTCCTTATGCACCTGTTCGTCAGATGTATACTGACGAACATATTATATTATCTGACGAACAGCAGCAACAGGCACAGAGCCCCGTGACGGGGCCGGGGAGCCCGTACAGCCAGTTCAGCCCGTATAACATGCTTGCGTTTGGGTATCCGCAGGGGGGTTCCAGGTGGGTGTCCTTTTTTCAAGATTGAGTGTGGAGGCTTTCGTCATCTTCGATGCGGGTGGATGTGCATACGCTTTTTTCGGGAGGAGTGGCCGGTGGTGGTGGCACTGGACGTCCAGCTGGGGTCGACGTGGAGCCAGAGTGTGCGCGCCTTCGGCTGCGGCTTATGTTTTTTCGAATCCCTTTTCTTCTCTCCCCTTGCCGCCCCGCTAAAAACGACATGACTTACTGACACCACCCCTCCCAGGCCGGCCAATTCACACCCCAGCGCCTGCCCTCGCTCAACCTCAACATCCCCGCCGCGCAGGCGGTGTATGGGCAGCAGGTGCGTCTTATTCCTCATCAAATGAATGTGGTGTTAATGGGAACCAGGGCATGGGCTCGATGCTGAGCAGTACCGCGAGCCCGCTGGCGATGCACCCGAGTGGGAGTTTGGGGGGGATGGGTAAGTTTTTTGTTTCTTTTCGATATCGGGAGAGCGGGGACGAGATGCCAGGGAATTCTTGGCCTGAGTGCTCCGCGTCGGGATGCGCATATTTGCATTGCGCTGGCCGTGGCATGGCCGTCCGGGCGTCTTTCGGCTGAAGCGTAATCCGCGCCGTGTCGTGCCTCCCACGCGCTCTCGTAGAAAGAGATCGAGGACAAGACTGATTCGACTTTTCCACAGGCATGCAAGGCAACGGCGGGATCGCGGCGGGACGGACGGTGTACATTGGGAACTTGCCGCCGAGCGCGAGCGTTGATGAGGTGTGTGGTGTTTCTCGTTTTTCAAGGCGGGGATTTTGGGGTGTGGGGAGGGGAGCGATGCGGGATGGTGGTGGTGCGCGAGGCGGGGTACGAGACCGTCGGGTGTATTCAGACGGCCGAGCACCGGGTCTCTTGGACGGCGCAGCGCCTGGCAAGCGGCAGTACACTTTGCACGTCATTGTGTCTTGCGGCGGCTTGACATCTGCGTCTCGCACCTGCCTAAAAAAACAGCCTCTCTCTTTTCTTCAAAATCGTCACTCGAAACGCATGCTAACGAATTCCTCGACGCCAGCTCCTCAACCTCGTGCACTTTGGCCCCCTCGAGAGCATCCGCGTGCTCCCCGAGAAGAGCTGTGTCTTTTTGTCGTTCCTCGATGCGGGGACGGCGGGCGCCTTCTATGCGGACGCGGCGGTGCGCAAGCTCACGCTGCACGCGCAGGAGCTCAAGGTCGGCTGGGGGAAGCCGAGTCCGGTTCCGGCGCAGGTGGGTTTTGTTTCATCTCTTCCTTTCCATCCGTAGACATATGGCTGAGCTAACCTCACACTTCACAGGTCCTCCAAGCAATCGCCCAGTCCGGCGCCTCGCGCAACGTGTACCTCGGCGGGCTGGAGGAGGGCATGACGGAGGAGGCGCTCAGGGACGAGCTGGGCCGGTTTGGGCTTATCGACCAGGTCAAGATCGTGAGGGACAAGAATATTGGGTTTGTGCACTTTTTGAGTATTAGTGTGGCGACGAAGGTGCGTTGTTGGTCTATCTTCCTTCGTCCCTCGAATCCCGCGCTGCTCCCCTATTCTCGCTCCCCTTCTCGTATATATACGGAATAACATGCAACGAAATACTAACGCCCCGTACAGGTCGTCAACACGCTCCCGACAGACCCCGCGTGGGCGGGCAAGCGCGTCAACTACGGCAAGGACCGCTGCGCATATGTGCCCAAGAGCCAGCAGGTGGGTTTTCTGTTCTTGATTTTTTATTTTCGTTGTTTCTTTTTCGATTCCTCTTTCGACTTGACATTCCTTTTCTGGCCTTTCATAGGCTTTTCGTCTTCTGGCCTTTTCCTGCCTTTGCGTCTTGTGGTCTTGGGACGAGACCATACCCTGGATCTAGCCTGGTCCGTACACCCTCATGCGTGCCCGCTCCCCATTGGCTGCTCCTCATTGGATGATGGGCTTCCGAGGGCATCGGCGGCCATGTGCGCGCGGGCTTGGCGCGTGGAGCGCAATTGCGCAATTGATCAGCTGCCTGGAGCTGTTGCGAGGTACAGACGCCGGCGCCCCCCTTTCTGCGGGTGCTCGGCGCGACTTCGCGACGACGGAGGCACCCTGCACCGACGCATAGCGTGGGATTTCAGCCCAACTCAGGGTCTTCATTTGATTCATTTTGACGCGACGCTTTCGATTGCATTCATTTCGGGGGCTTTTGCCTTGCCCTTGATTTTGATTTTTTGATTGATTTATCGGGGATTCCATTTCATTTCGGCTTTTTTGGATTTTGGGTTGGTGCTTCGGATGCAGGGTGCGGGGCGGGCGTCAACGGACGGGAGCGCGTGGGGGAGGATGGGGAAGGGTGCGAAGCGCAGGGTCGGGACGCGCCCGTCTTTCTCTGCACCGATGCGTGGCCGACACCTAGTTCTCATGTCTCCTCTTTTTAACGCGTTGACTCATAGTCTAAATGCTTACTTGCTCCTCCCCAGGCCGCCGCCCACCAAGCGCAAGCCGCCGCCGCCCAGTCGCTGCTGCAGTCCGCGGGCGCCTTCGCCTCGCCGCTCGCGGCGCACGGGCCCTCCTTCGCCGCGTACGGCGCGAACGGGAACGGATATGGGCAGACGCCCACGACGGGCACCGGAGGGAGCTTTGCGTCCCCGATGGCGGCGCATGGGCCGTCATTTGCGGGCGGGAATGGGTGAGTCGTTTGTTCTTTGGCTGCGTGCGTTCCCGGTCGTTCCTTGCGCCCTCTGCCCGTACTTCTCCTTCTTTCCGCACTTCGAAAGAGCAAGCGGTGAAGGGTAGAGCAGAGGCGGAGAAGGGACCAATATTGACGACGCTCGCTCACTTGCAGTGTTTCACCGAATAGCTCGCCGAACCCGAATGCAGGGAACGGCGCGAATAATGGGAGCTACAATAGCCCGGCGAGCGCGCACCCGTCGGGTGGCGCGGGGCAGAATCCGTTTGGGAGTGGGGCCGGTGCGGCTAATGGTGCGTTTTTGCCTTTTCTTCCTCATGACAAGTACAGATGCTAACGCGTCGTTCAGGCTCCGCCGCTGCCGGTGGACAGTCGCCCAACACGGGCTACTCGCCGTACACGCCCTCGCCGTTCAGCCCTGACGCGCTCAACGCGATGATGGGGATGGGCATGTTCGGAGGTGGGTTCTTTCATATACTTTCTTCACTTAGCACGTACTGACGACGATATGCCCAACAGGGATGGGCATGGCCGGTGGGATGATGAGCCCGATGAGCCCCAACGGGATGGGAATGGGTATGCTGGGTGAGTGGTAATTTCATGCTTGCGTTTTCCTCGAGTTGTGGCGGAGGTGTTTTTGATTCTTGTTCTTGCGGGGCCGAGATGGAGGAAGAACTTTCGGACGCGAAAAAAGGCCCTTCTACTTCTCGCTTCGAAGGGCGCTCGTTCTGTCTTCGTTCCAAGCGGGCTTCTCACTTCCGAGCTTCGCCTTTTCTCTCTTCCACCTGCTACTCTCCCGTGCCTTTGTATCTCCCGCTCTGGGTTCCGCACCTTCGCCTTCCTCCCCTCTCCCTTCCCCTCCTTCTCCTACTTCTCCTTCCGCTGCACTTCCCATGCCCCTTGTCTTTTATCTATCCCTTCTTCTTCCCACACTCTTCTTGATACACGCGACATGCACTAACGTCCTCACCAGGCGGCCTCCAAGGCCTCGGCATGGCAGGCGGCAACCGCACCGTCTACCTCGGCAACATACACCCCGAGACGACGACGGAGGACCTGTGCAACGCGATCCGCGGCGGCGTGCTGCAGAGCGTGCGGTATATGGCGGATAAGCATATTGCTGTGAGTATCGAGTTCTGTTTAGTTCAAGCGGAGGGCGATGGGGAGAGGCGAATGAGGCGAGCGCTTTGACGGCGAGTGCAGACGTTTTTTGAGAGCAGGTCGTGGAGCGGGAGTAGTGACCAATTTCCTTTTTGGGATTGCTCTCGCGAAGTCGTTTTTGAGCGAGGGCGAATCGTTTCTCATGCCATTCTTCCTCATCCTCGCTTTTGATTTGTATACCTTCACCCGCCCACTTCTGCGTGCTAACTCCCTTCTCCAGTTCATCACCTTCATCGACCCCGCCGCGGCCTTCACCTTCTTCCAGGTGTCGTCGTACCAAGGCCTCACGCTCAACAACCGTCGTCTCAAGGTCGGTTGGGGCAAGAACTCGGGCCCGCTGGCACCGACGCTCGCGCTCGCGGTCCATGCCGGAGCGACCCGCAACGTGTACATCGGGAACGTGGAGGACTTTGAGGTCTTCAGCGAGGAGCGCCTGAAGGCCGACTTTGGCGAGTTTGGAGATATTGAGCTCGTCAACTTTTTGAAGGAAAAGTAGGTCTCCTCCTTCATCTTTCAGTGAACGTGTAGCTGACGACCCTATCCAGGAACTGTGCGTTCGTGAACTTTACAAACATCTCGAACGCAATCAAGGCGATCGACTCGATCAAGAACCGGCCGGAGTACGCAAACCTGCGCATTGCGCATGGCAAGGACCGGTGCGCGAACCCTCCGCGGTCGGGGCCGCAAGGCGGCGCGAGTGGCGCCCGGC
The DNA here is from genome assembly GCA_029281795.1 of Mycena crocata. Taxonomy (NCBI): domain Eukaryota; kingdom Fungi; phylum Basidiomycota; class Agaricomycetes; order Agaricales; family Mycenaceae; genus Mycena; species Mycena crocata. Next base: position 290,814 of record JARJCP010000017.1, on the reverse strand, counting down.
GCAGCGCGAGCGGGAACGGGCCCAACTCGGCCGAACCTGTTAGCGCAGTGGAGCACGAAGGAGAGATGGATTTTGACGTGGAGGCTGCCCAGGCGGAGGCGGAGGGTGCGGATGCTGTCGATGTCAAAACGGAGGAGGGGATGGCGGTAGAGGGCGGGGCCGCCGCGTCGTCGTAAACTGCGCGCAGCGCAATATTGGCTGTGGGGGGCGCAAACCAATGCCGCCCCAGTCCTGCCCAGCACTCACCCAAGTCCCTCATTCCCGATACCCTGTTTCTTTCCGGCTCTCTGTCTGTCTGTCTGTCTTTTTCCGCTCTCTCTCGGCACCTGGACTGGAACATTTTGCACAACGAACGATAAAAGCACCCACCCACACCACACACACCCGACACTCACCTTCGCCCGCTCGCCGCCGCCTCCAAACGAGTACGCGGAGGGGAGGGGAGAAGAACGAAAAATCGCCGGCGCGCGGACGACACGACAAAACGAATCGGGCCCGCCTGCTTTTTTGCTTTTGTGCGGGCCTGACCCCCCTTCGTCTTCTTGTATTTCCTCGTCCGCCCGCACGCCGGCTCTCTCCGCACGCTTTTTGGGCTTCCTTCCTTCATTCTACTTATGATCCTCCTTCTTGATGTCGATCGATACTCTATTCTTTCTTCTTTCTTTCTTTCTTTCTTTCTTCTTTAACAAGTGTTATTGGGGCGGGCGCGGCGCCGACCCCGCGCTCGCCGTCCCCTCACTTAATTATGTTTCCATTTATACGTGTGCGTTTCCCTAACGGACCGTTACGCTCCCGCCTCCACGGCCACTCCCACCCACCACCCAATCGTAATGCGCCCATCGAAGATATCATCACCTCATACCTTAGCTGCACGCCGACTCGGTCCACTGTGTTTTCATACGCCTGTCATCCATATCTCGTCTCGTCAATCTCAATCTCAGTCTGTCTCTGCTACTATGGTATCGATACGTGTGCTAAATTGTGCGTAGGCTGTATTTGTGAAAGTAGCTAGTAAATATGGAGTAATACATCATCTGCACTCTCTTATCGCTTTGGCCTGACTTGGGCTCATGGCGCCTCATTCATGGGATGACCCATCATGGCGCCGTGCACATAAAAACTCTTGGCAGGTCTAAGCGTCGGATATTCGGCCAAAACGGGAGCTTCGTTGATGCGCGCTCTGCCCGTGCCTTGTAACTGAGCAGATGGTGCCTGGAGGGACGAACAGAGTGCACATCTAACGAGCATTGGGCAAGAAGCTATGTAGTTATTGCGACGCCAAGGAAAGGAACGCCGAATTCAAGTCGGCGCACGCTTACCTACCACTGGTCACATTGGAGACTGCACATTCCCGAGATTGCCATGAGATGGGCAGCCAAACTCCATGAGACATAACGCCGGCAAAGCTCCGCAGAAACCATCCTCCGTTATTTTCTGTGGCATCACACTTTGAACTAAGACGAATGCAGCGGTTCAAGCAAGCTCAAACTGGGGGACGCTTGTCAATGAGTGTTTGTCTCTGGACTTGTCACCAGTCTCAGCACTAATTTCCTCGTCTAATTTGGCATGTTCATTGCAGGCCGGTCAGGTTCCCCAATCTCGTTTCGTTACGAGTACCAATCCAACCACATTGTTCAAAAATGGAGATTTTAGTCGGAAGGATAGTTACTCGAAAAGATCGTGAACAATAGATATTCAAGTTAAAACTCAACCAAAAAAGCGTTCAGGGTTCACGGAACCAGTGCTAATTAATGGCGGAACAAGGTTGGGTGTGAGTTGAAGAACGCAATCTGTTCGCCTCGGTAGTTGTCCTGAAACAGTCAGCTTCACGAGAAGCACAGCTATTCTGCTACTGAGTGGACAAACTGGAATCGCGGTCAGGTTTTCGCTATTTAGTTGCATAACCACCTATTCAAAACCGCAATTCAATTATTCAGTCAGCAAAGCGGAGTGAGGGAATCAGCGAACTTGATTTTTTGTGGTATATTCGGGCCAGTGTGCACCTGGAAAACCATAATGAGGCTCAACCATCACGCAAAGGGATCGATACGCACGTTTCGTTCCGTGGCCGTCGTTAGGATCCAAAGATGTTGCAAACGAAACCCAGTAGTCGATCATCTGTACGGCCAGTAGTATGGATTTGGGGTCCGTGGGAGGGACTCCCGGAGTGCCGGCAACGGCTCCGAAAAGATATCCAACATCCAGTCCGTGAGGCACTTCAAAGACTACTCAGAAGCGGTGGAACACAAGGAAACCATGCCCCTACCACCGAAAAACGCTGGAAACACATTTGGCGGCGGCGGGTCAGTAAAAATATATCCGTAGGATTTTACGCCGTTGTCGATGCCGACGTGGTTTAAGGCACGGCGGTTAGCGATTAGAAAGGCATCCCCGACTGAAAGGAAGTATAAGTGGCGGTCCAATATATCCCGATGGCAATGAGGACTCGCCGATTGATGCAAGACGTTTAAATTGGCTTGAGAACCCAAAGGTGTTGTTACCAGTGTTATATGGAACACCGAGTGCAGGGTCGTTAGGATAAATCTCGAGGACACGATCAGCCGCTGCCTCCAGTGCGGGGCTCGGTACAGTCACAGTAAAGTTGGTCAAGATTTGATTCCTGACACCCTCTGTTGAGTTCACCGACGTGGAGGTGAAGATAGAACCTGAGGTTAAATTCAGGACGTAATTGAGAGGTTTGAAGTCAACCGTAAATGTGATCACCTTCATCAATTGTCGTTCCAGCAATAAACGGCAGGTGTGCAAAACGCCCTTCTGCGAATAGCTTTGACGGCAAGTCTGGCATCAGTCCGCCTGGCCCATCTTGAGTGGGAACCCAAGGGAAGTCCTCGTTAGCCTGGCCAGTAGCAACTCCGATGGCATGAATGAGGACGCTGGAGTTGACCTGGGTGCGCACACAATTGAGAGACGTGGAGTTGTTGAGTGTTGATGCACATTGAGGTATCGCTCGCACGAAGTTGTCCCAGTCCACTTGGCGGTGAGTCCCGTTGAATTGGGGCGCGGTTGCAGGAGATCCTGATTGAAAGATCTGCCGATGAGAGGGTTATACGTCGGAAAAAGTCAAGCAATTTCAACGAACGTACCATGGCGCGTGCGAAGCGCTGAAGGTTCGAATTCATTAGCAGACCAGAAATACAGACGGATCCGGCGCTTTGTCCGAATATTGTGACCTTGTACGGTAAATTGTTGAGGGAAAACATAGCAAAGTTCTAATTTTCCGTACCTTCTTGGGATCACCGCCAAACGCTCCAATGTTATCCTGAACCCATTGCAGTGCTAGAAGCTGATCTTTCATGGCAAGATTCAGAATTCCAGCAGATGTAGCCTCTCGACCAGGTGGAAACCCAAGCGTTCCCAAGCGGTAGTTCAGACTGACAAATACGACCGGAGTACCCTAGAAAGTCGTTCACTTGAGGAATAGAACGCATGAAGGGAGGATACCCGGGAGACACTCTGCGAGACTATCTTGCTGGCGTTGTAAAGTGATGAGGCACCGGCTGATAAGCAAACTTAAAAATCCCCAATCGACGGTTGTAATATACTGCTCACCTACAAACCCACCCCCGTGCACCCACACTAGAACCGGCAGCGATTTGTTCTTGCAGATGCTCTCCGATGGCCGAAACACGTTAAGCGTAAGACAATCTTCCGAGCTTGTGTTCGCCTCCGGATCCAACTCAGCAAAGAACAATTGAGGCAATCTGTACTCACAGCTGCAGAGGGCTGTTGCAGGCACGGTACCCCAAACTCCGTCGCATCGAATTTCTTTACGCCGAGCGATGTTTTTGAAACCGGGGGACGGAGTCGAAGATGGCCAATGGGAGGTTCAGCATAAGGAATGCCTTCCAAAGTCGATTCGGTCATCGCAATGAATGAATGATGGATTTTGTTACCTCCAAAGAATTCTTGCCCCGGAACGGCTACACGTCCAGAGAGCACTGTCTTTCCCAAGTGGACAGTGGGTGGCGCCGCAAATACACTAAATATTGAAGCAAGCAGAGGGATTAGCACGTACATGGTTGAGGGACGTCTGAAAGATGCCAGTCGCCGAGGCTACTGCATATATATATGCAACAAGAAGACCTGACGTAACTGCGGGGTAGCCTCGAAACGAGTTCTGCATAGCGGTCAACTGTCAGCGACGGAAACTCGGGGGTAGAAGCATGATCGAAACACCGTGAGCGTTGTTGTCCGATTCGCAGGATTCTACTTGTGAATATCGACCGGCGTGATGAAAATTATGCGGGCAACACTGTAAAACGTTGAGTGGGAGCAATGTGCCAGCCAAAATAAAAGCAAACCCGCGCCGACTGGGTCCATATAAACCTAGTGGCCACACCTGTGTCATCATATGGAATCATTCAGGCGCTGGCATGTCGTTCCCCCCTGTATGAGTGATGAACATTCAGCTATATTCAGTTTGCATAAATATAGTCGCCTTTCATGACAGAGAATAGGTTCCAGCCAGTGCTCTTCATGATCGTCCATCGAGTGTTGACAAGCAACAGTGATAACGTATGATGATCATTTAGAGCGAAATTTGAATGCCCGAAGGTGAGGTTTCTGAATATTAATACACAGAACAGACCGAATACGGGATATTTGGACCACGCCGATGCCGCGAATACACCCAATAGTATTGCAAGCTATTGCAAGCAGATCACCCAGCAGATGAGAACGGAGGTCCTGGGAGCTTCACAGAACTTTCGGGTGTCCGTCAGAAAGGAATTACAGAGAAAAGAGAATGATTTTCAGCGGGAATTTGGGATGACGAGTCAGCGTGTTGAGTTTAAATTTGAGTGGCTGGCAAGGTAACGACAACATGACGGTTTGAGACAGGCGTCAGGTGGCTGTGAGGATGACGTCAGGTACCAATCGCCGTTCAACTCTGTTCTGCTCCATCATGGTCACCACTCGAAAGCAAGAAGAAAAGAAAGAGGCAGCGGAGGCTCCAGACAATCTCTCAAAGAGACCTGCTCCGGAAGATTCGAGTTTAAAGCCCACAAGCCCACCCACGGGGCAAGAATTGGCAGATATTCAGGAATCGGAGGATTCGGAGCCACCGACTAAAAAAGTCAAGATAGAAACACCGGAGGAGGAGAGCGCACGACTGGCTGAGGGGGGCTCGCCGCAAAAATTGCAGGATTTGGAGCCACCGACTAAAAAGGTCAAAATGGAAACATCGGAGGAAGAAAGCACACGATCGCGAAAGGATGATGAGAAGCACTCGCAGAAAAATGAAAGGGTCCGTGCGGAAGGTAAGAATCGGGGTAAATATGCTTACACTCTTTTTCAACATTGCTCCTAGGAACAACCGAGCGTGGCTATATTTATTTCTTCTTTCGTCCTCGGGTTGAAACAAACGAGCCGAGCTCGATTGACGACGTGAAGAATCTGCATATGCTACTCGTCCCACAGCCCCCGAGGTCCAGTATGGGGAAGGACGCGGTGGATGGACCGGATGTTGAAGCGAAGGAAGAGCAGATGGAACTGCCTGAACCCGGAGCAGATGCCATCCCCGCCACAGCGGCGTTAAATGAACCAGAAAAGCACTACCGTCTCATTACGATGGGCAAGAAGGTTCTACCCGACCCTGATTCTCACTCCGGAGGGCGCAAACAGAGTTTTTGGGCAACGGTCACCTCTGTCGGCGACGATCTGGAGACACTGGAGAAGGGTATGGGCGAGAAAACTTATGAGACGAAGACGCGTGGTGGGTGTATTTCTTTCTGAGCATTCTCAGAGTTACTAATGAAATGAACACCCAGGCACCCGCCACGACCCTCCCACCCGACTCGTCGCGCGCGGGTGCTACGCCCTCGTCAACAGCCCCGCGCAGAAGTTGTCCGACGAAAAAACCTACCTCGGATATAGTCTCTCGCACCCCGCTCCATCCGATTTTGGGCCCGTTCAAACTGCCCTTGGTATCCAGCGCGCCGCGGCGTTCGTTCTGCAGGTCAAAAACCCTCAAGCTCCGACAAGCGAGGGCGGAGCGTCGACGACGAAAGATGTTGTTTATCCGCCCGTGATCATGGACAATGTGTTTGGCAAAGGAACGCGGGGCCGTGACCCGGCGGGGCTGCGCTTCGCGCCTTGCTCCCGCCCCGAGATGCTCGACTACGTGGGGACGGAGATGTTGCTTGTTGCCGTAAGAGGAGGAGAATCCGGGCTTGAGGATAGCTTGGGCGAGGGACGAGGTGAAGGTAGGTGGTTCCAATATGCACTCGAGACCTTCGCTGAGGGATTCATTCTATAGCTTTGACAAAAGTTGGAGACGAAGACTCGGAGGAGTTGAGTGTGCACGAGATCTTTCAGGAACTGTGGGGCGAGTCCGACGGAGGAGACGATATTCCCGAGGCGTTGGACGGAGAGTGGATCTGAAAACTAAGTGCATATGGATATTGACTTTGAATTTATTGGACATTGGTTGAAGCTTGGTTGCACTGATGGTTGATTTCGATTTCACGAACGCGCGAACGAAGAGCTTAGAGTACCCCCTCACCACACACTGTACCCAAAAGTGGGTCACTGATACAGTAAAAGTGTTGTAGTTTCCGAGCCTAAGTAAAACACGGAGGTTTAAGCTTTGGAATCCGAGGCTGAATCGGACGAAGATAGAGATCCATGCGCACATTAACCCACCAAACGGCGGGAGGACTCGTTGTAACTTGTCCATCATGGCGGGAGGAAAGAACTTGAAGGCGATGGCTTGGAAGATAAATAACCCAAAACAGCGGGACCGGCTTTCGGACGCGAGTCATTTTTTGGTCATTTTCTCCTTTCCCCGCCATGCTGACGCGTCGAGCAGCCAAATGCATCCTTCGTTTTCTTCCCAATGAAGTCCTTGCGGAAATCGCAGTTGTGTGCCCTACCGCAGACCAAGCTGCATTGTGCCGCACCTCCAGGCTTTTTCATGAAATCGTAACGCGCGTCATGTATCGCAGTGTGTCATTGAAGAGTTCTTCAGCGATCCGTACCTGCTGTCGAACGTTGATAAACAACCTACAAATATCGCTGCTTGTCAAGTCACTAAAGACGGACGACTTAATACTAGGCTGGGGAGAATACCACAGTGCAGAGTCAGTATGTACCATTATCACCTGCAGGATTTCTAAATAATCTTGCCTTTCAGCGGGGGCCTGGCATCTTCTCTATCAAATGCCCTCGATGGCTTAAAGAACTTGGAATCGTTGATGCTAGGTGGCCCCGACGGAGCACCACCATACCTCGGTGTCATTGCAGACAAAACCTTCCCTCATCTCACTCGCCTACACATCCGCATCACGCAGTCCCAGTCTTCCTTGTATCCCGCTCTTCCTCGATTCTTGCAATCTCACCCTAAATTGACCGTCCTCAAACTCTTTAACTTGTGTAAAGATTTCCCTGTTGAGAGTTTTGCGGACGTCCGTCTTCCTGCTCTGCGCTACTTCAAATCGCGCACATACGCCTTCCCGCTGCTGATTGGGGCCCACAATCGCCTGGAGTCCGCCGAGGTTGTTTGGAAGCAGGTTGACGGTGACATCGGGCCGCCGATTGCGGCGCTGTGCACGGGCAGTGGCGCCTCGCTGAAGAAGCTCGTGTGCTTCCGTTTCCGTGACACTGGCAACACCGACCTGATACAGCATATTGCGGAGCACCTCCCAACGCTCTCCATTCTCAAAATATCATCCAAACCTACGTGTCCGATGCACGACGAGGTACGTCGGTATCCGCGGCCATGTCAGGTATTGACTGGTCTGGAAGACGATGCTTCAAAAAATTGCAGCTGCGTTAGCACATTTTACCAAGCTTCGCATGTTCGCATACACGTACGCCGAATTTAAGCGCGCAAACCGCGCCATTGACGCTGCCACCGTGACGTCTTGGGGCCGCGTCTGCCCAACTCTGCAGCGTTGTGTACTCAGTAAGTGTATTTGTCGCTGCAACCCGCATTAGCAATCGACCATTTGGTGAAATAAGATGGTGTCATCTGGAAAGTTCGGAATGGGGGCGAGTGGCGGGCAGTGGCGAAGAAGAAGTAGAATATTTAACCATCAACATTCCGGGGCAGACATTGAAGGCAGGGATAGGTCGAATCCACTTTGACCTATGGGTCATGTCCTCAGCAATGCAGGGACTAGTCTCTTTTCTTGAGCGTGACGCGAAAGTCTTTAGCCACGGTAGCGCCCCATATGTGGGACATAATCACAATCTGGAATGGCTGAAGAACACTGAGTGTACAGATCGTGTGAGGCGATTTGACAGCAACCTAATCGATTATTTATGACTTATATGTTGGCGTGAAGCGTGCACGAAGAGAGGGTTCTAATGCCGCATGTATGAGCGTCTCTGAATAGGCAGGGCAATTCGAAGACGGATTTCCGGTCCCATAAAACAGACTCGTTTTGCTAACGCAGGTGCACCGGGGTAAATTGCTAAATTTAAAGCTATTCTACCTTTAATGCAGTCGAAACTTTCAGCATCATACCGTATGAACCTAAATTTCATACGGTTCAGCAATTTCGAGACACGAGAATGCGGGAAGAGTATCGAACGATATGGTCGGGTGTGTGAAGGCTCCAAATGGCGACTTATGGGACAGAAACCATATAAATCCGTACGGTGTGGAATCCGAGAAATTGCTCCAAAAATATCGATGTGCTGCAATGGCAGTGCAATCTCACCGCTACCAAGCGGCCACATTTGCGGATCACAATACACTTACACTTGCATTACTTCAATTCATATCTATGCTTTTCTCTTCTCAAAAACGGCAAAGTCGAGATTATTTCGATTGTGTTAAACGCAAGATAAGTACTGACTATTGCGGAATGCTAATGATACATCCGGCGCCCAATATTTCTTGGGCAATTGAGCAAGCAACTGTGAAGGTAGCATTCATTCAAGCGATTCCTCGTCCGCTGGGAGGGTGACTTACACGCCTTCATCAGGGTTAAGGTAGCAACATTTTCCGACAGTACCTGCCACAAAAATCAGGATGCGAAATCGTCAAGCGAAGGAAGGAACCTGCAAGGTTTCTGTAGGGAGCAAGAGACGTTTATATGAGTAATGCAAAATAAGAATCAGCTTAGTACACACGGTGCCGGCGATGGTTCCGCCTAAAGAGAAACCGTGAATGAAGCGACGTAGAAGAAGCGTGGGGGCAACTTACAATTTCCTCCGAGGGGCACAGGTTCCTTGACCTTGGTGGTTCCGCCTAAAGAGAAACCGTGAATGAAGCGGTGTAGAAGAAGCGTAGGAGCAACTTACAAGCTCCGATCTCGTCCTGGGACGCAATGCCTTGTGCGAGGGCCAGCAGGAAGACAGCCGAGAGGGATATGGATTTGAAGGCGTGCATTGAACGTGAGCTTTAAGTTTATTGGTTACTGGTTCTTGTTAGGATACTTCATGCTTTGCAGCCTTTTATAGAGTTTGAATGAAGGTGGCTGCGCATAACCAACCTGGGGCAAGGCGCGCCCATGACTGAATTGCATTACCGAAAAGGGTAATGATACGGAGACGGAGGATGAGTAATTGGTTGACACACATCCATTGTGCAGCCGGGCGACGTGAACGGAGACTTGCAGTGCCATTGGAGAAATCACTGTCGGGCAGCGGCGGTTTGAGATCGGATTTTGGTGCAGAAGCGGGAATACAGGGAAAGGAAAGAAGACCCGAAGAATGCAAACAATGTATACACAGAGTAGAAGCTTGGCGAAAAGGCGGCAGTTTGAGGTTGGCCGACTAAGTTAGGATATGGACGTAGGTTTTCCTACGGCCAATATCGAAAGCTCGGGTGTGTACGTCCTGCTGTCAAGCCAACTGAGAGAATCAGGGACTATAATATCTGTCCAGTCGGAGTCGATATCTGCCAATAGATCCGAGAGAAGAGTGGCACAAGCAATCATCTGGAGGTCGGTGGAGGCTCGTTCGACGAGGTTGAAAAGTTGAGCAGAAGGGAAAAGTCGCGACAGGCAAACGCCGACGGGTCACTTTATTTCTATGGGGACCCGAGCTTGGCAACAGAGCGCGGGACGTACAGAGTGAATTGGCCGCTGTCGAAATGCAGGGCCCCGGCATTAAGTATCCATAAAAGTATCCTTGGGGTAAGCACTCAATTTGCAAGCGGATATAATAAAAAACAAAATAAACGGGACACGAATATGACCGTTGTCCGATCGATGTGTGACGGAGGAAACAAGCATATACGAGGAGTAAACGGAAACAAGCAATAGATAAGATGATTTTCGTCAGACTTGGCATAGCAACCGCACGAAGAAAGTATGGACCTTCATCATGTCGATGTCGAACGAGTAGGGCGGGTAGGGGCCTGGTTGGGCGGAGTCGGCCATTGTGGTGTGTGGTGTGGTTATCGAGGTGTGTGTAGGTGACCGAAGTTATCGAAAAAGTCGAGGTGTGAGGTGTGGTGAAAAGTCGAGGTTATCGAGTCGGTAGAGAGCGGTGGTGAGGAGGGGGATCCAAGTGTAGGTACGAATCCAAACCAAACGAAAGTTATCGCCAACGAAAGATGCGTATGCGTATGCGTATGCGAATACGAAGAGTTATCGTACGGAAGCGGAAGGGAGAAAACAACGTCAGAAACGCAACGTCGAAGAAAAGCGTAGGTAGCGAGTGTGTTTTCCGCAACGGGAGGCAGGAACGAGTGTGTGTGGGTCGGAGCGGGGAAGTTGTTATCGGGATTTCTCCAATGAAGGAGAGCGGACGGAGGGACGGAGGGTGGGTGTAAAAAAGACACGCACAAAAAGGGAGGAGGGTGGGTGGGTGGGTGGAAGAATAACAACAACAACGCCGTGAAACGAAGTGAAGCTGAAGCAAGCAAGCAGAAAAGAATCCCGCGTTGGAAGGAAGGCGCTCAGAGAAGCCAAAAGACACGTCAAGGGGCCTTTACGCGATCCTATCACACGCGGTTGATGCGCACGGACCACTGAACCTTGTTTTCCTTGGTGTTCTCACAAGGATTCTCACAAGTATTCTCGCAATTTAGGACGGGGGAAGGGACGAAGGAAAGAACGTCTTCCACTTCCATTCATGCAAACGGAATCTAATTTCGCGCACAAAAAGAATGTCAATAATAACGGCAGCAAGCAACGGATCGACGTGCTACAGTACTCTGAATTAGCCACCTGGCAACCGTGTGGGTCCCCGTCCCCGCTTTGACACTCCTCTCCATCTTACCTTCCTCCTCGTCCTCCTCATTTCCAGTTCCTCCTCACCATCCTTACGACTTGTCGCCCCCGTTCTTCACCATAACCCACTCCGATGTCGCCTTACCCTCTGCCCTCTGCCAGCGCATGATCCCCCCGGCACCCGCCCCACCCGAAATCGCCTTCGCAGTGATATCGCGGCGTTTCAAAATTCACGCGAAGCTCCGTCTCTTGTGCCCATTTTAGGCATGCGTCTAAATCAGAAGAAGCCAGGAACTGATCATGATGCGTTCTGATGCCGTGATGCGCGCGCAGTGCTGGAAGGCGATTATCTCGGCGCGGAGGTGAACGGACGTCGACGGGCTCGGCGGCTTCGTCGTTGCGAAATGCGAGAACGCCGTGTTGCAGTGCTGAGTGCGCGATACACACAACTCGAACGCCGTCCACAACCCGAGTCCCGAACACCGACCGACTACGACGTCTCCGCGCAAGAACGGGCAAGAACGGGCTGCAGCAGGATGCACTCATCGCAGCTGTATGCCCGGGTTCTCCGACTACGCACGAGTTACAAGTCTGCATCGTATTCAACGTCGCAGGTAAGCAAGAACGGGTCCGTGGGCTGCCGAGCACCACTTGTGGTAACGTTCGTTGTCTAATGCAAGTGCTCCGCGGGGGTTCGACTCCCTCGGGACCCGTTTTGGATTGGTACCTGTTTTTTGTTTTTTTGTTCCTCAACTCACATCATCTTCTGTTTTTCATGGCTGACTGAATATATGCTCTCTTGATATTCGGGTACACATACGAATGCAAAGAACTTCCGCAGCGGCGGCGTTTTGGGGTAAGCCATTTCAACCACAACCCAACGTCGAAGTGAACTTGCAGCCCGTTCTGACACCATGATAATTAGCCACCCTCGTATCGGCCCTCGAATACAGGCAAGAACGGGTCCATGGACTGCCGAGCACCACGTGTAACAGAATGCCTAGTGAGGAATGCAAGTGCTCGGTGGGGGTTCGAATCCCCCGGGACCCATACGGCTCGTTGCACAGCGTTTTTGTTTTCGTTTGTCAACTCAGAGATTTTTTCTTCCCCTTGAATTGAGCGTCCAGCACGGACCAGCATAGCAATTCGAAAATCATGATGGCCTATTGGATTCAAATTGTAGGAAAAAAGTTGGGTTGTAATGGTAGGAAAAGTCAACCCAGCCTTCTGTTTCGTTCCAAGCCTACTGCGAAGTCAATCTCGTAACGACCCTCGGACCAAAGCGGGGAGGGGTCCGCAGGCGTAACGAGCGCCGCTTGTAAATGGAAGAGTGTGCAGTGAAGTGCAAGTGCTCGGCGGGGGTTTGAATCCCTCAGGACCCATAGAGGGTCGCGGGCTGTTTTTATTTCGTTTTCTCAGCTCAACTCAACTCAACTCATTCTTTTTAAAAAAGGCTCACTAGATGCTCTCTTGATATACAAGTACGAATTTGAAGAACTTCTGGGTAAAATATCAAATATATCAACCAGCCTCAAGTTATTCTTGCCGCCGGGTAGCAACCAAGTCCTCTCGTGCAAAGCCTCAAATAGAGCCAAGAACGGGTCCGCAGGCGCACCGATCACCACTTGTAAGATCCATGGTCCAGCTGAAGTGCAAGTGCTCGGCGGGGGTTCGACTCCCCCAGGACCCATGCGCAGTTGCTGGTAGTACGCTTTTTCTGCCTCGCCTCTCTGTCCTCGCAATTCAGTTTTCTTGGCTTGCCAGCCAGTATATCAACAGTCTCAGTTTTTTAAATAATCAACTTACGAAACCAAGCAAGAAACGATCGAGGGACGCCGCTTATGGATTTTGAGCGAGAGGTAAATGTTGAGGGAGAGGCAGATTCAACCAACCACCAAGGAAATATCCGATCCGAGGAACCACTGACACTCGTACATATCGACCCTCGGATGCACTCAAAAACGGGTCCATGGGCAACCGAGCACCACGTGTAACGGAATGCCTAGTGAGGAATGTAAGTGTTCGGTGGGGGTTCGACTCCTTCAGGACGCATTTCGGATTGATAGCAAGGGTGCTCCGGCATTTAAACCGGCGACCTAGGGCCGGTAGGTAGGTGTGGCCGTCAGGCCGGAAGAAAAAAATGTAATACCATATTTTTTGACTGAAAAAAATGACCCAGAGCTGATTATCTTGGGTCATTTAAACTGTATTTTGCTGTCGAGGCCCTGTCAAAGCCTAGAGAACTTGAAGCATTCCACTCCGTAACGAACTATCCTGTCCAAATGTGGAAGTCAGTTATTGCATGTTTGGCCAGCCCGTCCAAAGGAAAATCCAACAAAATCATGTTATAGTGCTTAAAACCACTTCGGATCGCTGGAGAACATGAATTGAGATCATTCAGCCTTGTTATACTGTCCCATGAATTTAATTAGCAGCGGACCCTCTACTCCACCCCATATGTTCTCCGATCCCAGCAATCGGCATGCTACAATGCACCATAACAGTGTTTTAGTACATGGAAATGAGACAAGACAGTGTTCATGTGAATATATATACATCTGAATGGTATCGGGGCCGCTCTCGTCTTCAGTTTCTCTCATTTCGACCACTCCGGTAACTAGAAACAGGGGCTATTTCCTTATGGGGATCGCTTAAGGTAGGTAGGTTCGCTGGTCCAGCCTGGAAAAAAAAAATCGGCCCTAGTGCATTTTTTTGAATGCCGGAGCACCCTTGATTGGTAGCCGTTTTTTGTTTCGTTTTCTCGGCTCAACCCATCTCCTTTTTTCAAGCCTGACTGGTTGGGTTCGTAGGATCCTCAAGAATTCTGAAAAGCGACGAAGAATCCTGAAAAACACACGAAGAATCCTGAAAAATACATACCTCGAATCAGTAAATGTCAACCCATCGCCCAAGCAAAGAAAGCTCCACCATGCCTCGTATTCAACGGCGCAGGTAGGCAAGTACCCCGGGACCCATGGGAGGACAATGGTTGCTTTTTGCTTCATCTATCACTTCAGCCCAACTAATATTTCCCTCGATCATCTGATACAAGTACGAAATACCCTCTGGAACCCATGCAGCACGAACTCCGAGTGCGGAAATCAAGTTCAACCACTGGCCAAGTGAGTTCTAAAATCATATAACAAACCGGTGACACTCGCATGAAGCCTCGAGTCCAGCCAAGCACGGGTCTGCAGGCGCACCGAGTATCACATATTGATTGAAAGATAAGGACTGTAAGTGTTCGCCGGGGGGTTCGACTCCCCCGGGACCCCTAGGCATGTTGTGTCGATTTTTCTCAGCTCAACTTAACTTAAATCATCTCCCTTTTTTACAAGGCTGAGTGGTTGGGTACAAAAGTAGGATTCTTAAGAATCCTGAAAAGTACGAAAGAACACAGGAAGAATCCTGAGAAAAACAAACACATACTTCGAGTGAGTAAAATTCAACCCACCGCCCACGCAAAGAAAGCTCCACCATGTCCCGTATTCAACGGCGCAAGTAGGAAAGAACGGGTCCGCCGGCGTAACGAGCGCTGCTTGTAAATTGAAGAGTGTGCAGTGAAGTGCAAGTGCTCGGCGGGGGTTCGACTCCCCCGGGACCCATACATCTTGGGCACTTATTTTTTGTTACCTCTCAACTCAATTTGCTCTTTGCGTTTTTTGGGGAAAAAAATTGCAGTCTTCCATCGCTCTCGAATACAAGATTTTTCCGCCAGGCCAGAATTTTCAACAACTCCTCCACCAAATCCAACAAATCCAAGCAGCCGATGCTCCGCTGAGTACCTCATGAATTGCTGCCAACTCGCACTCTTATCGGCCCTCGAAATTAGGCAGGAACGGCCCGGGGTCCATAGGCGCACCGAGCATGCATGAGGGCCGTGTGTAAGAATGCAAGTGCTCGTCGAGGCCTAGGGTTCGAATTCCCTGGGACCCATTTCGAACTTCCTTCTTTGTCTTTCCCTAAGTACTTTGCGACCGGCTTCCCCTGACAAGAATCGGGACAATCGGTTTCCTTTTCGCCCCCCAAGCACCGCCCATTATATAAATAGTCTGCAAGAGAAGTCGATTAAGCGCCCGTTCCTCTTCTCATGACCACCACCAACGATTCAGAGCCAGAGCCTTCATCCCCTCCCCCGTACGTGGATCAAGAGCCGCGGTATGGTAAGTGCGAAGCATTAGCACTGATACATCGTAAAACCATCCTCTACAGTGTACTACCGCGTCTATACGCCAGATGGCGCGATCCCGTCGATGACAGCACCAGATCCGGGCAATCCCTTCATCGGAAGGATCAAGGCGACTTCTGTTCCACCACCGCAAACCGTGCTGTCCCTGAAGCGGGCATTGGGGAAAGCCGAAAATCTCCCAGACCCCGAAGGTTGCCGTACTTCGATTTATGAGCTGCCATCGCAGGCAGATCCCTTGGGATGCACGGAAAAAATAGCCATAATCGAAGAAGCGGGCGTCGGGGCTACTCCCGCAACGGCGCTGGCACTTGTTTTCAACCAGGAGTTGTCGGAGAAGGAGAAGGAAAGGTGCCTTTCAAACCCCAAGGCGGCGCGCAGTTATACTCCAGAATACGGTGAGTGCTATCCATTGACCTAATAGCGAGTGAGAACAACTGAATGAATTTCAGTTTATTATCGTCTTCACACCCTTGAGGGAGAGGACCGTTCGACGCGTGCCTTCAACGCAAACGAACCAGCCATCGGCCGCGTTGACACGACGGAAATTGCCCCACCACTCAACGTCATGTCGCTCAAACGTTGCATAGCCAGAGCTGAGGGGAAGCCAATCTATTCCTACGGCCATCTATATGGCGACCCTAGGGAAACTGAACCATGGTCGGATCAAACGTACCTGAACTGGCAGAAGAAAGGAACCTTTCCTGGTCCAACCCCAACAGCGCCGTTGCTCGTAGTCCAGCCTGAGCGCAGGGAGGGATTGTACAATAGGCCTCTAAAGATTCTTGAGCCCCAAGAGGCTGGCTGGACTTCCTTTTGGAGTGTAAGTACCCATAAATATTGTGCTTCGATTTTCTCTTAGAACAAACAATCAGAGCAACTTGAAATGGCTGGCGGCGTCCAAAGGACAAATCGTCCATACAGATGGAATTCCTCTGAATAAAGATCACCGTGGCCGGGCGAGCCGGGTAGATGGGTACATGGCTGTCTGCGCTGACGGCGAAACTGGATGTGAGTTTTCTTTCCGGTTGCACCGACTTGCATATTCAATTGTGCCGTATTAGTGATTCAAGCTGGTATGTCAAACAAGGACCCCTTCCTTTCTCATGCTCACCGAATTAAAATCAATGCGCAGAGAACACAAAGTTCCTGGATGAGTGAGGCACATTCCGGTGGAACATCTATATCTTGTTGTAACACTAGTGTGAATTCCGATCGAAATATCATGATGTTGTGTATTATCGAGTCCGAGGATGGTTAGATGCAAGAGTAGATATTGGTATCGCGGCTCAAAGACGCAAAGATTCGATGGCCAAGAACGATCCAGTTATTGAAGACGGGTTCGATTTTTAACGATCCGTTTCCCGACTAACGAGGAGCGCGAACGTTTGAAGACTTATGGTCGAAATTATTCAGTTGAATTGTATACGATATTGAGAGTTCAGAATTCGTCATTAAGTTTGCCCTCGATCCTTCTCCGGAGAATCCACGGCAATGGAAGAACTGCCGTCGAACAAGCCCATGGCCGAAGTGTCAAACCCGTTTTCTTCAAGGTACTTGCGGAACTGTAAGAACACGATATATGAGCACAGTTACCCACAGTTTCGGTAGGAGGAGTACGCACGATGGCATCTTCCCTCGCCATTCCATCGTGGTCAAGAGGTACGATGAAAAAGAACGTTACCGGAGCACTGATAATGGCAAGACCTGCATATAGCGTGAGCTTGAGGGTTTGCAAATCCGACAAAGGGAGGGTGCGCACCACTGCCGACCCAGAACGGGCCTGTGTTTCCCTTGTCGGGATTGTCTTTACCGAACGCTAGAACGCAGACGATCAACCGAAACATTTGCAACTGACGGGAGAACATACCAGCGATCATGGGAGGAAAAGCTATGGGAGGGCTGTAAGCATCACAGCGCCAGAAAGATGTGTGCCGCCTCACCCCATGTTCTCACCTAGCCTGTTAAATGAGCTTTCAACTAATCGGCAATGGAAGATGCACAGACAAAAGCACCGACTTTGCCGATGGCGGCGGCAATGCCGTAGAATTGCCCTCGAGCGGCCGTGGGGCTAGTCTTACTCGCGAGCAGGCCAAGACAATTTCCCGGTCCTGACACCGCTGGTTGATTTTTTCTTTCGTAACTGCTTGATGGGGAGTTGTACTGACCAAGCGCGCCGAAACACAGAAAGATGCCATAGATAACCTGTTGAATGTACACTCAGAAATTATCTCGAGGTAGCTGAGCCAGGTGACGCACCGCGAATGCGGCGATGTGTTGCTTCAACCTACACGCAATCACAACGGCGTGAGTGGGTCACAGAGGGAAGAGCGCTTACTGGGTGTAAAGTCCGCTCATGATAAAACCGAAGAACGCTTGGAAGAGGAGACCGGTTATCATGGTATACTTGGGCCCGAGATAGTCGACGATGAAGGCACCGCTGATCGTTCCAGGCATGTTGAATAGACTGAAGAGAACAGTTATGTATCAGCGCAAAACGAGTTCAACTCGGTTGAGCACATGCACATACTTGATAACGACGGCCCATCCGAAGACAGTGGTGAGCGCGGAATCGCCGCCCGTGATGCTAGGAGAACGATGAATTCAGATGAAGACGGATTGAGAGTGGGAAATCAGTACGTGTCAACGACGGTTGAGGAGTAAATTCCAAACCTTCGGTCAATCGTCCAGGAAAATTAAAGGTGCGGACTGAACCTTACAGGATAGCTGGAGTTTTGGGTTGAGATGATATTCAGGTAGGGATACGCTCGGGATACGCACGTAATGAAATCGTAGAGGAACCTGAGTCCCCGGAAGAGTCAGCGAGTTCCAAGTGAGGGTAAATGTCACGAACCATGTCAAACTGATCGCAGCAAGCCGAACTCCGTACTTGCGCAGAACAAGTATATACGGGATCTTGACCTTCTTCATGGAACTTTGCTTGTACAGCTCGGGCTCATCCATCGTCCACCGCCATGTAAATACAGCAGCGGCAGGGAAGAAGCCGAGCCAAAGTGCCAGACGCCACGCGGCGCGGAGATGGCTGGGGCCACAACTGTCGACGCGAGAAATAGGGTCAAAGGAGAATGCTTCGGGCCTGAGAGGGGGACAGAACATCCAAACCATAAGAAGAGCGACAAAGGCTGAGACAACCCATGCAGCGTCTATCATGCTATCTGTACTGCCCAGTTCAGTGTTGTGAGTCGGTTGAATCGGAAGGTACTTGCTGTTGCGAGGGTGAACCATAGGTTCTGGGCGTTCTTTGCGATGGCCTTGCCTTCTGTTTTCTCGGAAGCGGAAACGGACCCGCAGGGGTACTCTGCGCCAATGCCGATACCGAGGAAGAACCTGCAGGGCGACATCAACAAGAGAACCCGACGCATGGTAATACCAATACGCACCGGCATGCGACGAGCATTGCCAGCATCCCGTGGACGCTGTGATTAGCGCCAGACGAGGCGGCGGAAAGGGCCGAGAAGAATGCGACGATGCCTGCAGCGGACATCTGGGGGAATCCGCACAGTCAGCGACCACTCGATGACTGCTCTGTGAAACTTACCATCCCAAATTTGCGTCCAACCTTATCGGAGATCCACCCTTCCGCGGCGATGAGTGCATCCGATTGAAGGAGGTCTCCAACACTCACCGAACGTCAGCATCCCAAGGACAGTCCCGGCGAATACCACGCTATTCAGTGTGGTACTGTAGCTCTGAGATATCACGTCCGGACCATATATATGCCGCAGAACTATAATGAATAATTCGATCAGTGCAGCACAGACGGAAGAGGCGCTACTGACGAGTGTTAACTGCAAATCCGATAAATCACTCATCTGGACTCAGCAAGGGAAATACCCACCAGGGCCGATGATCCCATTGGCATAACCTGTACCGTGAGTGGCTCTGCATCTGTTACCAAGCCCGGAGCATACCATCGGAGAAGAGGGCAGTTCCGCAGCTAGTTCGACGAATGAGTCCCCGTGGTCATCAGTAAAAGTATCAAGAGCTCACGCGAAAATTAGGGAAACACCCTTCAGGCGTTCGCGGAGAGTAGGGCTGGACATGATGGGGGGTGGATACCGTTGGCGGATCCTACGTAGAGGTACGTATCCGACGGCTTGATATCAGCACTGGATGGAGTTTAATATCAGGTTGGGTCATCCGGCTTTACCCCAGCTCCGCACTATTTCTGGGTGAGGCTCCCGTAAGAAGGGCCACAACCGACGCCATCTGAATGTAGCGGCCTAAATGAGAATTATTGAGTTGGATCCTTGAACCATCGGGTTTCCGGCAAGGGTTCCCGCGTCTCTATGTAAATGGTGATATTGCGGCAATCTGAATGTATCCAGAGGTCAGCTTTTAAGCGGCGTGGGGAATGATTGAACGGAGCCCAAGTTTCAACGATCCTGCGCCGCAATGCTCTGCTATCATGAAAAATGAAGGTGTGGTCCAAGACCGGTTCTACCAGATCGTCGAGACCACCGCTTGTCCCTTCGGTAAGCTCGCCGATGTGCAAGATGTGATGCGGATGGATGGCGGGCGGCTCGTGAGCTCCAAAAAATCTAGAAGTCCTTGCCGCGGAGAAACTCGCGTACACGGAAACCGCCTGTTCCTCAACGGGACCGCGGCGGAATCTACCTACCTACCTACCTACCTGTTCATAGGCGCTGAATCTCCACTGGACGCATGACCGAGGTGCAACAGCCTCTTCCAGGTTTGCGCTACTAACAGGTGGCCTTCAGGGTCCGATCGACAACTTGGGCCATGTCGAAACCTTCATACATAGAGCAATCCTAGAAAGCTGTGATGAGCCAGGTACAGCCGCCGGCTTCCGTCCTCTCCGTCAGTGTCGCATGCGGGATCAGATAGTGGACTAGCCCGGGAGGGCCAGTGGTCCGTACGGGTCGCAGGTACGGGTGAACATAGTGGCTCTGGATAAGCTGTGATACTGCACATGATCTGTGTACTGCCTAACACGCACACACGTCGCGTACGCGCACCGGGCCGATCGGGGACTGGCACATTATTGAGAAATGAGATCCAGGGCAACGTACGTGGTCAGAGATGCGGTAGGATTCCGTGCAGGAGTGCCTGCATTCTGCTGAGTGCGAAAATAGAGGGAAGAGCTGAGATGAGTGTTCCAAACTTGAATTCGATCCGGTACTGCTTCAATTGCTCCTCGGTGAGCTCGGCGAGGTTGCGCAGGACTCCGAGAGAGAGAAAATTCAAGGAAACCGTCGCAGGAGGCAGTGAGTTTGACTCCCCAACCATTCAGGCCTAGATCTCGAGCGCCTGGGGGCCGAGGCCGCCGGAACCGTTCAAGATTTCTAATGTTCAAAGCTTTGTATGTATACAACGACTCGTAACAAATCAAAAAAGGCGTCAATTTAAAACAACTAGGGAAGCCAATCAAGCGTCTTCCACCAACTTCATCTCACTCGGCGCTGTCAACGAAGTTCAGCTTTTTCATTCCGTCCACTATACACCTTTGGTAGACCCAGTCCGCCTTGATCTTGGTTATTTCGCGGCGAAGGGTGTAGCAATTCGGATGAGGCAGGCAGATCTTCAGGGTTTCGCACACGTCTTTGTCAGGGGCGGTGTGCCAGGAAAGCATTTTCGCAAGGTATCGTGATATCTCTCTGTGCCAGTTTTGGTGGAATATAATCTTCAAAAGATGTTATTCCATTTCCATTCAAAGGACAATAATTCAATGAGGCTGACCCATTTTTTGGACACCTCGGGTTCGAGAGCTGACATAGCTGATTCGATCGTAGCACCCATGCTCTCGCGCGTCGCCTCGTTGGCAATGTCAAAATGACGATGCTTCATAGCATAATCGAGGACCTCCAAGGGATGGTCGCGAATCGACTCGCTGCACACAATATGATTCAGGTCCCAGGAACTTAACGAAACAAAGAAGATGAACAATACCCACTTCATTCGCGTGCGACAGGGCCGCAATGCAGAGTATACCACATACTTTTCCGCTGCTTCAGCCAGTGCCGAGCAAATGCTAAAATTGACTGGTGCAAGGTCTGGTGGGAGCTGCCGATTCATGTACTGGAAGAGAAGATCCAATACATCGGCGCTCTCCGAGAGGCGAACAGTATCGTCGCCGTTCTCCAGTTTTGTTACACTTGAAGCATCCGCAAATATATCGGAATGAGCTTCGAGATTTTTGCGATAGACCTTGAAGAGCACGCCGTCGGACGACGAGATCGTGAGGTCCGCATCGGCGGCACAAACTGTAAAGATACAACGTCAGATGCGCCTCTAGTACCCTGGTCAACCTCGTACATCGCTCCGATACTCGAGGTTCTGCCATGGGATTCACAGTAGTCAAGATAAGCAGGAGCTAGTGGTGGTGAGAAGCAAGTCGCCGTGGGCGCTAAATCTGGTCAGGTGCGATTGCAGAAATTACCACGTTCAAAAATAATCGCAGTCGACTTTTCGCAATGCAACTCCATCATTGACACGTAATATGCACAGTCTATTTCTTGTCTTTATATTCAGCAGAGGATCCGGCTCTATCCCTCCTGCCACGCTTGAAAGGAATCCATTTGAACCAAATGCAGTGCACGAGACCTATTCCCAATGTCAAATCCAACGCATCAAAACCAAAATCAGCGAAGTTCATTCAAAGTAATGCGACGTGCGGAAATACCGAAAAGCGGGGTGTACATACTGCGGTAGCTAGCTATCTACATACATAAAACTGCCCTTTCAACCTAAACTACAGCTACCATCACATAGTCCTGTCGGTCGCTCGGGCACAAATTAGCTTCTGCGAAGGGTGAATTCAGACTCGCAGCGGAATGGGAACCTCCCCGAGCTTGATGGCCTCGGGACTGATCTGGGGAGGCCTGAGTTGAACCGTGGGAACTCGGCGGCCGACTGAGATGACGGAGGCACTCGGAAGTTGGAATTAACTCGGAAAGCTTACCTCAAAAATGGCCACGCGCTTTCTTTCGCTGTCTTGAGATAAATCAACCAGCTGAGTGCAAATCATCGTGCCAACGCGTCAACGCGTCAACATTGGCACGCCCACGTGAGACTCGGAACCCTTTTTGCCGCTTACTCAGATGACGCTCATGATCGCAAATCTTTGCGACGGAACTGCAGCCGACTCGGAGAGTTCGCGAACGACATGAAGAGCCCGGTTGGAGCCCGGACTCTTAAGGGAAGCACTAAAGAAACGCTTACCACTTGGATAATCGTTATCGTATTTTTCGCGATGGAACGTCAACCGAGCGTTCAAGAGCGGGAGGTGACGCAGCTGGGAGAGGGAGATGAAGTCGGAGGCCGACACCCAGCCAGGAACTCAACACTTACAATAATGCGGTCCATTCTGCTGTTACTGCTCCCAATGAGCGCCGCCGCCTTAACGTTCCCGACCCGCCTCGTCTACGAATCGCCCACAGGCCTTTTCTTCGAGAACATCCCCGTCCGGCCGTGCAACAAACTGTTGCTGACCTCTGTGGTCTCACCTACCTTGCACAGTGCACACGTTCGACTCCGCCGCCACCAACGGCACCTCGACGAGGTGCACATCTTCCCCAACGCCACCGCGTTCACGGGAATCACCGAGTACGTCTTTGCGATAGTCGCCTCCAAACTCAACACTACCACCCGCCGCTCCGATGATGGCACCGTTACCGTCTGGCGCCTCGACCTCACCACCGGCACACCTCGGGTGACGAAGATCGCCGGAACCCCCAACGGAACGCTCAACGGGCTCTCCGCCGTCGCAAGGCACCCCGATGATCTTGTTCTCGTCGCGGACTCGCCTGGTGGTGCCGTACACCAGATCGACATGCGCAAGCGCACCACGCACCTCGCGATCATGGACCCCGCCATGGCGGCCGGCGAACCCCTTTCCCCGCAATCGGTATAAACGGGCTGCGTGTGCGCGGGGACGCGCTGTACTTCACCGTGACAACCTCGGAGCGGCAGATCTTCGCGCGCGCGTCGCTGGCGGTAAAGGGTGGGGCAGTGCGCCGTGCCGGAGGTGCTGGACTGCGTCGTTCCGGCGGAAGCGGAACACGTGTTCGACGATTTTGGCATGCATGCGGAGGGGCGGGCGTGGATAGGGACACATCCGAGTGCAATAACTCTGGTGTATCCGGCGAAGAATGGGACGTGGGGGCAGGAGAACGTGACAGGGGATCCGGCAGGGGGGGCTACCATTTTCGACTTGCTCACGTCGGCGGCGTTTGGCCACAAGGGTGCGGCACAGAACAGGACTCTGTTTGTGGTGACAGGGAAAGGGCGGATTGTCACTGGATACGAGTGGTGTTAGTGTCTAGTAGAAAGTACTTTTGGACGCTGGACATAAGTAGTAGAGTCAACAGTCAATCAGTAATATAATGAAATGTTCTTGCGTGCTCGTTCTACGTTTCTTCTTCACGAAGTTTCGGAAATTCCAGAAATTAGAATAAGAAAAGCCAGCTAAGTCACAAGTGAATCTTGAATAAGGTGGAACAGAGTCCTGTGACCGTCCAAGCTCGATCCGCGCTCAGTGCTTACCATCTCCTGCGTGCTCGTTCTACTAGTGAAGTGGACGGGGAGAGAGGAGGAGAGTTCCGGATTGATCCGATAAGCTCCGATCACCGTTCACCACAGCCACGGTGCTCTAACCGGAACCACTCTCTTTCGGTCTCTTTCGCGCGCCAGCGGCGTTGCCTCGCCCAGTCGTCAAAGTATCTCCTTGACTACTCATGTCTTTACTTCGCACGCAGGCGTTCAAACCAAGACTTTCGCCATCGCGATTCGCATTCCTTGTTGGTAAATCAGAACTTCAGAAGGTGCTCATTTTCCTTCTCTACTTCTTGTAATAGTGCATAAGGTTAGAATCGATCCCGTATTTTGTACTTTGCAGCGTAATTTTATTCTCTTGTTCCAGAATGCCTATCAAGCCAGGACACACATAATCACCACATCCCTTGCGATTCCCTTCTCCTGGGTGAAGGCGGTGTACCTCTGTATACGTATATCAGGCGCCTGATACTACGGTAGGCCTCTCCAATTGTGATTAGTCGGTTGTTCCCAGCCTTCGTTTGAACAAGCTGTACGCCTACCGTAGTATCAGGTGCCTGATATACGTATACAGAGCTACACCGCCTTCTCGAGCGCATACAATTATACCGTTTGGGATGTTCTCTCATGTTCACGACATCGGGAGGGCTTCTCGGATTCGGATCAGGATGCGCTTGCTTGGCTTTCCCTTCTGCGCGATCCAAAAGGTAGAATTTCATAGGAGAGGGACCTGAAGCTTTGCTTTTCGAAGCAACGGAGTGCGCAGATGTACCGTGTAATTTGTTGCGCGAAATATTACTGTATGAGAGTCGAGACACACATTCTTTTCTCTGTGTCTTGCTCATTTAGGCTTGGAGCCAAGCCTAGGATCGCCCTTGATCACCGCCTATCACCGCCCACTTTTGTCAAAAGTTCAATGGGGATATGCGAAACAACCATTCAACAACAATACAAAAACCATAAAGACTATGAAAGGATTGTCTTCCAGTGGCCACACATTAACCGTTCTTTTCCCCTACTTCCACGAAAACTATGCTCGCTTTTTTCACCCTCGCGACAAGCGTCCTTCTCTTCTCTGTTGGCAATGTTGCCACAGCACAAGACGGTGGTGGACTCTCCGGAGACCAACAATGCCTTCTGACCTGCTCTACCGATGCCGCAAAAGCCAGTGGCTGCCAGCTGTGAGTACCTTCTGTCAGCACCTTCTCGCAATAATATTTTTTTGACTCGAAACTGCCAACAGCGGCGACAACGCGTGCTTCTGCTCCTCCACCGTGTACATAAATCAACTCACGGATTGTTCAACAAGCACTTGCAGCTTCACGGCTGATCAGGTGAAGGGCTTCTTGGCTGACGGTTGTGCCAGTGCTCGTGCGTTCTTTCCTTTCTTTGTACCTTCCCGTTCGGGCTAATTTTTCTGCAGCCTCCGGCTCAGCATCGGCGGCTCCTTCAGGCTCTGGACCGGCTTCCAACCCATCGAAGTCAGCAGCCGCGGGTGGATCTTCCGGTTCGGCTCCAGCCTCAGGCTCCGCTCCTGCACCCTTGCAATCGGGGAACTCCGCTCCATTCAGTGGGGTTCGCACAGAAACGGGTAGCTTATTGGCTGCTGGCATCGTATTATATACCCTCTTCGTATGAAGATGATCTCAGAATCTTGATCACCCATCGCTTATAGTGTATCAGACCTTCCGTTACAAGTCGCGTCTAGACATCAGACAATAGCTGTCGTTTTTGCCGGAATTGTAGTCCCAGATAATATCATAGTTGACGTTAACCGGATAAGGGGAAAAAACATCAGAGATTGAAGTTTATGCAACAATAGCGGATGACCTCGGAATGCTTCTGCAGACTGAGATTCATTACATCAAACGCTCCAAAGAAAGAAAAAAAAGAAAGAAAAAAAGTTTATTTCCCAATGTGCGTCTGCTTTGACATATCAGTGGTTTTGACCGGATTTATCCTCTAGTGAGCGGGATGTAACTCCAGAGCTCACCCTAACAACATCGGTTCCCGTCTTCCAACTTTCTGTTCTGATTCCAATTCACATCAGTGTCTAGAACTAGACCGTTTTTCACTCGTTCTTCGGTCGACTGATCTTTGAGAGTTCAAGTAAAATGAAGACACAAATCAAATTTGACGCCGACCATGAGGCTTCTGAAAATCAGTAGTGAACAGCGCTTTAAATAGCCTTCAATGAATCCTTCAAGTCCAGAGACAGAATATCTTGGATCAAGATCAAGATGGTTGTATTCTCGTTGACGTTGCTGTGCGAACAATAGAGTATCATGGTAATTGGTGTTTTGCTGTTTGGCGTTGCAATAGCACACCTTCGCTGCCGCTACATGCTAAGTTGCTACGGGTTAAGTTGCTTCGTCGTGCTTTGTAAAACTCTTTCTGACCTATCGAAGTTCGCAGAAATACCTGAATTGCAATTATTCCTTTTCGTTGTCAACTTCTCACTCTGCAGCGCTTTAAGTGGTCAACGGGAGCAGATCGGCTCCCCTGCTCGGGGAGAAATCACTCAACTGCGCCCGGAGACGGAATGTATAAAGCCCGCGTGGATTCGCTTCTGTGTCTTTGGAACATCCCCCCGGGTAGAAGGCATATTACAGTTCGCATCCGTAAGTTCTTTCCGGCGAGGAATTCAGGTATGT
The DNA here is from genome assembly GCA_029281795.1 of Mycena crocata. NCBI lineage: Eukaryota > Fungi > Basidiomycota > Agaricomycetes > Agaricales > Mycenaceae > Mycena > Mycena crocata. Next base: position 264,292 of record JARJCP010000017.1, on the reverse strand, counting down.
GATTTAAGTACTGATACTGTCTCTTCCGCAGGGCATGCAGAACTTTACCACAGCTGGTGGAACTGCATCATTCTCAAACTACTTTCATCCATACAAAAAGGAATTGTCCTGGAGCAGGGTACAATCGTCTTCCTACATCAGTTCAACAAGTCAGCAGACTCACGATTTTGGTCATGGTTCAGTATTTGACTAGATGAGGAGCGAGGGAGGTGAACGGGATTCAAACATATGCAGGTCGCAATATTAGTTTCTGGCAAATTCAACCGGCATCGGGGATCTCGGGGATGTTCAACCATACCCGATCAACAATCTCGGCAAAAGCCGAGTATGTCCATTGGCACCATGCTGGTTGGGCCACGCCCTACCGTGATGTCGTGGGCTCCTTTACCGCAAACACTGAGTTCATGTGTATACAAACATTCATCCGTGTTGCCCAGCTTCTGATTATCTGCCGGCCTGAAGCATGGGCGGTCCCAGTACACTTCAGAAAATTGATAACATGAAAAAGATAAGATAGGTTGGGAGGCACGCAAAGATCGGTCACATCACGATACACAGAGGATGGCATAGGGTGCATACGTGGTACAAGCATAATGCGCATACAGTAGATAGGGGAATAAGTATAATTTTTCTTGGCCTAGAATGAGGTATGCTTAACTGAGGACGGAAAGTTGGATACTATACCTAGATCACCGCCGCGTTATACGGTCGGGCCATGGCTATCACCTATGCAAGCCGAAACATCAAATACTCGAGGCTGGTCTTCGGACGAAGCATCGCCACTCTGATGGTCCGCCGGTCAAAGCTCATAGAGGGGAGGCCCCAGCCAAAGCGCAGAATTCACCCAGCAATGTGAATCACCGATTTTCATTTCCATCATCAAATGCCTCCGCTCCGATTAATATTCAACCAGAAATTTGCTGCGGTAAGTATGTGAGCCTGGTGGCGACTGTGTGATACGGATATGTAGCCACGTGTCTTGCTCGCTCAGAGCGAGGACGTCGAAAATCCAAGTTCAGCGACGAATATTACTCACGGCGTGCGTAGATGCAAAACCAGCATAGACTCAGTCAGCATTTGCACAGACGCAATTCCCCATCAACAAGGAACACATAGATTTGGATTTGGATTTGGGCTTGGGCATGTCCGACAGGCTTACAGTTACGTCCCAGATAGATTGTTGAATTCTCGGTCCACGACGAGCACTTTGCTCTATTATCGACATGGTGAGCATATTGTCTGATGTCCGCGAGAAAAGAGGGAAGGAAGAAGGGAAGGAAGGAAGGAAGAAAAGAACGAAAAAGAAAGAAGGAGACAGAAAGAAAGCAAACCACTCACCCGATACGTCGTCGCCCTGCCCTCCAAACACCTCCCCAGCACCGCGAGCTGCGCCCGGAGGCGCCTCCCAACGACCTGCTGGATCAGTTCCGCATGTGCGTCCAGTTTCTCCACGAAGGCGTTGAAGACGCGTTCATCGCGCGCGAAATAATGAGCCTGTCAATGGGATATCGTGTCAGCAAGTAGATTATTATCTCAGTCGGCAAGTAAACTGGAATACCGTGCTGAGAAAGGGAAGGAAGGACGTACTGGGATGGGCGTGAGGTTTTCCGTCGTCTCGACCTCACAAACGGAATGCCATGCCGCCATGAGGAGCAAGTCGGCCGAGGCGTTGCCGATGCTGTCAGTGGGGAGGTCGGTCAGCATTAGTCGGAGACGGAATAAAAGACGGACTGACTAGTCTTCAAGAGACGCGATCATCTCGTCCTGCTTCAGCATCCTGCCGGCATAGCGCCGCACGGCGTGCCCCGCCAGCTGTACCGGCTCCCCTGGATTCGCCGACCGCAGGGCGATGGATATCTGCGCGACCGTGCCCGCGAGCCACGGCTGGCCCTTACTCATGATGTACACCTGCAGGAAGGACGCGGCGAGCGTGGTGTCTGCTTGCATCACCCCGCGGTTCATCGCGAGCGCGAAGTTCACGCCTAGGAATGCGATCGTCAGGACATAGAGATCGAGAGGAATGAAAGCGGCGAAAGGCGCACGGAGGAGGCGCAGCGTCTCGCGCACGTCGGGCTGTTCGAACTCTGCGTCGTCGAGGTGGTTGATGTAGCGTGAAAACATGCCGAGGAGGAGGAGCGCGACGCCGCGGTGATTCGAACCGCAATCGATGGCGTGGTTGAGTGGCGTGCGGTTTGTTCCAGAGGACAGAGGGCGGAGGAGGAGCTGCGTCGTGTTACAACAAGAGGTTGGGCAATGCAATACAACACGCACAGGAAAATCGTATTCCGCTATTTCGGCGAGAAGGCCCAGTTCTTGGTCCTCTATCGCTCTAAAGACTTGGTGAGCCTGTCGACAGTTAATCAGCGATCATTGGCTGACGTCGAAAATCGAGCTGACCTCCGGTCTTTTGTTCAGGAATGCATTTCGGCGGGCGCTTTCTGCCACTGGGGACCCATTCTCGGACCCAGCCTCGGCGGTGTCGGGGTCTCTAGATTCGCTCGGGAGGCGAGGTAATCGCTTCCGGCGCCGGAGTGCATTCGTAAACGCCTCGAGTGCCACACGCTCAGCCTCGCTGATTATCCATCCTGAGGAGAGAAGTTAGGTCTACCACGGTAGACGGTGTAAAGACACGCACGATTGGGCGGCAGCGCTTGAATCGGCCCCACGTTGGATCTCAGGGGCTTTCGTGACTCTGGAAACCAGCTGCTTGTCGGAGAGCCGTGTGAGAAGCGCTGAGTCTGCCCCATATTTGCGCTGAAGAACGTCTGCTGCATGGTGGGCGGGGACAACATGGTGGTTTGGGTTAGACCTGCTTAGCGCCACGAACAATACAAGCCGCTATTGTGGCTGTTCTTGTTCCGGACATTGAGAACAATAACCCCTGAGAAGCTGTACACAAGGAGGATAAGCAAAAAATCAAAGCCATATTATTGAAAGGATATGGGAAACATATTTACAATATCTTGCAGATGATTGTTGCCCGCTGTTGGGTGGAATATGCAAAACATATTTGAAAAATATCCTTTGTTCTTGCTTTGTTCAAGACTTTCTTTGTATGAGGTTTCATTTTGCCCATCTCAGATATCTGAAACTTATTGTAAATATGTTTCCCATATGTTCTGCATATTCTCTCATGGTTTTTCTGCTTATCCTTCCTGTGGTAGTCTAGATCTCTGTGGGTCCAGTTTGACAGCGAAGAAGAAAAGAAAGGACACGCACAGAGCGTAGGCATATGCGCTTCAGAGCTAAAGACTTTGAAGAGAAAACTGCGGTTCAAGTCCAGTCAAACTTGGCGAAAATCGATTCAATATTTTGCACTGCATTTCACTGCCTGCAGCAGCCAGCGCCATCGTGTCCTTCCATGAAGCTGTCATGCTGCCTTGCTTGCTATCCTTCGCCATCCAGATAAGTCGAATCACCTCGTTCTTGTCCTGACTCCGAGCAGAGTCCACCCGGGGCACCTTGATGGCATCCGCGAAGCCACAAGCTCGGTGGTCTTTTCTTGAGATCCGGGTCAGGGCATTGGCGTGTGTATACTGTCTGCCGAGCGATAAAGGCAACACGAAGAGCAACAATTACATGCCATGCTGGCAGCGTCGCAGCGAGTCAAGCGAGGGTTTGCCTGATTCGCGCACGGACCAGTTCCAGCCCGGAACAATGCGGAATAGCCTTGTGTAGCAACCCGATCTTTCCCGCCCAGGTAATTTTTTTTGACTCTTTCGCATTTGTTTCGCATTCTCCGTCACATTTTCACCAGATTTCAGTCTACAACCCAAGATGAACCACTTTCTTGCTTTCCGCCGGCAACTAAGTAGCTGCCAGAATTATGCGACAGCAAAAACGAGATGTAATTGGAATCCAGCTACTGGATTGTACCAGGCGGGAAATAAATAAATAGATGAGTTCTCAGTTGTGAGGACTTCAACTGCTCCGATCTTTTCCTGGACTCACCGATGAACCCGATACAAACCAGATCCTACGGCGCCAGTGGATAGATGCAACGTACCTGGCTTAACGTTATGTGATCCCTGCCCCGACGAGCAACATCGTGGCGAATCCATAGGAAGAAATAATACCTGCAAAGGACCTGCATATTATCCAGATCATCCATTTGATCGCATTTCAAGTCGCAAGGGTTGATGCAGCTATGGCTGCTCGTTTGAACTCTTCTGTCGTCCGTTCTTGTTGAACTTCAGCCTTTTGACATTTCTATTGTGATCTTGTGCGGCTTGTTTGGGCTTGTGAGCTTGTTGACAACCTCACAAGATCAAAAAAAAGTTGGACACAAAAAGACCCCCCTCAGGAATGTCTGTTAGAGCCCAGCAGAGTACCGGAAAAAAAGTTTTTTTGGGGGGGAATTTTATCTTGTGAGCTTGTTTTGAAACATTGTGATGTTGCGAGCTTGCGGGTTTGTTGCGTCTTTTTTGGCCTTGTTTGGCCTTGTACAAGATCACAATAGAAATGTCAAAAGTCTGATGAAAACAGGACGTTCACAATACTCAAAAGCTAGTCATGTTTCTCAGTACTGTGCAATCACCGCATAACCCATTCATTCCGCGCAGGCAGTGTACTTTGCCATCCCCTTCCCGCAGAGAAGTCAAACTGCGTTCATGCGCAGGTGACTGGGAATTGTTGGATGCGGTGCGTGGATTTACTCGCGGGCTCGTCGCCGATTTAGTCCACAATTCTCCACCTTTTGAGAGCCGGGTGGTGAGTGCAGCCAACCATTTTACTCGGACTGAGAGCGTTGAAATTCATGTTCAGCGGCGAATCCTCCGTTCGACTCGGGGCCAGGTTGTGTAAAGCTTGTAAATCTCCACATTTTTTTTAGTCCGCAATCCCTCTCACCAATAACTGTTTTCAGATAAGTTGAAATGTCCGCCACTACGAATTCTCGTTGAAATCTCGACCGCGAGGTGGGGCTGTGCTTGCATCATCGTGGGAACTTTGCGTCGTTTTTGCAGTTTTTTTGCTGCCATTCTTTCCACTCGTTCTAGATCTTCGTTATCCAGCTCGAGCTCGAGTTATCATTGTACTCCAGAAATTTATCCTAGTCGACACGACGTGTGTACAAGGAAGCCATAGTCGAACGTCCGTTGTCTAGAAGACCATGGATATCTCTCTGGCGTGCACCAACTGCTCAGACCCTCAAGATGCTTCGCTACTCTAAGGTGCGTCGCAAGCTGTGTACAATCATTCTTGGCTCATACGTCTATCTTTCCCAGTGCAAGAGCGCAATGTACTGCTCAACGGGGGTACGCATTGGATAAAGCGTTATAAACGGGCTGTCTCACTGGTCCGACGTAGTGTCAGAGGAAACACTGGTGCGTGAAAGGCAAGTGGACCGCATTTCGGGATCTGAGCTTCGCCCTTTGCGTAGGCCGAAGCATAAAAAGTCATGCGTGCCAGTGGATGGCTCAGGCATCCTTCCCTTTGTGCAGAATCTCATCCCCAACCCCTTCCTCAGCGTACTTATTCAAGCCTGTTTTATTCTCCATTTTGATCTCCTCCGCCAGTCCCATCTGGACCATGACCACCCCCTGGTAGCGCTCATAGAGATCGGGATTGAGCCTGTAGATGTGTCCGATTTCTTGGCTATTTTGCTCAGCCAGGACGGCAGCCAGAAAATCAAGGGTGTGGTCCAGCTGAATTCGTTCCGGCCCCTCTCGCCCACCGAAGCAACGAAGATTTCGCCCTTAAAGAAGGAGGTGGGGCGGAAGGCCAAGGAGGCGGCAGCCGCGCGGGGACGCATCGAGCAATGTGTACTAATCGAGATCGCACACGGGGAAAATCGGCAGGCCGCTTCATGTCCTCTTCTCATCGGGAAAGAGGCGATGGATCTCGTGAGGCCGTCTGTGCCATTGAAGGTTGTCTCTGGGACCACCAGGGAGGTGATAGACTTGCCATTTAGTATTGACACCTGCTTGGAGTGAGTGTTTTGCTGCATCATTGCGACGTTGTTGAATTGATTTTTCCATCTTCATTAGGTATATAAACACACAGATCCGTGGGGACACGGGCGACAAATTTCTCCTGCGTTCAGAGCTCCGGCCATCAGACATGAAACTCATACGTGAGGGCGTGTTCAGATAGCTTGGCTATGGAGTTACTTCTGGCCAAGATGTCGAGGGAGCAAATATTCAAGCCGATCGTCGACATGTTGATCAGAATGGGAGGCATTGCCGACATTGATCCACTCATTAACGGCTTCGTGGTTCTGCGTTGATGGTAAGCCTTTTATTTTATTTCATGAAATGGAAGTTGACGAAGCCTTTATGGCGCCAGGATGTATTTTGTATCGTATAGCTTTGCAAAATGTGATGGTCCGAAGGCTGGAAAACTTGTGGCTATTGACGAACCTTGTATCAACTATGTTATCCAATCTCCCATGATGTGATTTTGTAAGTTGAATAGCGACTGCATACATTTGAACATATCGGACTGATTTTTTGGCTGTCTTATCTTATTCCATGCCTTTCATCTGATGATCGCGGTCCATCTGAATAATAATAAAACTTTAATTCGCTTCCGTATTACTCAAGCAGGACTGGTCCGCGTACGTCGCAAGGTTCTCTGCGTCGAGCGAGGAAGATTGAAGAGCACTGCCCAGTTCTCTAGCTGATCTGAGTATATACGTGAGAGTTCACCGTAAAGAGAAAGCCTACCGGAAAGAGTCAAGGTTTGAGTGCATTTATTCAAGCGAAGTTCAACAAAAGCAGTTGCCTGGGACTGGTCAAACCGGTTTGTCTCCACCAACACGCCACTCCTTCGACACTTCTTTCATCTATCCCTCCAGTACTGGACATGTTTTAAATCAGCGTTGAACAAAACAAGGACGGCATGTCATGATGTTGAAAATCTACTTAATTCCCGTCAAATGTCTGGCTTTCCATGCCAATCCGATGGCGGATTGAACGCACCGCACTTGCTCAAACTGGATTTCTTTCAAGTGGCGTAGGAGCTATAGAGCTCTCAGGATTCTCTACTAGAGACAGAGAGTTAAAATTACTACTAAAGGTTCTCACGCAAATCAGATGCGGCTATACTGGACGTGGTAACTTCTGCAATCGCACCTGACCACATTAGCGCCCGCTGCGACTTGCTTCCCACCACCACCAGCTCCGGCCAATTTTTACCACTGTGTAGTCCATGGCAGATCCTCAACTATCGGAGCGATGCACGGTCTTCACTACAATATAACGAACCCATCTGACATTGAATCTTTCTAGTCTGTGCCCCCGATTCAGATTTGACGATCTCATCGTCAGATGGCGTGCTCTTCAAAGTGCATCGCAAGAATCTCGAAGTTCATTCCGACATCTTTGCTGACGCCTCGAATGCAACGAAACCAGAGAATGGCGACGATGTTGTTCACCTTTCAGAGAGTGCTGCCGTGCTCGACCTGTTATTTCAGTACATGTACCGCCAACCTCAGCCGGATCTGAAAGACGTGAACGTTGCGGTTTTGTCTGGTCTGGGAGAGGCTGTAGAGAAGTATGTGGTTTATTCTGCGTTGCCAGCGGTGATGATCAAAATGAAGTTCGTGTCCTTGTAACTTTCTTCGATTTAGGTGGCTCATAGAAGAACCCTCGTCCTCAGGGAGTCTGTCGGCGCACATCCACTTCACGTTCTCAACTATGCTGCTCGTCATAGCCATAAGGAGCTTGCGAACCAAGCGGCGCGGCAGAGTATGGGCGTCGCGGTGGCGGAGGCTGTTTCCGTGTTAGCACCAGATATCATGTTTCAATGGGTTCGTATTGCCAGGCTATTTTTTGTGCAGTATAATCATCATGTATGTTCCCAGGCAGAGTTCTACGATAAATGGAATTCGAGCTCAAAGAGCATCGTATCCTATGTCATGCAAATCTTTGGCATGAACTCAAAATACCAGCAAGATCTCGTCACTTTGATCGCGACTCCTGCTTCTTGCTACGAGCTCCGGAAAAGTTTGGAGGAGATGACAGCTTATGATCAAGAGAAGGCAACGGCTTTAAAAGCATGGTTGGACACAGAATTTATGTAAGTCGACCACAATGAAGAAATCTCATTATGACTTGAATAAAACGGACCACCGAGGATCGCTGGACACATAAGTACATTGAGTCGATTTTTCAGTGCGAAGAGCAAGCAAGCGGCAACGTTTGCGGCTCGAGTGAAATCCATTATTGGCGGCGGTTGTTTGGACTGTCTCAGCATTTTAGTCTCAAGCTTGACCATTTGAGCGAGTATGTTCCATTTCGACTCAGATATATGTCCGTTTGGAGTTTGTGGCAGGCGAGAAACTAATCGACATCGGTCCTAATGCCGCTATGAACGCTCTATCCTAAACATGAGCGGGACTATATTTGGTTGCGACTATTTTCGAACGTGGCAATTTTCGCAGTCGCACCTGACTTTCCGTCCATCTTAACGCCGACTGTGACTCTCTTTTCACACCCACCAGCTTGTTCCCAGTCTCCACACACGGCGACACCTTATGGCGGAACCTCAAGTATCGGAGCGATGTACGAAGTTGAGATATGGTGTTGCCAGAGAGGTTCTTGTTGTCGATCAGGGATGATGGCTTTCGTGAGAGCTGTGAAAATGTGGTTGAATTCTTGGATAGAAACGGTTGGAACATGAAAGAACTATGTTGAATTTCCTCGTTTGTCAGGAGGATGACAGGAAGGACGACACGGTGAATTCCCAGTTTGGTTGGTCAACTAAGGTGGATTTCCGGCTAGGCTGTTTTGTGTGGCACAGTGCGGCTTGTTATTCCCGGGTAGGGGCAGTGATTGCCCAGTTTGGTTGTTCAACTACTTGGTCAATTCCCGGGTAGGGGCACATTCGAGCTTGTTATTCCCGGGTAGGGGCGATTATTGCCCAGTTTGTTTGTTCAAATACTTTGGTAAATTCCCGGCTAGTTCCCGGCTAGGCTGTTTTGTGGGGCACATTTGAGCTTATTGTTCCTGGGTAGGGGCAGTGATTGCCCAGTTTGGTTCTTCAAATACTTGGTCAATTCCCGGCTAGGCTGGCAGTTTTGTGGGGCACATTTGAGCTTGTTATTTGCGGGTCAGGGCAGTGATTGCCCAGTTTGTTTGTTTAAATACTTGGATAAGACTCAGGATAAGATTGCCCAGCGTGGTCCCGTTTCGGAACAACCGGGTTGTAGTCTAGGTACATCTGGCCTGAATATACCGTGACTACACCATCCCCTTCCACCCGCGACGAGCTGACCCCTCTCGGCGGGGCTGTAGATCTCGGGTTTCTAAGGATAGTTAGAATAAATATGAATTTTAACTCTCACCTGCGTTAGTACCCAGCCGGCCATTCCATTGTGACGGAATTGTAAATTGCAAAAGCCTTGTAGGCCATTTTAGCGATACGACACACTGTGTCGCGTCGAAAGATCAATGACTTCAGAATGCTCGTTGCGTTCCAGGGCGCTACTGTGAGCACCCGAGGTTCTGCCTCTCGTGTCCCGTTAATGAATACCTCGCGGCAACTCCTCAAGCCCTCGGAGCGGTTGCAGAAGAATATAGCATGCTCCACCGTCTCCACCTCATTGCAGCCAAAGCGACACTTCCGCAGGTGTCTGGGGACTAGAATCTTGTGGTATCGTGATTTGTATCGCATTCTCTCAACAGCCAGAGGATGCTGGCTCATGAGCAGGCGGGTCAGCGCTTTGCGGTGTTTCCCGTTTTCCACGATTCTGAGGTAATGCCGGAGAACAGCTGTGATTTTCTTCGGGGGTTCATTTTCCAACGGCTCGTGTCTGTCATGGAGCATGTACAGCCGAGTAGAGGCGTTCACGTCATCGTCCAGCGAGCGCATTGCCGAGGTATATACCTGCTTCCCAAGAGCGGAGCAGGTCTCTTGAGTGAGTTCGGGGAGAGGCGGCAGGGTTACGGGAATTCGAAGCGACTGCAGAGCATACGTCAGATCCATCCAGTATCCCTGGTGGCCGTTGCAGAACAAGTTGTAAGAGTCCTCTGCAGCAGCTCGTGCATAGTGTTTCTTATCTAGACCAACCAGGTATCCGAGATATCGCAGTGCAATTATAAGGCGGCGGTAACGCAGTGGGACCAGCCCGAGTTCTGTGAACAACGGCGCACGCATTGAGTATGCTCCCACTCCAAGTAGGCGACATAGAAATGCTGTCTGAATTTTCTCTAGGAGTGTCAGCGCAATAGTATCTACGTCAATAATGACGTCTGCGCCGCTCACTAGATGGGGGTCGATACAGGCCATGTAGAGGAGTCTGCCCTCCTTTGGAGGTAGGTCACCAATATAAGCTTCGATCTCCAGGACAGAATACGCCGTTTTGCGCGCCGCTTTGGCCTTAGCAGTATAGTGAGAGAAAAATATATTTTTGTGTGTGGATTTGAATGTAACGCCAACATAACAGAAGCAGTCCGTGTATCGCACCGATTTGCCATTGAGAAGGAAAGGAGGGAGTTCACGTGGCAACGGCCCGAAGACCATGATCCATGACTTCGACGCATTTGCCTCCAGCATATTGTTGCCGCACCACCTCGCAAATGTTGCCAAGTGACGCTGTAGTCCGTCGGCGCTGTACGACACGATTGCCATATCGTCGGCATGTTCAAGGTGCGACATTACAATGCCGAAAAGTAGCACATCATCAGGATCTGGATGCAGCTTAAAGTCGGCGAAGAACAGGTCCCAGAACGTCGAAGACACTGGATCTCCAATGAGAACACCAATATCTGAGTGAAAGACTCCCGATTGCGCACCGTCCATTGTGACCACGTATTCCATGCGGCCATAGAGCATACACATCCAGTCGAACAGTTTTCCGGAGATGCCCATCTCATAAAGTTTGACCCATAGCAGATCCCGGTTAGTTGATGGAAAAGCATTGGTGATATCCAGGAAGGCCACCCAAAGTGTACGTCCCTCCGCACGAGCTCTCTCAATCATGCACCTGAGAACAAAGCTGTTGTTATTTGTGCGGTACTCTTCTCGGAATCCATTCTGAGATGGTGGAATAATCCCCCGCTTCTCGGCCCACGTGTAAATGCGACGGTGAATGAGCAAGCAGACTAGTTTCAAGAAGCAGCTTTCAAGCCCGACGGTGCGATAGCTATTTGCATCCGAAAGCGGTTTATCTTTCTTGGGAATCGCGGCGATGAGGGTTGTTAGCCATATCAGCGGTGCGTCATTGCGTTCGATACACTCATTGATAATTCCACAGAGCCTGTTGTTGTCAATCTCAGTCACTTCTCGATAGCGGAGCCGGTCAACGCCGCTTGCAGTTTGATAGTGACTTTTAAGGTGATCCTTTGCCCATGCAATATCCTCTTCCGTGACCTTCTCGTTTAATTCCCGGTCTTCAGGTTTCGGATCTGCCGATGGATTTGGTATACTTGCCGCGTGCTCCTCCACCACGCGTTTATACTCCATGTTAAATTCGGCAGGCGGTGGGTTGGCAGCATTCATGCGTTTCTCAAAACACGCTGCCAGATCTGAGAGAGCAACTGCTGGTCCCCGCTTCTTGGGATCAGCCATGCGTCTATAAACTTTCTAAAAAGCGGCCGAACTCGATGACGCCTCCGTTAAGCGCTTCAAGTGTTCACGCTGCAGCTCACGGCTCAGGGCACGGCCACGGTGAGATGTTGTTGCTACGGGGTCAGACTGACGAGACGGTACATCCTTTCCAGAAGATTCAGGAATGTTACACAATACTTTCGGCACTTCGGTGGATGGTCCTGCATAAGGAGCGGGAGCCGGTGCGCGTCGCGCTGCATATGTTGCCGTTGGCATCTCCATCATTGCTCCGATTTTGGCGGCAGCGTCGGCAGCGTCGTTGTGCTGATTACCCGAGTGGGCCTTCACATGGTAGAAGTGAACCGGAGCTGTTCGAAATTTTATCCACGACACTATATCTTGTATTAGATCAGAATTGGCACATTTCCAGCCGGCCTCTGCATGGCCGGGTGCCCAGTACACAATGGAACGGATAGAATATTCTGAATCCGAGTAGATATCAATGCGCCTGTTCGCTGGTATGATAGACAGACAGTACAAAATCGCAAGGAGCTCTCCTCTATTATTCGTTTGCTCCCCAGTCACCCTCAATGAGGTATTGAACTTATTATTTGGACCCACGAACACACCTGCACCGGCGCGTGCATGGGGCTTTCCGTTGTGCAGGCATGACCCGTCAGTGTATACTTTTATCCCTGCTGCATCTGCGGCAGAGCAGGGACCATAGAATGACTCCCTTTTCTGCTCCGCAGTTGGCTTGTTTTCCAGGGTCTCCCGAAGCAGGACGTCTAGGTACGCCAGGCTCTCTTTTGACTCTTTTAATTTTGTGTTGAGGTATGCCTTTCCAGGATTTACAAGCGGCGGCGTGTGGGGAACTTTCATTTTGAGGACTAGGGCTGCATGGTCAGACCAGTTGGAGTCCAGCGCAAGTACCTCAAAGTCTTCAACCATCGAGCACGCTGCAAGATCACAGAGAGCATAGTCAATAACTGATTGGCATGGTTTACCCGCACGGATTTGTGTATATGTCCATCCCCATGACCCATTCCCGAATTTCGGGTCACCGTTAAGTATGCGTAGACCATGATCATCACCCATTTGTAGAATAGCACGTCCCTGCGTATTAACAGTTGTGTCCATTGAGAAACGTTCGGGGTGTAGGACTTTTGTAGCCCGTAGCTGACCAGTTCGACCGTTCAGATCACCAATCACACAGACAGCGTCCCCCCGTAGTCGAGCGATAGCGATGACCACAGAAAGTTTCACCATCGGGGCTGTGTCTGTCCAGTTGCGCCAGTCAGATCCGTGTGGTAGTACATACGCGTTGAAGAGACAGAGGGATCCCACTTTCAGAACAAGGACATCAGGGTTGCATAGCTCATTGTCGAGGACAGCGCGAAGGTCGCGCCATACGATAGCAGCCACTCCACCCCATTGTCTTGCAAACATCACCGAGGGGTCGCGGGATATCGCGAATATCTCATAGGAATCGGGGATTGGGAGAGCGAGCTCTTGGCTCGGATAGAGGTGAGTCTCTTGAAAGAAATTAATGTCATACTTTTCCAATTCATTCACAAAGGCGGGATGAGAGAGGCCAGTAGCCAATTTTCCGTCAATATTCCAGCATCGTATTGTTATGGTGCGGCCGTTCGCGTCAATGGAAGTTGTATTAGACGTAGTTTCAGGAACATTGTCGTTTACGGTAGAATTACTGTCCTCCTGGGTATGCATAGTAGGGTAGTTAGAAGAGGCAGTATAATTAATGGATTGCGGCTGGTTGGGAACAGTCGAGCTGGAAGACTGTGCATACTGGGCATTCTGTGAAACCTCTCTCACCCCACCCCGTCACATATTCGCACTGGTATACTGGTATTGGGAACCTCGTTCGCATCGGATCCATCCGTTCCAGGCCTCTGCAAACGCAACTGCATTTTCGTAGGCAGTTCTGTAGTTGCCGGGACCGAAGCTGAGGATAGCGAACCCATTGTCGTCGGGATCGGATACCAGGTACGGCGCTGGCACAGGGCCAAATCCGTCCAGATTCATGTGGCCGATGAATGCGAAGGCGGTTTCCTTTGGGTGCGGGAGCCACGATATGGGCCCCACTTCGATGTCGGCAGAGTCAGCCGGTTCGAAGGGAGGCGGCAGCTGGTGCAGGTCAACGTCGGCGGCACGATATTTGCCTTTGTCGATCTGACTTTGGCTCAGTCCTCCTCGCTCACTTCCATACCCGCCACGATGATTTCCACGGTCCCCTCCTCGTCCTCGGTCCCATCCTCGCCCACGGTCTCCTCCACGTCCACGATCTCCTCCACGGCTGTGGTCACCTCCTCGTCCCCCACGTGCACCGCGTTCACCACCTCGCCATCCTCGATTACTGCTTTCACCACGGGTACCCCTCTGGGACCCTCCCCCACGACTGTGCTGATAGTTGCCTTGTTGCTCGTGGGGCATGTGGTGGCTTGGGTCCCACGCAGCAGGAGTTTGAGACTGTAGGGTCGCCGATGAGGGGGGTGCATCAGACAGGCGCTGTCCAAGTGCCGTTGTAGGGGCGCCCGACAAGCGTTGCTCGAGAGGGATTCCTTGGGGCAGAGGTGTGCCCTCCATGGTTCCTTGATTCTCCATGCGCTGACGTTTTGCAGGACCCGCAGCAGCAGGGCTTCTATCCCTCCGCTTCGTTGACACTGGGGGCTGTTCCACAATCTGAACCTCATCCTCCAGCATGTGTACGCGCTTCGCCGCGCTGCCCGGCCCAGGGCTTGCCTTGCCTTTGTTTCCACGGGAGCGGGTCGCAGTCTGGATGTCAGACTCAGACTCGGACCCAGTGCTATATCGCTCAGCGATGGCCTGTTCGGTCTCGTCGCGGATTTCAGTCATCCTCTCCTCCATCCTCTTCAAGGTTCGTAGAATCGTCTTCATCTGCAGCTGGGTCGCTTTTGCTGACGCTTCCGTATCCTCCACTCTTCCCGTCAGATTTTGGAGAAGTTTCTGGTACCCTGCTCGCTCATCCTTCATTTCCTGGCGCAGACCCGCAACCGAGTTGGTCTTGAGGCCCGTAACCAACGGCGCACGGAGCAGTGGAGCCGTGACCGGGGCAGGCGCAGCAGCTGCAGGTGCGTGCTCGTCTTCTCCGGTCTTCTTTCCCGAGCCTTTGGGACGCCCACGGGTACGCTTCTCAGCCGCTCTCTCGGCCTCCCTCTCTCCTGCTCTCGCGGCGGCTCTATCGGCCGCCCTCTCCGCTGCCTCGCTGGCTTCAGCACTGACTAGGATCGCAGCGGCTGCCATAGCCTCCTCGCTGGCGGCAGGAGCAACGTTGGCTGGCGCCATGCCGGCTTTGGACTTCTTGGGCGTTGGAGCCGCTTTGCCGGTAGCGCATAGGAACACTGCTTCGTTTTGTGAAGCTAGCGTGTGCTTGTTGCTTGGTGCAGCTGCAATTGGGCCGGCATTTGCCAATCCAGTCGCAGGTGCCGGTGCTCTCACCGTCACCACCGGAGCTGGGTTCGTTGCAGTCGGGGTCGATGTCACCGATGATTGCGCAGGAACGCTCGGGGCCTCAGGGGTAACGGGGCGAGTGGGGGCCCTTGTATGGTACTGGATCTCGTCAGCTAACCCGTTCATCCACAGACCCGCAGCACCCGCTCCGCTAGCGGTGGGGGCCCTATTGTGATAACGGACCTCATCGGCTAGCCCGCTCATCCACGGTCCCGTAGCGCCTCCGGTAGCTGCCGGCAGCCAGCCGTCGTCCTCGGCCTCCTGTGTGCCTGCATAGGATGCAGCTACGACCTCCTCGTCGTCTGAGAAGATGACCTCGTCCTCAGAATTTTCCTCTCTCAGTTTCTGCTCGCTTCCTTGCTGCTCGCGGGCCATTCTGGACACTTCGATGGTTTGGTTTATGGTAGTGGGATAGCGTCTAGAGTGGTACAGACGGACAGGGGTGAAACTAGGCCAATAAGTGCCAATTTTTCGTCGTCACGGATTCTATGGTAGCCACGACGCTCCGTTTCACAGTCTCAATGTACCGCAGTACTTTAGTATCTTTTAGACACTGTGCTCGAAGGCACCTGGGCTTCAGTAGCCTCAATTTATAGGTTCAATAGCTTCAGAATCGAAATTTTTCGATTTGATGATGGTGGGAGGTTTCAATTCCCGGTTAGGCTGTTGGATGAATGCCCGTGGCGGGAAATGACTGCTGTTTAACTTGTATTCCCTGTTAGGGTCAATGATCTTATGACATTAGAGCTTATCCCCAGTGGAAATCGGACATGCTGGGGTATGTCCAGATCTGTTGGGATCGAGGGTTCACTTTTGTGCGTGCCAAATTGACTTGTGCCTGCGCGGATTGACTTGTGTTGACTTGTGCGGGTGTTTTTGGTGCGCAAGTCAAAATGTCGCCTGCGCAAGTCAACATGCTTACGTGCAAGTCACAAATGTGACTTGCACAAGTCAATCTGCTGCCCTTGACTTGGGCACATTCCAAATCCTCCACTGCAATTCTTTTCTGCTTGGAGTATGGTTGCACTCTAAATGTTGTACCTCCAGAAAGATTTGCTCTCTTACACTATTTTTTCGCGTGTATGACCACTTTTCGCAACATCGTAACCGTGTTGATCGCACAGCTTTGCGCCGATCACTGACTTGCGACGGTCTGCATGATAAATGGGTACAGTGGAGTCCGCAGTTCAATTTTCAGCGTCTTACGACTCCGCGTTCTCCCAAAATAGCCCTAATTATGAACAGTTTCAGTGATATCAATGGTGAGCCAGGTTTGCAATATTTTTTGTCCGTATTCGGTCCCTGGCCATACTGACATAACACCTTCAAGGGGACGTTACCTACGTGAAGTTCCCTCGACACTTGAGGAAGTTTAAACAAACCCCGATTTGGGTGCGCAAGTCAATTCGCCGCCCTTTACGTAATCCCCGCACGCATTAACTTGTGTTGATTCCGACGCAATTTGAGCATCCAGGCTGCGCGCCGAGCCCCTCACCTGACCGACGCGGTAGAATAGTCAATGGGTACTCGTTATGAGGGTTTTTCCCTAGTACTTATACACTTTTAGGATTAAAATGCCTTTCACAATCACACTGTCAACTCAATTGGTGGTTGAAAAGTCTTAGGGCCGTCGAAATTGAGTGCTGCACGTTGCTAATTTAATTTTTTGGTGCACAAGTCAATTTGTACTCCATATTACTTTACTTGACACAGGAACACCCAGAGGGGGCAAAATTTAGCGACTCATTGCACCACGTACATCGCTGAAGCTCCATGCGGCATCTCTGAGATTCTCGGTGTGGTGGTCATCTATGCGGGAGCAAACTAACTTGTGCGGGGGGTTCTTAGGTGCGCAAGCCAATCTGCCAGCCACACAAGTCAACATGTGCACCTGTAAAGTGAAATCGTTGACTTGCCCCGCACCAATGTCAACCTACTATTCTAGTTCGATCAAGCGAGTCCCGCGGTTGTAGTAGGCAGCTCGCGGGGTGCATTAACTTGTGCGGGGATTTTTAGGTACACAAGTCAATCTGCCGCCCTTTTCATAATCCACGCACATATCAACTTGGGTTGGATTTGGGTGGAATCATTGGCCAATAAGAATCCGGGAAAGTCCACCACCCATGCACTATCTATATATCTGCTCCCGCATGCAACGATGTTGATTGGCCCGCCCAGATACTGAAGACGGAATTTGTGCTAAGTGCGAGGTCGTTGCTCCGAAGGCGAAGCTGTAATGACGACGATGCCGGACATCAAGGAAAACTATCATGTATCCGACAAGGTGGCATGCGCCATGGGAGACGCTCAAAACAGCACACGGATCTCGGAGTCGGCTCAATTGCAAGTTCAACCCAACCGTTTCGTCGCCAACTCCCAACTGGACTCAAGCCCTAAGGTTGGCATCCCTCTACCAGGCAGCAGGTATGGTTAAACTGGTGTTTGTCCACTTCAGGCAGACATATATAGGTACCCCTATGGGGTGATCATTTACTAATTGAATGACTACCCCAGAGGGGTCCCAGTTTAGCAGGGGCACCCACCGACCGTGGGTGCATCCACCGGGGGCCAAAAGCGTGGGTGCACCCACGGAATATTTGGGTGGGTGCACCCACCGTGTCATGCGTCACGCTCTGCCGGGGCGGAAAAAAATCGTAATTTTGGGCCGCGTGGGGGCCATTTCCCGCGTGTTTTTGCTCACGAAAAGCAGCCGTAGGTACGACCAGTTTTCGTGCGTAGCACGGGCCGGAAAAATTCGGGTTTTTGCGGCCGTTTGGGGGCCATTTTGCGGCTGGTTTGGGCTGCACCTGGGACTGTACGGTCCCAGTGCCTTTCCGCGCCCTGCAAAAGAAAGAAATTGGGTCATTGTGGCTGCTTGCGGGCATTTTGGGGCCAGTTTGGGCTACAGTACACGTGGATAGCACCTGGAAAGCACCTATGCACTGTTGAATCCCCCTTTACACAGCACCAAAAATTCTGGTTTCTCGCCGTGGCGCCTATACACAGTTTGTTTCGAAATACATGACAGGTATGCTATGGCACAGGGTTTTTTCCCCCCCATACATACTTGACGACACATACAATATCCATTTCCTTGTCACCATACAACAGATGCACCTACCTAGTAAGCACTTCACAAGAAAACATCTCAGAGTGCAAGTTAACTTTCTGCCTGGCGCCAGCTTGCCACGTTGTCCATGGTGCACCCACCGTCGCCGTGGATGCACCCACCATTACCGTGGATGCACCCACCAAAGAACGTGTGGGTGCACCCACCATCGCCGTGGACGCACCCACCATTACCGTGGATGCACCCACCAAAGAACGTGTGGACGCACCCACCATCGCCGTGGATGCACCCACCCAGTACCCGTGGATGCACCCACCATCACCATGGATGCACCCACCGAAGCACGTGTGGACGCACCCACCGTCGCCGTGGATCCACCCACCATTACCGTGGATCCACCCACCGAAGAACGTGTGGACACACCCACCATCGCCGTGGATGCACCCACCCAGTACCCGTGGATGCACCCACCATCACCGTGGATGCACCCACCGAAGAACGTGTGGACGCACCCACCGTTGCCGTGGATGCACCCACCCAGCACCCGTGGATGCACCCACCCAGTACCCGTGGATGCACCCACCGGAAGTCTGGGAGCACCCGTGACAGGTGTCTGGTGTATTTGTATTGATAAATTACAATGGAATCATAAAAGTTCTGTAGACAATTAAGCCTCTCCAATCTTTCAGTCAATTACAACTAGAGACATCTTTTCAATTTTTGAAAAAGTCAAGCCAAAAATCTCCATATAGAGACCGTAGCGGTTGTTATGCTCTGTTTATCGACGGCACACAGCAATCCTTCGGCATGTTCAACTTGTTCAAAAGTAGAAAAGCCCATGTATAGTCATTTATTCCCCGAACCCGATGTCCTTGTCTTGTTTGCAACTGAACCGAGTCCGGAGCATGCCCTGAGGCCTGCATCAGCCCGTGCCCCCAATTGCCACCGACCCAAATTGAACTATCTTGATCTCAGTTTGATTGCCCATATGTAGTTAGAGCAAAGACAATAATTCTGCGCATCCCTTGCCACGCATTTTTGGCACCAATTGAATGGCACCATTGTGCACACAATGAATGGTTTTCCTTTGTTGTGTGCATCTATTTTTGGTGTTACATTGTTTTGCGGGAACAATGGGAGCAGAATCGGTCCGGTACTGATCGGAGTCCTTTGTGACAGTTGTGGCATGGTGCCCTTGCTCGAAACTTTCATTCCGTGCCACTCCTCCTTTGCCCTGCCTTGCAATGTGACAATGTCCCTGCTTCCCGTATCCTGCAAGACCATGCTGAGTTGCTGCCGTCGTCGCCACAGATCATCAATTACTTACCAGACACTGGTCTCCCCGGCCGTGGATGCCTTCCCTGCTCGTTCCGTTGGGCCTTGGTCGTGCCAGGTACGGAATATCCAATTGATGCACAGTTCTCACTGCTGTGTCCGATGCTTGTAGTGGATTATTCATCCTTTATTTTGCAACAGATCTCTCACTTGTGTGACTCACCTCCTCCTTGGTTATCTATGTCAATTCACCCGCTTCCTAAAGGTCAATTATCACTGCTCATTTACTACCGGAACTATTTTTAAATGCTCATTCACCCGGAGGGAGGCCAACCTCACATGTGAGTGTGAATTGTATCGCCATTTCACATCCCCGTGGATGACCTCATACGGCAGCGCACAACTTGAGCGTTCCTGTTGCGCAACCGCACGATGGGCCAGCGTTAGTTGAATCCACGAGACAGTATGTTACTCTGCTGACAGCCACAACTTTGATGTTTCTTTTAGTGCAAAACAGTGCACCTTCATCGTGCATGTCCCTGCAATGACCACATTTCGCACATACAAGGTCTGTCCCGTTGATTCATCCCACTGTTATGACTCACACCATACTGATACACTTTTTGTTGCTAGCTGTGGTCTCACCGTC
This sequence comes from Mycena crocata, assembly GCA_029281795.1. Classification (NCBI taxonomy): domain Eukaryota; kingdom Fungi; phylum Basidiomycota; class Agaricomycetes; order Agaricales; family Mycenaceae; genus Mycena; species Mycena crocata. Next base: position 244,316 of record JARJCP010000017.1, on the reverse strand, counting down.
TCACTCTATGTGCTCCCTGTTGGTGAGCATTCTGTTTCGTTCTTCCCTCAAATTAAACCCATATCTGTTTCATTCTGCTCCCCTCTCCTCTTTCAAGATTATCTCTGGTATCCTCACAAATCTTTCCCTCTCTTATGGACCTTCGGGACGGGGAGACTATCGCCAAATTTGGGTTGGGACATCTCCATGTCTTGAGTTTTTCTAAAATTGAGGATGGAACTGTTGTACAGATGCTTCCAAAAACATGTCCATATAGAACTCAATTCACGTAGTTGGGAATCTGTCCTAAGAATTTGATTGACTATCTCTGCTTAACCGCCCCATAAAGTTGATCAACAGTTTAGCTGCACATGCAACAGACTGTGAATTGTATGCACAGGTTAAGTTGTAGAGCCGGTGCACTGACTATGCCCGAAGAACTCGGTTTGTACTGAAGGATATGACTGGTGTTGTCCCAGATTTCATCGCGCCGCTCAGATTGCTGACCGCAAATTCATGCCTGGAGCTGATGTAGGATTATTCAACACATAGCATCCTCTGTGCAAGGTCTCTGCGAGGATTTTCCAGTGAGCAAGACTTTCTACAAATCGATGGCCATGTTCGTACGTTTCTAGCATGAAACACCTGGATTCAATCTTACGCTGAACTCATTTTTCGTGGACCAGTCGATTTTTTTAAGGGACAGATACGAAGCTCCAACCACCTCGAATTTTTCGAAATCCACCCCACTACAACTTCAAGTCCGTTATGCTTTGCACATGAAAAATGTTGCACTTACTCTGGACTATGCATCGACAATCAGTATCAAGACTCTACTCCACACCCAACACGGAAGTCCCAGTACTCCGTGGTTCTGGAACTGAGGCAAACTTACTAGTTTGACAAAACCCCGCGAGTTTGACAAAACGCGGGGTTTTGTGGGATAGCTCGGAGAGTCTAGAGATACCTGGAAAGAGTGGAACCAGGTGAGCAAAGGAATTTGAGGAAGAGGAATCGAACTTACGTTGATGTGGCGAGTCATATGAAAATCAAAGCAAATTTTCAACGACGAAATCACTTGGAGGGCTTGTAATGATTTAGAAATGACTCCCTTTTACTTCCGCATATTAGTGATTATGCCTACTACATGCGGTGCACCAAAATTTACGAATAAAAAACCTCACCTGCTGCTCTGACTGGCGAAGTATGTATTACTCCGCATGTATCAATACTCTGCCGACAGTCAAAAAAGTTACTAGGCTGCGGGTCAATTCTCATCTTGCAAACACCGCCCACTGATCGGATTCGCAAATTTGAGTTGGCCCATACTCGTAGCCAGTACTTATAATGCTTTCATGACAGTGCTGTAGAAATTCAAGAGCAACTGGTACATGTTTATGCAAAGATGGGCAGACCATTTCAGGTTGTACATTATGGCAACGTCCAGATTACTCATGCCGACGAGACATTTGATCTTGGGTGCGAGAAGTACGCGAGGGAGGGGATGGTACCAGAAATTCATGACATTTTGTCATCCACCCAAACTCCTTGAACTGCGCATAAAGTAGGGATCTAGAGCTCCCCCTTCCGAGGTAATCATGTAGAGAGCTAGTAATGTGTGTCCGGTAGTTTTGGAACACAGGCTTGATAAGGGACATGGTTTTCTTCTGAGACCGTGAGGCTCCAAGTTGCGATACGTGGAAGTCCTACGAATATTACAAGCCTCGCTCTTAACTTCGCTGGCTGTGGAAGATCCTCTGCACAGGGTTTCCGGGTCGACTCAATTCGCAGTAGCATCGGGCTCGTTGCCGCAAATCTGCATTCAATGCTTCCCAAGCGAATTGTACGCAGATCTGCGAGTCAGAGATTTGAAAGGGTGTTCGAGTTTTGGAGGCTGTGAGATTTGGGTGGAACCGAAGACTCAGTGAAGCAGAAGTTTGAGATTAAATTCTCAGCAGCTACCTGACTGACTATACAAAGTGTTTTCTGTATCGTGATTTTATGAAATCATCAATCCGACAATTCACGGATTTAAACAAAAAGTCGAGGCCTCACAAAAAATGGCGATAGTCTCCCCGTCCCGAGGGTCCATAAGTGGTAGAAAAATGTCAGCATGGCGTCAGAGTCAATATGGAAATATGGAAACAGGCGAGACGGGGATAGGGTGAAACACAGATGATGCAGAATTGATTCGACAGAGGAATGAAACAGATTACTCACCGATGATGGAATGATTGTACATCTGTGCGCCATGTTCGATGTCCACCTGCAACAGCGGGACGTGCGCGTGCGGCGGCGCTTTCGTGTCGGGAACCTAAAAGCGATGATGGTAAATACAACGTTGCCAAAAGAGAGAAGTGGGCAATGTCGAAGAAAGAAGGTGTGGAATAAGACTGAGACCGCAATGAAGTGGATGGGACGATACCGAATGTAAGACCGGGGAGGGGCAAAACATGAATCGGGTTATTCCGAGGACGTGCACCTTGATGAAGGTACGCAGCTTCACAATGACAAGAACGAGTCAAACTTGTAGAACTTTTCCGATGGTGGCATGTGTGAGTTTCAATGTGAATGTGGATTCTGGGATGATGATGTGATCTGGACTCACCTCCGAGGTTCGCTTCCTCCATAGATAGTGTTATAATTCTGGTGATGGTACCAAGCAGCGCTGAATAGTTGACGCAGGGTGCAAAAATGCACTGCTTGTCAATGTGAATCCAAGTCGACAAGTCGGATATTCAGGGTAAACGACTATCAATGCTTTCGGCACCTTATGAGTTAAGTATCACAGCAGGAGCAGAAAGCTTGCGCAGATGCTGCAGAGTTGGGACCAAAATGGAAAGGCTTTGCGGGGCGAGATAGAGGAGTGGCATGAGGGCCGTGGCAGGAGGTTAGAGTCAAGAGCGAGCGTACAATGTCACAACTGTGACATGAAACGGGAGAGTTGGTCCGAGTTTGCCGCCATTGTTCGCGGCAGAAACAATGCCGCGACAAATGGACACACACAACCAAATGCAAAAATATTCATTGTGGCAATGCCACTCACTCAGCGGACACGCGGAATAAATAAGTCTGGTTCCGGTCCTCCGATGCGGCCGATCGAGATGGATCAATCCAAGATCAATCTGGCCAGTGGCAAATGGCACAGGTTCTGACTATACATGGGCTTTTCTACTTTTGAACAAGTTGAACATGCCGAAGGATTGCTGTGTGCCGTCGATAAACAGAGCATAACAACCGCTACGGTCTCTATATGGAGATTTTTGGCTTGACTTTTTCAAAAATTGAAAAGATGTCTCTAGTTGTAATTGACTGAAAGATTGGAGAGGCTTAATTGTCTACAGAACTTTTATGATTCCATTGTAATTTATCAATACAAATACACCAGACACCTGTCACGGGTGCTCCCAGACTTCCGGTGGGTGCATCCACGGGTACTGGGTGGGTGCATCCACGGGTGCTGGGTGGGTGCATCCACGGCAACGGTGGGTGCGTCCACACGTTCTTCGGTGGGTGCATCCACGGTGATGGTGGGTGCATCCACGGGTACTGGGTGGGTGCATCCACGGTAATGGTGGGTGCGTCCACGGCGATGGTGGGTGCACCCACACGTTCTTTGGTGGGTGCATCCACGGTAATGGTGGGTGCATCCACGGCGACGGTGGGTGCACCATGGACAACGTGGCAAGCTGGCGCCAGGCAGAAAGTTAACTTGCACTCTGAGATGTTTTCTTGTGAAGTGCTTACTAGGTAGGTGCATCTGTTGTATGGTGACAAGGAAATGGATATTGTATGTGTCGTCAAGTATGTATGGGGGGGAAAAAACCCTGTGCCATAGCATACCTGTCATGTATTTCGAAACAAACTGTGTATAGGCGCCACGGCGAGAAACCAGAATTTTTGGTGCTGTGTAAAGGGGGATTCAACAGTGCATAGGTGCTTTCCAGGTGCTATCCACGTGTACTGTAGCCCAAACTGGCCCCAAAATGCCCGCAAGCAGCCACAATGACCCAATTTCTTTCTTTTGCAGGGCGCGGAAAGGCACTGGGACCGTACAGTCCCAGGTGCAGCCCAAACCAGCCGCAAAATGGCCCCCAAACGGCCGCAAAAACCCGAATTTTTCCGGCCCGTGCTACGCACGAAAACTGGTCGTACCTACAGCTGCTTTTCGTGAGCAAAAAACACGCGGGAAATGGCCCCCACGCGGCCCAAAATTACGATTTTTTTCCGCCCCGGCAGAGCGTGACGCATGACACGGTGGGTGCACCCACCCAAATATTCCGTGGGTGCACCCACGCTTTTGGCCCCCGGTGGATGCACCCACGGTCGGTGGGTGCCCCTGCTAAACTGGGACCCCTCTGGGGTAGTCATTCAATTAGTAAATGATCACCCCATAGGGGTACCTATATATGTCTGCCTGAAGTGGTTTGTCACAGTTAGGATACTCAACTTCGACACCAGCGGCGAAGACGACGATCAACGGCTTTTGATGCCATCAACGATGTTGAATGGGAGCGAGGTTGAGTTCAAAAGTCTCATGGGTAATTGTGGCATGATTGGGGACTTGAGGATGGTGTTCTGGAACTTTCCATACAGTGGTGAAATTGGCTGCAAAAGACCGCATGCACAAGTCAACGCCCGCACATGCACGCCCCGCACGCCAAGCCAAATTTCAAACTCCGCTTGGTGCGCAAGTCAATTTGGCCCGCACATCGGGTAACCCTCGTTGGGATCGAGTCTCAATGCTGGGATCTGCTCTGATCTGCTGTAATTTTATTTCGCTGCACAAACTTGAATTCAATTTGATTCAAGTAGACAGATATTTTTTTAAATGCCCACAAATCGTAGTCTTAAGAATTTTAGTGTAATCTTCACGGCAATAATTCACACCCACAATCTGGTTGTGTATCAAATTTCAAATTTTCAAACTCCGCTCTCTCTTCCCGCGACATCGATGTCGCCGCCGACGCAGCATCTGTTTCTGAGCAGTCCGCCGTCCATCCGCCCTGAACTTCTCTCGCCATCCTTCCGTGTTGTATGTCCAGTCTCAATGTGATTCCGATAGAAGTGGGCGGCCAACAGGACTTCCCAATCACAAAAGAAAATCCTTTCTCAATCGCGCGCAGAACCCCACTTGAGCTTCTCAACGAACGAAACACGGACACAAACCGCTCTGGATGCCCTAGGTGTGTGTCTGCATTCATCATCATTCCTCTATGTATCTGCGCCGTCGCTAGTGCAGCGCTCACACTGTGATCGGCAGGTGCTATCATGAATGAGCCATACCTGTAGTCGGATTGCGCGGTATAGACCCGTCTCACACCCAATTCCATGCGCACGGCCTGATGAAGCTCTTGGTATCAACGTTCGAGTCAGTAACAGCCATGCCGTTCTTTCCGTGTAAGGTTCTTGCATGATAGAACGTGCGGGTTCGTAGCTAATGTCCATCGCCCCCAGCTATCATAATTGTAATCGTATCCATTATACACGGATTGAATCATCTGTGAGCGGACCCTCGCACACCTGAATCTGTGCTCTCGCTGATTTTTCCGCACATTGTTTCTCAGTCAAGCCATATCGACATCCATTCAAGTGATTCAAGGTGAGTCTAACCTTGAATATGGATTCATGAACTGACTCGCCGTGTTTCTTGAGTGGGATCATCTGCGTGCACTGTTAAATCACGCACGGACAGATTTTGGATGCGGAGCTGCATGGGCCGACGACGAAAATCAATCATACAGTGAGTCGCTTATACTGTCATCGTAGTCCGTGCACTCGTGCAGACAGCTACATGGCCCCCGCTGCTCTGTGCCGTGGCAAGGATCGGATGACGGCAGCACGTGCCTCAGGTATCTCTCTGCGCATCCCTTTCCCAGTCCTCGAGCATTGCTAATTTACCTTTCATATAGCAGCCTCTGTGACAGGCGAGGACGAAGCCCAGGACGCTGGAAGCAGGTGGGAGCCGGGTAGAATACGGACGGAAATTGTATCGAATAGAAGGAAATTGAATATAATTTATTGCAGAGCAGAATGCAGCAGATGCCAGCATATCGAAACAAATATGAACCGTTCAGAGCATATCCCAGCAGCTCAAAAGTCTCAAATAAATGCTGGCATATGTTGGGATATGCTGTGAACTGGTGAGCAGATCCCAGCAGATCTGGACATACCGCAGCATGTCCGATTTCCACTGGGGCTTATCAGCAAGTGGTGAAAAGTGATTTCGGTGAAAAAAACTGGTGCTCCACATAATCAAAACAGACCAGAACAAATGCTCCACACTTTCTGTCAGCTTTCCTCCCTAGTCCCCACGTCTCATGTTCGTCGTTTGCCAGGGGGAGGAACCTGCTCAATGAGGAACCCACCGCCACGGAAAAACCGTGCCCAGAGCTGCAGTTTTGGTCAAGATTTGACCAAAATCGGTCTGCACATCCAAAAACATTCATGTGGAGTAACGCTCCGATAATCGAAACGGACGAAGAGATAATCAAGAAAAAGCCACTTTTCATCACTTGCTAATAAGCTCTATCATGACTGCTGTTTAAGTAGCTTGTATTCCCTGTTAGGGTTAATGATCCCTGAAGATTAAGATAGAGGTCAAGAGGTATGCGGGAATCCCCGATCGCACACAGACCTCTTTGACACGGCCCCCAAATTAGGAAAGCTGTGCTGATGGGCGCCTTTTCACCATTGGCATCGAAAACTTCTCCACTGCGACCGCAATTAGAGTTGAATTTCTCCAAGATTTTGCCTACCCTCCCATTTTCGTATATTCTGCACCCCTATATGTTGTCAGAATATTATATTCTCGTCTCAGAACATTGTGGTAAGTGGATTGATCTTTTTGATGGCACCCGCTCAGGGATCAAATTTCTTTTGAAAGACGCGATGACGAGTCGATCGAGCGAAAGAGGACTCAGGAGAGGGGCGAAAGAAATTTTGTGAGCGCATCCCATACCTACCCAGCGGACCGCTGATCCGGACCCTCCTCCTCCTCGGGTGCACAGCATGTCAAAAATTCTCGAGGTTGATGTCATGAATTTTACTTCCGCATACCTCTTGATAGAGGTCCTGGGTTCAATTCCCAGTTAGGCCCTATTTTTGTCGTCCTTCTTTTGGTCCCTTTTGAAGCTTCAAACTGTGCAAAGCCTTAGGCTTGCCTTAGGCCCCTATTTTCTTTTGGAACTATGCGTCAAAATCTCTGATTCATAATACGGTATGTGCCAAAGCTTGAGATTCAACTTTTGATTCCTCTGTTGCCTTTCAGCACGGAAAGTTCTGTTCAGAAGAGCAATTCAGAAGGTTCTCCCTGCAGCGTCCATAATATATGCGAAGGCTTGAGGTTCAACTTCTAATTGTTCTGTTGCTTTGATTACAGGGAAGATTTGGCCAAAAAGAATTATGGAGTTAAGACATCGGATAAGAACCAGACCTGGGTCCTGCTTGTGGTCATACTTAACTCCGCTCCAGCTTATGAATGTAACAGAAACGGCGCCGACCCGACAACGTGAGGGCATCCCGGGGGTTGGAAGGGACCTTGATATTGCGATAGACTTTTCCTTACAGCCCTCAAAAAGGTTTTGCCTCAATAACATCCACCTCCATCTGTAGTCTGGGGGGTTCCAATTCGATAAGAAGTCTACCGAACTGATTCGTGGATACTGTGAGTTCAAACTCAAGAAAGTGATTGATGTAAGGAAGGACCCAACGGGTAAGAATGCGACCTGTTGGCGTTTGGAATGGTTCTGCGAAATGTGGTAGTCATGGAACCTTGCGAGCGGAACGCCCGTTCAATTCGGGCCAGGTTATGCTCTGTTGATGAGTCGAAGTTTTTGCCTATTTGAGGGAATGTGCAGAAAGGATGCGAGGTAACAATTCAAGGGATGTGAGTTGAATTTGACACGCGCAAGGAACACAAGGAAATCAAAAATTACGGAACTGTGGTGCGGCCTATGACATTCCACCAGAAATGGGACTGTACTTTGCCGAGACTTTGCCCGTCTATATAGTACGTCGAGCCAAGGACAACTATCCATTGGTTCACGGAAGTAAATAATGCTCAAGTCATGTTTATAGTAAATTCGTATGCAACTTGCAAGTCGTATGTAGTTCCATCACGATCCAGAACGAATTAAACCGGCTGGAGATGGCATTCAACGTGTGATTTTGCTTCGAAGCGGACAGCACAAGAAGATTACGCGTTACTACGCGAAAGACAACAACCTTCCCGCCATTGTTCTGCTTATGGACAGAAACTTGGTAGGATTTATCCTCTTAGAGCTGCTCCTGCATATCATTCTGCCAGGAGCCCGGTAGATTCATGGATGAACGGCGCGAAAATACCGGACCGCATCTGCGTGCGCACGCGCATCGATGGAGGGTGAGAAAACACGAGGCGCGTTATCGCATCGGACCGCGATCAACGGTCACCTGATCGTGATGCAGATCAACCGACCCTTGACTCTTGCCAGCTCGGACCTCCTTCTCCCACCTTCCTCGCCGTGACCCTTGTCTTGCTCTGCTTGTATCCTCATCCTCCTCCCGCATCCGTCTCGTTTCCTTCTTCACGACCTTGAACACGCGGAATCCGGATGGCCATCCAGCAGCTGAGCACGCCGCACAACGGCGCCTTTGTAGATTCCTCGAACCGCACGAACCCGACCTTCAAACCGAACACACACGCTCATTTACGACCCCCGGCGTCTCCAGCTCTCCGTAAATCACCCCCGACATGCACCGTCTCCCTCGCCAGCGTTTCCGCGACTCGCGAGAATATCGCGACGATACGCATAGATCATATCAATGCGATATCGTTTCCATCGTCTTCGCAGTGCAATTCCTCGCTACAGGGTGCAGATTCTGACTCGGGATGCGGTGAACCCGAGCCACGAAGACGTCCACGCGCGCGCACTGGCCATGTACAAACCCCCCGTAGCACACGGTCTGCACCGAAGCGGCCACCGAAATTGAAGCCGGCAGCCAAGCGGGTTACTTCATGCGCGACGTCGCGAATCACTTCGCTTGTGGAGCGCAGCCTCGCGCATCACCTGCAGGCGCGCGTTGGCGTTGTTTCGGATGGCAAGGTGGCGGACGCATATCGTCATAATATCAGCCAGGAGCTTCTGCAGCAGGATGAACTCCTTGCAGCTCGCCTCAGCACCGTCCTCGTCAGCCGGCGCCCCGTATCACCTCCCCCGCGCGCCATCTCCATCCCTTTGCGTCCGCCGTCGGTCCTGCTTTCCGGCAGCAGTGCCGAAATGCTTCCCCCACCTGTACCTGCGACATCTAATAGTCCCCGATTTATCATGACCCCCGCCCGGCGCGGGAGCGTCAGTTCCAACATCCCCATTGGCGGCGACACGCTCAGCCTCTCCGCGCTAGTCGCGACGTTGACGTTGAAGCGGAATAACGAGCGCGAGACGGCAATGAGGCGGAGTGTTACGACCCCGTCGACTTCTTCTGCTGGCGCGAGTCTGCCAGCTGGTCTAATTCCGGGGCCTTCCAACACCGGCGCTTCGCGCTTGATGCGCAGGCACCAGTGCAGGACGCCCTCGCCGCTCGTACAGGTTACGAGCGCAGCGGCATTAATGACTGACGTCGACGCCGCGCCGTCGCCGCCTGCAGAGACGGCGCCAATGCTTGACGCGTTGGCTAATCCTCAAAGTTGATGCTTGAATGCACTTCATCCTTATCACCTGGCACGATTCCCCATTTTTTTTGTACACGACTACACCATTTTCTGCACCACGACTTCGGCACGCCATCGCATCGCACGACGCATTTTTCAACCTGCATGTATTACACCCACCCACGTCTCGATGATCCCACACGCACTTCCACAACGTCTCCGCACGCATTTCTTCCACGTCTACGCACGTACTTTCACGACGTCTTTGCACGCCCTTGGTATTTCCGCGACCCAACCTCAGTGTTATTTCCACGACCCGATTTGCAACCCCCAATCGCACTGTAGCACCTCATCCTCCTCGCTCTGCACTTTTCCCTTCTCCCGCACGCGCTACCTCGCCTCATCGAGCGCTACCTCATCTCATCGAACGAATGAATTAATGTATGTATGTAGATATAGCTAGCTAGTCTGTACACCCCGCTTCCGCACGTCGTATTGCTTTGAATGAAATCCTACGAATTGGATTTGATTTGGATGTGTTAAGTTTAGGTTTGAGTCAGTCCAGTCATTCACAAAGTTTTGAATTTTGTCAGTAGATTTCATGGACCGCACTTACAGTAAGTACTTAGTTGAACTTCCGCATCGGCGGCACAAACTGTAAAGATACAACGTCAGATGCGCCTATACTACCCTGGTCAACCCCGTACATCGCTCCGATACTCGAGGGTCTGCCATGAGATTCAGTGGTCAAGATGGGCGATAAGCTGGTGGTGGCGAGAAGAAAGTCGCTGTGGGCGCTAAAATCTGGTCAAGTGCGATTGCACAAATTACCACGTCCAAAAATAGTCGCAATTCCTTAGCAATATGGTCTTCAGAATCTACTTTATGTCTCCAGCAGAGAATCACGATCTCGTCGTCCGACGGCATGGTCTTCAAGGTGTATCGCAAAAATCTCGAAGTTCATTCTGATATTTTTGGGGATGCTTCAAGTGTAACAAAACCGGAGAACGGCGACGATGTTGTTCGCCTCTCGGAGAGTGCCGAGGTGTTGGACCTTTTGTTTCAGTACATGAATCGACAGCTCCCGCCCGATCTGGATACCATGGATTTCAGAATTTGCGCCGGACTTGCTGAAGCGGCGGAGAAGTATGTGGTGTACTCTGCATTGCGGCCCTGTCGCAGGCGAATGAAGTGCGTATTGTTCATTTTCTTTGGTTCTTCTTCTGAAGCATGTTGCATGCCAGGAGGGAGTCGCTGCGCGACCATCCCCTGGAGGTCCTCGATTATGCTATGAAGCACCATCAGTTTGACCTCGTCAACGAAGCGGCGCGCGAGAGCATGGGTGCTGAAATGGAGTCAGCTATGTCAATTCTCGCACCCGACGTCTTCAAAACATGGGTGAGCCCAAATGAATTGGAATTAGTGTCCTTCGAATGATGGACTAACAGCCTTTGAAGGTTATATTCCACCAAAAGTGGCACAGGGAGATATCGAAGGGCCTTAAGAGAATGTTTTTCTATTTCTCCAGCCCTGAAACAGACGTATTCGAAACCTTGAGGAGCTGCTTGTCTCATCCTGATTGCTACGCACTTCGTGACGGAATAACCAACGGGCTCTACCAAAGGCTCATAGTCGAGGAAATGCAAAAGCTGAACTTAGTTGACAGCACCGAGTGAAAGAAGTTGACGAAAGACGTTTGATTGTTTGTTTCTCTAGGTGTTTTAAATCGTGTGCTTTTCGACTTGTTCGTCGTGTACAGTCCTCTCGGACACTTGAACTTCTCAAACTTCAGTAGTCAAAAGCTAGGTTGGTTGCATCTGCAAGAATAATGATCCACAGGCCCAGGTGCTCGATACTTGAGCCTTATGAGAGCGATCGGAGCGGAACCCATCAGCCTTTTGACATTTCTATTGTGATCTTGTGCGGCTTGTTTGGGCTTGTGAGCTTGTTGACAACCTCACAAGATCAAAAAAAAGTTGGACACAAAAAGACTAGGGATCGCCACCGTACCGTATACGGTTACGGCCGTAAGAATACGGCGGCTTTACGGTGCCACTTTGACCCCCACCGTACCGTATACGGTACGGTCCGTAGGCCGTATGTTTACGGTATACGGTTCGTTGAAAATCTGTTGTCGCAAGGGTAGTGTTCTTCCAGACTGTAAAGTACAGTATTTCTTATCCATCTGTATGCATCTAAATGATTCAGTAGCTTCTGTGACGCGTCAATTCAGACTTACAAAAACAACCGTACCGTACCGTAACCGTATAAGGTCGTCCAGAGGCCATACGGTACGGTTACGGCGACCGTATAGGCCGTAACCGTAACCGTATTATACGGCTACGGTGGCGATCCCTAAAAAAGACCCCCCTCAGGAATGTCTGTTAGAGCCCAGCAGAGTACTGGAAAAAAAGTTTTTTGGGGGGGAATTTTATCTTGTGAGCTTGTTTTGAAACATTGTGATGTTGCGAGCTTGCGGGTTTGTTGCGTCTTTTTTGGCCTTGTTTGGCCTTGTACAAGATCACAATAGAAATGTCAAAAGTCTGATGCCGGATCAAATTTGGAAGACAAAGTATCTCATCTTGACTCTTCCCTCATCACCCTCATTATGCTGAGCAACATCAATGTCTGCCAAGCCTCACCTCGCAGATGTCTCCCTCGTGGTCCGAAATTCACTCAGCTGTGTGTCTGGAATCATGAGCCTCGGATACAGAGTTGGTGTGCTACATGTATCTTGTGACCAGTGGTCACTAACCACTTACTGGTTCGGAAACTTAGGATTCTCTTTTTTGCTGATATGGTATTCAACGCGAGGGGCGGCCGATCCGGCCAACACCGGCGTCTCACCAAATCGGACTTTGGACGTTTACCTTGGACCTGCGCGGGCTAAGATAGGTAAACGTTGACGGCAGCCTAGATCGAATCGGAACTCTGTTCACCTTATGCAAGACTCCCTTGTGACTTGTCTGGCTGCCATAAGAAGGCTAATTTTGTGAAGAGGAAACTACGGAGAAAGAGCACGCAAGAACATTCCACTGGCATTATGCTGAATGACTCTTGTAGCTCAACATCAACTACAGTACGTCCGTCGTCCAAAAGTGCTTGGACACCAAGTTTCACTGACACCACGCGTATCCAGGGTGACAATCCGCCCTTTCCCTGTCACCTCATAATGATACAGAGTCTTGTACTGTGCCGTACCCTTGTGGCCAAACGCCGCTGATGTGGGCAGGTCGAAAATGTTAGACCCTCCGGCCGGATCCCCTGCCACGTTCTCCTGCGCCCACGTCCCGTTCTTCGACGGATATACCAGAGTTATCGCACCCGGATGTGTCCCTATCCACGCGCTCCCCTCCGCATCCATGCCAAAGTCGTCGAACGCGTGCCCCTCTTCCGCCGGGATGAGGCGACCTAACACCTCAACCGCGCCGGCACGGCGCACTACCCGCGCACCGCCAGCGGCACGCACGAAAAGATTTGCCGCTCCGAGGTTGTGAAGTAAAGCGCGTCGCCGTGCACGCGCAACCCGTTTACGATTTGGCGCTCCTGGCACTCCCTCCTTTACCGTCCAGCCTCCACGGTTCGTCAACACTCGGTTGAGGTTCCGGCGGCGCGAAAATTACGATCACAAACATCACCTTAGTAAGCGCTTAAACGGATTCTCATGTCGGCGTGTTGAGTTGATGATATGCACCTGTTCGGTCGTCTGAAGGAAGCTGAAGGTGATAGGCCCTTTGTGAGGTAAGCTTTCCGAATTAATTTCAAGTACCTCGATCATCTCAGTGAGGGCAAAGTTCCCACGGTTCAGTTCAGGCTTCGCTCGGTCATTCCCGAGTCTATGAAGCTCGGGGCGTTTCCCCTTTCTGCTGTGAGCTTGCATTCACAGATACCTCGCTGACTCTAACTCGGGTCTGAGCAACTGACAAAACTGCGAGACGCATAACCGTACGCGTGTTTTAGGTTTAAAAGCGGGGTTTTATCATCACTCCCCGAATTCTTTGTGTGGCCACATATGACGCTGCGCGCTCATCAATGGTTAAGATCATAACCAGTCGCTCAGTAAAAATTGGCTTGGCCAGCGTGCAGGTCGTGACGGGGGTCCGAGTCGAGCCGTGCTGCACCGTGTATTCATTCCCACCAGAGCGTCGTTTTATCTGCGCTGATTTCCGCTCCGCAGAACCACCGGGGGCGCCCACGTTCGTCGGCTGTTAAACAGCCTACAGAGTAGCATTGATCCTCAGGATTTAGGACGCACCTGAAAAATCCATCCTGACGATGTCCGGTGTAGTATTATTTGCCTTTGCCAGCCCAGGTAGTAAGAACCTCACAATTCAACCCAGGCAATTTAAACACAGTAACTTGCATCGACAAGATTTGTATGACAAGAACACTTGGGATACGGGGCGGAGACTCGCAATTTGCAGCACAAATTCCTCCAAGATTCAATGCTTGCGGTGCCTCCAGCAGCTGAACGGAATCCATCAGCATAATTCATCTGACTGCGGACAATATTGATAGAAGTTGAATATAAAACGTACAGGATCTCGTAGTTTTCGTGGATGACATGTTCCTGGCCGCCGAAGGACACATGGGCCGCGCCGCTGCATGCATTGATCAGTGTCGTGTTCTAGATATAATCCTGGGAAATAAATGCAACGTACAGATGGTGACCGGTCTTTCCGGGAACCATGATGTTGTCAACCCGCGCTGCGGCGTGGTAGAGCTTATCGTGGTTTTCCTCGTACTTGAATTGCGACGGGAAATTAGCCGCAGTTTCAGCAACAGGAGAGTAAATGAGATAACGTACCCCTCCCTCGACAGGCGTGTGGCCATCGGGAATGCGGCCTGTGAATTATCATTAAGTGAGCTGAATCCTGCATTGGGAATAAATGACATCCACACACCGTGTGACGTGCGGACCCACTCCATCGCTCCGTCCTCCATGATAAGCACATCGTAGCGTCCGTGATGTCCGATTTCGCGCCCACCGAACGGGATCATGCACGCTGGGTGGAGGTGCGGTGAGATCTTGCCGGGCTGGACGGACTTGGGCGTCTGGCCGTCGTTGTGCATTATGATCGCAGAGCCCACGTAGACGGGCGAGTGGTCGAGGTCCGAGAAAGGCGCACGCCCCGCGCGTTCGAGCTCCTGGCGCGGGAGAGGGCTCTGCATGGAGAGAGCAGTTAGCCGATGCTGAGCAGTTTAAATAAGGGGGTCAGGCCCGACGGACATCGGTGCTTAGTTTGATCCTAAAGCCCGAGGAGGGGACGTCCTTGTGGTGATCCTTGTGGTGATCATCGTCGTGGTCGTGGTGGAATTTTTTCAAGAAGTCCATGACGGGAGGAGGGGAAATTCAGGGCTTCTCTGGAGAGTAGCCTAGGGGTGGTAAAGTGAACCGGAGACAATGGTCAGTTCAAGTTATATGTATTTTTCGCGAAGGCTATACAAAGGCTATACAGCGGGAACGTGAACGCTCTTGGAAACCCGGTTATTCCTGAAAGGTGGATGTAAGAACGGCAGGAAGGTCACAGGGATTTATGAACAAATCAAAGAGTGTTCGTTACCCGCTGATGGGCGCGAAGGGTTGGCGGAGAGGATCATTGACTCCACAACCGCACTGGAAGATCCAGTGTTATAATTGCTTACAGCCCGTCCCAATCAGCGCTCGAGTGGCAAGCTTGGAAACCCGTCTGCAACCCGTTTGATAGAAGTTTATACGCCGCCCGGCAGTCAAAATGGGCAGCGATCTTCTCTACCGCAAGTCATCGTCCGCCGATGGGATCTGTCCGGACTAGACACTGACGAGGCCAAGTTCACTTCGACGGAAACTTGCAGCCGCGTGAGGAGGTTCTCTGTCCACTCGTGGTCTCGCGCACCCCTGGTCAACCCCTGGTTCTTCATGCCACATGGCCCTGGACTGGCGGTGCGAAATCTTGGTGGCACATCAGGAAAATCTGAAGTGGCCGCATAGCTCTGCATAGCGCGATATAGACGTTATAGTGTTCATAGCAAACCGATATGTTTCATAACAAGGTGGGACCTCGGTTTTAGTTTTATAGCTCCTCATAGTTCGGGTATCGTCTATCATAGCGGCCATAGTCATAGCACTTATAGCACTCATAGTGCTCATAGCAGAAGCTCATTTTGTCCATTCAGACACGTTATCAAATGCAAAAACAATGTATTATAGAGCATCCAGGGCTCTACATTCAATCAAGTGAGAAACTACGATTCTGGTACGATTAATTATACGACAATCTGGGCTTGGCGTGATTAGAAAGGTTTGGTTTTATGTAGGCACCACGTACGAAATGTATGATTCAACAATTAACATGCGACTGTGTCTGTACAAGCGCGCGTGAGGGCCATTCGAAGTTGGAAAGGAGGCTACGTACAGAAATGAGATAATATTCGACGGTGGTAGGTTTGAGGATTAGAGTGCTTGCAAATTGAAGATTGCGGAGAGTAATCGAAGTCGGATATTAACCTAGATTTGCAGTTACAAGAAAGTTCGGTGCGTCACAGAGTAGGGACTGACATAAAAGATACATTTGCTGGCCAGAAGAGTGGGGTAAATTGGAGCGCGAGAAGGAATGACAGGCTGAGAGCGGAGAAGGCTTAGCTCGGTCATCTGGAATGTGAAAAGAGCACATACCTGTCATGCGGATGGAACGGCTGCCGGTGGCGGGTTTGCAACACTTGCCTCAAGGGCATCAAAGTCCACCCCATCAAGCTCCTCGTCATCGTCTCTCTCGGCGACAACGGTCTTCAGATGGGCAAAGTTTGTACTGTTACTGTTGGAGAAAGTTAGTCGCAACGGCTGTCGATAAGGTGTAAACACTGACACGATCTGTGTGTAAAGCTTGCGCAAAAAATCCGCGAAGAATATCGGAGACTTGGTTTGAAGGCTGAGGAGTGCCTTGAGATGATGATTATAGCTAGCCGCCACGTTAGAATACCAAAGCGAATATGGAGACAACCCACCGAGGCCCGCATTCCTCTTCCGTAAATTTGATTGTCACCGGCACGCCGCTGGCGTACTCTTTCAATGCGTTCTCTATCTAGAGCTTTGATCAGCAGTCGTTCTGCAACACAAGACAGTAGGCGATACTCCGGCAGTGACGAGACAGAGGATCGGAACATTCAAATCGATAAATTGCTGCATGGAGATCTGGCGCACGGCCTCCGACGACATACTGGAGAACCACTGTTTCGTGATTACATCCTGGTAAAACGGATTACCATACGGTAGCTGTTGATTGTAGGTACGTTTCTAGCGGGGATCGTAAGACTGGAGGATAGTGGAGCGCGGACACACACCTTTACATTGATACGTCTGCAAATTCTCCAGACTCCTGGCAGGAGTCTGGAGAATTTGCAGACGTACCACCAAGTTGAGAGGCGAACATCCTTGAGCCAGATGGCTCAAAAGAAAAGGTGTGAACGAAGACCGCGGGAGAGAAAATTGCAGACGAGACAAAGACGAGAAGGAACACAGGGGAAGAGTCAGAATAATACGGATCAGAATCATGAAATCACTGTTGCAATCACACCATCACATCCGGCACTAGCACGTTTTTCTTCTGTCCACTACATCCGAGCATGGCGAAGTCGACTAATGGACGAGGACTTGTCCCAATCCGCCCTCCAGATTCTCCCGCTGGAACTTGAGCGGTACATCTTCGAGATCTTAGCCAGATCCCATCCCGTATCGATTCCGAAGCTCATGCTCGTCGCCGCGCGAGTGAAGGAATGGTAATCGATTCATACGACTTCCAACTTTGATTTCCAACCTTTTTTCTGCTAGGTTAGAGCCGCTGTTGTAGCGCACGCTTGTCATTGGCCGCTGCGCCGCAATCAATGGTCTTCCTCGTTGCAGTTCTGATACCTTCCAACTCCTGGCCGCAAAACCGGCGTCCTTGCATCGTGACTCCGTCCGCAACGTCATTTTACAAGAAATATATGACTCTGACCTCGAAACCCTTCTGACTGTCTTTGCCGGTATTGTGAATATCAACTTTCATGACCGGCTGGGGGCCGAGAATCACAGATCTTTGGGCACCCTTCCGCTCCGCTTTCTGCATCTTGCCTCTCGCGACTTCGTCGAGATGACGAAAATCGATCCGCTTCAGTATTCTTGTTTCGCCAATACAACACATCTTGAACTGTTCCTTGCCGACCAACAACTAGGACCTGAGGAGGAGATTGTGGCATGCACTGCACTGGCGGCACTACCGCGACTCACCCATCTCTCTCTCGAGATCCAGTCGCCTACTCCATTATGGGCTCGACTACTTGAGATGTGCAAGGGCCTCCATGCGCTTCTGCTTCTGCACTTCATACCAAAAAAAAACATCGTGATCGACATCGCGGATCCCCGCTTTGTCGCAATCCCTCCAATGGACGACTACGCCGCCGACTGGCAAATGGGTGTCCTAACGGGTATGGGCTATTGGGCACGCGCAGATGATTTCATCGCAAAAAGAATCTCGGGGGAACTTCCCCGTGAGCCCCAGGTTATTTACTCAATGGTCGATTCGCTGATTTCAGTCACAGGCACCGCATTCTTTTTGAAAGATCCTGCCGATGGGAATGCGCACAATGCTACTTGAGCTGATAGTCCTTTCGTTGTAGGCGCATTACTTTCCTGCTTTCACAAAAAAATTGCAACCAATACAGTGTCACGCCCTCCGCAGATATTGTCAATTTAACCTGTTTCTTGGGGAGTGCCCGGAACCACCTTCTTGGACAAAAATATCATTCCCTGCTTCGCTAAATTCTATCCCGCGTTCATTACCATACCCGCCATCCATGCAGCCTGAGCCTCTCTCAGATGCCGCAAATCTTATTCCCAACTTAACCACTCCAATGAGACCATTCTCCGTGTTTGATCTGGAGGTCAATTTTGCCTTTCATTCCCTCCTCGCACTTAAACCATTCAGCTCACACTGCAGTACGGGCGCAAAAGGATTTCTGGCAATAAGAACAGTACACTAGACGGTCATGGTTACATTGCACATTGCCCCCACGCCCAACAATTTCGTGCAAAAGGAACCGATCGATAGCCCTCATGGCTACATACTGCTCCTCCAAATACTTCGGCAGCGGCGTCTTCGAAGTTATTTCACGTGTAACAGTGTCTCGTCGGAGAAGTGGACAGCGTGGAAGGTTTCTAACCACTTTACCTCCTCCTACGACATGGCGGAAAACCGCTCCATGAGTTCCGCATGAAAATCGAGTGCGCGCGTGCACGGAGGGGTTGGGGAGCGCGTCGGGGGTATACGATGTCTGCTGTCTGATGAGTAATCTATCTTTATCGCGTGCCAGAACAACAACGCGAGCGCTTACTCGACCCATCCATTGACAATCGCCTTGTTGTTCCGCGTAGAGGTCTCCGATGCTGTCCGACTTTAGTCTCGGATATGAATCCTGATTTACCTCTCAACGCCTTGTCGAATGAGTCGAATACTCCCACATACCAACCGACGTGAAGGTGCGCAGTCAGAAGCAGCTACTATGATACCAGACCTGCTTGACGATGTCGTCATTATAACTCTCGTTGTTCATTTCGGGGGACATTTTTTCATTTTGGCGACGGTCGATAACGAAAACCTGAGGTTTTAGCCCAAGGCAAACGGAGTTTAATATTACTCTCGAGGCGGTACCGACGTACGTAGCGCCGTCGGCCCCGCTGGACATTTCCTGTAGGCCGAAAATTGGAATGTGGTGGCCAACAAAGTGACTAAGCGTACAGCGTGGATGGAGACATGTGATGTAACTGGTGATTAGCTCATGGCCGGAGATGTCGCTATGTATCAGCTGCGTGGCAGTTTTGGCGGACGTCAACATGACACGTAATTTGAACTCTAAAATTCGACTCCGCTGTACAATCCGTGGGACGTTGCAGCCGCGAGGCATGGACGTTGCATGGACGTGGCTCTCTTTTTGCGATGGATTTTGTCCGCTGATTTGCCGAGATTGTGAAGAGCTTCTTTAATAGGTTTATGTTCAACCCGTGTTGGTAATTTCCTAATTGGGTGTGCATCATATTTCTTCTGTGAACCGCGCGCTTGTGGAGGACCGGTTCTTTACTGCGCCTGTTGACTCATTCAGGAGTGCTAGACTGCGTTCTCCGGAACAACTGGGGTGGATGGGAAAACATCTGGGCTAGAAATATGGCACACTCCGTGCAGGAGGACACATGTTCAACTTTTGAAACCTATCCTGGACATCCGTTCACCGTTCAGGCGGTGCAAACCTTGTTTGGCAGATAGTTTGCAACCATAATTGCGGGACAACTATAGTGCGGAGGCTTGCCAGTCTCTGGGCCGTCCGGACGAGCAGTTGGTACGCAACGATTTTCACTTCATAGCTGCGATCTGCGCTGGGGCGAGCTCTCCGGTAGCACATTTCCTATTGCAGGTCTTCTGTGAGCCGCCGGAATGTCTCAGAAGAAGGCCGCCTGAGCTCTTGGGATGGGAAAGGCGTCAATGATTGAACACCCTTCTTTCCTGATTGGCTTCAATCCCAGTCGTCTTTTCATAGAGGACCCTGCACGCTCGGCCTTAAATGAAGCTTCTCGCACGTCCATGGCTGTGCGTTCGGTATATATACGTCAACCCCTGGACATTTCTGCGCTTATTCTGCCTTTCCCCTAGTTCAGCCCGATGTCTATTGATCCACGAGACACCACACTCGACAATTTCCTTGCCAAGCGACGTGAGGCGCCGATCGCCGAGTCTTCCAACGATGACTATAGCGTTGGAGATTCAAGCGAGGACGAGGGCGTCAGCCTCCCGCACTGCCAGATGCACAGGTACGTTTTCTATTCATCCACCTCCGCAACTCTGAATATTCGCAGGCGCAAAGTAAATCACGAGCAACGGGCGCTCATCCGCGTTCTTATTCGGCGCCACGGTATACCACCGGCGGTTGTTGCCAGTCACCTCGATTTAAAGATTAGCCTCATTAACAAGACACTCAACAACGGCTATATTCCGAAGGACGACATCAAAAAGGACAAGAACATGCTGCCCGACAACTTTCTTTACATCCTTGACCAGGTTAGGAACGGCGTGACTACTTTTGCGATGTTTTTGCTGATAGCTGATTGTAGGTCATCGACAAGAAGAACGAAGCATCCGAGTCGAGGAAGAGCAAGCGACTGGCTCATCGTTCAGTGAAGGAACAACAGAAAGTATGTTGAATATATAATATTCGTTATTCAACTGGTCCTGACATATCCCCTAGCAAGACAGCGCTGCAGAACCGCGCAAGCCTAGCCCGTGCACATCCATCAGCACCCAGTCGACCAACACCCAGGCGCACTCGTCCAACAGTCAGTCTGTTTCCCACGCGGCCAGCTCCATTCCGGTTCCACTGAAGGCCGTGTCCGACGAGGCCTTCCTTCGCGCATTCATCGCGTCGATTCCTCTCCAGCCCGTTTGGGTTACCGTATTTAAAAGTGCGGGATTCACCGCGGAGAAATTACGCCGGATGGCTGGCTCTTCGACGCAGGATGTGGTAGTTTTTCTCGGGAACGCGTTCCCCGAGATGGAGGTTTCGGACAGGTTTTTCTTCGTGAAGGCGCTGAATGGTTTGGCTATCCCGATGTAACTGTCTCTCTTCCTGTAGTTCTCTCTTGCGACCATGTACAGTAGCTTCCAAATCCGAGTCGCGTTTATTGTTGCTTTTATTTTGAGTTTTGTGCATGACTAGCTTTCCAACTCAAATGAAAGAGACTGTGTAAGTATACCACCATAAATACTTTAACTGGTTTGTGCGGTCCTCTGATCTCCCTAGGTCCGGGCCTCGCCTCCGAATTGAATTTCGTGCCTGACTCACAAGCAGGTTGATGAGGGGTGAAATAAACCCCAGTGGCGGACTGCTCCGCACCCACCTCGCATTATTGACAGATCACTGTTTCCACCCGTTCAACTCGGGACCAGGCACTGAGTAGTTGGGAATGTCGACGCGTCTTTTTATGCAGCTGTACAACTCTTGAGGTCCAATTTTCTTTTTTTTCAACACTTCTTTGAGACTTTTGTTGTTCTCCAGAGTCACTCGAACAAACCCCATCCGTTTGCACATATTGAATTTATATTTTCCA
This sequence comes from Mycena crocata, assembly GCA_029281795.1. Lineage (NCBI taxonomy): Eukaryota > Fungi > Basidiomycota > Agaricomycetes > Agaricales > Mycenaceae > Mycena > Mycena crocata. Next base: position 222,597 of record JARJCP010000017.1, on the reverse strand, counting down.
GGCTCCGGAGAATTGTATTTATGTACTGAGAGGAACGTTGTATTTGTATCAGTTCAAGGTACCAGAGAAGCAGAAAAGAGCACAGAAGAAGAGATAAACTATGCAGACGTCATGATGTTTGGCAGGGAGGACGCAAGAGAGGGCAGCTTCTCTCGCCCTCCAGGCTCCGAAGTGAGTGCGATCTCGCCTGTATACACAGACGAGCTCGAGCATCGCGTCGGCGGAGCCCTCGGTCCGCTCTCATACTTGTGATAGAAAGGGGTAATGCACGCGGTACTAACAGTCAACGCAACACGTGTATATGAGAGAATATAAATTGAATACCCGTAAGAATGAATAGATATGAGTCCAAATGCTGGAACTCTTTATTATCAGTCCGCCGAGCTTTCACCAAAGACGTGGGGAACTTGTGTGATAGCTTCACCAAGTTCAAAGACCGTAAATCTAAGTCTTAGTTCAAGTCTAGCAACCTGAAAGCGAAGAATAGATGAGAAACTCTGTTGTACTGCGAAGTCTAGCAAAATCACAGTAGAAGAGAGGGAAACCAGTAGTACTGCAAAATCTAGCAAAGTTACAGTAGAAGTGGGATGAATCTAATCGGGCTGCAAAGTCTAGCAAAGTTACAGCAGAAGTAGATGATATCAAGTTGAACTGCAAGCGTAGCGGCGTTACAGTAAGGTTAGATCGAAGTCAAAGGGGAGCTGGCTGCTCGACTTATGGGTCACACAGATGTGTTTGGTTCAGGGTAAGTGTATTGGCAAAGTAAGTTGTTTTTACAGGGGAGGAAGCTCCTCTTATATACTACTAACTATCCAATGAGTCATAACTGAATGAGTCGAACAGACTCAGAATGGCTCCGAGAGACACTGCAATGCACTGGAATTTCGGCACAGAGTCATATGGCTATGTTGAACCAGTGTTGAACCGTGGGAAAATAAGTAAAATGACTCCGAATCATAGCTGTGCGGTTCAGGACGCGGTAAGCGATGACTGGAGAGTTCATGGAGACTAAAGCGAGTGATAAATAACCATAGGTACTAAAAACTGCATGTATATAAATAAATCACTCATATCCATCACAATACTCTACCGACATCCAGTCTTTCCTCTAATAGCCTTTCGCCATGTCGTGTCGCCGATCGCGATCGATCGCCTGAAAAGGCAGACCGGAACTTAACAGCAGAACATGGTGCGCGGAACAAGGTATATAGAGTATACGTACGACTGCGGAGATCCGCTGGGTACCCCGCTGGGCACGTACCCAGGTGCTAAGCGAGGTACCCAGTCACAATACACAATATATTCCGGATCCGGGCTTTTGCGGCCCCACACCCGGATCAATGCATTGCCACAGGGACCACGCGACCGCAAATGACTCTTCCCACACCCAAAGGAGAAGATCGCCGTTTTGCTTCTCTTCTCTACTCGCGTACACAGGTGTCGCGCTATCAGGAGGATATAACAGAACCGAACCTAACGAACATTAGCAAACCCGACACATCCCGACACGACACATACCTTTTTTGGAAGAAACGTGACACATGAAACCGAATGTGTCGCCTTTGATCACCCATCACTCGGCCATCAGGTTTGCCGTCCCACTCAAAGTCTCTTCAACAGCATTAATATACCTCTGACCCTGACACTAACCAACCCTACCTCTAACACTACCCACCAACCCAAACCCCTAACCACCCCAAGCCTTAACCAGCCGCTGCGCGGCAGGAATACAGCACGAACCCTAACCAGAACTGTTAAGCTTGGCGTGGGAATGTGTCGGGTTTGATCGAAATTCCCATCCATTTTTGGAATGTGTCGGCTTACAATGTTCGTTAGATTCGGTTCTGGTGCATCCCGCGCTATCAGCGCTCCGCTCCGATACTCTACAGCACCAGTTTTTGTGCTCTCAACTCACAATTCACCAGGGCCTCTCTGCCAGCACTTTTTCTCCCCCCATCTATCTTCGTAGTCGTTGCCACCGCCCACCGACAATATCTTTAACACACACATCTCCTCTGGGGGAATCATAATAGACGGACAGCTGCATCCCGGTGGTCTCTGGGGTATATTGGACAACCTGTATGTCTCATTGCTCATTAATCACGCAAAGACGCGTTAAAAACATGCTAACTCTTTTTTTTTTGCAGCTTTACTCATGCCTATCTCCGGGGCGTCGAGTCCAACTCGGCCGATACAAATCATTCAATTCACGCCTTCCCCTTCTCCAATCACTCGAAAACGACAGCGCTTAAATGCCACCCGGACTTCCACGATGCCTGTGACGCCTACACGGCATGCTGTCCCAATTCTTCCCCATTCACCGTATCGATTCAACTCGAATAACGAGGTGGTCGAAAATTCTGCACCACAATCAATGGCTGATCCCCCGTCATCGAATTTTCATGTCTCTTCATCACTGGCGCCGGATGCGACAAGCTCGGCTATGCAACAGTCATTGGCTAGCCTAGAAGCTAAATCCCATCTGATTCGCCAAGCTGTTGCCGCGGAAGAACAGTCTGACAAGGAAACGGCGGGTACATATGCTCGACAGGTCAATAACTACCAGTTGTGGTGGGATGTGTCTCAAGCGACTGCCCTGCGCGAAAACCCATCCCACACCGTAATTCCTGCCTTTCCTGTTATTCCAGCAAAGGTCACAGTGTACCTTGAATATGAGACGACTCGTCCACAGGTATAAATCACGCGATTGTGGTCCTACTGTTGTACTCATTTATTCCTCGCCAGAAACGTAAACGCGCCGATGGGTCCTCATCTACGGGCACTCTTGGTGTTTCGGGGGTGAAACAAGTCGTTTCCGCTCTGGAACACTGGCGACTCAACAATCAACACAAATATCCTGACGTTCCAGCAGCTCAAACCGGGCTTCGCCTCGACCACCGTATCAAAACATTCGAAAGTGCAGCAGCGCACAAGGAACCTCAACGTGTTAAAATGGCCCATACTCTCAAAGCGACGGGCACAAATGCAGGTTTGCCATCAGTTTGCAGGACTTGGGATTCTGCTATTAATGCGAGTCGCAGATACTTTTACATCCGCTGATCTCATGAAATGCGCGTCATGGTGCTTGACCGATTCTAAAGGCGCTTCAAATATTTTTAGAGGCCTTCGAGACCGAGCAATGCTTCTGACGTCGTGTTCTGTTGCATTTCGTGGTGATAGTACACGCAGTTTGTTGCTCTCCGACCTCTTCATGACCGATGTAACCATGAATGCGAAAGGGCTCGGAGAGACTGTTCCGGTACGTGTTTCTGTCTGCCATGTGTCTTGCCTGTGCATGCTAACACATTCTTTAGGCGCTCACAATGCTCGCTGACAACGCAAAGCACAATCAGAGCGGCAGAACAGATGAGCATGGCGCATTCAGGCATCGGCACGTCGAGCTTTGCCCCATTGGAGCCATTGCGCTGCTTCTATTCTCATATTTCCACGTCCGCAACTGCTCCGTTCCCGATTTCACGCCTGACCTTTCTGACCCGGAGTACGGGGACTATGGGAAACGCGAATGGTATGGTATGTATCTCTTTCCGTCGGGAAGGGATCCAATGTCTGAGATGGGATATGACAGTACGTTATTTTCATTCTCTCATATTAAATTCGGATGAACTCAAACAATGAACCAGACCATCGCAAACGGGTCCATCTTATCTATGTGAAGAATGGCATCAATATTTCGAAGGTTACTCATGCTGGCCGTGAATTTTCTGTCAAAACAGCACGAGAATACGGTGCGACAGTTGATGGGGCAAAAGCATTGGGTGGCTGGAGCGATAGCGGGTCTTTCAGGCCATGCTACGACCGTGCCTTACCTGTGGACGCACTTCTTGGTGCAGCTATGTTTGACGGTGCTCGGCCAGAATCCCATTTTCTGCCTCGTGAGTTCCTTGGTGCGTTCCATGCTATGCATTATATTTTATCACTAACGTGCAAATTAGAACCTCCCGCAGGCCTGGTTGAACAGATATTTCCCTGGGTCGAAGAGCACCTTACTGCTCTCGAGGCTCGGGAGCAAGACAGTCCCCACTTCCGCGATATCGCCCTACACCAACTGTTCAAACTTCTTGTCTGGTTTCGAACTCTTATCCTTCAAGATTGTGCACTACTTTATACTAAATGCCCTGACGCTCCGCTATTCAAGTATCCTCCGTTCAACTCGCTTCAATTTCGCGAGTTTGCAGCAAGCTCGGTCGATCTTATTGCTGAAGTGGAGGCTCGAGGACGTCTTGCTGTAAAGAATCTACCACAAAATCTCGTTCGAGGTTTCCAGGGGGCAATTTCGAGCCTGACGATGGCGCAGCGCGGCGCACGCGATGAAGCTCGGAATTACATGCTGGGTCTTGACGCGAAAATTATTGCGTTGACACAACAACTCAATGAAGTCGGTGGGTCTAAAAGACGAATATCTCGATCATCGCAACGCGAACCTGGTGCGCGTTGGATTATCTATCATTGATTTCTTCTCACCTTCTCATGTATTAGTCTTCATCCCGCCGCTGTTGTCTTTGGCCCCACCCGAGGCTGAAATGTCTCGTTTCACATCTTTACGACTTGGTCTCGAGGAACCAATGCCGTCAATGTCATTCTCAACTCCATCCGAATATGTGAGCCATACTCCGGACTTCACTTCCTCATCAGCATCGTCTTCTCGGGATCCTCTTCCCTCGCTGCCCACACAGCCAATCTCCACACTGTCGACACCATTCATTGCGACCTCTGCGGGTTTTTCGGTTGCTCAAACTGCTGCTTGGAATCTTCTTGCCCTCAGATACACAGAAGCCCGCTTGCGGCGCCACCAGTGGGACTGGATTGAGAAGGGCGATTATTTCCTTCCCCACTACGAATTTCAGCCGACTCCCAAAATTACTGGCATTTGGACAGAGTGGGCAAGCGGGCTCAATGGGTTCCTGTCAGTTCGGGAGCTCAACGAGGGCTGGAACGCGAAGTGGAAACGGGACAAGCGTGCCATCAAGAGCGAGTACAGCCGGCGGAAAAAAGTCATTGACTTGATCGAAGCTTTGCGCGCGAAGCCGAATTGGAACCTCGAGCTTGCACTACGATTTATTCGCGATACATACGAGACAGGGAATCAGTTCCGCACCACCCGGGCATTCTGCGATTATCTCCAGAGCACAAAGGAGAGAGGCTTTGATGCTGCCGTGCAAAGGTCAAATAACTTCATTCATTAATTTATTTTTCACTACAAAGTTGGGTGGGAGATAGAATAAGATTGAACCTAAATACTTGAACTAGATATTTTATCACATTGACCGCTCGGTTTTGGAGTTATTCTATCTCTGCAAGTGTACAGATCAATCAGGTTCGTCACTCCACTTATTGAGATGCGGTTCAACTTACTCAGAATTCCTGGGGGATGGCTAGCTAAGGGATTTTGAGTGAATATTAGTGGACTGAGTTTTGTTCTCGGTCCCGTATGCAAAAATAAGTTGTACCAGACAAGCCGTCAACGAGAAATATGATGTTTGGTGAAAATTGCCTTTTTCGGTTGAAAGGAGCGGCGAACAAAAACAGCGTAGAACATGGGGGCTCCCGCATTGAGGTCCAAATTTTTGCCTATACCTCTATAGCGGTCAACCAAGTAACCCCTTGCAATAGAATGACAAAATATCCCACCAACAACAAATAGCATTTAGCAACTTGAAATCAAGTTGAAACCACAGCCTTGCAAGGATATGCACTTAGTAATTATGCGTTTTGGCTTGTCAGAAGCTGTGAAATATATATATAAGGAATGAAACTGTCAGACTTCATTCTCAATATGCGATGAAACAGAATACAGCTGTGCCGAATTGTCATGTGAGGTTGAGTCTACTGAATGATTTTACACCCGCATACCAGCTGGAAATATTCTTCTGGCTCCGTAGTTCACGTTCAGTTGGCATTCACTCCGGATCTGTGTACTTGTTTGAGTTTAATATTGGCCAGGTAGCCATATCAAATCGGCGGGCTCACACTCTACGAGTGGCTGTGCTCGGGTAGAGCTTGAGCTCGTCGTATTTAAACTGACCAACTAGAAACTGGAAAATTTAAATGAAGGTGCAGAAAATTTTGAGAAGTGAATCTTGTGCCTTGTATGAAGCCAAATCTTGGTTAACAAGCCCACAACTTCCACAATGAGGGAGTTCAGTATAGATCCACTCTGGTTGGAATGTTTCCGCAACCATTGTACCAGCTTGATAATCGATGTGAAGTGCTAACAGTAGCTATTAAACGAAGAAATGATTGATCAAGGTGAGCTCATAGTAGCTGAAGTAGTGTAAAGAATTTTTAACAGGAAAATAACGAGACATGCTAATTTTGAACTGGATGGTCGTTCTGCCATTTCTGCAGGAAGTTTTTGAGAATGGTGGCACTGGGATCTTGGTCGTCTGATTTCCCAATCTGTGCCAGAACCTCAGCACTGTAATTGGCACCTTGAGTCGTATAACAATCGATGATTTTGATCATTTGAACTGCCTCAGCCAAAGCAGTCTGTCCCATGTTGAGCGCCAACTGGAGTGCAGTCTTCGAGATGGCCTGGACATACGATGAGTGATTTTCCATCTGCATGATGAGACATACCCTCGTAGATATCTCAGGCGGCCAATTCTTCCGTGCGAAATGCTCATTCACATTAAATGCGAATCTCCAGTATTCAACGCGGTCAACATTCTGCAGTACCTTATGATGGTTTGCTTCGAATTTTGTCTAACCCGGTCTGGCTTCGATACGTTCTTTGAGCCAAGTAAGCTCAAATTCCGTGGGAGGCTTTTTGACGCGAGTTATAGATCCACTTGCGACCGAGGTAGAAACATTCCCACTGAGAACAGGAAGAGGTTTAGCGACGACAGAATTAAGAGAATCCCAATCAATCTCTGGATCAACTAATTTAGGACGTGGCTAATTGACTGATCAGATAGACGGGACCAGACCAACAATTGAAAACGCACACGATGAACACGCAGATGTAAGCGATTATTTTTCGGAATGATGAGGAGGGGTGGATTTGTTGTGAGATTCTCGGTGGGCTCATTAGGAATCAAATGAACGAAATATTCGGTGTAGGTTGGTTCGAGTCGATCAGGAACACCAACCCGTGCAGACTCTGTAGGTCAAGTTAGATTGATGTAACAAACTGAACAGAAAGCCTACGCGTAACGTCAAGTTTACCGATAGAATTCTGCAGGGCGAATAAAATCTCGGAGGAATTGGCACGCCATTCACCCTCCTGGCATTCCTCAGTATCAATGATTTTAACCTTGATCCGTCGTGAAGTGTGCACAAGCTCAAAAGTTGAGCGAACATCAGCAATCAACAGTTGTATTTCTTTGACGACTGTATCACTCCAAGTTAGCTGTATGGGACAATGAAATCAAGCTATTGCTTACCTGGCTCATTCACATTTACCATGGCTGTTCGCATTTCTGTGGGAACAGCAACTGCATTGTCGGGTGATTGGGTACCTGTAGGCGCAGACACAGAAGTGGTATCTAAAATTGAAGTGATCAATTTGACGATAGCGTTGAAATTAAGATACACAGACTGTCTGGATTGTTGGCAGCGCGAATACTTTCGGGGAGTGGATCATTCGTTGTAAATCCATATTGGGGATCCATTAGGCGCTCAACGAGTACCTCCTTTTTTGCCTTGCTGAGTTCCGAGTTTGTAAACTTCCATTTACCGATTTGGCGCTTGACCAGAGCAACCAGTTGTGCGTGCTTTAATCCCTCCCTTGAAACGAAACGTTCAGATGTGAGCAGTATTTATTCCGAGTTTTCAGGACATACAAATCTTGCTCGATGTAGGGTCGTTCCATGAGAGGTTCCATGAGAGATTCCATGAGTTATGAGTTAAAGAGAGCGACGACAAGGGGAGGAGAGACACGGAGGTCTGAGGAGGTCTGCCCCTATGAATGAATCCGAGTCCCAAATCGGGACACGGAACAGACATGTCCGGCCCTCCGAATGAAATATTCACGGCGTGACAGCCAAGGGAACCTCCAATCGAGCAGAACGAATGATCACCGATTGGTGATTCTTCAATCGGAGGCTCCAAAACGACCGTTCTGTTCGTTCGGGACTGCCGAAAGCGGCCATCAAGCCCGAAAAGGGAATCGGATCTGCGGGGTACCCAGATCACTATATTACATAAGGTACCCCCGCGGTGCGGACCCGTACCCACAGTAAAGGTACATAATTTTGTTGATGGCATCGTAACGCGTACCACTACTAATGTCCTTTCCCTGCTGAAGGTGGTAGCTGATGTTATGCTACCGGCGCAATGAATATGGGTGTACCTAGCTGTCTAGTTGATGTATCATATGTGTTGAAACGACCCTGTGACTGGACCCGGTCAAAAGACGTTGTTCGCTGAACCTGCCCGGCCGGCGGCATTGGGGGAACTTTTAATTCGAACCCTCATTGAGCACAAGCTGATATCATTCCTCATATCGGCATAAATGGTCGTCGTTCAAGCTTTCACGTTGCGCCTGCAGCCCTGGGACAACACGTATTCGAAGTTGGATAGGGAGAAACGGTATGGAGCGACTCGTACGGACCAAACAACGGGAACACCGCGGTGGCGAGGGGGGGGGGAGAGTCGATGAGTCTTATTCGGCAGGCCTCGGCAGGCCTTGAGGCCCTCGGAGCAGCACTTTTGATCCTAAGCTGACTCATTTGATGGGCCCGTCTGGCCCATCAAATTCGTGGACACTTATCCAACCAATATCCAACACTTATTGTCACGTTCTTGCCCACTGCCAATTTTGAATTCCCACCTATACCGTTACGAGCGCCCGTGGATGAACACACTATTACACCGACCGACAATAGTGCTCGGGCATTCACTGCTCCGGTCCAGAGCCGCTTTCCCCAGAGTCCCAAGTCAACTTCCAGTCAAATTCGGGTCAAGGCAGTCGAGACGCAGAATCGTACTTGACGGGTCCCCCACACCCGTTTTTTTCCCCTGTCTCCAGTCAGGCTAACAGCTTCCTATCTGCCTGATTGGTGTCTGGTAAAATTCCCCTGGAGTAATCACAACCCAAGGCTTAAACACCTCAATTTGCCCTCCGCTGTGCAGCTCTAGCGACTCAATTAAAGCTCGGGGATTACAAGGGTCGTTTTCCGGGCATCTCTTCAAAAATACAAGTTGCTTGTTGGCCAGCCGCCTCGCTGAAAGATTGAATACAGCGATTTTCTATGCGCTGGTTCAGTGCCCTTTTTTTACAATCGGTTAAATGCTCTCTCTCAGTTTGTATTCCTTTCAACGACGAATGCTGTACTTTCGAAGTCGTAATACTCACCGCCATCCACCTGTGTCAAGACTTTCACCGTCTGCACTGTCCTGCACTGTCGACAGCGGCACCAGCAGACAATTCAACATTGCCGGATTCCCAGTTCGGAATCTTCTCAAAACCTGATGACAGGCCTTTCGCGAAACGAGAATGTGGTTTCTAGCTCGCGCCTGCCATAGCAAATAGTGCATTTCGGTCACCGGATTCCTCCACCAATGCACACAGCTTTTCACGCAAAAATAAATTTCTTTGACAATATAGCAGTGTAGTCTGTTTTCAGCCATCTCAGCCGAGTCGTTGGCCACAGTAAGATTGTCGATCCTGGATGTGCTGGCTACCGTTCTGGTAGTTTGCTGGCTCTGCATTTAAATATGGTAAGCTGTTGGTTTAACAATTTACATCCCATGCACGGAGAATATCTTTGAAAACCAGCTGCTCTGCTCCAATGCCTTTCTATGCGCGAATTTTACGAAGGAAACAGACCACATTCCACCATCCTCGCAAATTGGGTTGCAGCAACGTCCCGCATGTCCCTTTGGTTGCATCCAACTGAAAACGCGGTGGCAGGGCCGCACAATTTCTATGCCTTAGGTTTGCATGCTGAGTCTCTCAAGCCATAGAAGCTGGATTGTGACAGCACGACAAGATTTACATTTGTGCTGAGCGAATGTACCCAGATTTCAATGTTCCCTCGTATTCTTCTTTTTTGTGACATTTACCTCTACCAGCGCCTTCTAAAGAGGTTGGCAGGTATGAGGGAATATTGCTTCACTGTTCTTTGTCTGGCTTGGAAGAAGGTTGAAACCCAACTTAACAACATGTTGATTAAATGAGCACTTAGCAGCACGTTAGTGGAATCCTGTCTGCATGAAAGTCAAGAGTCGGGTGTACCCTTGGCAGGACAGAGTTCCGATCCCCGCGGTGCTCCCAGATGTGCGTTGCAATTTCGCTAATGTTGTGAAAATTAGACCGCTGCGTCAATCCAATAGTTGATACGACAGTGGCCCTACAGTCTGTTCAACGGCAATGCCATTTGCGTTAAGGTGTTTCGATCGAAACCGACACGTTTTAAATTGTTGAGGCGGGTCGTCCCACCTCTCAGTAGATCCAGAATCTGAAAGACGAAGCATATAGACCCCCTAGGAAGTGCGATACGATGCCTCTCGCACTTTCATCGCAATGATCGACGAGGATTTTAGCATGCAGGCATGCATTGATACGCCGGAAGCGCAATGTTGAAATGTGAAGGTGACACAGTTACAGTCCCGCGCGAAATCGGATGAATATTACGGACTGAACGCCCATTAAGACGAGCTTACGCTGTTGGACACTGATTTCCAGACCATCATGAGTCAGTATATTTGCCCTCGACATTTGGGTGGTTCGCAAACTTTGCAGTTCTGGAATTATAATTCTTCGATGAAGCAAAGTGGAGAGGCGGAAACTGGTACCCGGTTGAGACGAAAAATAAACCTGGGAGACATTTGTTTGCTCACTGGCAAGCAATGGTATATCATCCGTGCTTGAGGATATTGCGGCCCACCAACGATGTAATTACGACGGAACACGGATTGCACGAGGATCTGATACTACTAGTCTGATAGCGCCGGCGCGTCAACGTCGTTGGACTCAACGATGTCATTGACGCGGCCGTTCAAATTTGCAGAATCGGAGGTTCAAACTGTTGTGACGATCCGTTTTCACTCGCTTGATTGCAGATTGGAATACTGTTAGGTTACATAGCTGTATCTGCAGAAAGCTTTCAAGCGGGGTGGGGTGATTCCTATATGTTGACAGGCTCAGTATCGGAAATTGGAATTCAAATGGTACCTCGCGGATTCCGATGATTTGAGTGATTCCCTCAGGGCACATACTATCATTGCACTATTAGGATATCATGTTTCTGGAGTGAGGTAGCATCGGCGCAGATCGGCGCGCCGTCGACGCACACTGAACTGACGCGCATTGGTGCATAATCGCGCGCGACCGGCGATGTTTCTGTCCCCCGAACATCCAACATGGATTTCTATAGCAGCTGATTGGCAAGATCGTGGATTACCAACGTAATCCAGTGTTCCAATTGGTACTCCCTTATTCTGACAATAATGGTCCTCCTTTCAACCTGGAAACTTGCCGCAGTAAGCCGTGTTGGTGCCGCGTCCGTACAGTCAATGTGTGCTTCGTGCCGCAGTGCGTCAATTTATTCAGCACCCTTTTGAGCCCCGCTGAGCCCCGTTGGCGCACATCCAGACTCCAGAAATGAAAACAGAGTCGCCCTTGATCTGAGATGGTTCTGGGACGGTATCGCAACGAGAACCACGAATTCATGAATGCATGTGCCTTGCATGCATGATGTGCCTCTGCAGCTGGCTGTAACGAGAGCTAGAATGGCAGCGGGCTTGTTCTACATCTTTATGACCGTATACAGCTCACCTGTACTCATATCGATCCAATCCTCAGCTTGCGCAACAGTTCGGTGCGAACGTCCGGAGGAGGTTCTGATTACTATATTTTCTCATATTTATTTACCAGTGTACCACATTTAGTTATAATAGCGTGGGACAGTGGCCAGGGAGTTGTGCCGTTGCCGGCAGTGAGTCAGCGAAGTCTGGGCAGGTCTGTCGGTGATATCCGAATAAGACTCATCGACAGTAGACCCGTGCCGAGGGTGATGGGAAAACGGTCCCCATCAGATGGGAAAACGGTCCCCATCAGATGGGAAACGGTCGGGATCAATCAGGTGAGCGGTCCCCTTTCGGACTCGGATCAAGCCTTGACACCCCGCCGAAGCTCCGGCATCACCGTCCATCCGAGCGTCAGGTGACTCAAAAATTGTTCTTTCTGTTTCCATCGCCGAGTCATCGCCGCCGGCGACAGCCCAGCGCTGAGCGGCCAGTTTCCGTCCTCCTGCCTCTGAGGCACGGTCTTCAGCTCTCAGCCTTTTCTTCTCCCACCCGGCCACCCTTATTTTTCACCTGCTTAAAATCTATAAATTACACCCATTGCCAGTATCTTGCGTCCATCTGATTACTAGCTCGGTGCAGTAAGAAGACGAAATTCGTCGAGCAAGCCCACCTTCCCGCGGCGGGTTCTTGCTCCGCGTTCCCGTTCTGACTCAGTCAGAGCGACCCGCCCTACCACCAGTCTTCTAGACTCGTAACCAGTCTGCTACGGAATCTTACCCGAGGCGAGCACGGGTGCCGTAGGCAGACTGGTACTTCTCGGAAATATCCAAAGGGCGGGGCCGGAGTTTGAAATTGAAGTCTGATCGATTCTCGATCAATTCACCCTGAACTCAAATCTCATCCGTCTTTTCTGGTAAAATCATGCAAAAATAAAGAAAAACAATCCTAAAAACTCTGTCTACTCAGATTACCAGTCAGGCCTCAGTGAGTTGCAATTTTTGGAAATGGCTTTTGGGGGCGTTTGAGTGAGAAGCTGTGATCGGCGGATCATTGCGTCATCGGCGTCACTCAAAAGTTAGTTAAATTTCAAACTCCGGCCCCGCCCTTTGCATATTTCCGAGAAGTACCAGTCTGCCTACGGCACCCGTGCTCGCCTCGGGTAAGATTCCGTAGCAGACTGGTCACGAGTCTACCAGTCTTCTTGCTGACAGTGGACCACCGAAAGACGAGGATGGACTCAAGCCACGACGAGGATATAACAGAACCGAACCTAATGAACATTAGCAAACCCGACACATCCCGACACGACACATACCTTTTTTGGAAGAAACGTGACACATGAAACCGAATGTGTCGCCTTTGATCACGCATCACTCGGCCATCAGTTTTGCCGTCCCACTCAAAGTCTCTTCAACAGCATTAATATACCTCTGACCCTGACACTAACCAACCCTACCTCTAACACTACCCACCAACCCAAACCTCTAACCACCCCAAACCTTAACCAGCCGCTGCGCGGCAGGAATACAGCACGAACCCTAACCGGAACCGTTAACCTTGGCGTGGGAATGTGTCGGGTTTGATCGAAGTTCCCATCCATTTTTGGAATGTGTCGGCTTACAATGTTCGTTAGATTCGGTTCTGGTGCATCCCGAGCCACGACGTCCTCGACCCCAAACACTGCATCTACATCCTGATTTCTACGACCTGCGGCCTGTGCGCGAAGTGTAGGCCGGTTACGTGGGCTATATAGGTGCATTCCTCGGAAAGTTCTGTTGTTGTGTCCGCATACCGTAAGCCACCGTGGCGCTGGTAGATTGGAGATGCGCCGCACTCTGACATCTTCTGACGTCTTTAAAGGTGGAATGACAGCAGGACCCCGAGCTGTAGGTATATACTAAACATATGGATGGTGAGCAAGGGGATCCCAATTTGCGAAATCCGTACCACACCTCGAATTTTTATTTTCGCGGGTTTCGGTGGACCCGTCCCGTCGTCCATGACGTCATATTACCAGTTTAGGACGTTGATCCGGAATTTCCCACGACCTCCAGTAGAAAAAAGACCAAGTTGAGGCCCCAAGTATGTTTTCACTGCTTCTATCCGTTGTATGAGCTAGTTGCAGGCTCTACAAACATACCTGTTTATTCCCACTATCTTTAGTAGTGGGTTTTGGGGGTCGCAAAAAGTGTGATCGAGAGCGTTTTCGCGAACTATGATGTCATTTTTTAATTTGTGTGTCATTCTTCTTCACGTTTGGACTGCTTTTTGTCATTTTCTGTTACGATTTCCAACCTTGGTGACTCTTCATTTGTTTCACGTTGTCCCCTGGTTTTACCGTCGTCTTGCCCCTGACCGTCGTCCTTGTTCCCAACTCCCATAACCTTCTGCTCTCCCGTTTTGCCTCACTCCCCACTCTGTGTCTATGTCGCTCTTCGTTGAAGGTCTCTATGTTCCCTCTGTCGCCTTTTCTGGTGCACCGACGACAGTTGTCTCTCCTCGTTTATTTGGTGAATTGCGTGTGGCTCCGGGTCGGCCTCTCCTATTCACCACCTCAGTCCCGGGATATATCCCTACCTCTGTTTCTCTTTCGGTCACTGTGTCTCCTTTTGGAAATCACGACGTCGTTCTCGGTGTGGACTGGGCATCTGGTCTCCGCGAATCCCTTTTGCACCTAGGAGTTAATGCCGGGAACTCCTTCGATGCTTGGGAGTTTTTCAGCTCGCCGTCTCACCCCTTGTCCCGTCAGCTACTTCTTTTAGTACATTCTTCGAGTTACTCACTGATTTCGCAGGACCTGTACTACGCTTCGAAGCTCGTGTGTCCATTCTTATCCTCACTCATTGCTTTGCAAGCTCATCCTATTTTAGCTTCCATGTTTGTCGAGCCTTCCCGGGCTGTACGGCAGCCTGTGTTCAACGATGGTAACTTCTCTCCCTTCACATCTTACGTTGTTAATCCAGCCTGCAGAGATCGAGCGGATCTATGCCCTTCAGGGGTCCAATGTCCGCTCCCTATCAAGAACCTCGTTACACCTTTCAGCGCCGTCCATGTTTGCACCCCCTTCGCCATCGTCACACGGAGATCTCTCGCCATCCGCCCCGGGGTCTGCATCTGGTGCCCCCAACGGTATGTTGCTTATTTTTCTCTAATGTGTACAGGGCTGATATCGGTTGGAACTTAGTCTTCAACTCTTCTGGCTCTGTGTTCGGGCCCCCTTTGGCTCGTTCGCAGAGTGAGAATGTCGAAACTTTACCTTCGTGGTTATCCTCACCTTCGTGGTTTAAAAATGTTGATCCAATGCCTTTAAACACAAATACCCGTCCTATCATCACCCCAGACCAAATAATAATTCGTCCCATGCCCACCCATGAACCCTCGGGGTCCCATATCGCTGAAATGAATGTGGTCGACTTGCACTTGCTATCATTGGACGCTATGCTGCTTTCCCCTCGTTCGTCTGAGAATATATTTTCCCTTGACTTACCTGCTCTTTTCAAACTGCTCGAAGTGCATCATCTTCCGCGTCCTGCTGGTTTGTCTGCAACCGATGCTCGGCATGCCCTGCTTGGCCATTTGTTCTCGGGTTCCTGTATCTCATCCTGTGATCGCCTTAACGTTGCAGACCATTCCTGTGGCTGTAGCATGCAATGTTCTCAATTCTCTTCACCAGAATCACTATCATATGCTGTTCTCAGCCACTTCATTTCCGCGTCCTCAAATCGCCTTCAGCCTAATCATATGGAGATTATCGGCCTCTGCCTCGGCCTACCCTCCGCCTCCATTGATTCATTCCCTCTTTTCCAGTCCGCGCTAATATCTCGTCGCCAGGATATACTCGCGAATTACACTAGGTCAAATCCAGCCCAGTCTCTGTTTCAAAAGCTTGATTCTCTTCCAAAGGGTACCCTTCTGGCCATCGCAGCTGCACACGGATTATCTGACACCGTCAGGGATATGGGTCGTGCAACTTTAAATGACTTGCGTGATTTGATGTGGCGGCATCTTGGTTCGGGATCTTGTTCGGTCTCAGAAGGAGTTGCTTCACATTTGGGTTGTTCATCAATCAAGTCTCACTTTGAACGTCTCGTTGACAATGATGATCCGACCGAGAACGCGAATACCCGATTACAGCTCCACATGCTTGAAAATCTGCGTCCCGTTTTGAAAGGTGTTGCTTTGCAGCGTCTCTTGCAATTGCACGGTGTATCCTATAAGGAAACTGATGACACAAAGATGCTACGAAAAATCCTAGCAGCGTACATCCACCGACTGCGAGCTGGGAAACATGATCCACATGGGTATATTCCAGGGACACGGCGTCATCGTCTTGGTCGTGAAAGTGCTCGTCTGAAGTCCAATTGGCCGCAAGTCGTTCCTGAACATCTGAAGAAGAAATTACTGGAAAATTTCAATGTTCAGATATCTCGTTCTAAACTTGCCCAATTTGTATGTGGTATCTGTGCCGAGCGCTGTTCTGTTGACGATAAGACACAACTCGGACTGGACGACTTTGATTTTGATCTTTTGCGTCAACCAAAGCACCCTGATGATTTCAGTGATTCATCAAGTGATTCCTCTTCTGTAGCCAGTGATTCCAACGATGCTGACCGGAGCGATTCTCCTTGCAACTCCGATGATGGAGATACCGGTGGTGACCACATACTAAGCTCAGACTCCGAAGATCACTCCAACCATGCACAAATGGATGTTGACATTGAATCTCCACCTTCCGCTTCCGACCATATGGATGTAGATGAAACTTTCTTGTTGAACAATGCAGATCATCCAGAAGACCAGGACCCACTGCCTGAAATCCCGACTCCCCCTGCTCCTTGGCTTGACCCAAAGTGTCCCCGACCCCCAATTCCTGCTTACCCACATGAAGATCTCAGTGGTCTCATTCTCAACGTTGACAGCATTGAGAGTGACCCGGAAACTAACGAGCCGATTATTGCTGCCTGCCGGACATGCCATACCTCTCTTGTTCATGACAAGGTACCTCCTTTGGCTCTTGCAAACCGAAATTTTCTCGGGGCAATTCCCGCTGAGTTGAAGGATCTTTCTGTTGTCGAGGAGGCCATGATTGCTCTTTGTCGTGCAAAATGTTGGATTATACAGCTTCGAGAAGACGGTTCCAAACCCCATGAACAGGATACAAACAGCATACCCGTTCTTCAGCGTGGAGTTAAAGGTCACATCATTGTTTATCCCCAGCGGCCCTCTTCTATTGCCAAAACACTTCCACCATCCTTGACCGATATTATCACACCAATTTGTGTTATATTTGTCGGTTCGCAGCCTCCTACCGCAGAATGGTTGAAAACCAAAGCAAGACCTCTTATTGTCAGGAAGGAGCGTGTTTTGCGAGCACTTGACTGGCTGAAGGTCCACAACCGTCTTTATCGGAATGTGTTCATAGATCGAGAGGTATTGAAGGATTTACCGGATGAAACCATTCCACCTTTTCACATTCAGCATATTGTACCAAATGCTGGAATCGACACAACAACCTCGGATTATGTTCCCGGGTCAGCGTCACCTCCATCTGAATTTCCGAACTCATCCGACAATACTTCCACTGAGATTCCGTTTCAGAGTGTTGTAGTCGATGATGTTGATGGCAATGCTCCGTCCAATGAGTTGCGTTCTGCCGCCATGAGACATTTGCAGAAAGCTGGATCCAACTATATAGAAATACCCCATGATCGCTCTCCAGTCAATGAGTATCATAACCCTGATCTTTTCCCGATGATGTATCCAACATTGTTTCCTTATGGATTGGGTGGTATCGAAGAGTCTGCCAGACCCTCACCTCTCAGTTTCAAACGCCACATCAAACATCTTTTCAACCTTGCTGATCGTCGTTTTCAAGAGCATGGATCATTCCTCTTCACAGCGTTCAACATGCTTCAGCGGAGGATATTATTATTACGGACCAGTTTGAAAGTCAAACGTGCTAGCTTTGATCATATCGCTGCTCAGTTTGGTACCGTTTCTCCAGCTGTTGTTCACGTTGTTGCTGAGCGTGTTGCATCTGGCGATAATGTTACAGCAAATTCTCCTGAAGAGCGTCGTGTCCTAAGGTTGATGAAAGAAGTTAGCATTATTAACTCTCATGTACCAGGTTCTTCCCAATCCAAGTTGGTTATGCGGAATGAGATTCGCGCACTCATGATTGAAAAGGGCCTACCGAGCTTCTATATCACGATCAACCCCGCAGACGTGTATAATCCGCTGGTCAAGTTCCTGGCTGGCAATGAGATTGATTTAGACCAATTGTTGCCCAAGGACATACCAAACTATATTGAACAAGCCATCGCAATTGCCAAGAATCCTTCAATTGCTGCGCGTTTCTTCAACATCTACATGAAAGCTTTCATCAAGGCTTTGCTCGTCCATGATTCTGAGAATGCTGACTCGGAGGGTGGTATATTTGGAAAGGTCAGTGCCTATTACGGAACTGTTGAAGCTCAAGGTCGGGGAAGCTTGCATTGCCATATGATGGTGTGGTTGGACGGCAGTTTGAATCCCAACGAGATCAAAGCCAAAGCTCTGCAGGAGGACGGAGGTGTAGATTTCCAAAAGAGGCTCATTGAATTTTTAGAAGATACGATTTGCACGTCCATCCCAGCGGAGGGCCAACCCGAGTTGAACACTCCTTTGTCTGGCTTCCACCCGTGTGCGACAAGAGGACCGGGTTCTGACATTGATCCAAATGAAGCTGATGCTGCTCGTGCGAATGACCTTCATAATCTGGCTGAGCGATGTCAACGTCACCGTCATACTGGAACCTGTTTCAAGTATTGGAAAGGTCATCCTGATACCAAGGACTGCCGCTTCGATCTTGACCCAAGTAATGAGACACCAATCAGTGTTTTTGATCCTGAAACGGGGGAGTTCACGCTGCGTTGCCTGGACGGGCTTGTCAATAATTTCAATATCACAATCCTACAGGCCATTCGGTGCAACATGGATATAAAATTTATTGGATCAGGTCCAGCCGCAAAGGCAGTGTTGTATTACATTACCGACTACATCACCAAATCGCAGTTGCAGGCGCACGTTGCGTACGCCGCACTTGAGCTCGCTGTCAACAGGTTAGGGGAATTCAATGCAGAAGAGGATGATCTGACCTCAAGGGCAAAGAGTCTCCTGCAGAAATGTGCCCATTCTTTGATATCCAAGCAAGAGCTCTCAGGACAGCAAGTCGTTTCGTATCTATTAGATTTTGAAGACCATTTCACCAGTCATGAATACACTCGTATTTACTGGACCAGTCTTGAGGCGCATATCGAGAAGGAGGATCCGAGCCCGGAATGCTATCCACGTAAGGTCGATCCTGTTGAATCAGCGAAGCATCCTGACTTGGATCTGGACGAAATTCTTAACAACGATGACCTGGATCCGGTGACAGAAGAGCCAGAACCTGCACTTGAAGACCCAGAATCAAACCTGGATGCGGAGGACGACGCCGACTTAATTACATTATCGGTTGACGCAAATGGTAAACTCGTCCCAACCGCGAACCAGGCTTGTGATTATCAAGAGAGGGGTCTTTTGCTGGAAGATGTCAGCGTATGGGACTTTGTAGCACAGACAACAAAAGAAAAGATACCGAAATCTACTGGCAAGAAAAACAAGAAAGCTCCGGATGACTTGAACGACTTGAACGACGCAGTGAACGAGGCAGATGCTAGTGAACCAACAAACCAGAAGAAGCGGAGAAAGCGAACTACCAAGAAGCTGGCACCACTTGTCCCTGCAAACATTGATGAGGACGACGAAACACAGGAACTACAAATGGACCTTTCGCCTTGGAATCGAAGCAACATTTTGGACATTGACGGCAGCTCCCGACCGAGAGTCAGATTTCTGAGTGGGCACTTGGAAGAGGATACACACCAAATTAAAGTGTCTACTTTCCAGGCAAGAAGAGTTCCTGTCCCCATAGGGCCTGCAATACCCCGTAGAGATCAGGACAATTCACGAGAAAAGCATGCACGGCTCATGTTAATTCTGTTCAAGCCTTGGAGACACGCAGAAGATTTGCGTCAGGCCAATCAGACTTGGTTCGAAGCATATCAGGAATTCCTACGCACCTGCTCTGACCAGATCTTGTTCCGCATTGAAAACATGCAGATTCTACACGAATGCAAGGATAGTCGAGACGCACATTATGCGAACCGCCATAACCGCAGGAGAGCTGGCTTATCGTTGGAGCTGCAAAGGGGGTCTAGGGATTCAAATGAGTTTGGCGAGGAAACCGACGAGAGTATTCTTCAGCATCTGACCTCTATGGATGCCGCACGGTCTAATCACGCAGTTCAATCGAATGCGCAAGTCCTTGAAGCATTACACTGCGGTGAACAATGTGGAATGATAGGTGCTCCTGAACGGCCTGCTGGAACTATACCGCTTGTATCTGGCCACAACGCCGTTCATGAGGCACATCCCGCAAGTGAAAGTCTCTGGCAAAAAACTTACGATGCTAGGAAGGAACAGTTTCGCCGCAGCGCCCTCGCTCCTGTTGAACCCGTCGTGACTGAAGCTGCAAACAACGCATCTGTTAATACAGGCATCGGGAATGGTGACGCTTTCCGGGCGGATATCGGACCTTCAATGGAGCCAGGTATCAGGGATGCAGATAAATTGTTGTCAAATCGAAAGTCCGCAGCAGAAGCACCTACCGCCGTTCCTCGAACCATCCAATCAATTATCGATGCTCACAGCCTCAACAAAGAGCAGGCTCGCGCCTTTTCTATAATTGCCAATCAGTCGGACAAAAAGGACGAAAAACCCTTACGGATGTATCTAGGTGGCCAAGGTGGGACCGGAAAGTCAACTGTAATTAACGCGTTGCAGGATTATTTCGTCAGTCGCGGTGAGACTCGCAGGTTCCGCTTAGCCTCGTACACTGGAGTTGCTGCACGGAATATTTCCGGTATGACACTGCATTCGGCCCTGATGCTTGGCGGTCAATATCGCAATACACGTTCTCAAAAGTCAAAGAGAGAACTCATGGCAATGTGGGAAGGTGTTGACTTCCTGTTCATAGACGAAATATCTATGGTCGGTTGTGCTCTGCTCCATGATATTAGCCATGCACTCAGTGTAGCAAAAGGGAACGACTTGGCCTTTGGCGGTATCAACGTAGTGTTTGCAGGTGACTTTGCGCAACTTCCTCCTGTTGGCCAAGTACGATTGTACGCTCATCTTGAGAAAAAGACGATTGCGAGAGCAGGAACGAAATCAGGACAGAAGGTTGTATTCGGAAAGTTGCTATGGCTCACCGTCGACACTGTGGTCATGCTGACCCAAAATATGAGGCAGAGCGGACCCGAAAATCTTCCTTTCGTTGAGCTTCTAGGTCGGCTGCGTGATGGGCGTTGTACTGATGCAGATTATGCCTTGCTCAACACTCGCCTGGCTTCCAACTTGAACATAGACTGGACATCCGATACCTGGTCTCAAGCCCCCGTTATTGTTGCGACGAATGCAATTAAAGACGCGCTGAATATTAAGAAGGCTCACGATTTTGCTATCGAGACGGGTCAACCGTTGCACTGGTACTATGCTTCCGATACGCACTCAAGACACAAGCCTGTTGAAAATGCGGACGTCAAAGCGAGGCTGATGCAAATGGACTCAGGAAAGACCAACTCCAGATTAGGTAGAATACCCCTCGTCATTGGAATGCCCGTTATGATTTCCCAGAATTTCGATGTTGCCGGTGGAGTGGTTAATGGCTGCACTGGAAAACTGGTAAGTGTGCGGTATAGAACCGGTCCAGATGGAAAGCGTTATGCGCTATCTTGCGTTGTTGAGGCTCCGGACACAGAAGCAGGGATCATGTCAGATTTGCCTGCGCACCATGTTGTCAGCTTACAAGACACGACAGACATTCTTTTCAAGCATCCTCACTCTGGGAAAACCATTACCATCAAGAGGACTCAGTTACCAGTTGTTCCAGCTTTTGCCATGACGGCTCACAAGGCACAAGGCAAAACCCTCCAATCGTGTGTTGTCAGTTTCACCGGTTGCCGCGGGACAGAATCTCCGTACGTTATGGTTTCGCGGGCTACGTCGCTAGAAGGCCTGGTTATTCTCACTCCCTTCAGCAAAGACAAGATTTGCTGCCGACAGTCCGAGGATGTACGCACCGAGTTTCGGCGGCTCCGATATCTTGCTCTGTCGACGATTGTGCGATATGGTACCAAAGCAGAGGCATCAGCAGCTCGTGCGGAACTGAAAGCATCTTTCAGTTCTGCCGTCAACGCAGATGGTGCCGCCCAGCAGACCGAGGCGGTGCTGGTGGCGGGTGGTGTTGATGTCGGGGATCGCGTAGCGCGACTTCAGCGTGACAATGCTGTGCTCGTGACCCCGCCTCGAGGCATACGCGTGTCTCTCTCGACGCCCGTCCCCGGCTCGAGTCGTGCTCCTGCCCCGCCTACAATCCCTCCTCCACGACAACGGGTGACGAGGAAACTCAAGAAGAGGAAGCTCGATGACGCGAGCGAATTAGCCCCGTCTGCGGCACCCGCTCGCAACTCCAAACGCAGCAGGAGGAAGTGACGCGCGCGTGGACCTCCTCCTCCCTCCACTCGATGCTCTCTAACATCCTTACCGGCATTGAACTGTTTCCCCACCGAATCTCTGTGTGTACTCCAAGTGTACTCCATCGCACTTTATCCATCTTGGCGTTTCCGTGATCTTCCGCGCCGGCGAAGACATCCGAAACTGGCTTCATCTGCTCGGTATCCAGACGACTTTCACTCTGGGTGATTCTCATTGATCTCGCGTGCGGTACGTTTGGAATCGGCAACTTATTTTGTGCTCATTACTTTGCAGGCAGTGCCCTTCGAGATTTGTCTTTCGAGATTTGTCTTGCCTCCGATATCTGGTGCAGGTAACGCGGCCTCTTCGCACTCGCTAGGTTCGCTGTTCTACCTCTATTTTCTCAGTGATTTTTTCTTACATCCAGTTGAAGTTGAAGTCAATGCCGGCGTGCTCACTGAAACAGTCCAGACTAGTACTTGACTCTGCGCGAACCCTTTCAAAACCTGATCGGTCCGATCCGAGTCGCTGTTCCTGCCACAGTAAGTACAGATGACATGATATGGTTTGCTCTAAACGTTGCCTAGACCAAACCCAAACGCGTTATCGGCATGGATCATTGGTCTGCCCGACCATATTCGCGCCTGGATTTCCGCGTCAAAACACCGCAACGCTTTTCCTACCCCCCATCGGGTCGGTCATAGCCAAAACAATGCTGCACCCGCAAAACTGAGTGTTAACCTCATCGCAAAGGTGAGCATTTCTCATCTTTGACTTTGCGTTGTGAACCCTGTGTACTCATTTCGTCCTGGATATTTACAATAGAGAACGTACCAATCACATCCGCGCCGTAGACCCTTCCGGCGGTGGATGTTCAGCAACAAACTGGACTGACTCGGATTACTCATTTTCACTGGGCGTCTTGTACTGGTAGTTCCCTGTTCCAATTCATATTGACACATGCTTTGATATTATGGCGGCCCAAGTGAGAATGATGGATAGTGGGCCCTGCCGCGAAGCGGGCTACTTTAGTTATTTTCGAGAGTCTTTTCATGCTTCCAGGATTCCGCATCTTATTACTCATGTTGATTACGGCGCACCGGCAAACCTCTCGGCACCCAAATTAGGAAATAATTTTTTTTTCTCTAGCTCAACAAACATGAAGTCTGAGGCTTTCGGACCGCAATTCCCTGTCGAAATATGAGTAAGTGTTCCACAATCCGAGGTGCCTGATTTTCTCTTGAATCGACACCCCCTTGATGGTGAGAGTGGGAGCGCGGGCCATGGGCCTCGGTTCCACCTGAATTTGTGGATTATTTAAAATTATGCTGTCATCCTCGGTTGAGTTCACCTGATAGTAGCTGATAGTTTGCTGATAGTGCTGTTTGACGAAACTTTTTCGTGCCGAGAACGGGAAATAGCCTTCATTCAAACTCGAAACGTGTCACCTCGTGTCGAATCGCACGTAATACTACAGTATCCGGACCGTAGTCACGGCGGGCCTTATCATGCTGCGTGGCAGGTGATCAATGCAGTGCCTTTGGACCTTCGTGTCTTCCTCCCGGAATCGTCTAGCTAGTAGCCTCGCTGAAACCATCCACTTCAATGCCGACGGAGATGGTAATGTCCGGACATCTAGTCTCTGCGGCCGGCATTCCCATGGTCCACACACTAACGCCGGTGCGTTCCGATGAGAGAGAGACGGGCGCAGCTGCGGCAGGGTAGGTGGCGGATCGCGATGTCTGCAGTCATTTTTTTTAATTGAGACCCTTGCAGACGCGGGTTCATCCTGAGGAGAGCAGCCACCAGGATTTTCAAGCCTGAGAAACGAGTTGGGCGAGCTCCCTCTGTTTTTCGCAGTCTGAAAACATTATTGGGATCCTGTGTGTCAATATTTACTCCTGGCTTATCTCCATTTCACGTCTTCGAATCTCAGGGCTTAATTTGTTGTTGGTGTTCATACCTATCACGGTATGTCCCGTACACACTATCAGTTCTATCGGCTAATAATTATAATCGCGAAGTTTGTCGTCCATGCAGTTCGCGGCACGAAAAGCAGTGAAAATTTTGCATGTATAGTATTTGTCTTTGAGTACCACTGCTGTGTTCATGTTGACGATGGATTCAGTTGCCTTCCTAGCATTGCTTCCGATCGCCAAAATATTTGGAATTGCTATGGAAGACTTGACACTACGCGTTGACCGCCACACCGGGACATTTATCCGTGTCCTTGCGGGTAATACCATTGAACTGATATCTGGTGTCAGTGGTTCACCATTCCCGGTGATCAACGTTAACGTTTCTGCGGTCGTGTAGATTATTGCCATAATCCAGTGTCAACTGGAAGTCCTTCAAGCATCTCGTAAGGATTTTTACAACATTTAGGCTGATTCGTGACAGTTCTTCTAGTCGTTGGATCGATCCTGGTCAATATTCTTCTCGTCCTCGGAACAGCATGTAGGAATCGAATGGATTGTAGCCGAACTTGCTCAAGGCGATGGCAGTGATCTTTGCTGGTTACAACTTTTCAGAAGTTGTTTTCGATATAACCAACGCCAAGACAGCGAGCCATATGTTGATGTTGGGAACGGTAGCAGCTCTCCTTCCCAGTATTTCGGCCTACATATGATCTCGAATAATCAGTCTGATCGGGTCTGTGCAGGTATTTTCGCTGCATCGTTCGGCGGAAGTACCTCAAGCGATCTTGAAGAGACCAGAACTTCCATTTTACAAATCAGCCGGGCAGTGCGTTTTCCGTTCCAACACTGGTACCTATATACTTAACCCTCTACCATCAGGTTTCAGTAGCTATCCTTCTTTGGTGAGTGTTTCCTGGACCCACAGCTGATTCGTCAAAGACATGTGACATGATTCCACGGATCAGCTACTGTCTTTACCTGGTGTTCCAATTCAAGTCAGTAGTGGTACACAGGGACTCTTCGCCTGCTTATTTCACCCAGGTCACATTCTCCCGCTCATCGGGTCCAGTCAGAGATAATCCTACACAGTACTGCGTACCCGCCACAACGCCCACCACCAAGCCAGGTGGATACCGAAGATTTCGACAACGAACCGGAAGCACCCGGGGAGGAAGAAGAGTCGTCGCCGTCGATGTCCTTCCCACTCCTTGTGGTTGTGGGGATTTTGGCAATCGCGGTACGTATCACCGTTTATGGGGTAAAACATTTTCTGATATACATACATGCGCCAAGGCTATCTCTGTACTCTCCGAATACCTGGTAGGCTCTTTGTCGGCCCTGACGACATCGCTCTCAAAGCAATGGGTGGGATTGATTCTCATCCCTCTTGCTGGAACTTTCGCCCGTAAGACTTCTCCAGAGGCTGGGTCCCGTTGTGAATAATCAATTACCGATATCCTCGTCTAGGTCATGATTTAATTGAGGCCGGAAAATATGGAGAGAAGGTAAACCCATGTTCATGCTTTGGACGTTCTCGACCTGATCTGGAGTCATCGTAAGGATAAAATGAATCAATCACTAGCGTGCGAAAGCACTGCCTTCCAACGGAAACATTCTTGACTGACTCTGCTACAAACAGGCTTTCAATGGGTTCTAGCGTGGTGAGTGCACCGCACAGAGGGAACGTATGATTTACTGACCAAACACGGCGTCAGAACCTGTCGCTATTCATTCAACCGTAGGCGATCCATGTAGGGTCTTCTTGACCCCGCTTGAACAAAATGTCAGGGTTCTTATTCTTCTGGCCTGGATGATGAAAAAAGTGAGTGCAGCATCGCAGTCCGCCGCATTGAGGACTATTTTTTTCCTCGCCAGAACCTATCCCTACTCTACGACCCGTTCGAAACTTTGGTACGCATTCCAAACAGTGTTTCGAGTTGATGTTGAATTCGTTATACAAGACCCTCTTCTTATGTGGTACGTCAAGTCCGAGGGTCTCGTCTAGTACTAGTTTACTGACAGACACATAGTGCTCACTGTCAACTCCTCGTTGCTCCATGGCAAGAGTGAATGGCTGTCTGGGGCGATACTGATAGGTATGCACATTTTTGGAAAATCCATCTCCAGTAGTAGCCTCATGTAGCCCCGTTCTCCTACAGTTCTCTATGTTCTCATTGTGAGTAAACACTGGTCATCCGCGCCTACTTCTAAATACCTTGAAACGTCACTTTAAGGCAATTTCGTTCTGGTTTTATGTGAGCGCAACGTCTCTATGAACTGTATAAACACATGCTAACAAATACAGACGGGCACACATGTATTCAGTAGTCTGATTTTGGCATGCTGAAGATAACAAAAAGCTCGCGAATGAGCGTACAATTTCACCTATTCATTGTTATATCTCAGGCCTGTCAAAATCTAGCTAGCCTCTTTTCTGGAGAATATTTAGCTACAGCGATCGGGCGGCTCGGCATCGAATGCTTATATCGCGGCGGGTCATAGCGATGATTATTTTTGCTTGAATCAACCTTGACCATGGGTATCAGTGCAGTTCTTTCCGCGTAATTGGTAGTGAGTAACTCACCTGCAAACAAACAAAAAAAAGAAAAAATGCATTGTTGAAACCAACAAACTCAACGAAGGCAACAAGCCGTCATAGGGTCAATTACGTTAGCCGACAAGCCAGGATGGAGTCAAGAAGAAACATCGAATAAGCGGTTCTGGTAATGATATTCTGCTAGGTAACGAACATGTAACACAAATCAAGGCAATCATTCCGGCGTCGGTGCCCGGTGAGGTTCCAATCTCACACCCACTCCCGGCAGAGGAAGAGCAGAAATCCAGTTCATCTAGCGCGGAATATAAAGAAATTCGCTGAGGGTGTCTCAGTCACTCTCAGTAGCCAGTCTTGGTCTCACCAACTTGCCCTGTATAGTGGTGGGAAAATTCGGTTCAACGTTTCGGTTCGAACCTGAATTGAACCGAACTGAACACGAAGTTCAGGTTCGGGGTTCGGAAAATTGCTGAACCTGAACCGAAGTTCGAGTTCAAGGTTTGGGCCATGGAAAATAATTTTGAACTGAACCGAACCCCGAACCGAAAAGTACCATATTTTGGTGATTTCTGACCATATTTAAGTGACTTTCGGCTTCAAATACCCTCCCATACTCACTTGATATGTACTCCAGGATTGGGTGATCTAGGGACAGATGTTAGGATAATATTCAGTCAACCTATTGGGATTCAAAGCCTTACAAAGACAACATAGATGGCATTTTTTGTCATCAGATTTGTCTGAACCATGCAGCAAACACTCTGATTTTCTCTGAATGGCCAAAAACACCTTCCCTCAATCACAAAAAATGTCCCTGCAAACCATCACCTCCCAAATTTTCGTCATTTCGAGGGCCGGAAAATTTTGAGGTTCGAACGGGTTCGAACCTGAACCGAACCTGAACCCCCAGTTCAGGTTCAAGGTTCAGCAAAGTTCTGAACCTGAACCGAAGTTCGAGTTCAGGGTTCAGCAAAATGTACCCTGAACCTGAACCGAACCGAACTTTCCCATCACTAGCCCTGTACTGCCCTTGGGGGGGGGGGGGGGGGGGGGGGGGGGGGTTGTATTATACTCGTCAGGTCCACAACATGAACGACGAGTTTACGGAAGGTATACATGTAGTACTGTACGGGTGGTTATCCTTACAGAAATCTACAAGATCCCAACCGAACACAAACCGATTCCAGGGGTTAGATCACACAAGACGCTGGCATTACCGTGGACTGGCCGGCCTCGTCGTCGAGGTAGGACTCCAGTTAAAACCTCGTGGGACCTGACCTCACAGCATAAAATGCTGGAGTACAGGAAGGGTTCCCCCCTCCCAGGTAAAACATCCCCGGAATCCACCAGTTCACGGCAAGCTGTCGTATGTCGTCCCTGTGCACGGCAAATGCGTTTTTACGTGCAAGGCACGGGTGCGGCCACGTAGAGCATGGGTGAGCACCGGGAACATTTGTGTGCAAGCACATAAATTTCCTGCACGTCTTGGCCCAGTGTGTGAATAGAGGCGTGATCTCTATCCCTGGTGGGCGTGTTCAACTTCCGAAGAAGGTCCAACAACCAAAATGGTATGAAGCAGCCAAGGGAACCAAAAACGACGAGACAATACATTGACTACAATAATCTGAGCCTCCCAAAAATTAAGCCAGGGGTGTAGGCGCATGTACACACAGCATGGGTTCTGCATCGAAGATCTTGAGCACATCGTAAGCCAATTTTGCGAGTAGTGCCACAGTCTCTCTCCGTGGGAGAATATCCCGGAAGAATTTTAGGGAGTTGGCAGGGTTGAGTGTATCTTTGAGGTCTGGTAATTCGGCATATAACTTAGTCAAGAATAGCTGGCGGACCGGGACCAATTCCGCATGTGAGCACGTAAACATTGCATGTGCAGGGTCTTCGACGTAGAGGTAACAAAATCGACAAAGGCGCCATTCGCGGGGCACAATGCTCTTGCGTCGTTCGGTCCATCTGCGACGCTCAATTGCCAGAGAGTGGCCAGAAAGAATCATTCGAGTGAGTGCCCGTCGGTGTTCTCCATTTTTCACTCCAAGGTAATGCCGGAACATCAAGCTTTTCTTGACAAGCTGCTTAGTATTACTGTCCAACTCCAGCCTGCCGACTAGAAGATCTTGTACACGGACGGATGCTTCAATCTCGCTATCAACCCAGGCCTCCATAGATAGCTTGACGAGTTTCATAACCGCTTCAACAGCGTCAACCGTAACTTCACCTGCGATGTCAAACTCCACAGGGACATCAGACTTTTAACATTTTCCTTGTGACCTTGTACAAGGTCAAACAAGGTCAGAAAAGGTCAAACAAAGCCACAAAGCTGCAAGGTCACAAAGCTATGTCTTGAAACCCACAAGGTCGAAAGTTCGACCCCGGCACTGACGAAGGCTGTTTATTTTTTTCAAAAATTTTGGTACTCAAACATCGGTAGATCAAAGGAGTATATGCCTTGAGTATTTGAAGAAATCACACTTCGGCATTTCCTGAGTTATGGTAGGGTGTTTTTGGGCCACAAGCTCACAAGGCCAAACAAGCCACAAGAAATTTGTTAAAAGGCTGATGGATGTGCAGTCGCGAGAGTACAATACGAAGATCATTGCACCATGAAATCTTTTCCGCACGTGCGAGCGTTAAGGAGTCCTGAAGTGCATTCCAAGCGGGACGCTTATGATCAAGTTCCAACCGGTAGCACAAGGCCTTGAGCGCCAGGTAAACTCGTCTGTACTTGATTGGCCATATACCTGTCTCCGAAAACAAAACAACCTTCAGTGATCGAGACCCCAGGCCAAGCATGCGACGTAGGAATGTGCACTGTACTTTTTCCAGCATCCCGAGGCCTTTCAAGTCGACATCAAGGCAAACATCGCAACCAGCGGTGAGATATGGGTCTACACGGGCCATGTAGAGAGTTCGGGCATCCCAGGCGGGAAGAGTCCCGACAAAACGGTCTAGTCCTAGGATAACATTGGCCACGGTGCGTGCTTTCTTTGCTTTTACTTTGTACTGTTCCCTCCACATAGTTTTGGATCCCATTTCGAACCAAACTCCAAGATAGCATGCATGCTTAACGCGAGTAATCGGCTGACCACCCAGGTGGAATTGTGGAAGTATTTTGGGGTGTGGATTATAGATCTGATATAAGCACTTTGGGATAGACGTAAGGCAGCCATTGAGGTTGCACCAGCGTTGAGACCCATTCAGATGACTCTGAAACCCAGACGGTCCTCCGGAAGCGTTCAATATATCATCGGCATGTTCAACATTGCTAATCGGCACCCCATTCAGCTCGATGTCTTCAGGGTGCCATGCCAGAATGAAATCAGACATGAAAAGATTCCACAGGTGAGGAGAGCCAGGGTCGCCTGTTAGAATCCCAAGCAGAGATCAAAATGCCGGCGCAAAACGGCCATCGAGTCGCACCATGTAGCGGATGCGATCATACAGAATTTTCAACCACTCAATCATTGGGCCCGAAATTCCCATAGCTGCCAACTTAACCCAAAGAGTGGAACGATCCGTGCCTGGGAACACATTTTTCAAGTCCAAATATGCAACATAGAGCGGCTTATTCAAGTCGTATGCCTTGTCGATAAGGCAAATCAACACAAAAACATTGTCATTCGTTCGCAGGTGCTCCTGGAAACCGTTTTGCGTGACTGGGACAACTCCAAGATCCTCCGCGGCTTCACGAATGTGTCGGTCGATAATCAGTGTGAGCATCTTGAGCATACAACATTCCAAGGCAATAAGACGATAGCTTGAAGGGTCGGCAGCATCTTTGTCTTTTTTCAGGATGCCGATGAGCAGTGCAATCAACCACAGACGAGGCATATTTCGGTTCTTCAGACAGTACAGGAAGAATTCCAGCAATTTTTCATTCGGAATAGCGAGACAATCCTCATAGGAGAAGTCATCCACACCCACGGAAGTATCCAGGCCGTGTTCCTTGATGTGCCGTTTCATCCATTCGACATCTTCGATAGTAATATCGCGTGTGCATGATTGACGCGGAGTCTTGGTCTACGACAGGTCTTGAGCGGCTATTTTGGTTCCGTTCCGCTTTCTTGACTGAACCGGGAGGGACAAGACAAGGGCGGCCGTTACATTGGCAAAAAGGGTTGGAAAAGCAAGAGGCGGAGTCAAAGACGAAAACACGACACATTTGATGGCATCTGGAAATCTGATGCCAACTTTCTTTCGGATCGAGCCGCTTGCCTCCGCGTCCTTCCGTCTCTACGTCCTTAAAGTACTGTACTGTACTGTCACGACCAAGTGTTCACATCACGCGTCACGGACGCCCATGAACTGAACACTTCGGACACTCGTACCCGTCACGGACACCCAAAAATCGCCCGAATTGAGTGAAAATCCATTTTTTCCCGGTCCGGCCTACCTTTTATGGTGATTTCCCGGCGAGTGAACACTTGGTTTTGTGCAAGTTTTGTGAACACTTCACGCATCACACCCTGTGAACAGTTGGTCGAGACAGTATAGCACTTACACCGACGACTCCGCTCCGCAACAACACCGCTTGTAAGTTGTGCTCTACATAACCCACGCTGTGACCCGTTCCTCATGCTCACAGCACGCCCGACGGTGCGCATGCTTTCTCTTGCTCCATCTTCTTACTTCCCACCCTTGCACAGAGCCTGTTTCCGCGCCGTCAACACGCAGATACCGCCGACGAGTCCGGCGCAACTCAAGATCCCTCCTGCGTGCCTAATCCCCGGCTCTGCCTGATCGCGCTCACTCAAGCCCACTACATCCTCGACCCAAACGCTGCATCGACATACTGATTTCTACGACCTGCGGCCTGTGCGCGGAATGCTGCCGCCGCCACCACATCCACATCCTCAAGTCACTCGTCGGCGACCTCTACCTCCGCCGACTCCCGCTCCCACCCGACCAATTTGCCTCGCGTGCGTCACTGTCTCCATTCCCACCCACACAAACTCCGTCTGCGCCGCAACGAGTGTCGCTGCTGTCCAGTGTAACGAGCCACGCCGGCGCTGTTGACCTGCGCTGAGTCGAGTCCCGCGCCCCGAATCCTCCTCTCCATCGTCCGCGCCGCTGTGTCGGATCGTCGCACGCGTTGCAACCACGCCGCGCCGCGTCCCACCCCGTTTTGCGCCGCGTCGAGTCGTTCCGAGTCGCGACGTCGTTCCGAATCCGCTTCAAATCGAGTCGTGCCGGGGGCGATTTGCATCGACTCGCTGCGAATTGCGTCCACTCGACTCGCTGCGAATTGGCTCCACTCTGTTGATTTTTCGGGTGCGCGTAAGGCTAAGCTGTTAAGCTTAGAAGAACGAGGTAAGAAGAAAGGGTTTCCGGTTGACTGAGGCTAGGGCAGTGCCTGACAAACGGATGCCCTTCGCCCGCTTCATTGCGGAGTATTTATACTACTACAAATGATGTTCTAGAACATTCACAAACAGGCACTGTTTGTGTTAGTGGGGACCGAAAATGTCCGCGAGTCGTTATATAATCAACCAAACGCTGGACGCTCATTGGTTGGGTCAAGTCACATGCTCCCTCTTAGTAATCTCCTTCAAGGAGAAAGGAGATTACGATGCTCCTTCTTTGTAATCTCCTTCGCGTTTTTAAACTTGGAAACGGTTGTACCATTATTGTCCTGAATAACTTCGCTACAGTATATGTCTCTCTTTTAGATAAATTGTTCCTACTGATCCCTCAGGAAGATCAACTGGCTAAATCTCTGGAAACCAACAACTGCTCGGCAGTTAGAAAGGTCACAGATTCAACTTGGATTCAACATTCAGATAATCAGATCTGATTATCTCGTTCCCAAACCACCGACTTGTTCATTCTGTGACTACCCTTTGTAACGGCGCTGGTCGGCTAACCGCAATTCAGCGCCTAACCCACCCGTCGGCATTTGATGCCCGACGTGGATGGTATGCGAAGGGCGTTGTCTTGGCGGTTTAGATAGTTCGAGAAGGTTACTTATCGGGGATTCGCTTACTACAGGTATATACTCGCGCCACGTAGATACTCGCTTTGTCTTTCCAACGCCAGTTCCTGTGCCCCGCTTCTCTTGTTTCTGCTTAGTTTAAGTCTCGGAGCAACCCGCACCGTTACACCCTTAATCAGGCTGTTTCAACTGAATACATAAATCCATTACAATTGTCCTGGAATTCAATTCCTCCGTCTTCATGCCGGCCATCCAACATACTTCCAAGCTTAAGCGTGTCGGATTCAGATGACAGAGCTAGGCCTGTGCTCGGTGTTGCAAGCCCCGTTCACTTTCTTGGGGTTCACCTGGGCCAATGCATTCAATGCCCCTTTCCACACAGAGTATATGTAGTTGTAATCAGTAGTAGCACTACCAGATATCTGATACTATCTTCATTACTATCATTTTTCGCCTGTTTGTGCCCCGCCGCTTGTCGGCTCTTTCAAATCATTCTACTAAGATCAATAAAGTTCAACCATGCTGAGTAAGCAGTCTCTGGAATATTCTCCCACACCCTATATAGAATTATATCAAGATACCGCAAAAGGCACGCTAAGGGTAGGTAAATCTGTAGCAAAATCCATTTGAATAAAAAATACATGTTTCCTTGTGCTGGGAAGGTGCCCCAGAGGTAGCTATAATCAGCAGCTGTTTCCACACCCAGTTATTTATTTTCTTTCAACAAGGTTTGAAAGGGCTATGGAAACATGAACTTTCCGTGGGGATTTCCCAAACGGGACAAAGAAAACCTTTTAGCAATGCAGAGTCCTATCATCTCGAGTTAGCCAAGTCCTATTCTTCTAGTATATACTCCTCAAGCATGGCCATGTTGATATTGCCGATGAGGCTGCACGACAGAGCATGAGCTGTGGTGTAGGCAAAGCCATGGAAATTT
Source organism: Mycena crocata (assembly GCA_029281795.1). Classification (NCBI taxonomy): domain Eukaryota; kingdom Fungi; phylum Basidiomycota; class Agaricomycetes; order Agaricales; family Mycenaceae; genus Mycena; species Mycena crocata. Next base: position 188,974 of record JARJCP010000017.1, on the reverse strand, counting down.
TGTCACCTCAAATCTTCAGACGATGGGTCTGCCGAAGCTCATCATTAGCTGGTTCAGAGCTAATTTTCCAGCCCAGATTTTGTTCTATGAGCGTTGGAAAAAGCAGACGGCTCTACATCTGGCGGAACTCGACGAGCATTGGGACGACAGCGACACATTGCTTCGGAAGTGCCTGGCTGATCCAAATCCGTATTACACCTACAAGAAAAAGTTGAAGGAGTATACGCCCGATGAGTTGCAGAGTATGATGAACATGAAATTTACTGAGCTATAAGATGGTACTAGTGGGAAATTCCGCAAAAGTTCCCTGTGTCCTCAAAATTTATTTCCGTCTTATGTGCACCCACCAGTCATTGAGAAAGTTTGAAGAAAAGCAAAAAGGCAGCGAGTTGGAACTCTGAACCAGGCGGTGTCGGAAATTTATTTTTAGTCTTATAAGAGGATGACGTTATAAGACCATTGTGAGACCGTTGCAATACAATCACAAACAAACCAATCCTCTTACAAGCTCTCGCAACAACGCCGGGACATTGCAAGCTCCTGCAAGTTTGAGGCGAAACGACTTTTCGCCGCCTTCTAACTCGGCCTTTCTCCAGTGTCCCGGCTCTCTGATATTATGGCCAATTACGATGGCGAACGGCCGCAAATCGTGTTTGTCGGAATCGCGTGGTGCAACCTAATGTACCACGGATGTCTGCTCCCCTGTCGGCTGCGCCTACTATGCTCAACCTATGGTGTGTTTATGTGCCTTACAACGATGTCCAGTTCGAGTTGCGGTAGAATCTCGGCCACAAATGCAAAAAGCCGCATACACATCACGCCATGCGATTCCGCGCTTCGGTTTGTGTGTGCGTCTGCAAGCATGGCATGAGATACATGTCTTTCATGCGAACGTGGCATGCAATGTCTGGCTTGCTGAAGAGGATGTGTCACAACGTCTCGCTTTTATATTTGTCTACTCATTGCAATTGATGAAGCCGCATCAGGAAAAACCCAAATTGATAATTACTCAATAATTACAGCCAATTATCACAACGGCCAAGTGATCGGGTAATTTTTGATAATCCGAGATATCGATTTTCCTTCCAGTACCTATGCTTGCGGGGAGGTGTACGGAAGTGTGAACTGGCGTCCTACAATGATATTGGTGCCTCTTGAAGAGATGCCGGGCTCCCAGACTGTATCGCGAGATTAGGACACAGGGGCGAAAAGTTACAAGTCATTTAAAACTCCGCCATCAACCAAACACATCCAACTTGTTTCATCAAATTTGACGTGGTACAACATTTCTTTCTTCCTTTCCCCCACTACCTTCCACCTCAAATTCTTTCAGTCCCTCGCCCACGGACGAACGCAAGCTCTCCAACCTGCCTCCGTGTATTCCCCAGCAACCCAACCAACTTTCTGGGTCCAAATCCTCCCTCACGCGCACGGCTCTCTCAGGTGCCACGTCACCAATAGAACGGGACTTGGGCAACACATATGCTTTTGACGCGTATGTTTCCGTTATGTACCACCTGCTTTCCTCTCGCTTCTCGCTTCTACCCTCATTCTTCCCTAATGCTTCCCCAATTCCGTCGACACCCATCTGCATCCCGTACTCCTCGGGCCCTGTTCAAGGCAGCGAGCGTTTCAAGAATCCCTCGCTAGCAGCAGATGCCGTTTCGAGCATGTGAACTCTGCCCCGTCCCTTGCTTGTCCCTACACATCGGCAAGACCTGTATCCTTGCGTATGGATCAAGACTTCTGGTGGTCATCCACTGTCAACTTGTCTGTGTCAGCTCGCAATCTGCTCAATTTGCCAGACACGCTTCTCATCAAGTTAGGCACTCGTGACTCGCAACCCAATTCAGGTGCTGCTCACACCTCAACTCAGCCGCTGCTCCCACTTCCAACTTCAATTGTGCTCGCAAGTCAGAACGAGTTCATGCTCGGCCCGTATCAACTTCAAACCTTACTACCCGGTCATCAAGTCTACGGTGCATGCTCAACAAATGTTTCGCCACCATTCCATCACATACTAAGAAGCTTATTGATGCTTCTGTGAGTTGATGCTCCGTTCATTTGTATATCATAGGTAGATGTTTGTATGTACGTCGCATTGCAATGCAACTTCTTTTGAATCCTATTTGGAGTGTTCTCAGTGCATATGACCGTGAAACTGTCTCATATTCCGTGTCTAAAGTCAAGTAATGTGCAACAATTATCAGTAATTACCGGGAAATTATTTGGACTTGCGTAATCCAGTAATCGGAAGTAATGGACGATAATGTTCCAATTACGGACAATTATTGCCATTTGGGAATCTGGGGTTTTCCTGATAGCGGCTTCGCCCTGTTATATCAGTTACCACGCACGCAAGTCTTGCCGCCCTGCCACTACCTGTGTCCCGTCACTCGTACCGAGACCCTGCCACCGCCAGCCCGCGCTACGTACTCGTGCGCACCAGCCGGCTTCGACCACTCAGTGTTCCTCAGCTTATCTCTGCGGGAACCCCGGCACCGTGTCGCATTGTGCCCCGGACTAGGCAGACCATTCATGGTCACCCACATCGTATGTCGCTATACATAACTGCCCATTCTCGCACACACTGATGTGTTCCGCAGCGCGCTCGGGATCGCGGACCGCGGGTAGGACTCCCGTAGGTCGCAGTCGGCGCCGGCATGATATTTTGCTTGCCGTGGGTTGCTGCTCTACTGGTCGAGGTTCCTATTCACTAGCAACTCAATCTTCAGTGAATCTTGTTGAAATCAGATGGATGTTTAACTGATGTCCCATACTCGGCGTATTCCATACCACACGGGGAATATCGAGAACGCCTGCGAGACTGCGCTCTGGTCAATGCACGCAGGTGCCAGGTGCACTGCTACCTCTCGCGCCATTCCCTGCTGACATTATTGATGTTCCCAGCTGCTGCACAGTGACCAACCCCAAAACGAGCGCGATGTTGTCGTACCCTCCGCATCCTCGACCGGGTACCCGAATTCGACGCGCTGCGCCAAGTCGGCGCGAACCCGTCCCGTCGTCGTGTTACCTCGAGTGTGAAATCCCCGTGCGCCAGTCCATGCTGCGAATGCGCTAGCGGAGCGCGACGTTACCCTCGCCAGGTTCGTGCCCGCAAAGTTCACTCGGACACAGCTGCGAGTTCTCTCGAGTCCGCGCCGCAAATGCACGCACTAACGCGACGTTCGCGTCGAGCGAGCCCCGCGCGAGTCGATTTCGCTCGCTGGTGGCGGAGTTGGTTATGCATGAATCGCATAGAGTCGGTCCGGGACAACGCAAGCGTAGAATCGCGCTCAGACACTGGAGGGCGTGAATGACGCCACCGACAGTGCAGAGTCGGAGTTCGGGATTCAGGGAGCCTGAGTCCACGTAGACAATGGGCAAACTATGTGTGCGTCCCGAGGGTGTTTCCCCACCGCCGAAGCTATGTAACTCGCCATTCGGGGGTGTTTCTAATCCTCATTCCTTGAAGCCTCTCTTTATTAAATCTGATCTCATGTCTGGACTATTTCAGCTGTTCCACATCACATCCTTCGCCGAGTGCAAGTGATCATCATTGATTATTTCATTGGTGCGTGTAATTCAGTGTTATTGTTCTTTCTCTTTGCGCGCAGTTCCGGAGGTGCCGGGGCAGCGAAATGACGCACAGTGCAGCGATCGTTCCAAAGACGGTAGAGGATGGTACACTTCTTGCGTCGCCATTGCTCGTAACTGTCGCAGCATATCATGCATGATATGAGGAGGCACATCTACGACACCGCCTGATTTGCTGTGGTCGCTATCCATGCCTTGGGTGCAGAGGTGTCGGAACGTCATGGAAACTAATTGACAACCACAATGACCGTTGATGTCAAGCCCTTGCAGACCAACCGTTCTTTCAACTTAACTAGGTTCGTTGTACCTATTCAAAATCTCGCACGCGGGTACAATCAAACTTTTCGAGAGGAGCTTTATGTGTTGTACATTTAAATCCGAACTTATCTGTTAAATAAGTAGCCACACATGCAAACTCGAAAGCAAGCACATTCTGAGTATCCCGTTGTGCACTCGATTATACCTTGTATCTATAAGGTCAGGACTGACTCGGGTATTTTTCTAACCCGCAGAATTGTCAACATATGTATTATCTTGTTGTGCATACATGCTTCAATCAGGGTGTAACTCAGTGTTGACTCAGTTAGCATGTCTGCTCTGCAATTGTCCGAAGATCCCCATAAACAGTTTGAGGCACAGAATTAAAGCATTGAAAACACTGGGCTAGCATATCAGAGGTACACCGCCATTATCAACTTGGACAGTCTACTCTAGTAATACCATTACCTGACGCCCTGCAGAGTGAACGAGATACACTGGTGTATACTATGAGGCAAGGCCCAGGTGAGAGCGCAAGAGTCTCATGAAGAGAGGCTGCGTTCGGGTTACGGAAATCTTAATTCACCAATCTGATCTATATAAGAAACCCACAAATCTGCTATATAAAGACTGCCTGGCATACTGGTTATGCTGCGTTATACCACAAAAAACAATCAAAGCTAAAGTCACTGGTTCGACTCACTAAAAAGCCTCCCGTTTGACTGTAATAGTGTACCAAAAAAAAACATAACAAAGCAATTGAACAGTAGTAGATAAGATAAGATAACAGAACGAGCAGTCAAACATGAGCGAAGTAATTTTTCGTTATAAAAAACCGGCGGTCTTACAAGCTCTTACAAGGCAAACATCTTACAAGATCACCAGTTCTTACAAGATGGCTCTCCTCATGTATTGCCATTATGAGAGCTCCAGGTCTTATGACCTTACAAGGCCTTCTCGGGCCTTGTAGTTAAAATTAGAAATTTTCGACAGGTACTACGGATTCCACGCGCTTTTATTATTATTTGCTCCGATTCTCAACTCGTGAGAAAATACATGATCCTCACCACGACTGTATGCCCAGATGAAGGCGTGAAGATTTGATCGCGTCTAATTCAACCAGCATAACTTGAATGATATGCATGAAAAGCTGTGGAACTCTTGTAAATTGCTGAACATGATCTGCACCCTTAAGTAGTTATGGTTCTTTGTCGACATCATTGGGCACGATATCTAAATTATATGCTGAGCTACAAAAAAAAACTAGTCACTTTCGTCCACATGGGTCGTGGGGAATCGAACTGTCGCCGAGCACTTGAAAGATCGCTGCATGCATTTGTATGAAACGTGCTCGGTGCGCCGGCAGACCCGTACCTTCCTGCTTTTGAGGTTGAACAAGAACACGAGCGCAAAGCGCCCGGTGAAAGGTTTGAATTTATCCCCATTCAGGGTCCTATACCAAGTGTCAAAAGGTCTCGGGGAGTTCAACCCCCGCCGAGCTCATACTGATGCTAGACCAGTTTGACACCGAAGATGCAAGAAGATGAAGAACAAATAAGTGAAAGAACCGAAAAAAGAAGAACAAAGATACATAACATGGCAAAAGACATGGGTCTTGGGGAATCGAACCCCACCGAAAACTTGCAGACATTACGATACGGGGAACCAAGCGGAGTTATGATAAGCTTCCGTACCGACTCGGGCACAGGATGGCGGCGAGTAGCGAGTGCGAAGTCCCAGTGGGCCTTCGGCCCGCGGAACCCACACTGCAGTTAAATCAGCAACAAGAAATGCCTTCGCTACGCTCTGGCAAATGGGGTGAGATAAACAAAAAGGGTACATCGCGTAGAACCAGATAAGCGAATAACTGATATTCGAGCGAGACTGAAACTGCAAAAACCCCTCTTCGTTAACCATGGTTCAATCGTCAAGGTGGATAGCGGCCGAGTAAAACCGTTCGATGCGAACCAGAAGGAATAAAGAAGTGGGCTTGAGGGTTTTACTAGGCTGACATTCATCAGGGAACCACCATCGAAACACGAATAAAGCGGGCAAAGAAAGCAGGAAGTAGGAAGCGCCAATAAGTATATGTAGCCAGGATGGTGGTGAACCCCGTGGATTGACCAGCAGGGACACTTTGAGAATTTGAGGAAGTACTTTTGGTGGTCCATCAGGTTCTGTTTGAGCTTGATCCTGAAGCACTTAGGTGCACATTCGAAGACTTGAAACGAAGCATCCCAGAAAGAAAGGGAGATGGTTCCAGAGATGAGAGGAATCACTGCTGGTTAGTGGCTTCCTTTTATGCACGACGGAAGCGCCATCATCTCAGTTCAACCGCAGTTCAACAGCTCTGCTGTGAACTGCGCTCGACTGCGGCGTGAAAAGAAGGGCACGAGGCATGTTGCAGCTGCCAAAAGCTGTTGAAAACTACAGCTTTCAGCCGCCAAGGACATTGCGAAGTAGTAGGAGTAAGTAATGACCCGCAAGAAAAGCTGTTGAAGATGGTGTACGTACAGTGAGTGCGTTGACCGGCGTTGCTTGAAGAGAAGAGACGGAAAGGAGATACCACAGTGTTTTCGGAACCCAAAACTCAAAAAGCACTTTACTGTTGAACTCAACAGCAAGGAGTGTTCCCGTGTCAATTTTCTGGCTGTGGAATCAACTCAATATGGTCTGAAGTGCTTCGATATGACGGTTGATCCCACTGCTGTTGCGTTCAACAATCCGCCGCAGTTTCCCAGCGATAAGAAAACAGCCAGAATTTCGGGCAGGGCATGAACCAGGACTCCATATGGGGAATAGATGAACAGCTTTCATCCAGTTGCTGTGGCGGGTGAACGGAAAGATGACCTGGTGAGGTGAGGACCTGGGTTAAAAAGACTGAAAGGAGATACATTCTCTTGGCCTTCTTGGAAACCTCGCCATTTGCTTAAAGATACGAGTAATAGTACTTAGTACTGTAATAAATACCTGTGTTCGGTGCAAAAACAAAATAGAACAAAAATACAAGTGACAGAAGGAGGTTCACGAGTCTTTGGGGAATCGAACCCCGCCGAGCACTTGCGAGATGAATATCTCAACGAAGCGCTGGGCGTGCCTACAGACCCGTAACAAATTATATTTGAACTTGAGTAGGAAGGGGATTTACAACAAGCTGCCGTACTGACTTGGGCCGAAAATGGAGTTTGCTGTTAAACACACTTCCAGGCCGCACGCATTGTTCTCAGTTTTCTTGGCGAAGGCCTGGATGCGAAGATCTAGTCAAGCCCTGGCCGCCTGGACGCCAAAAACTATAATCAGTGCATGTATCTAACAAAATTCATCCGGGAAGATGGCGGCGGGCGACAATGACGCTACCGACCCGGTCTCCGAGTCGTCGGGCGAAATGAGTACCGAGCCAGTAAACAGGATGTGATGGGGGAAAAAAGTCGGAGGGAATGGACTGTTCCTCGCGGCGAAAAAAAATCCAACAGTTATACGAGCGAGGATGGTTTGGAAGTACATCGTAATATACATTTTTCCCCCAAAATTCTTTTCACGCCCGGCACCTCATCTACGACTAGAACAAGAACCCATGTTCACTTTTGTGTGTCCCCTTCCCCTTCCCCTTCCCCTTCGTCTGTATTTAACAGTTCTGCTCTCTTGCCACCTGCGACGCTAGGCGCGACATGGATGCCCCATGCTTCCCGAGCCCATCCTTCTTTCGGATTTTTCGATCCTCCTCCAAGATCGACTGCGCCGCGAGGAGCATCATTGGGGACATGGTCGTGTGGACGCGCTGCTGCTGCTGGCCCGGAACCGCCTTCCAGTTGACTTTGCTCTGCGTGACGGACACCTCCCGCGAACGGAACTCCGCAATGGAATTGGAGAAAAGCGGGCGTTTGACGAGCCTGCGAGTACGAAGCAATCCGTGGATTGTGGTTTGCAGGCGTTTCATAAGAGGGATGTGTGCTGAGACCGACGTCGACGGCGATGGAGGAGAGGGTGAGTTCCTCGGCGCTCCGAGACCCGCACGCTGATCGAGTTTGCGCGGGGTGTGGTAGATGTCGAGGGGGCGGTCCTCGGGGATCGAGGGAAGGTGCGTGTACGAGTCGTACGACACAGAGTCGCGTGAGTGGGGCGGGAGACTATGCCCGAGGCCTGTGTACTTTAATTGACGCGGCTCGGAGGCGCTGGCGGGAACGGCGGCGGGCGTCGAGAGCAGGGCGTTGGAGGAGTTGAACACCGTCTGTGCGACCTGGGATGGAGAAACAGAGGACCCCGAGTCGGATGGATGAGAGGCTGGACGCTTTGCGACAGGTGACGGTGACGCGGAGGATTTCAAGTCGGAGGAACGTGGTACAGCGGCCTACAGTGAGATGAGTTGAATGAACGATGGGAAAACGGAGAAAACACGTACATCGGGCAAGAGAGACGCAAATTGACGGCTATAAGCCGTGGATGTATCGTTTGACCCAGGGTCGAGAGGCGCAGACCAGACGAAGGAGGCTGCGAGGTCTGTGTAGGCCACGGAGCTGGTGTAGGCCGAGGCAAGAGGAGATTTGAGCCCAGCCGAAGACGAAGGCAACATAGCAGAGAGCATCGTTGTAGTAATAAGTGGTGGGTGGGTGTGGAGGTAGAAGAGAGGTGCAGAACATACAGCGCGGAATATAAAGAAATTCATTGAGGGGTGTCTCAGTACCAAATCTTGGTCTCACTGACTTGTCCTGCACAGGCTGCACTGCCCTTGGTCTACGACGGGTCTTGAGTGGCTATTTTTGTTCCGTTCCGCTTTCCTGACTGACTCGGGAGGGACAAGAGACGGGCGACCGTTACATCTGCGTTACATTCGTGAAAAGTGAGAGGCGGCAAGTTGGCGGCAAGAGTCAAAATTGAAAAGACGACACATTTGACGGCATCTGGAAAGCTGATGCCAACTTTGATTACCGTATTCCTGCCGCCCTATGGTTTGCGTTACGTGGTTACGAAGAGGTTTCGGGCACGCAATGTACTGAAAGACGGGACAAAAATTCCGGAAGTATTATTGAAACATGGGGTTTGGGGGGTCGAACCCCCACCGAGGACGTGTATGTGCTTATCGTTATCATATTACGGATACTGTACTATTTCAACCAAGTGTTCAGTCACTGGTCACAACTGGGCCCAAATTGAACACTTTTTAAAAATGTCACAGGTTTTGGCCGTTCTGGATCGAGGTTTTTGAGCTTTCCCGTCTCAAAAAGGGAATCTTTCGCTCCGGCTGCGCTGGAATATCACCCGAAAAGGAGATTTGAACACTTGGATTTTGAACACTTGAGGTCACAGGTCACACCCCATGAACACTTGGTTGAAATAGTACAGTACTGTACTATTCGACCAAAGGTTCATGGGGTGTCACCCGTCACCTCAAAGATTCACTGAACTGAAGGTTCATTTCTCGGCAATCAGACCAACATTGCCATAAATGGTAGTCCGGCGATGGCCGGACGAGATTTTTCCGCGTTTTTGAGCCTATTTGGGCGAGAAAATCGCTTTGTCACCGTCACTCGGGCGAAATGGTTCATTTCACAGGCCTCTGTCACCTGTCACCTGAACCTTTGGTCGTAATACTACAGTAGTCCTCGGTGCGTTTACAACCACGTACCTGTCGCTGATGATTCTTTTACAGATACAGACTGCTGATCAGCATCATGTACAAATATATATGAAAAAAGAATTATATAAGACGGAAAGTATTAACATGGGTTTGGGGAATCGAACCCCGGCCGAGCACCTGAACCGCGATTTGAGCTTCCTTCACATGAAGCATACTCGGTGCGCCTGCAGACCCATATAAGCTGATGTCTGCAGTCTCATTTCCGTGAGCGCTTCAGGTCCCGATTCGGGACGAGGCTCGGAATCGCTGTGATTCAGGCCTTTTTTTACTTTCGTAGTTGAATTCGACTCAGTTCTCCGCAGGGCTAAGGGGATGATAAAGAGTTGCAAAAGAACATTTCAGCGTGGTATGCTCCAATTCCTTACTGCAGTTGAAATATATTGTTCATTCACTTCAGTGTAAATCGCAGCTGTCCTCGACTGCAGCTTTGCAAGTGGCCCCATGGAGCCCATAAATCTACGTCGAAAAGAGTCTGAACAACGGTAATATAACGCCTGGTAGCGGACGGTTCCGCGCCAACTTAAATTACTAATTCCGTAAGTTAGTTGTTGGGACACCCGTTCGACTCAGGGCCAGGCTCTTGCGGCAGTCTGCCATCAGATGTTTTATTTATTTTTCATTCCATATCCCAGTCCAACTTTTGCCAAAGAATGTTGGACTCAAGTCTAATACGCTACCCTGTGGTTGAAGTTATGTATCGTCATGCTTTTCTGACGATGTCCATCTATGATTACCTTAAAAAATCCGAACAAGTTTCACTTCGCGCTGGACGCTTAGACACGCACAGATTGAACGCCGGTGATCAACTGAATCTCTACCTCAAAAAAAGTCTGCACAACGGTAATATAACGCCTGGTGGCGGACGGTTCCGCGCCCAACTCAAATTATGAGTCCATGTGTACGTAGTTGTTGGGACACCCGTTCGACTCGGGGCCGGGCTCTTACAGTGTTAAGCCGAGATTCTTCTTACAGTACTTAATTTGGTTCCGACCTGGACGCCCCCACATGAGTCTGCAGAAGTGTGGAATCTGGGCCAGATTCTTGTATAGTTGACGACATATGCCAATCAATGGGCATCCGGGAACAGACTATCATCGTCTCATTCCAGTTCAATTTCCACATCTCTTTCAGCCCCCATTCTCTCTCGGACCAAATCCTTCCTTCAAAGATACCTCGAAGATACTTCAAACCAAGGCCTGGTACTGGAGAGATCCGCACCCCATTAAGATCAGCTTTGCAATTTAGTGGGGGCACCCGTTCGACTCGGGGCCACGCTCTTACATGTCTGTGGCTACTTTTTCTTTCTCGGTTTCTATCCCACCGCAAGTTCTCCCGCAGTTGAAATTACTGTGTCGTGCATTCTGACCATGTCCAATCAAATTCTTTCGATAAGTTTGTCCTCAAGCTGTACGCTGACGCAGCACAGAAGGAGCGCTGTACGCTGACGCGTGCACAGAAGGAACGCCGAAGGTAATGCGACTTACCTCGAAAGAAACTGGATCACCAGAACTCTACCCCGCACCAATTCTGGCCCATTTTCTGGAATTGAACTTGCCGTTTCTTGCCGTTCTTTTGCAATTGTTTGAGCGCGATCACGTCGATCAGTTGTCATGGCCAAAAGCGGCTCTCTCTCTCTCTCTCTCTTTTTCTTCCCTCACCTCGTTTCCTAGAACAAAGGCTATATACACGCTGCATTCGACCACAGCGCTGTTTTGGGGATTTGAGGGTCCATTTCACGCTGACAAGACGCGCACTGTGCGGACCCTAAAGATCCGACTGGCCCGATATCCCTTTCTTTGTGCCTAACCAACAGCATTGCATCCTACAAGGCGAATTCTAATCCAAAACAACTCCGATAAACAGCTGCGATGGCTTCGCAATGGGAAGGAACCTTGCCTTGGATTGCCATCGAGCCTGTCGCGCGCAGCATCGACGACGGTGCGATTCTGTCCATGAATTCACGCGTTCTCATGCTAACATGAACTTGACACCTTTTTCTCTTTGTATTTCAGCGGCTAGCGCGTCTGCAGACCCGCCCTCATACCGCGAGTCGCAATTCGACATCATCCTACGGCGGCAACGCACGCGTTCTCGCGACGGCGGCGGCCTGAAACACACCCTTGCCACCTCCTCGCGCTTCCTCAACCTCTCGAGCGACTTCGAGTTCGCGGGCTGGGGCTCGTTCGTGAAGCTCAAGCTGACCAGCGCAGACCACGCCATTGGCGACGAGCGCCTGCGGCGCCTCCGCAGCGCATGGCTACTAGGGCAGTTTACGGGAACGGCCCTGCCAGGCAACGCCGTCCTGGGCAGTGTATTTTACTCAGTGCCAGCGATAGTCGCTGTGTGTACCGTGTAGTGGCACGGAGTGCCACCGACACCGTGCTGCACGTCTCAACACCGACGCAGTTCTCCGCTATCGCTCTTTGTGGCAACGTTGACGCCCTTCCTGTGGCGGCCCATCATGGAGGACTCAGAGCGGGTGTCCGCGCTACCCATCACGGGCGCGCCGTACTCATACATGTGAGGCCTGCCCAGTTTTGAAAAAGAAATGCAACCAAATTGACTGCCGTCCTTAGACTGAACACATCCAGGAAATCCCTAGCCCTCCTAGGCGCCGCGCTTCTCCTTCTCGACTTCGCGTCCACCTCCGCCACCGCCTCCTCCTATCTTGCCGGCGAGACCTCCCTGCCCTTTCCCACCTTCGTCCCCGCGGCGCTCATCCTCCTTCTATTCGCGCTCGTCAGTCTCTCGGGCCTGAAGGAGAGCGCCCGGCTCGCGTTTGGGGTGATGCTGCTGCACGGTGGGACGATGGCGGCGCTGGCGATGGCCGCGGCCGTGCACTGGAGACGAAGTGGAAGCGTGCAGCTGCGTGCAAATTGGCTAGGGGGACAGGCGCCGGATTGGGTGGCGCTTGCGAGGCAGCTGTTTAATGGGCTTTGTATCGGGATGTTGGGGTTAACGGGGATTGAGTGTGCGTGTCTATCTCGTTTCTTGTCCCTCCCGAGTCAGTCAGGAAAGCGGAACGGAACCAAAATAGCCGCCTGAGACCTGTTGTAGACCAATGGCAGTGCAGGAGTCCGGACAGGTCGGTGAGACCAAGATTTGCTACTGAGACACCCCTCAGCAAATTTCTTTATATTCCGCGCTGGGATGATCTGAATTTCTCCTCTTCGTCTTCATCTACACCCACCCATCACTTATTACTACAACGATGCTCTCTGCTATGTTGCCTTCGTCGCCGGCTGGGCTCCAGTCTCCTCTTGCCTCGGCCTCCACCAGCTCCGTGACATACGCAGACCTCTCCTCTTTCGTCTGGTCTGGGCCTCTCGACCTTGGGTCAAGCGATACATCCACGGCTTATAGCCGTCGATTTGCGTCCTTCTTGCCCACCGTATGTCTTTTCTCCGTTTTCACATCGTTCATTCAACTCATCTCACTGTAGGCCACTGTACCACGTTCCTCCGAATCGAAATCCTCCGCGTCACCGTCACCTGTCGCAAAGCGTCCAGCCTCTCATCCATCCGACTCGGGGTCCCTTGTTTCTCCATCCCAGGTCGCACAGCGCGTTCGCACGGTATTCAACTCCTCCAACGCCGTGCTCTCCACGCCCGCCGCCGTTCCCGCCAGCGCCTCCGAGCCGCGCCAATCCACGTACGGAGGTCTCGGGCATGGTTTCCCGTCCCACCTGCGCGACTCGGGGTCGTACACGCATCTTCCCTCCATCCCCGAGGACCGCCCTCTCGACATCTACCACACCCCGCGCAAACCCGCTCAGCACGCGGGCCTTCCGTCTCCCCCCCGCCGCGCCGACGCTCCTCTGCCGTCGGCGTCGGTCTCAGCGCACATCCCTCTTAGGAAGCGCCTGCTGACGACCGTCCACGGGTTATTCAGCCCTCGCAGGGCCGCCAAACGTCCGGTGTTTTCCATTCCGGAGTTCCGTTCGCAGGAGGCGTCCGCCGCGCAGAGCACAGTCAAAGGGACGGGCCAGCAGCAGCCCGCACCCCAGCGCGTCCACACACCCATGTCGCCGATGATGCTCCTCGCCGCGCAGTCAATCCTGGAGGAAGATCGAAAATGCAGGAAGAAGGAGGGGCGTGGGAAGTTGGGGCCCAAGAACGGGGCGCAAATGTCGCGGCTGGCGGCGCAGGTGGCGAACTGTCAAACACATCAGGCGGGGTCGACTCTGAACCATGGGAATGGGAAGGGGTCCCCAAAAAGCAAACTCGGGTTTTTGTTCTAGTAGGATATATAGTGTAGATGCGGTGCCGGGCGTGAACAGGAGTCTGGAAGAAGCAGAAGAAGAAAATGTATACTACGATGTAACTTCAACCAAATACCAAGTCATTGCCTGCTTGTACAACTGCCGGATCTCGTTCGAACAACTGTTGTATTTCGGCGCGATTTTGGCGCGAACAGACTTTCTGGCGCGAATGAAACTCAGTCAAATCTCCGAGTGTTATTCTCAGGCCGATAGATCCGAATTTTTGAGGTCAACAAACCTCTTTTTCATCACACCCTTTCTGTATATATAATCCGGTCATGGACACCGACTCGCTATTTATTCCGGCGGTGATGGGACCGGGTCCGTCGTTGTTTCCCCTGTTTCCGAGTACATTATTTACTCGCGGAAACTTCTATGGCTACGGGCGCTTTCATATAACCTTCCTAAGTATTCCTGTTGGAATATAAGTTGTTACGGGTTGTAGGCACGCCGAGTACGCTTCGTTCCTCGTAGCGTAATGTCTTCAAGTGCTCGGTGGGGGTTCGATTCCCCCGAAACTCGTGTGGGTGTCCGCCTTTTTGTCTTCTTCTTTTGTTGCAGCCTCTGTGTCAACGGAAGGCCATTCATTACAACTAGTTTAGCAGTAGTATGGGCTCGGGCGAGGGTTGATTTCTCTACGACCCTTTGACACTTCGCAGAGATAAGTTATCTTGTCTCAGATAACCGGTATAGGACGGGAACAGATTTAAACCTTTTATAGGGCGCCTTGCGTGGATTCTATCGTTGACTCGTGGGCTTATTCAACCTCAGCTACAAGATCATACGGGTCTGCCGGCGCGGCGAGCACGATCTATACATGGATTGCAGCGATCTTTCAAGGACTCGGCTGGTGTTCGATTCCCCACCGCCCATCTCAGCGAAGTCTGGTGGTTTTTTCTTTTCTTTTTAACTGATATAAATCTCGTACCCGATGGATAGTTGCATATCACTCTAGTTTTCCGTGGGTCGAAGCTGGGACCTGACAAATAGCGCAGTTTACATGTAAAGCCAGTGATTATGTACGAACATGAAGCGAAGTTGGTGGTTTTTTAAAACACTTCAAAGACCTTCTAGACTATGATATGTTCAGACAAAAGCACCAACTTCATTGTTCACAGAGCCCGAAATGTCTTGAGCAGAAATGTGATCCAAAGCTATGGTTCAACCACATGTTGGAAACGGAAGGATGGAAGAACAAGCGGTTTGATCCGCATGATACCTTCTGCATCAAATCATCGCCGATCTCGGCTCTCTGTCTTGACTTCGCGCCACATCTAACGTTTTCCCGGCCTGGTGCTTTCTTCTACTGTTTTCGTTCTGTGCCTCGCTGTACTTCACTTCCCAGATTCACGGACTGAGTCCGTCGCCCCCGCACATCTACTGTATCAGCGGCACCGTTGGAAATGAAAAATGGCATAATATTCAACTACTTGTACACAGCGTCTTCCCTCCTTGGTGCAATCAGTAATGCTTTTCCTACAAGTACAAATGATACAGGAGAAAATCCAGAATTGGCAAGCGAGATATGCATGTTGACAGAAAAAGACTGCAAAGAAAGAAAGAAATCAAAAGAAATAACCCTCGGCATCGTCCATTGATTTCGCGATGATATCCTCGATGCGATTGACTCCAAGCCCAAAGATGCAGTCCAACTGAGTGCGGGCGAACTCGACGGCCTGACTCTTGACCTGTAGCCACTCGTCCTGACGATCGGAAAATTTTTGCGTCAGGAACGCAGCGGCGCACAGGGCGCACCAGATTAACTCTTTGACCTCCTCTCTGCCGCTCAAAACAGCGATGAATGCAGGCACCGTGGGGGTCCCAGTCATGGGGAAAATAATCTGCGCGATAGCGTTAGGCGTGAATGAGCCGTTCGCGTTTTGTGCAGCAACCACTTGGGAAAGCTGGTCATTGGCCTCTTCATCGTCGTCCGATGTATCTTGCGGGACGAAGCTGCGCGACGCCGAGGCCTTCGGGAGGGAGCCCATCGAAGGAGGCGACGAGTTCCGAGCGAACGAAGAAAAGGAACTTGAAGATGGTGGCTCGGCGAACGAAGCAGAGAAAGATAGTGGCTCCGCGGGCGAGTCAAAGTCCGACGTCTCATCCATTGCAGCGTATGAGGAAGCTGTGGCCGGGGGGCTTCCACTCGCCTTTAAGAAAACAAGGGACGCATCGAGAGGTTTTACCGTCGGGACGTGCTCTGCTTCGACTGTGCTAGTCTGCGTCCCGACACCATTCATCGTCGCAACGAATGAAGTCTGGGTGCTGGCCAACGTGTAGGTTTTCCCGAGTCTGATTATCTCCGCCTCATTCCAATACGTAGCAGCGGAATCGTTGGCGAGAGATAGCTCCTTGTCCTCCAAAGTTTGAATAATAGAGTGTGCCGCCAAAGCGTGGAGCATGCCACCGCTGGAAAAGGCTGTGATAGGAATTTGTGTCGAGCGGTGTTCTGGGTGACTACCAGCCACATCGTATTTCACGGTAACGAAGAGCGCGGTAGGTTTACCCTGAATGATCGCAAACCAATTGCTCCGCAGCGCCCAAAACATGGTTCCCGGCTTTGGTGCCTGCTGCATTGCGGGAGGTGGAGGGAGGTTGTCTCCCTTTTCAACCGCACCAAATTTGGATGTGTCGAGTGGAGGGCGACCCGCTTCAAAATCACTGGAAGGAGCAGTGGGAGCTGAGGGCGCAGCCGGAGTAACACCCCAATCGATGGACCGCACACGAACCGGGGCAAGGCCAATGCTTCCCATGAGGGTCTGTGCTTTGGCAGTGGTGTTATCATTTTCAGCCAGGTCAGATCCGCCGATGTATGCAGTCGCACCCATGCCCGCTCGAGCGAGACCTTCGCACATCCCACGCGAAACATTATCACCCAGCCCGAGGACAAACACGCGGAGAAGTCTGCTTTCGTCGGCCGCGGCTTTGACGGCGGTAGACACCGTGTTCATTCCTTCCGCCACGCCCCAATCCAACCCGCCAGTGATGACGATGACGGATGTACGCTCCATGCCGGGGGTTCGTTGGTTCACCACCGCGGCAAGCCCGCCGTTGATATTGGTCACTCCAGCAGGGGATTTTAGCGACACCGCCGTCTTCGCAGCTGCGGCGTTTGTCGTGTCGTAGACTGAACTCGCTCCACTTGGGAACACCGAGGAGGCGCCGCCATCTGAGAAGAAATAGACGTTGAAGAATATGGCACCCTTTGTCGGCATCCAGTCGAGCATACTTTCAACGGCTTGGCGAGTGGTCTGCCACAGCGCTCCTTCCATGCTTTTGCTGGAATCAATTAGGAAGATATATTCTGGAACAGTGTGATGAGGGTCGGATACTATTGCACCGCAATCGGAAGCGCGTACCATGACTCTCCGTCACGTCAAGGGTGATATTAGACACGAAGGACAAGCCAAAGGCCAGAGTAGGAGCTGCAGGCAACGCGTGTCTTGCTTCAACCACACATCTGGGTTGATCGAAATTCAACACGTTCCACGTAAGGACAAAATGGGTGGTGAGGAAAGTTTTGCTCGTGAATTCGATGTATGCACTGGACGGGTCGGACGCGGCGGAGCGCTCAGCAGAGGTCAGCTTCCTGTAAGCTGCGTTGTGGAAGCCCTGAACGATAAGGGCATGATGCGAGAGGCAGTTGAGGCCAAAAATGTGGTTCTTTGAGCCGGAGCGAATTCCAACTTTGATACTGACGGCATCGCTGCCGGCGATGGCAATAGGAGGGGTCGTCTGCGAAGCAGGCGCCGACCCGGCTCGAGCAGCAAGTCCCGCGGGGATTGTAAGACGAATTGAATCCTCAAGTGTGTCGCTCGAAAGCAGATGAGTGTAAGTGATTCTATGTCAATGCGTAAAAATTCAGCGACTTCACCCAGGCGAAATGAGTGTGGAAACTTACTCGATGGTGATTTTCTCATCTGGCTTCACTTCGCCCAACGAGATTTGAAAGACTAAAGATGGGTTTTATCAATACAACAATTCGGCGGGAAATGGGAAAACATACTCTCAGAATTCCGCTGATCCAGCTTCCAGGCTGGCTGCTTCGCGGCGACCGCCGCCTGGTAGATTTGTTCCGCCTTACTCTTCTCTTCGACTATCGCAGTGATCTTCGTAGTCCCTACAGTCGCGGTGAACGCCCGCACGGCGGCCTCTGGTGGGACTTCAAACAAATACGCGACCTGCCGGTCACAGTTCGTGGATGCCAAGAATACCTGAGTGAGTCGTGCCTCCACGAAGATATCGAGGACGTCGTAGACAAGGCTCGAAGAAAGTAGTGGGTATCCAACGGCTTCCCAATGGGTGCTACAATAGCCACCCGTTAGAACCTGACGAGTCGGAGGCCCAACATATGCCATGTGAATGAAGTGAGGGGATGATGGTTCGCGATCCACTGCAGTTGTTATATAATGTGAGCTCGCCTCAGCATCAATCACCAGCTGCAGTCAGAACAAGGAACGAGCGAGCCATCTGTCAGAGAAAGAAACACGGCGGCTTTTCGAAGGAGAAGTGAGATGCACTGTGTTGGCACTTGGCTCTGGTATTCCGATTCGAGCCATGGCTCCTTGTCTACCCATTGTCACGGCAGCCCCATTGAAAATCTAGGCCCAAATGTACCAAGCTCACTCTGATAGGTGCCTTGCAGAGTGAAATCCTTGGCGGGGAAGAGGCGCCCAACCAGCGCTAAAGAGCGAACTCAGAGCTGGGAATAACGAGCGAGCTGCCTGTCAGACAAAATTGGCATCCCAGGGCTTCAACGAAGTTCAACAAGGTGGCTTCAGTTCTTGCGCGATTGATGCTCCCTCCTTTGCACGAGCTCGCCCTAATTTAGCTCGATTTAGTCGGAGAACACACCCATTATTCTGCACCATAAGTCTGAAGGCATCTGAGTTCTGGGCCCAGCAAGATGCATCGTATCGACGCCATAGACCTCCGCAGACTCACCTGGGTCATTGGCCCTCCAATCTGTCATTGCGACTGTCGAGCATCCAAGGAACCCAGTGACCAACGCCCAATCTATCTGCGAAGAGGCGCTGAGCGTGAGTGGGATGTGCCATATAGAGACCGTATAGAAGCGCAGCTGCGTTCTGAGTGGAAGCGGTGCGGCAGTAAGCTTTGGGACCGGAATACAGGCAGGCGCCCGTGGCGAGACAACGGCCAGAGGAATACCGTCCAGAATTGGTACGTTTCATGGGAGGTGCAGATGAATGCAAGATGGAGGACGGGGGTGGGGGGAGTTTAGAGAGAGAGGAACAGCAGCGAATATTTAATTCAGAAGGAAGGCTGTTCCAGCACTGCAAGATCTTGTTCTAGTTCTGTACAAGTGCTTCGGTTAGGAATCTAGGCTACAACAGAGTTGACTAACATCATGGTGCCAATGTCAAACGTCCCACTGGAAGAAACTCCAGAGATACGCCTGGCGCTTTTGTCCAACTTTCTAACCTTCCTTCCTTCCTTCTAACTCGACAATGGCTTATAGCTGGAGCTTTTCCTTCTCCCCGACTCCAAATCTCTCTCTGTTTTGTTTTTGAATGCAACGCTACCTACCCCTGGCTCTCAACCGCGTTGCTTTTATGCTTCGGCGTGAACGACCACGCCTCGGGCGCAGGCCCGAGGAACATCTCCGAGATGCGGACCCAGTCGCGGCTGTCTCCGCTCGAGAGGAGTGTTTCTGTGGACGACGATCCGTTAGCCATGTTCCGGCAGTTTGGATTCCGAAGAAAGGAAAGAAGGAAGAAGAAAAGAAGGAGCGCCTGCCCAATTCCCACCACGCCGGGATTCTTTTACAACGACGAAACAAAAGCAAACCCACTCACCCAACTCATCCCGCCCCCGGAACGCCGGCGCCCTATCATTAATCCGCGCTGGAAGTGTCTCGAGCAGCCCGATCGGCACATAGCGGTACTGGAACGACAGCGCCTCGCACAAGTAACGCCGCGTCGCGTTCACGCCGGCTGTGTCTGTCCCGAAGTGGCTTGTTTACATCGCAGTTAGTTAGTGTCTCATAGGTTCAAAGGAAGACTCACGTCAGTCCGTACTCAGCATACTGCGAGCAGCAAGGAGAGAGAAAAAAGGTTGGTCAGCCCAATACACAAATAACAATCTCCACAAGGAAGAGAGAAGCGGACGAATTGTGTTGAGGAGACGTACATTCCGTATGCCCTCAAGCCTTTCACGCGCACTAATGTCCCACTCCCTATGCTCCTTGATTTCGGTGAAGATCCACGGCTTGATGAGCGCCCCGCGTGCGACCATCACGCCGTCGACGCCGCTTTGCTCGACGCAGTCCCAATATCCCTTAGAAGAGAAACAGTCGCCGCCGCCGAAGATCGGGATGCGGGGTACTACGCGTACGCAGAATCATCTCAACAACACAGCGATTTGCGGGATATGAATGACGCACGATCCTCCTCCGCCTCGCGCGCGCGCAACGCATCGACGCACTCCTTGATGTACGCCCAATCCGCAACCTTCGTGTACCGCTGCTGCCGCGAGCGGCCGTGGAGCTGTGTCGTCGTTCAAGCACCCACCCATTAGCACATCAACCCAAGTCTGCCACGACGCAAACACGCACAGTAATGGCCCCCGCCCCATACTCAGGGCCCAGGCGCGGCATCAGCTTATGCGCGGTGTTCTTCCCGTCCTTGACGCCCGTGCGGAGTTTTACTGTGACGGGGATCCCTCCCAGGGCGCGCGCCATACCGGTGACGATCTTACCTAGGCGGTTGGGGTTGTCGAGGACTGTCGGCGCGCGCGTGGTAGTGGCAATGCGATGTGTCGATATCAATTGATGTAGACATAGAGGTTAGTGGTTAGTAAGGAATTTCGATTTTGCAGACTTACGTGCGGAACCGCTCCCGGTTTTGAAGACTAGATCGATCTGCGAGTGAAGTCAGTTTACAGTTGCAGCCGACAAATAGTCAATGACGGAAGGAAGGCAGGACGGATGCATGCATGGACGAAGAGGAAACGAAACTCACAGGACACCCGCAGTTCAGGTCCACGAAATCGATACTCCCAGTACACTCCCTCCCAAGCACCTCCGCCGCCGACGCCAGGCTCAGCACCTTGCTCCCTGCGAGCTGCACCCCGAAGGTCTTTTCGGATGGGTGCCGACGCACGAGGGACCACTCCTCCTTGGAGCCTGCGAGGAAGGAGTTCGAGAGGCCCACTGATGGGAGGGAATGTGTTAGCGGGCATTGTAATATTAGAATAGACGAGCCACGCACTCTCGCCGCAGGTAATGTCAGCGCCATAGGAGACGCAGAGGCGTCGGAAGGGCTGGTGAAAGTGAAATTGGATCAATACATGGCTTTTCGAATAAGAGAGCGGGACGCACGAGGTTCCCGACAGTGGTCAGCGGTGCAAGGTCTGGAAGACGACATTAGCAAAGTGATGAATGAGAGAGACAGCGAACACACGAACAAGTTTTCCCCGCCCAATCAAGGCGCCTCTGCTCGCGGAAACGCGGCGGAGGGTCGGGCGCGTCGACAGCGGCTGCGCTTGCAGCATCGCCTGTGCGGTGCGCGATAATCCCGTCCGCCTCGGTCGGAAGTGCGACGGTGGCACTGGGATCTTGACCGGCGGGAGCGCTGGTATGCGGAGTCGGACCCGCAGGTGTTTCGGGATCTGGAGTCGGAACCGCGGTGTCTGCGGGTGCATCGGGGGTAGGAACAACAGGGTTACTTCCAGCTTCAGCGACGGGAGGCGCATCCATGTCTTGGTCCTGGTCTGGTTCGGTGAAGATGACCGCGTTGGCGCTTGGAGCGGGTTTCGGCTTCGCGCCGTTCCCGTTACCGTTTGCATTTTGGGCCTCGAGCTGCTGGTGGTACGCCTTTGCCATGGGGAAGGGGTACTGTTGCGAAGGTGTCAGTCAATACAACAGCCCAGTTTTCCAAACGGAAAAAAGCCGGATCGGGTATAGAGGAAACACATACCTTTTTCGTGCGCAGCAGCTTCTGCGCGTGGCCCGAGAGGCGGTTCGCTTCTGCGCTGGCGAGAGCGGCGTGCGCGATTTTTCCCTCGTCTTTGACGAGTTCGGGGACACCAGCGGCATCGTGGCGGACGTGCGCGCTCAGGTAGCGGCAGCGGAAGCCGTATCTTCACAAAGTAAGCTTCCCTTGCGATAATTCTTTCTGCAAGGCACGCACCTGCACTCGCCCGTCTCCTCAAATACCGGACACATCGTCGTGCGGGGCGAGTCGACGTCCATCGTGCCGCCCGGAAGCGGCATATCCTTGACATCCGCCACCGAGGGAAACGTCAGGTCTTGTGGCTTCGCGGCAAGATAGCCCGCTACGTCGTGATTATTCCGACATCTGAGCGAGAAGAAAAGAAAAGATCGAATGGAATCCACGAGGATAAGAACGAACGGACAAACACGCACTTGTCCCCGAAATCACACATGCTCCCCGCAGCGACCTTGTAGCACAGATCGAGCTCGTCGTGCATCTTGCCGAATCGTCGGCCCTTGTTCATCCCTGACTGCGCTTTCTTCTGTGCTTTCGTCAGCTTGACGCGCGTTGGGCCGCCAGCACCTCCAGCAGTCTCTTCCTGCTCTCCCAAACCCGACCGGCCCTGGCCGCGAACATGGCTGCTCGATCCCTCTGCTGCGTCGTCGTCCGGGACAGCCGCTGGGCCCACAGGAAGCAGAAATCTAGCGAAAAGGAGTTGGGATGGGTGTGAGGTGTAGTAGGCATGGAATTTACTCGGCCTTTATCTGCGCTGTGCCCGGAGGAAGCATACCTGTAAATCGATGGTGGAGGCAAGCGGAGAGGTTTTTAATTGGTCGTGTTTGGCTGGGTCCTTAACTGATTAAACGCGTTTGCCACCCTCAAGTTCGATTTCTTGCAGGGCAACTGAACCAGATCAACGCATGAATGATTCCTCGAGTCTGGAAACAATTGAATCAAAGCAGTTTTTTGAAGAAGGAGCGATTCAACATGGGCTTTGATAAATATTGGCCATGTCTTGTTTTTCTTCGGTTTGTGAAGGATGTCTGTGAAGCCTCCTAAATTTACTGCTTCTTCGCATTCTGACTATACGACTCGCAAAAAATTACACAACCTGTAAAATCTAACGTTTCGAACCTCAAGTCTATATACTCCGAGTATATGCGCCGGAGCCTCCCTGCCGACCCTCAACAGTCGTGCCGTTATCATCGCCGTACGCAGGTGGAGGTAAATTGTTCAACCGCGCGTTTTCGTCGACCAGCTGATTTATGCGATCTTTTAGCGCGGTGATCTGGTCACTGTCCCGGTCCGACATAGCTGTTTCGCGCTCCAACTGCGCCGTGAGCCCACTGAGCTCCTGAGCGCGGATGTACGCCTGACGGGAAGTGCCAGTCGCGGGTGCGGTGAATGGAAATACCGAGCTTGAGCCCTGCGTCACACCCGTGTTGGGATACTCCCCAGCTCGGGTTTCGACTGACGCGTCCGTATTTATTTGAACCGCGGGACGCGATCGGAATGCTGGTGACGGATGTATAAAGAGAAGTTCGGTGCATGAGTCAATGCCAGTGCGCACCGTCAATCTTGGAAGCAAATACGCCATTGTCGCCTGATGTTGAATCCCGTGCACTCCGCCTCCGAGCTCGGTTCCACAACAAGAATACAACGCCAAGCAGGACTATCAGAATTAGGCCGCCCATCACACCGCCTACGATAGCAGCAGTATTTTTGTGATGAGACTTGTTTAGTATTGGGCTTTTCGCGGGGGCCGAAGGGCTGATGCTAGAAGCAGCTGTGAAGTTGGGCTTGGAGGCAAGCGAGTCAAAGCTCGGGTGGTATAAGATGTAGTCAAACATGAGCGACTGAGCGCCGACAACATCTGTGATATTCACAACCAAAGTATGGTTACCAGGTTGAAGCCCAGTTGCGTGGAAAAATTCGAAGTTCGGCTGTTCCTCGAAGGGTGCCTGGGACGAGGAAAATGTCTGCGCCGTAGATTTGCCGTCAACAGAGAATGAAGCTGTGATTGACCCGGGAATATTCCATTTGAATAAGCCATAAACTCCCACGCTGGTGCCTAAGATATAACGCGCATAAGTAAGTAAATTCAAAGATCAGCCTTTCGGAACCTGTACCGGCAAATTGAAACGTCATAGAGTCCCCGATTGTGTTACTTTCGTGGGTTGCGTTCTGGAATGGCAAGCCGGACGGCTGACCGTGACCGATAGTAAAAAGATCCCTGTTATTCGTCCATCTTCCCCCATAAACCAGATCCGGGTCATTGTCGTCCACAATTAGAGTGGTACCGCTCAACGATGTGCTTGTCCCGGCGGTAATAATCGCATAGTCAAGGTCAATCCACACCAGGTCGTCCAGAACCACGGTGTGCGTTGCGTCGGATAGCGTCGGCGAGGTGTACCACTGCCTGTATTCTTGCGGGATAGGGTACGTACTCTGTAACGCTGTATCATCGTCTATGCGGATGGACATCGTTGCGACTGGTCACTGGGGGGCGTGTTACCGTAGAAGGCGATCGAGGTACCTATGATGCATGGAGTAAATGAGAATGACCACCGTACTTCCCACTGCGGACGTACCTTGGAAAGTATAACTGAATGAACCAAACGGACCGCTATTACTAGCACCGCCGGCAAAAGAAGAATTCCCGTCGATGAAGTGAGGACTGGCAGCGGCCTGCCAAACCGACCCCTGCATATAACTCATCACACTGTCATCTACCAAGAGTAGAACTGGAGAAGTGGCCATTGCCTAGGTGATTGGACCCGCTGGCACTGGGCTGGAGACAATTTGACAAAGGGAGGAAAGGCTGGAAGAAGGAGAAGGGAAGTGGTGTATGGTGGTCTGCAGAAAGTTGACTGTTAGCTCGGAACGCCGATGGGCGCGAGGATAACGTTGTTTTTCATCGTTTCAAAGACAACAATAGCTCCACCGAGGTGACCTACCGTCGTTGATGGTCGAAACCACCGTAGATCTTCCGTCGGAATCCAGCCCGTCATTATAGAAGAAGGCAATTAGCAGTGATGTACTCAACGACATCTGGACATCCGCAGATCATGGCTTCGAGGCTGACGTGAACCTTCAAGACTTCAACCAAATTTGGAGCCCGAAGGGGAAGTCAAATGATGCCTGTATCCACGAAGTCGCCTTTAAGCGGCCGGGCTCCGAGTCGTTGTCAAACTCTTCAAACTTCGAGCTGGAAAGATTCACCGTCGGTCGCACTCGGTTGCAGCACCTCGGTGATGAAGTGAGCGCGTCTCGGCCTCGGTTTGTCACGGCGTCGATGGTGGCAGAGTGTTCAAAGAATGCCGGTGACTGTAGAGAATAAATAGATACAGACCAACTGGAGAATGTGTAAATGGAGCTTCAATATAACAAGTACGGAACACCGCCAGTTTCCATTCTCGCTCCAGATAAACGTCCAATCGAAGGGTGTTGCAGACGACAGTGATTCAGGGAAAGGATCACCAAGACGTAATCTCAAGAATCATCGGAAATGGGACCTGGCTGATATACAATTCAGCACCCGGAGTCACATCCGCGCTCTGGCCGATGGCCCGGAATGAAACCAGATATGCTGCAGCGCCACAAACGTGAGCTGGCCAGATGGGAAGATAGGAGAGGACGAATGCTTGCTGCGCGTTTATTTACAAACCCGGTAAGTGGATCTGGCAATGGAACCTCCAAGTACGCAGATGATATTCCCAAAAATAAAGCGCGCATTGCAAATGGGTAGCTCGGATCAGGCCCGCGGTTATAGGCTGATTTCGGGTATAAACGGAACCTTGAAGTATGTTCATCCCTCGGCAAGCTGCGGACAAACGGCATGCTTGGATGCGGATGCCTTAAATCTTCAGGAAGTCTGGATCTTCCTCTACTAGCAAATCCAGGAGCCGGAAAAACGAGGCAGCAGGGAACCCAACCACGTTATTGTAGTCCCCGTCTACCTTGCGAACCAAGGCACCACCGTGTCCCTAATGACGTGAACAAGGTTCAGAATTCGATGACAACCAGACTTACCTGAATATTAAAGCCTCCAGCGACGGATAAACCTTCTTCGCTTTCAACGTATGCCTCGAGTAGTTCGCGTGGATTGTCCGCAAAATACACTAGCGACCGCTCGTCTATTGATCTAAGGCAGAATTCAGAGGTGAGATCCTGGATGAACTCTAGACAAGCACCTTATCACGTACGGGGGACGTAAGCACAGGATATACTGCAACAATGACGTTGTGAGCAGAGGACAATATGAGTGGCAGCTCACCTATAACGACGCCGGTTACGACTTCACAGACGGCACCGTTGAGATCCAAGAGCATCCGGAAGTTATCTTCTTTCGATTTTGGTTTCTCTAAAAGCTCTTGGGTCGTTTTCGGGAGCATTTCATATGGCGTCTGCGAGGTTGACAGTAATGCGTGACTTAGAACCACAGTGTCCGCTTCACAACTCAACGAGGGCGCCGGTTCCAGAGGTCAAGTTAATACCTGAAACCACCAGGTCTGGTGCATTCTCCGGATCACTTTTCTGCAATATGTTCAAGTCCACATCAAGCACGTCTCAATTCGAAATATACCACTAAACGCTCGTAGACCTCTATGGCCTTATGGGTGGCTGTCGCGACCGGATACTCGTGGATGTTTGCAAAGGAGCCGATGGAAAGATCCTTTTTCAATATTGGAAGGGATGATGTCTGGTGCAAGTCCCTGGCAAGATCTCGGTCGATTGCTCCATGACGCGTACCGCTCTGGTGTGACTCACAAATACACTGAGAATGTCCTTTCTGCGAGGACTTGCTGAGGCCAAAACAATCCTCTTTCCCTTGAGCTTCTTTATTGTTGGGGTTTGGACGGCGTGAGGAAGCAGATTCGAGGACATGGTGGTGGCTCCGAACAAGAGGAGTGACGGTGACCAACTGATGGTCACAATCATCTCTTGTCTCTTGCGCTCATCTCGAAATCCTGTGTAGGGCTGTACGACGCGTCAGGCTCAAGATAAATTTTTCAGGGTAACAAAACCTCACTCTATGATGTGTTTCGCGCGTCCATCGAAAATGTGGATACTTTTTTCGTGAGTCGGGATCTTCTTTGGCCTCAAGCCCCATGGCTTTTTGGCTCTGTTTTTCCAAAATTTACCCGCCCAGTTGAACGATACCAGACTATACAAGTATTCGCAGTGATTCAGCACCAATTTAACAGCCATATCGCTCTGCAGTCGGTGCCCTGTGATTGTTCCTAGCGTTGGAATATGCTGACCCTCCATTAGTAATCTTTTAACGGCTGGAACCTGGAATCTTAGCGCACAGCTGGGCACCATCAGACCGTCCTTCAATATTTTGCCAGCTTCAATCGCATCGGCCGATAGTGTCTCGGATCACACTCATCACGGCATGTTTCACAGATTCGAGGCCGTGATTCGTCAGGAACTGCTCTACGAAACGCAGAATAATCGATCACAACGTTCACTGGAGTGAACTCTTGTGTACCGCGGTCAAGACTCTAACTACTAATTTATTCCTTTGATCGAGCGCGCTGTGGTAATCACCGTCCAGAAGCGTCGGAACGGATCACTTCAACGTCTTGCGATCAGGAACAAATAAACAATTTTACTCCCTCGCTTTCACGACTTTCTTTTGCTCCACACTCCCCAAATACCGGTCAGAGGACTCACTGTCCACGTCGCTCCTTGCACCCGGCCCTCGTTCAGCAGCTCTAGGAGTCGAGGTAACCATTCTTTGCTTGCGACGAATCAGTCCCTCAATACTTTGTTTTTTGTTTTACCTAGGTCATCTCCTTGTTTTACTCTCGTCCAATAGACCTTGAGACGTCTACACGTCGCGACGGTGTGAATTTCGATCTTTCCGCGCCTTAGAGCTACTAACTAGCTCGCGAATACGTCATGTTCATGGACCGGATCCTGGCCCTGAAGCTCGAGGCTATAGATGACGAGCTTCTGCTCTCGCACGCTCGCGACAGGGATTCAGGTACACGAACATCGTCTGAAACGTTTCGACCACTGACTGCTGCGCATAGATGACGACGATTACTCGCAATCCACGTCCGACGCAGAATGCGACTCCGACTCTGGATTCCAGGAAGCGCACGAGGAAGACGTGAATTCATGGAGCCTAATTAGGGTCGAGGGCGAAGTGGATTTGGACCCCCAAATTCGAGTGCGTCTACTCTTCGGTGTCCGAATGTCACAATGTGCCTGATTGTTCTATTCTCAGACGCCGGCTAAGAGAACTTCAACTGTGCACACGAAGCTGCACACAATTTGTCTTCGAACTACGTCGCAACTGTAACGCGGCTGGCTTTCCGTTTGATTGATTTTTCCCCTGTCTTCTTGCAAATGCAAACATCGCCCCAATAATCAGTGTATCTATAGTCATCTTGATTACACCTGAATCGATTATCTATCTCGCTTTACTTTGTGCTCACTAGAGTGTATTAGATTTGGTTTGAAACGGGGTTTTTTGTGAACGAGAATCGTGTGAAATTGAACGAGATTCTGCTCCACTTCACTCTATTCTCGGCAGTTCTTCTCAACGCAGCGCTGTATCTCCCATTTTGAAGACTTGGTACATCGGAAAAACACGCGGCGAAGGCCAGGACGCCATGAAAATAATTGACTGTGAGCTGAAAGGAAGAAAGAGTCCGCAGGAGGCAGAGGGAGGAGTTTTTCACCCTTCCGGATCCTCCCGAGACGCCTGGTGGAGCAAATCATTTAACGAGATTGGGTTCGTTTCAAACGAAAAAATACTTCCAAATCAAAACTAATACACTCTACTCAACTGTGACTTGATGTTTTGTCACGGTACCGGGTTTCGCATCCATATGGGTCTTCTTGTTTCGGCGAACATTAGATCTGCCCGTCCATGTCTACAAGGCGGCGTTCCGTGCCAGCTAAGGCTCAACCTGCTCTTGCGCATGACAAACCTGCCTTCCGGGTTCTGTTGGACCAATTGTTTGCACCGGAAATTCCGACGGCTTATTCATCTTGAGATGATTCAAGTGGGAAAAAGCGTCAGCACGAATTACATGCCATGAACTCAGAACTGACCCCTGGGTAGGAAAAGTTTAAAAGCCAGACACTGGTGCTGTGAAAGACCACATTCATTCCCCTGAGATCTACATGGCAATCCTCAAACTTTACGGCGCCCAGCACGCAACGTGCACACGCCGTGTGGCCACGGTGCTTCACGAACTCAAGGTCCCATTCGAGCTCATCGAGGTGAACGTGATGGGCGGCGAGCACAAGACCCCCGCGTACATGGAAAAGCAACCGTTCGGTCAGATCCCCTACATTGTATGCAAATTCAGCTCCGATTTTTCTTGATCGTGTGAGGCTGATAACCCCTGCCCAGGACGACGATGGCTTCATTCTCTATGAGACGCGCGCAATCTGCCGCTACATTGCCGCGAAGTATCCCTCGTCGGGACTCATTCCCACCGAACCCAAGGCCAACGCATTATATGAGCAAGCTGCGGCGGTGGAGCTCACAAATTTCGACCCGAGCGCAAGCAAGGCTGGTTTTGAACTTTTCAAGCAGTACGTGGGATTTACACCAGAACGGCATTGAAACTAATACAGCCTACAGGAAACAGTGGGGAATGCCATCTGACCAGGCGGTAATCGATGAGCAGCTGGACATCCTGGATAAGAAACTCGATGCGTACAACGTTATCTTGGGCAAGCACCGATACGTTGCGGGAGAGGTACGTGGCCTTGCAACCATTATGAATCTGACATTAACAATTGCGAATCAAGATTCTGACCCTTGCAGATCTTTTCCATGTTCCCTATGGGCCGCACGCGAATTTGGATAAAAGGGCAATCATGACCAGCAAGCCCAACGTTGCCAGGTGCGCAGTGGATATTTGTCAGATACCTTCAATGCGAATTGACCGGTTGGCAGATGGTTCAATGAGCTCATTACACGCCCTTCGTGGCTCGCCTATGTCGAAGGTGTAAAGACAACCACGTCGTACTGAAAGCCGGTATGCAGAAAGTGAATGACAGGGCAGACAACCAGGATCGGACTATCGGAGACTGAATTTAAATAACCGGTGTTAAATAACGGAAAAAGTGGTGATATGTACATGACCAGTATAGAGTGTTTTGTTTATCCCTCCAGTGGTGGGCGGGTTTCGACCTCGGGCAAACTCGAAATGATACCCGTGTGCCAAATGTTTTCTTGAACAGGACTGGCTTCGGCAACCACCAACACCCCCCGCGAAGCCAACTCGGGAAGCTGCTTGGTGAACCACGCCGAGGACGCATTTACTGGCGAGCCTGTGGCGTCCTCGCCGCCGACATCCTGAATGGTCCCACCCCATTCGGATTCCACGTCGGTGCACACACAAAACTCCACACGTCGCAGTGCAGGCAAAGGTAACGCCGCCAATGCCCGATCGATTTTGGGCAACGTGCGAAGCCACTGTTTGTAGGTTTCCCACACCATCGGTTTGGTTGGGTCCCCGTCAGTCATATCCAGCCTCAAGACGAGCACCCGTATCAGGCTGTCATCGGGGGCTTTGGCCAGTGGGAGGTGAAACCATCTGAGGTGTTCGATAGGACCCTCCACAGTAACGTGGGTCAAAGCGGGGAAATCGGCAAGGTTAATCCGGTTATTGCCCACGAGGTCGCCTATATAATTCGAAGAGTTACATAGTTGAAGAATCACCATCAAAACGATAACATACGTGTGCTGAATGCGAGACGCTTTACGCTGAGGCGCGTGCGTTCAAGCATCAAGCGTCCAGCATCGTCGGTCGACAATCTTATGTCAATATCGGCGACCTTCGAAACATCAAAGGGGCAATCTGCATCCAAAAGCCACAGGGGGAGATGATATGAGTTGTATATAACGAGCCGAGTGATTTTGGTTCGGGGCGCTGCCGTTCCCCGATTGTGATAAAGAATCTGGTCTGCTACCCCAGGGCCACAGAACGGCCAGGCCTGGTGAAATTGAACCTCGCGTAAATTGGGTGTACACAACCCGAAGAGCTGGTTGAGAATGTTCAGCTCGCTAAACGCTACGGTCAACCCCACGCAGCGCACGGATGCGAGTCCGATTAGGCGCCGTGCAGCCGCGGGCGCAGTCTTGTAGGTTTCAGTAGGGGGGTATGTGTATATGCAAATGTGCGATACATGTGATAGACTGAGTTCTGCGATCTCTGTAGTTAATGGATGGTTCAAATTGAGTGAGATCCAGCGAATATGGCGAGCAAGATGCGGCGATTGGGTGAGAATTTCGCGCAGGTGGCTGGGTGTGATAGACCGCTCGTGATGTGGGTGAGAGAAAGCGATTTCGTGGAAGAGATTCCGCTGGGCTGCCGGCGCGAGCTTTCGAGAGGCATAGACACATGAGCGAAGAGCTTGTGCATCATCGGAGAGATGGTCCACTATGAGCTCTAACAGCTCAGGAATTTCGAGGCGGCCCGGAGGAGAGGTATGCGATCCCATTGTGTGGAATGTGGAGAGTTATCCAGAGACTGAACAGGACAAGAGCTGAAACTGAAGACGTAGGTGGAGGGAGGAAGTGATGACTCACCGTGTGCGACTTCTGACCAAATGCGGATCACATCATTGATGTTGAAAGTTTTTTCGGAACAGCCTAAGTACAACAACTGGACTTTTCCCCCTCGATACCCAAGGGGAGCCAGTGAACATCCTCCATATTCGACGTCATCCCAGAAAGATATTGAACCACGTCGTTGGTCAGTATTCACTGATATGATGATGGACGCGGTGTTCAATGACAACAGGCTGGGTGAGGATGGTCTGGATCGGGTGTAGAAAATATCTAGCTTGCTATCTGCACTGTCAAAACCGGCTTCACTTTCCAGTTCGATACAAGTTGAATCAGAGTTACACAAGATAAAAAACCTTCGGCACGTTCGGATCAGGTCAATATGATTCCAGCGATCAACCCGACTCACTTCGATTTGCGGCGATTTGCGGCCTTGTGATTTGCGGCCTTGTTCTTCTCCCCCATGTCATCCTTCGTACTGAAGGCCAACGGAACTCAAGGTACTTAGCTTCAGTCAAGGATGTCAATGATTTGCCTAATCCCTCCTGAAAGTATCGTCGCCGTTCCGACATCTGGTTTCTCGGGTTTCTCGCTGGTTCCGTGCCCCTCGACGTCCTGGTCCAAGTACTACGGAGAAGAGTGAGTGAGTCCTTGTAGTGAGACATATCTGAGCTGCGTTCCAGTTGCGGATGTTGACTCATCGCATGCTCAAACCGAGGAAGCTTCGGCCAAGTTTTGGTCTGTCTACATCTCTGAGGCTGAACGATATGATTCCGCGCTGGTCGAAAGCTGGAGAGCAGACATGGAAGGGCTCCTGATTTTTGTGAGGGCGTATACATATCCGGAGCCGATTTCTCACTTAACAAGTCACCCAGTCCGGTCTTTTCTCCGCGAGCCTCACCGCCTTCATCATCGAGAGTTACAAAAATCTCATTCCCGACACAGGCGAGATGACGGTCGCGTTACTGTTCCAAGTATCCCAACAGCTGAACGCTCAGTTCAACGGCTCACAGCTCGTTGTATCGTCACCACCTCCCTTCGAGACCCAGACGTCGTCGTTGGTGTGCAATGCGTTCTGGTTCCTGAGTCTAGGGCTCAGTCTCACCTGTGCTCTACTGGCAACTCTCGTGGAGCAGTGGGCACGCGAATTTCTCCACAAGACAGAAATCCGCCCTTCACCAATTCGCCGAGCCCGGGTCTTTTCCTTCCTATATTACGGGATCAGCCGTTTTGGAATTCACGCCATCGTGGACATCATCCCCCTCCTGCTGCACCTCGCCCTAGTTCTCTTCTTCGCCGGGCTCGCTGCATTTCTCCTGCCCATTAACCTCTTGATGACTGCGATCGTCGCAGGCCTTCTGGCTGCGTTTTTGATGTTCTACGCCATCATTACGATTCTTCCGGCAGTATCCCTCGACTGTCCATATCGTACCCCGCTTTCCGGAATATTCTGGCGCTCCATGCAATATATCGCCACCCTATTCAGCCTTCCTTCCACCAAACGCAGTCTCACGGATGCTGTCCTCGCTGCGGCGATGAAGAGGCGTGATATCCGGGACGAGCGTGCGGTGCTGTGGACCCTGGAAGCCCTCACAGACAACACAGAACTCCTCCCATTCGTGGAGGCCACCCACGACATCGTCTACGGGCCCTCTGGCTTTCGCCGTATCGACGACCACCTGTTCCGCCTCGTGCTCCAAACCACGGATTCGCATACATCGCTTCCCCGCCGCATCTGTGGTCTTCTCTGGAGTGCTGAGCCGCTCTCTCTGGAAGACCCGCTCCGAATCAAGCGGCAGGTCGAAGGTTTACGCGCGCTCTGGGCCCTGGGGATCATTCCAGCGCGCATATCGCGCTTGCCAGCAAAGACAGTCTACGGAATACACGAGGCGACTCTACAGCCACTCACCATACCCATCGCGTACCGCCTTTCGGTCGAAGCCGTCATCAAATACGTGCATCTCAAAAGCATACAAATGCGCTTCGAGGACATCAGCTCCATGCTTTCAATGCCAGACATATCCTCCCCGCGTGAAAGGAGACGGCTTGTACGACTTCTCCAGACTAGCGTCCCGGGCCTTAGCACAGACGTGCAACAGCGAGGTCTCCGCGCCCCGTTGGTCCACTCTGCGCTCGGTATCCTCATCCGGATATCAGAGTCGGATCCTGACGACCACGACAGCTATGACAACTTTGTTTATGCGCGGCAACGAACCCGGGATCTCACCACAGGCGAGCTGTTCAACTGGCGTTTTCACTTTGCGCCAATTGTAGTTCACCTTGTGGTTGAATCATTCCGCGCGGGCGTAGCACCCTACAAGTTACTTGCAACCTGCGAAGAATTATTACCGGACGTTCCAACTTTGCCGCGCCACCTCCGCTTCGCGGACTATTCTCTTCCCAGCGGATCGCAGGAGAACCCTGGCGCACTGCAAGCCCTTCTTGGCGACAGCTCGCACAATGACCTCGACGTCATTATGCGATGCAGTTTACGCCTCCTGCCCCTCCTCGACGCGCAAAGCTTTGTGCCAACAATTTACTGGTACCTCACAAATCGCAGTCGAGGAGCCGACGCTTTTTCCTATGCGTTTGCGGACTGCAACCCGGATGCTCTCGTCAATTCCATAGCACGAGAGGTCAAAGCAGAACCAATAATCTCTGACGCCACCTTAGCTGGTATCACCACACTGTGCCTTTTGCGACCTCAGTGGATGGGGGTCTTGGACTGCGAGAACATATTTTCCCTTGTTGAAGAAAAAACGGAGTCACATTTGGCCTCTGCGTATCTGAGCCTGCGGGCGATTCTTGCGAGCTCAATGTTGACATCCCTGGCAACCAAGACGTCTGGATGTCTCATGGCGCGTGAGGACGACGACCTCAGATCAGGCGCACCAGCGACTTCGGCTTTACTCCAGGCGATCGCATCGAATCCTCTCCTCCATGATTACTCTAAAACGATTGAAGCCTCGATCTCAAAGATGGATGTCCTTGATCCCCTCCTTTCTGAGATATCCGACCAATACGCCAACTCGTTCCTCTGCCTCCTCACCCAATGCACAGCGGCGAACCTGCCATACAAAGCGGAGGCAACTCTCAAACACATATGTGACCAGGACAGTTCGCTGCTCAGAAGCATGAGCGATGCTCGGAAGCTCGAGTTTGCGCACGTCCTGCGGAATCTGGTTGAATGCGCGCGAAACTATGACCATCCGCAACAAGTTGTGATTGATCGCGTTGTTCGAAATCTGTGGGCACACATTGACGGCGAACTGCAGGGTGTCTTCACGAAGCAGCCAAGTGCATCCCTGCTGGCGGAGGCGCGTTCTGTGTATTTTCCCCGCTAGACTCGGCTGCTACACGTCTGAGTCTGGAACCTACCCCAACTTCCGCACTCACTCTGGCCACACGACGCACGCACGGAACACGATTACCGATCTATGCTGCGGTTATTTCAGAGAGTTGACATTCTAGCACTGTGGTCCTGTTTCAAAATCGTCGGTAACTTAACCACATGTACAAGTCTGGTACTTTGCCGCGCCATCCTGTCTATCTCATACATCATGGCTTCGAACGTGAATACCTCAATCATGCCAGATGTAGCCTAGCTCCACGGCCCACCGACATAATATTTACGTGGTCCTACCCTTCGGGCGATCGCGAAACACGTTGCAGTTGAAAATCAACTGTGGCGGACACGCGGCAAGACACTGACTGGGCGCTTTGACAGGCTTTGACGCTGTTCTTATTCCGACGGACCAGGATTGGCTGAACAAAGCTTAAACTTTGATTCACACCCCGCTTCGGTTGAGCGGGGGTGCGCTTTGACAAAGTTCCCTTTTCCGGCGGGGAAAAGCCAACCAATTTGATCGCATGAACAAAGCCCTTTATTTTTACCCAAATGTGGAGCTCTTTGTTCCTCAGGTATAATTACGTGGGTTACGAGACCGCGTATTTAGCACTCGCTATCACCGCCGACAATGAACGAACCGCCTGTAGCATTCTACGGACCGAGTCGTCAAGGCGTACGCGTGTTGAACTCATTGATTCTAAAACCCGCTAATGTTGGCATTCAGCGCGTGAACTTATCTGATCCTCTTCCGACCCCTGCTCTCACACCCCCCGCGCCACCGCGAAGGAACCTCACCGCTGCCCAATTTGAAGAAATACAGCGCCGTCACTGCGCCTTACTACAGCGACGGCCCGAAGGTGTCGCGGTAAGAGTCCTTCTGTTATTCAGTAGTACGCAATGGCTCTGATACCATGAATAGGTTCTATATCTGGAAGTCAAGCCTCCATTTGATCGCCCTCCTCCCCGAGACAACGCTACCGACAAATGGCATGGAAATCAACTACTCTACATCCCGCGCAGAGGGTTCACTTTTTAACTTGCTAAATTAACTTGCGCCTGCGCCAATTAACATTGATGCAAGTTAACTTGGATTTGGGTGCGCAAGTTAATTTGTCGCCGCCAATCAACTTGCAAGTTAAAATGTCGACTTGCATGTCAAAAAATTGACGTGCCATCAAACAGTGCTGATGCACCCAAAGAACTGGTTCCTTCTTTGCGCGCGTCAAGTTCTGCGTGCGGGTGGGTTGCATACTCCTCCCAAAACATGTGTAGCATGTTGCGGGAGCTTTCCCCGCCATTTTCGGTGGAAATCAGCTCCGATTTCACTGTTCTCACACAGTTTCCTGTTATTTTCAACATCTTATTGTGTCTTTTGTGGTGACTTGTGTGCATTTTCCGGGGTGAAACCTCTGTTATTATCTTTGGGCATTGGCTGAACCTCAAAAAATATGGAACATTACTCACCATACCGAACTTAACTCAAATGATTCATGTGTTCGATTGTCGCAGCCTGTCCCACACAGGAAGAATATTCTCACAGGATAGTGGAAGGGTAGGTTTATTGTCGGTGCACCTTTAAGATATTTATAACCATCCAAACTGTCTTTATTGAACACTTTGTACTGTGCGGCGTGCCAATACGAGTTGCCGCCGGCTTTCCTAATGGAATTGATGATCGACATCAATATTGCTGATTTGAAAATTTTCCTTCACTCGTGCATTCCATCCCACTGTGATCATCCCTCCTGTGACGGCAGTCAAAGCTCTCTCACATCAATTACCACTGAATGGCCGCTCATTCTGCGCGTGATGCCGATCTGCACGACAATTCAAGGCGACATCGTACTCAAGGATGTCTACTGCCCGCTTACGATGCATCTGGGTTCCGAGGTCGAATACGAGCTCATCGCTCGGGTCATTTACTCGGGCCCCCGAAATTCTGGGGCAGTCGGGCACTATACGACTCAAATCAGAATCGGCGACCGTGCATACATATATAATGACTTATTGCAGGATGGGCTACTGACTGAACTCGGTCCGTTGCATCTGTTGGAGGAGTACAACCCGAACGTGGCCTATGGGAGGAGTCCGGCGCTCGATCATCCTTTGATCGCGATCTTCAATGCTGCGGTTCCACGCCTCGCTGTTCTTCTCGCCACATTCAACCAGTATTACCCGGTGATTGAAGACTACTGTAGTAATCCGACCGTAAGTTCAGGTGACGCGTGACAGACGTCTGTGAATTGAACTTCTGGAAGCTGGTGACGGTGACATTGAACGTTTCTCGCCCAAATAGGCCGAAAAAGCCCCTAAAAATTGCTCCGGCATTCGCCGGACTGCCTTTTAAGGGAATTATTGATGGTATTTATCAGCGTGAACTTGTTATCCAGTGAACTATGTCGGTGACGCGTGACACCCAGTGAACCTACGGTCGGATTAGTACAGTATCATGACTATTGGTCAGCTATACCATCCATGGCTGCGGAGAAGGGAGCTGCTGACCTCTGGCTTGGTCACTTAAACTTGGTACCAACACCGGAACTGCAATTGCTTTTGGAGGCACCCTTGGAGGCGCTTATGGCTCGTAAAGTTCTGGGTATTCCAGCGCCTATACGCCAACAGCGTGTTCTTTCTGTTGGCTCCGCCCTGCTTCAACTGCTCGCGATTCAACACGAACTCGGGGAGGAGTTGAATCTGAATGTGGACACACTGTTGGACATGCTTAACGACCCCCCAATCATAGTGCGCTGCCAGGATTCGAGCATAGACGCGCTTAAGGCGATGTTCCTTGCCACGAAACCAGTAGACTTGCAGCAAAAGTCTAACTTTGACGGGCAGAGGTTCACCCAACAGATGCTGGAATTCAACACCGCCCATATTTTATGGGACGAATCACGTCGGCCGCCAACATCTGAACGTGTCGAGATCTCATGGGTCCTGCCCAACAACAACGACCCCATTTACTTCCCCCTTCCATCCGTAGCGCCCCCGGAGTTATCACGGCGGCGTTCAAAATCTGTTTCCGTGGGAAATCTGGCAAAGAACTATAAAATACAATTTCCCACCCATTTGTTTCCCAAAGAAGAAATTGGGAAATATTCAGAATGTTTCCTGCCAAATTTCCGGTGGAAACAGATTTGATCTTCCCACGGGAAAAAATTGAGAAAACTGCCAACTTTTTCCCGCAGATTATCCGCGGGAAAAGACAAGGTTTTTCCAAGGGAAAAGATCCGGCCGGAAATTTCCGTAGGAAAAAGTCAGTCTTTTTCCTGAGAAATTACTATATATGGTCATTCCCCAGGAAAC
The DNA here is from genome assembly GCA_029281795.1 of Mycena crocata. Classification (NCBI taxonomy): domain Eukaryota; kingdom Fungi; phylum Basidiomycota; class Agaricomycetes; order Agaricales; family Mycenaceae; genus Mycena; species Mycena crocata. Next base: position 151,069 of record JARJCP010000017.1, on the reverse strand, counting down.
ATGCTTTCTTTTTCCTATGGAAATTTCCGGCCAGATCTTTTCCTTTGGAAAAACCTTGCCTTTTTCCCCCGGATAATCTCCGGGAAAAAGTTAGCAGTTTTCTCAAATTTTTCCTGTGGGAAGATCATGTCTGTTTCCAGTAGAAATCTGACAGGAAAAATTCTGAATATTTCTTAATTACTTCTTCGGGAAAGATCTGGGTGGGAAACTATATTTTATAGTTCTTCGCCAGATTTCCCACGGAAATAGATTTTGATCGCCGCCGTGTATTGACTGTCACACCAGTAGTGTTGGCAGATGCAACAGCAGTGGCACCGATTCCAGAACTGAAAGACAAGGCCACAGCGCGGGGAAGAAAGAGGAAGGCGGCTGGGAAGTCGGAGGAGCCAGCGTCGAAACGTGTCAGGAAGACCAAGGAGTTGGCAGAGGGATCGGCGGCACCACGTCGAAGCAAGAGGTTAACAAAAGAGGATTAGTACAACATGTATTTAGATTACAAGTTACTCCTTTCAACTTGACTTGCACAAACTAACTTGACTTGCACAAACTAACTTGGCCCAAGTCAACTTGTGGATGCAAGTTAAAGCTTCGGAGTTAAGTTGCAAGTTAACTTGGAGTATCCACGGACATACCTGTACATCCGAAACGTGAATAACGGTCGAATGAATCCGGTTGGATGCCCATTTCAACCACAAGCCAATTGGCCAGCAGTTTACTTGTGGAAAGTTCAGTTGTAGTCTTATCGACTTGTGGCTCAGCTTTGAGCATATTGACTTGCTGTTAACTTGTTCCGGGATGAACAGGTTGGACTGGCAGCAAGGTCGACTGTTTGACAAAGAGAACCAAGATTGATTTACTTTCACCGGTGTAATACAGACGGAGTATCCACAGTATCCATCGAACTATATTACATGATACAAGAATTCAAAGCATTGAATTAGCAGCAAGATTCGGTGTAAACGTGAGGCATGGTGCATGAGAACGCTACACGCCGGCGGCGGCGATGCCAAGACCAAGATCGACGGTGTTGATGGTATCAAAATATACCGGCTGGTGGTTCGTGCCACAGTGTCGATAGCCTCTAAGGAATAACAGAGGCCGGGGGCAATGTAGGCAGGGGTTACTGGATGATTAGTTACAGTGGGATGGGCGAGTGTAACCGGGCACAAGCACAAGTCAATCCAAGCGCAAGTTAAACAAGTTAACTCACTCAAATTTAAAGTCCGCTGGGTGGACAAGTCAATTCGGCAAGTCAATCGGGTAACCCTCATCCCGCGCAGGCTCCCATTCGCTCGTTATGTGCCTATCAGCATTGAGTTCAACTCCTCTAACGGGCCCTGCTCTGAGGGTGTCGCCATGACGGAGCTTGCTCTATCTCGGGGGATGTTGGAGCCCAGGAAACGGATTGGGGCATATATTCGGACGACACCCATCGCACCGGTGACGCGTCTTGTCTTGGAGGTGTGTAAATCTCTAGGAGAGCAGTCCGCCCCTTTTGAATCCCTTCTTTGCTTAGTGGCCCGGGTATAAGCCAAAGACCTTCGAACCGTTTTCCCTCAAGGAGGACGCGACGCGCTACCTGACGCGGGGGGCGCTGGGAAAACAAATCTCACAGCTCTTCAAGTCGTTCATTGAAGTAGGTTGATTTCTTGTTTGGGAGTAAGGAGCGAAACAATTTATTGAACGTGTGGTCTCGCCCATAGCAATATGGTGCCCAATTTGTCGTCCCTGCGGAAGGAGAACGGCTGCCCCTTGGCGAGTAGGGTATCAGGCATGAGCAGCTCCGTCTACTGGAAGTCTTTTCCAGAGATGGCCAGAACTTTTATCTGCGCACTGGAGTAGTCCAGAGGCTGCGCTGTTGAGTGCAAATTGAATCTCACTGGGGGTTGCAGAGTGCCTGAAATTCCCGGAATAAAGTCACCCCTAATCATAGTGAGTTTCACCGAAAAACATCTGAAATTTCAGGGCAAAATGATGAATTCCATGCACCCAAGAGTCAGGTAGAAAAGTAAAGATTTCATACCCCCAGTTCAGCATGTTTTTACTTGAAACTCAGCTATTTTCGTGTTGAACGTACATGATTGATGACTAGATTCATGTTCAAACAGGCTGATTTTCGCACCAAAACAGAGAGAAAACCAGTTGATTTCATTATGAATTCACATAAAAAATTGACTATAACAACTAATGCTACAATCCCTACAACTAATTCAACTGAAACTGAACTGATACACATACTACAGACCAAGATATAGTTGACATACCAGGTGCACGCGGCGTCAGCTGGCAGGGATTCAATTAATGGTTGAGAGAATGGAGACTCACCCGTGGAAATTAGTTGAAGCTATCAATGCGAATAAACGAATGCGATCGGATAGCACAACACCATAAGCTCTCCGTGACCAATTTTTAAAAGCTTTGGTTGTTGAGCATATTCAAACTGGACCGAGAGTTATTCAAATCAACGTCAGAAATGCAGAATATAGTGAGGGAGATACGACGCACTGGCATCCCAAAACCAAGGGCAACAGCGGCCGGCCATGCTTGGACCCTCAGTGCGATGAACTAGTTGAGGTGATCGACGAGGGCGAGCAGTCTCGAAGTCGCGGCGAAGGTGCTCGAAGGTGGTGGTTGAAGGAAGAGTGCGGAGTCACAACGTCGCTGGGTTGCAGTCATATATATACCACAGACGACTATGACATCATCACTCCACTTATGCTCCAATTGTTCCGTCACCTCGTCCTGCCCCTCATGTACACCGGTACCGCTGCACACGCGAGGGCCCTTGGTGAGCGGCGCAATGCCCCGGGCACGCCCAAGGATGTGGTGGATTGAGTTATGTAGCAGTTTGAGCTGTCTCCTAAAAATTCACTCGATATTTGCCCGAATATGTTCACTATAATTCATCCTGAAAATCACCGAGTTGAACTTTGAGAAAATTGAGTATATGAATGACCAGGTACCTGAAAGTATTTTCAGGATGTTTCATGCTGACCTGTGGAAGTCAGGTAGTGGTTCGGGGAATTTCAGGGGGTTTACTGACCTCAGTGATCTTGTCAAATAGATATGAGTTATACATACCGAGAAAATATATATCAGAAGGACCTCGATGCTAAGAGAATGGATGCAATTTTGTTGCGAATAGACTGAGTAAACGGACTGTAAACTATTCAAGTTTTTTTCTCAGTGCTCCCCCCCGCTTTTCTTCCCAAGATCTCTGCGAGAGTGAACTCTTCCATGTGAAGCTATTACTATAGTTCTAACATTTCACCAATCATGTGCGTTGATGATATGCTGTCAAAGGTTGCGTACTGCTCATTGCTTTTGTGGAATATTACTCTAAATAGTACTACAACAGAGTACAACCCGGCGCGCATCGGGAATAGTCGGGACGTTGGTCTGAGTCTGCCGAGGCGTGGTTCTGCCGGCAGCGCTTCCGGAGAGAATCGGATCATTGCTTCCTGCTCCTTCTCCCATGTCCGCGAGTTCCAGGTAGTGTTGTTCGGGCCGGGCCGGGCTTGAAAGCCTCGGCTTGGGCTCTGGAAAATCCTGAGCCCGGCCCTCCAGTAGGGCCGGGCCCGGGTCGGGTCGGGCTTAGGGCTCGGGCCCGGGCAAGGCCCGGGCTTTCGACTTTTTTTTCAACATCTGCATTGGTGTGAGGTGGTGTTGAAAAACATGTAAAGGAAGTCCTTCCCTACCCACTAGAAGTCTCAGGGACTTTTTTTCACACCCTAAAATTGATGTATTCAGTCGATTCGACGAGCCAAAGCCAAATGCCATCACTGAAATATAATCTTCATCCACCTACCCCCAAACAGAGCATTTTGTTTGAGTGTTGAAGTATCATTCAGGTTTCAACCAGATTTTTTGGGTTCAAAAGCGTCCTGAAAAATTCATTGAGCAACCAAAATTGCCTATCCATAAAAGCCCGGGCTCAAGCCCAGGGCCCGGGGCTCTGGGAAATCTGAGCCCGGCCTTGAGCCCTGATGGGCCCTGGTTTGGGCCGGGCCTAGGCCGGGCCCAAAAGCCTCGGGCTCGGGCCGGGCTCGGGCTCAAGCCCGAGCCCGGCACATCACTAGTTCCACTGTTCCAGGCGCTCAATTGTGCCTCGCGAGCTCCATGCTCAGCCTGCGGAGCTCGACCAGTACTGTGAACGTACTCCTCACACGCGAAACTCAACGTCGATCTCCAGAATCCCAGCAAAGTGACGCGATACTTCATAAATTCTCTGCACCAATACGAACAAAACCGAAGTCTACGAACAAAACCGAAGTCGAACACGTACACACGGCTATTATTGTGCTGCCTCCGGGAATCGAACTCGCATGAAGGACGTAGTATCGATGCCACATTGACATGTATCCCGATTGTATGTTGTCGTCTCCCAGAGGACGAGAATCAAATAGAGATGTACATGTCGATATGTGTATTTCCGTTACTGTAGGACGGAGCCATCTTCGGAATCGCACTCGATGTATGAGTGTGGTGCCTCAGCTACCCAAACAGCGGACGGTACCTGCTGATGCTCGCACTTGGAAGAAATTCGATTGGCATCTTGCAACCTGGAACCGAGGGGTCTATGGTGCCTGCCTCAATATTTTTCGGGTATCATCTGAGGTGCGGCGCATAGTGGTTTTTTCCTAGGAGTCCCTTCACCTGCATGGGAATTTAACTTTGTGTAGGCTCGGCCGCCGATATGCCGGGATGCTCGATCGTACGGAAATCAGTATATACCCCCTGTCTCGCTGTGTCTCTTTCGTCCTACCCCATGAACGACCCAGCATCATCTCCACTGATACGCTCCGACATTTGGTTCAAGGACGGAACGGTGGTTCTCCAGGCTGAACGGACGCTGTTCCGGGTATACCGCGGTGTCCTCGCCTCCCAGTCGTCTATCTTCCACGACACTTTCGGGATGCCCCAGCCAGCAGAAGAGCCGCTATACGAGGGGTGTCCAATTCTGGTCCTTCAAGACTCGCCAGATGATGTGAGAAGTTTTCTCCTGGCTATCCACGATGCAGGGTACGTATCATTTTTACTCGATCCAGCGTCGTCTCAGAGCCAGCATTTAATTTGTCAGATATTTCATTAATTCGCCCGTCAACGGAATTCAGACCCTTTCGGGTCTCCTGCGCCTCGCTACAAAATACGACGTCGGTCATTTGCGCGATCGGATGATCTCCATTCTCGCATCAATCTACCCGACGTCTTTGCCCGAGTGGGTGTTGCGCCAGTGTCCAGCGGGCTATGAAGAACACGATGGAGACGACTTCATCGCACTAAACCTCGCACTTGAAGTGGATGTCTATGTTATTCTACCCAGCATTTACTACGCCTGCTGCCGCCACCCCTTCGCAGCTCTTCTCGATGCCCCACTCAGTATCACCGACAAAAAGAAGTGCGTGGCCGCGGTGGAGGCGTTCGAAAGGACATGGCGTGGCAAAGTGTATGGAATGCTATTGGACGTCATCTCAACGTGCGATGACGAGGGAGGCTGCCACGAGATGCAGGTCCGGTGGATAAGGGATCACGGACTCCCCACGTTTGCGGATGTGTTCGAATTCGACTGGGACGCTGTTGCGCTCTGCGCTGAGTGCACCGAGGCGGGCAAGGACGAATACGCTCGTGAGAGACTGGCGTTGTGGAATGCGCTTCCTACGCTGTTCGGTTACGAAGCGAGGGCTCAGTAGTTGATAATCTTTCTTGATATACTCACATATCCCTCTCATACACGCGGTATATATCTAATCATTGTATCATCTACATTCTCTGAACTTCTACAAGTCGACTCATGACTCCATCAGGATCCAGGACAGTTCTCAGCGACGGTGGTTGTGGTGAAAGAATGGCGAATTCAAATGCAAAAATAAAAAGAACGACGGAAGGTGGGAAGCTCCCCCCAAGCCGTGTTCTAAAATTTGCAATTTCCTTGTCCGAATTTCCGGACAAGGCTTGGCAGGAGCTTCCAACGTTCCGTTTGGTCCTTATCTTATCGAACCTGAACTTCCATGTCCGTCGGCTGACTGAAGTAAATTATTCCATCACCTGTGACGACAAGACGGAATCATGGAGTGGCCTTCGCAAAGTTTATTCACTCAATCGCAATCAACTGTCCCTTGACTACTGGGTTCTGGGCTCAGCATTCAACGAAGATAGATGAATGTCAGTCCTGGCCTAAGGCGAAAACGAGATCTGATGAGATCAGTCCGCTCGCCGCCCTGTGGCTCCTGGCGTAAGCATAATTCTGTGGTAATGCGCACTCCTCGGCGAGAGGGACCAGGGGCTTGAGGGCGTAATGTGCTGCAAAACACTGTTCAACATATAGCAGTCCATACTTGATAACTACAACTACACATTACACACAACAGACTCACAGAGTGCTGGGCCAGAAGTTGACTAGGAATAAATACCTGAATACATAAAACGCCCGAAGGAGAGTCGACCACTGGAATCAACAATGTTCACGAACTAAACAGCAGTGCCACGACTGGATTTGAGGTGGTGGTCGTCCATGCTCTATAATGAAATGATTAATTTATGCACATCGAGGTCGCTCAGTTGTTGACCGACCTTGTCATTGGCATAGTCTGTTGTGTCATTGTGTGTTGTCTCAGACATCTGATGCATCCGTATAACGACGTTCTGGCTAGGGCTCAGATATAATGAACCCAAAAGGAATGGTACCAACGCTATTATTCTGTGGCCCCCTTCGAGTGCTCTCGAAGCCGTAGTTATCAGAAGCAATGTTCTGTATGCTGGTCCCGTTGTTCCGGAAGCGCTCCCGTCCGTTGAGACTTGAGTTGATTCATCCAATTCAGAATGATGGCTATGTGCACGGGAGTGAGTGCTTACTGAGCCATGATTGAGTTCGAGAATACTAGGGAAGGTGAGTATGAAAATAATTATTAACAGGAGATGCTCACGCTTTGGTTGAATCAAGAAGAAAGTCATCCACGCCACTGAATCGACTAGGTGTTAGATTGCCGGTGGAGGAGTGCACGACGACTCACAGTCACTCCTCCTTAGGAACTATAGTTGTAGAGGTCAGTGACATGTTATCAGAGCGATGGGCATACTTACAAGGATGAGTTGCAGAATACCCGCAGCACTGCCAGACCTTGTTAACAAAATGGATGGGCATCCTACCATCCTCAACTCACCTTGTGATGGTCGTCGTTTCTAAATTGCGCTCTCAGTATCTCCTGCCTGACTAAAATGAAATGGACTGACCAACAGACCAAACAATCAGCGTGTCGACCATCCGGCGCGTCCTGGCACAACGATGTTAAGGTTGTTCGAAGGGCACTACTGTAGATACGTACTGTTGGAACTGACTTCCAGACACTCGGATTTGCCACAAGAAGAAGCACAGTGATGTTGCGATTATAATATCCACCGATGGACCCAGCGAGGACACTCCGAGCATAGCCCAGCGAACCTTGGTGTGCAGAATTTCGAATCCACTGGTTGACTCCCAGAAATTGACTAGGAGGATCATATTGAACGCGAATCGCGCAGCGGTTAAAAGTGAGCAGAGGGCGGTGATGTACCAGAATCCAGAAAGGGTGCGGATGCGGAACGCAAAAAAGGTCTAGATGTGGGTTCCAGATTAGATGGCGGGCAGGATGTTCCAAAAAATGGGGACGCACTTGAACAATCGCATTGATCATTGCGGAGAACAAGACCGTCATCTCGATTGAGTGAGGGGGATTGACAATGTGTTCGAACTGCCCATAGAAGGTGACGATCATCGAGTACAGCTGGAGAATGTTCAAGAAGGCATTTGGCATACGGAGACTGAGGTGTTACTCACTGCATGCCAAAGAGTGATGGAGTGCCCCAGCTCGACAAACCTGCGTGAATTGATGAGCAACGATAGGGCCAGTAGGTTTTGAACGAGCGGCACCAGACTACGGCGACCTTTCACGTCTTTCAGAAAGGGCATCTTCTGGCAGGCTAATTGGCAACTCACCAGTACCTTCAAGATTTTTGCGTCTTTCGGAAAGTTACGATAGTAATTGAAGGTCTGAAGCGTCTCGATCCCAAACAGAAATTGCCCGAAGACGGCCCCAATTAATGTCGCCCCCAGTGTCCCATCGAGCGGAGGTAAGGCTGGAGGGCTGGCTGACATGGCGAGATGGAGGTAGGCGCCAAAGAGTCGAGATCGGCTATTTATCATCACCGACCACATAAACAAAATACGGCACTGCAACTGGCCGCTGGCGGCAGCCGTGAATGTTTCGGCGTCCCGAGAGAATGTCCCTCATACAACGGACCCCATCTTTCGGAATTCGTGTCATAGTGGATCTCGTGGTTGCGAAGTGAGTCCAAAATTGAACTCAATTGCGAAGTTCCGCGCCCCGGAGACGGCGGGAGTGAATTCCCTGTATTTCCTCCGAAACAACAAGTTTTAAAAACGAGAATGAATGATACGATGTGCTTCCCGCTGTTGTTCAGGATGGAAGTTATGTGGTGTCTGTCACAATACTGCTGCTCATGAAAAACCGGAGGGACCATCAAGCCACCCAGTCGGGGCTGTAGATTGATTATCATTCAGACCCATCGTTTGGGGTTTGAACATCTCACGTCGGCGGTAAATAGCTCCGATGACCGCGATTGACAAGAAAGAAGTACCATATTTGGGTTTGCGACTGTATTGGACGGATGGCCCGCGGACTGGAATCATCTCAATTCGTGTTGTCAGAATTTTTATGGAGAAGCCAGGAATACTCTGTTAGGCGTGAGGTTGAGATGAGATGCAAACCGAGAAGTTCAAAGCACAACGATTTCACTCCCTGTCTGCTGAATGTCATTGGAATTGGATTAAGAGGCCGGTGGTGGAGTGAGCTCAGCTGTTAAGAGTCATGCCAACTTACATCTGAGGCAAGGCTAGATCAAGAAAATATGCACGTCGATAGTTCCTGACATTTCATTAAAGATGCGCGGATGTCGATGACTTGATGTCGCCAATCGGATTTTCGAGACTCGGATACTGCATGGGGAAGACGGGTTTTACGGATATCGGAACTGACTAACACGGACTCGGAGCCAAAATACTAATCAGAGATTTAGTACTGTTACATTGATATCACCTTCCAAATTTAAATACCCCGATGAACATTAAATGAACCCCACAGAGCTCCAATAAGCCACCCACAATTTGAAGTGCTCCTCACTCATCGCCTGCACATCCCGAACAGCAGAACTGACACTGCACATCTTCTCTGTCGAGAAATCGAAAGTCCCGAACTCGAAGCGGGCGGGAGGATCATACTCCACAGACGTGTCTGCTAATTGGTGGAAGAAATGAAGAAGCTTGATTCCGGGCTGGAAACAAAAGTCATTTCACACAGTGAATGAATGATGGGGAATACGAACCAGATTATCATCGTTGGCATGAGAGCCATCTTTCGACGCTGCGCTGTCCAAACGAGCGCGCCAGTCTTGGAATGACACAAGCTGTGGAGAGTTCCCCCTATATTTACGAATCTCAGACTGCAGGGATCCTATGACGGCGTTCCAAGGGACAGGTTTGGGATGCACGAGATTGAACACGAGCGCCGCTTCAGTAGAAAATGCGACATCCATGACGGCCTGTGAAACGGTGTCGAAGTCGATCCAGGAAACCAGCTGGGCCTGTGTCAGGTGGGCTCGTCTCAAAGTAGTAAAAAAACATACACCATCGACGAGGGGAAGATACCCCATAGTAATACTGGTCTTGACGAGTATGGGTAACCAGTCGCTGGTCGCCCAAGCACCCTTCGGCGGCGAGCCGCATATCTGCCCGATTCGCAGAATCGAGGCATTCAAACCGCTCTTGGCGATTATCTAAACAACTCAGCATGTGTTGGGCCAAATATCAGGAGAAATCCGCCCGACCTGTTCAGCGACAAATTTACTCTGCCCATACCCGTGGCTTGGATCCACATCCCCTCCAAGACCAACCAATTCCTCCGGACACGCTCCACTCGCGCGGTCCCAGGAAAGCACGCCAGCGACAGACGACATAAACACGAATCGCGGCGCGCGTGTGCAAGCCAACGCAAAATCAACGACATGGCGGGTGCCGCGAATATGGGGTTCAAATGAGGCGAGTCCCATGTTGAAGTCAAGCGCCCAGGAGCTGTGGATGATCACTGTCGCCGAATCGCGAATCTGGAACTTCATATTAATATGTAGCCTAAAATAAACGGCTGGGAAAGAAGGAGACGTCACCTCAGTATACAGGTCTGTCGGTAAGCCGAGGCCTTTCTCTTCGATTTGTCCCTCGATGAAGGAGAGCTTGGAGGATGACAGAAGGCCAACGTCGAGGCCTCTGTCCTCGAACCGAGCCCGGTGCCTTTCGGCTGAGGTCAATCCCTTCAAGGAAGGCCGGTTGTATGCGTAGATCTTCTCCACCCAGCCATCCTGCAAAAGAGACGCAAGGATCTGCGATCCCAGGTTCCCCGAAGATCCAGTGATGAGTACCACCGCGGGACCTCCCGCATTGGTGACCACTGAAAACGAGGGAACCAGATCGACCGTGTATTTGGCTATCATCTCTTCGATGGCGGTTTTGGCGTCCGCAGCATCCGTCAAGGTCCCTGAAACGAGGCCGTGGAGGAACGTAGCCAGTTGACTGATAGTTGGATGGGAGTAAACGAGATTTTGCGTGAGGGCCATGGCAGCATTTCGAATTTCTGCGTCTTGTGCTGATTTCATAGAGCCGAGAATACGTAGGCGCAGGAACGTCGCGCTCAAGCTAATAGAAAGTCAACCTTGATACAGAAGTGATGGACGGCAAAGCTCCGACCTATCGAATCCTTGCTGGAAAAGATCTGCTTCAGAAGATATGTTGTCAAGATCGGTCAGTTCGGTGACGAGCTCAAGAAGCCAGAATTGAATGGATAAAGTCTCCCAGGCCGAAGGCGGTTTGATGGAGCGGATCGTGTTGCTATTCTCCGACACCAGTTCATACCTGAGAATTGTCAGCGACGTACCGTTGTCTTGAGGATGGATTATCGGATACTCACAGAGCGTCAATCTCAGCCGCATACACATCGAGCGCAGCCTTCCTCAACACCGTCCCTTTACCCGCCCTGGGCAAGAGCTTATCCGGGGATGTGAACAAAATCATCTCTTTGAAGATCCTGCTGAACGGCGGCGCGATGGCGTTGGCTTCTTCGATTATAGGCCTGAATCGTTTTAGATGAAATCTTCTTGGGGAGAAGGAAAACAACCAGAGTTTATTCCGCAGCTCAGCGACCCGCGCTTCGTCCTTCACATCGATTGGCACCGCGGGCTCGATGAGTATACCAGCCTGGTCCCGGTCGCGGCCGAACATCACAGTTCCGGCGACCCTAATAAAATACAACTCCAACGTGAGTTTTTGTTCAGAACGACTCGCAGTTATGGACGCGCGCTTACAGCGGGCTGCTCATCACGACGCCTTCCATTGGCGCCGGGACTGTCTTTTCCGCCGAGGTGTGCACGATCACGTCGTCGATGCGGCCGACACTGTGTGTGGGTGAATCAGTCATCCGTGTTGTTATAATTGTAATTGGAGTTGGTGTTGGAATTGAATACAAATGTGGCGTACATTTTCCACAGGTGTTTCTTCTTGGGGTGATTAACCCACAGGTCAGACGTTCCGTAGCCCTGGACGTCCTGCAGGTTCTCTACGCAGAGGTGGTGCTGTGGATGCGTCTGCAGCCATAAAAATACAATGAGTGAATGGAAGTGTGAGGGCGATAAATGAATGCATGGAAGTGTCAAAAGCGAGAATGAATAGATAGATAGACGGATGTATGTGGAGTGAGATGAGACGCACGAGAATCTGACATTCGAAGGTGTCGTCGCCCTGCGGTTCCCAGCGCAGCTTGATACGATCGGCGAACTGGGCCCAGGCCCACTCGTTCTCGTCCCCGGGAAGAGGCTTCAGAGTGGTGAGCGCGCCAAATTCGGTCCCGGCGTAAACTGGACGGAGCTTGACGCCCGCATTTGCGAGAATGTCGCCGACGCGAGGGGGCACTGAGCCGCCTGAGCATCCCTGAACAGATAACGCCCGATTAACAGGAGTCCTACAAGGAAGAGATTCGGGTGCTCACGACGAAGTCGAGTGTGCTGAGATACGCGATGGCTTCGGGCGACTTGGACCACACGATCAGGAAAGTCGGGAAAATAAACATGGCCTTGCTTTTAGTCTTGCGCGCATGCTCGAGGATGCTATCGGGAGTCGGCATGAATGGCAAGTCTCGAGGAGTCAGTGCGGTCGGGGGATATAGCGCAACTGGAACCCCGCCGTAGATCGGTTGCAAAATGTGGCAGTAAGTTCCGGCAAGATGGAACGGGGGAAGCGCCATGGACGCGACGGGGTGCTGAATATGGTCGCGGAGATGTGTTACTGCAGCTAATGGAAAGTGTTGAACGAAGTAAAGATATGGTAAGAGAGAGGGGAGAATACCGAACGAGCCCCACTGCATGAGTATGCGGTGCGTCTGAGGAATGGCCTTTGGGAAACCTGTGCTGCCTGAGGAATGCAGATACATCGCGATGTCGTCGGCGGCAGGCAGGGAGGTCGGCGCAGCATACGATTCGACTGCGTTGCTCGTCATTTCTGTGTCCAGATTTGGGAAGACCTGTGAGACGGAGGGAATTTCATCGACATCGAGTCGGTAGTCCGGATGTGTCTGACGGATTGTTTGCTGCACTCCGACGATGAGAAGCTCAAGGGTAACACAAGTCGCGATGATGCGATGACAGGACGTCTTTTTCAGCAGCTGGACAACCGCTGCGGGTGAATTACGAGGAGAAATCGGGAATGGCTGATCCGTTTAGTCCACCGCGTACAAGGTGGGACAACTGGACCTACAATCAGATGCGCGGTAACAAGACCGATGACGACGGCCTGGTACAGCAGACTATCTGAAAGCGCGATGACAGCCACGACCTCTCCATCCGCGCCTTCGCGATTCGGGCGAAGTATTTGTGCCGCGCGGTGCGTAGCGCGCTCGAATTCAAGATTTGTGATGGTAACAATGTCGGAGGACGCATCAGGCTTCGCATAGAGATACAGAGGCGCATGAGGGTTTGTCTGGGAATTTAGAGCCACCACCTCCGGTAGACGCAGCGACGCAGATTCGGCAAGATGAGAGAAAGACATAAGAAAGAGGTGTCCGGATCGTGATGGACCAGCGGCTGGATACCACGGGTTATATTAAGAGCCTTTTGACGCCCAATCTGACCTCAGTTAGACCGTCGGCGGAGATGGGAAACCTTGATTGAAACCAGTCGGCATGGGTGCCGTTGAATTACGGCGGAACGGGATCCTGGCAGATGGAAGAAATCGTGCGACATGGAGGTAAGAAGGAGGAAATATAACGATTAGTAATCCATCACCGCCACCCTACCATCTTGTTTCTCGCGTTCATCTCAACCGAACTGTTTTTACACAGGATCCCGGTTCCTTCCAATTGCAAGTATTTTTGATTTTATCAGACAATACGCCACGACGACTTATCTGACAGGACCTTCCACCGACTCGGACGCGTACGGGTTCCGCCGGAAGATCACTGACTTCTCGATTCTCGAAGCTTTTCTCGAAGCTTTGGTGGGACACCATGTGCAGGGAACGCGGGATTCTCGATGAAAGAACAGGAAACATGTGAGGGTATGAGAATCGACGGGCATCTTGGCAAATCAGTCTTTAAGTCGCCCTACCCTCGTATTCTTACACCGACTCTCTAGATCTTCCTTATGGCTGAAGTGGTGATCGTCGGTGCTGGGTAATCGTACTATTGGAGCTTCCGCAATCATCTAACATTAATTTCTGACAGAGTTGGCGGCTTATCGATGGCCATTGCGCTCAAAACCCGTCTTGGAATCACTTCATTCAAGGTACGAGCAATTTTTGCGTCTCAAATTAGGGCTAATTTCGGGTACAGATTTACGAAACGGAATCGGATATCGGAGGGACATGGAGGGTGAAGTCGTTGGCTTCTCAAATCTCATTTGGTACTCACAAGATTTTCAGGATAACGTGTATCCGGTGGGTTTTCCTTGCTGCCCAGTTGAAAAGTGCGTAACACTGACTTGCTGAACAGGGTGCATCATCCGACATACCGATCCATTTCTACTCCCTATCCTCCGACTTGAATCCCGACTGGTCCTCTACCCACGGATCCCAAGAAGACATACACACCTACTGGAAAGCCCTTGTTGCCAAATACGAGCTGTATCCGCACATTGCGTTCAACCAACGCGTCGTCTCCGCAGACTGGAACCCCCAAAAGCATATCTATGAGCTCGAAATCGACGACGTTCCCTCGGGCATCCGAACCACGACAACTGCACGCGTCCTGCTATCTGCGGTCGGAATCCTTACGATGCCGAACATCCCTGCGATCCCGGGCCTCAAGGCGTTCAAAGGAGAGATATTTCATACCGCACGGTGGAGGAAAGATGTTAGCCTTCACGGAAAGAGAGTTGCCTTGATCGGAAGTGGAACCTCGGCGTGCGTGTGCAGCGCTCAGTTTTTCTTCTATCCATCTCCGTTCTGACTGGCAATCGATAGTGCCCAGATTTTACCCCACATATCAAAGAATCCAACTGTAAAGTTGACACAATTCTGTCGCACCCCGGGCTGGCTGTTTCCGCCGGTGAATATCTTCGTTTGTCGGATTGAGTGACAGTATGGACTGCTGAAATCATGGCAGGTCAAAGCGGATTATACCCCCGCCTGGAAATGGGCCTTCCGTCACCTGCCATATGCGATACGACTCAACCGAATGGGAATCTTCCTCCGTGTACGTCCGCCTTTCCTTGCCTTCAAATTTAAATCCCCGCAACTCATGTTTCGTTTACATAGGCGGAGCTCATCTATTTCCTACTATTTTCCAACGCCTTCCTCCGGTCGCTCATTACACCCGTTCGCGGACTTCTCAATTATTTGAGTTCAATGAATCCCGACAGACATGAAATTAATTGTAGATCGTGAAGCGATACATGACGCAAACCGCGCCTACCGAATACAGCAAGCAGTTAATACCCAAGTACAGTTCGTGCTTAGCCTCCTACTCCTCCTACATCCGTTCCTTCCCTTCACAAAGCAACCTACCTTCAAAATTTTCGAACTAATCTAACTACCACGGAATATATATATAGCTATCGGTTGCAAACGCCTCCTCATCGACGCTGGGTACCTCACATCCCTGCATCGCCCGAACGTGTCTTTAAACTGGGACGGGATTGAGAGCGCTTACGATGACGGGCTCATCACTAAGACAGGTCGGTTTGACACCACAGTGCACCGAACTTTACTTACCACATATGCATATTCACGCAGGCAAGATGCTACCGTTCGATGTCATGATCCTGGGCACTGGATTCATTTCGGTGCGCTGTGCGGTGTTCACGCATAATAGCGCCGATTGACTGACACCGCCCCAGGACGTGTTCGCCCTTCCCATTCACAGTCGAGACGGGACCAGCATCCAAAAATACTACGATTCAAAGGGCGGGCCGACGGCGTACATGGGGACGGCCATCCCTGGGTTCCCGAATCTTTTCCTTATCTCCGGTATGTCAGCACCCACCAATTTTAAGTGAACATGAGAGCGTTTCCTCACGAAATGATGTGTATTATTATTATTAGGCCCGAACACAGGCACGGGAAGCACCTCCGTGATCTTCTTCCAGGAGTGTCAGGTATGTGCTACGTCTCAGTATAACCATCTCCCGGATATCCCATCTCTTACCATAACCACCCGCTTCTTAACCTTATCTCCTACATCCTTACTCATATCCTACTTACAAACGACCACAGATCACCTACATCCTCCAACTCATCCGCCCCATCCTGACCGGGCGCCTGGCCTCCCTCGAAGTCACCGCCCTCGCAACCGACCGCTACAACGAGGCGATCCAAGCCCGCTTGAAAGATCCGAACTCGACGCACACGAGCTGCCTCTCGTGGTACCGCACCGGCGGCGCCGGGAAGAATTATAATATCTTCCCTGGGTCGGGGACGCTGTTTTGGTGGTGGATGAGAAGGCCGAGGTGGGAAGATTATACCGTGGTGGAGGCTGGCCACGGGACGGTTTTAGGCTGGGGTCACGAGGTGAAGCGGGAGAAGGTGCGGCGGGTGATGCGCCGTGTGCTCCTGGCCGCCCTGCTTGTCGTGGTGGCAGTGATGAGGTTTACTTGAGGGTTGAATTCTTGTCCCGACTGGACTGGTCCTTTGTTCATTCACTGGGTGTACATTTGTCGGATCAGATAGGACGTATATTTTGCATTTGCGCATTACAGGTGTCTTCAAACGACATGAAATCACCTCGGTTGGTAGTCTCTCTTGACAGAGTGACCACTCGATACCTCGTTTCTCACTCGGTTGGATTGAATCTGTCGAACTGTTTCTCAAAAACGGTGTTCATTGGAAGCTTTGGATCTTTTATTTAGCTTGGAGTCTCTGAATCGCGTCGCGTATGTATAATTTCAGTTTCCAGCCTGAGCACTCAACCAGGACTTATCAGTTGGTCGAACCGCAAGGGGGGTGCCGGGCCGGGAATGCCGGACCGGATGTCGGTTGGTTGGTTCGACCATCGACCAGAAAAAAATAACTAGGAAACCCATTTTTTGGGGCCAGAAACGGTGCTTGAGCCGCCAGATAGGTGACCTGTCGAACCGATGTAATTGACTTCTAGGAAAGAGCTGAGATTCCGCGTAGGCCGGGAGAGATTTACTCAAAAGATATCACGGTTGTGCAAAGTAGGGTTCTGCCTTTGAGCAGTATGGTTTTCGGGTTTCTGCGTGTCGGTATTGAGATATCTCGTGGACATTCCATGAACCGAACACTGGATGCGAAATAAACCAAGCAAATTTTTATACAACCACCAAAAACAAAGGTGCCCTTACGAAAAGCATCCCAACTCTTCACTCCCATGAATACCCGTCGGCCCACGTATTAATATAATCAGGAACCACAATGTTCTGGCGCTCCTTGAAAATATGCACAAGCCGTACGCGCATGCCTGCCTCCTGTAACTTTTGGAGCCGCCCCATCTTTTGGCCCAGCCCCGCCTGTGAACCGAGCACCAGGCTGTCGAGGCGCGCAATGCGGTCGCCCTGCCCACGCCAGCGTGCACGCGCCATCCCCACGACCGCCTTCGTGGCGCGCCCCCACACCACCGCCGACGCCTC
The DNA here is from genome assembly GCA_029281795.1 of Mycena crocata. Lineage (NCBI taxonomy): Eukaryota > Fungi > Basidiomycota > Agaricomycetes > Agaricales > Mycenaceae > Mycena > Mycena crocata. The sequence continues at coordinate 133,894 of JARJCP010000017.1, read as the reverse complement.
GTCCGACCAGCGGTCCGCGAGTGTCAGCGCCCGGAGCCGCGGGAGGAGTGGCGGCTCTGCGTCAATGCGCGCAAGGGCACCGACGAGCGGCCCCAGCGCCATCGAGCAGAATACGAGTTGCAGGCGCCAGAGGGTCGGGTTCGCCTGCAGGAAAGGGAGGAGGGTGTCGCCCGTGCGGCTCGTCAGGAAGAGCTGCTGCAGGGAGAACTCCGACCGCGTCTGCAGGTTCGTAAGGGTGGAGCAGGGAAGTGCTTGCGCGAACGAGTGTTTAATGGATAGATGGGTGAGGCTGGGGAGGACGAGTCTGTCGAGGAACTCGGCAGGAGCGCCGACCCAGCCGCTGACGATGGCGTCGAGCGAGACCAGGGCTGGCGCAGTTATCGGTGGCTTGGGACGCAGGGGAGCGCTCGGCACGGGCGCTGCGGGAGCCTGGGTGAACGCGATCACAGGCGCTATGGGCTCAAAGACACGGAGGTTGATTGTGAAGCGTGAGAGCGCGGTCGCCAGCTCCAAAACATGAAGGGCATCCTCGCATCGGATTTCGAGGTTTCCAAGCGAGAGTTCGGTCAATTGGTCCCACGGCAATCCCGCGACATGGGGATCGAATCGCAAGGGGCGGGTGACTGCAGTGCGCCGGCTATGCAGAGGCAGCACCGGGTGGATGCCAGAGAATTTGACACTGTAAAGCAGTGGGGCGCCTTCCAATGCAGACATGGCTCGGAACCAGCACCCTGCGTTCTCGGGGAGCAAGGCCTCTGAATTGAGCAGCGCCGCAATCTCAACAGTCTGCAGGGCCTTGAGTGAATTTTTGGGAAGCTTGAAGAGCGACTCGGTGAAAACCGCCGGAAGGGCAAGCTCCAGATGCCGTACGCGGTGGCGAACAGGGAGTAGGAGAGTCATGCATAGGTTAGGGATGCTGGAAGGATCGTGTACTGACGATGTGATTATAACGGTAAGCGGAAGCTCGCAAGAGCGCTCGAAGCACACTTTTGCGAGATTTGCGATGTTACCAAAACCAGTCTTACGGTCCCCGAGATGGAAGACGACTCTGGACCACAGGGAAGGTGTGTAGAGGGCCACTGCGCGCCAAAGAGCACAGACGTGGGATAGCACGAAATGCGAGCGCATCGGAATTTCGAGGGATAACTTGTCCTGATCTTCGGCCGTCGTATGTACACAAATTTCTGCCAGCATTTCCGGTGGCAGACGGAAGATCAAGCTGGGCGGCTGCTGCTTGGGACGTTTCACCGTCAGGGAACGATCAGACAGTAGGTCCTTGAGAGTTATGAGTGGCCTTTGTCGCGTTCGCTCTCCATGTAGTGGTGGTGCGGGCAGTGAAGGAAGCCAGCCAAGATTGCTATCGAAGAGGCTAACCCCAGTAGATTCGTCCATGACTAGGTGGGCTCAGTAGTTTGTGGGGAAAACCTGTTCGATTCCTCACCTCAGGACGGCGCCGTCAAGGTGGCAGGAAAGAAGCCTCAAGGAAGGCTGTGCAGCGCCCACAGCTGAGAGTTACGGCATTTCGCTACATCGTCCGCCTGGATGGCCGTTTTGCTCCTGCATTCAGGTCTCTCCTGGGAATACTGACGGGCGACCCCGGCTCTCCCCATCTCTGGAACCTATTTATGTCGCATTTCATCCTCGCGCACCACCCAGAGGATATTGAATTGAATGGTGTACCGATTCCAAATGTCGAGCATGCACATCAGCCTTTTGACAATTAGGTTGCGGGTTGTTTGGGGTTGAGAGCTTGCTGACAACCTCGCAAGCTCAAAATGCCAAAATCATCTCATTAAAGACAAGAAATAAGATCAGGGAACCCATTGAAAAAAAAAAGTTTTGATGAAAATTTTGAGCTTGGATTGTTTTTCGACTCCACTGACACAGGAAGGATAAGCAGAAAAAGCATGAGAGAATATGCAGAACATATGAGAAACATATTTACAATAAGTTTCAGATATCTGAGATGGGCAAAATGGAATCTTATACAAAGAAAGTCTTGAACAAAGCAAGAACAAAGGATATTTTTCAAATATGTTTTGCATATTCCACCCAACAGTGGGCGTCAGTATGGCGGTCAATCCGCACATTTAAGTTTCAGTGTGTATTTTCCCTGATACAATGTGATTTTCAGCTCTTTTGGGTGAATTTTCTTTTTGAAGTGAGTGAATTTTTAGACTGTCATGAAAATTTCTTGTTCTAAAAGTGTAATGTTTTTTTTTTCAAATGTCAACAATTTTTTTCACATGTTGGCAAGCATGTTGGCGGGAATTCTTCGCTGATGAGGCTGTGCTAACCCTAATGATTACCCCAAATGGGATGCCTCCTGTTCAATTGCTCACCTTTCCGAGTCATCTTCAGGTATCCCAGAACCGTCATTGACCTACACTGCACTCTCTATATGGCTGCTAAAGGAGCAGCTCAAGGAGGTCCTTGATGATCTTGTACAAGCAAACAAAGGAAGAACACTAGGGCAAACAGATGCCTTGTCAGTTCTAGGGTGGTTCCATCAAACTGATCGCAATCCCTTCACAAAACAAGAAGGAAAATCTCTGAGCTCCCGGTGCAAAACATAAGGTTTCACAGGGCACAGGACTCCATTGAACACTGTTGAACAGGAGGCATCCCATTTGGGGTAATCACTAGGGCTAGCACAGCTCCATCAGCGAAGAAAACCCACCGACATGTTAAAAAAATTGGCAACATTACAAAAAGAAATCACTACACTTTTCACAGAATGAGAAATTTTCGTGAAAGTTTGGAAATTCACTCACTTTGAGAAATTTTCACCCAAGACAGCTGAAAATCACATTGTATCAGTGAAAATACACACCAAATTTTAAATGTGCAGATTGACCGCCATACGTCAGACATCTGAAAGATATTGTAAATATGTTTCCCATATTCGTTCAATATTATGGCTTTGATTTTTTGCTTATCCTCCTTGTGTGAGAGGAGGAAACATCGTGAAATTCAAGAGATATTTCACGACGTCTTGCTCGGAAGATCACAATAATTTGCATGGAAAACCTTGATGAATCGTCATGAATCCTGGCAAATGAACGTTTTGAATTTCACGAGCATTATGGGAACATATGAGCTGTGAATTTCAGAATGTATGATCATGAATTCACGACTGATCGTCCTGAAGATCCCCCGCATTGCAGTGGTCCGGATATTGGTAGCATTTCCTCCCAGATAATCATGTAATCATGCAAAAAAAAGATGAAATTCAACTTGTTCTACAAAGAAATACAGAAATGCTGTACAAAACTGCGCCTTCGCACCCAGCCTAGCCCAGCCTGTCCATCGACAATCAGGTATGGTGTTTGTACATATAACAGGCGTGACGCGGCGAGTTTCTTAACAATCTTGCCTACAACAAATAAATCAGTGTGAGGCAGCGAGTGGATGGACGAAGACACACCTTAATGACACTATTGTCACCAGACCCGACATGCCGACAACAACTCCCTCGGATACAAATGTCTCTCAGGTAGGGACGACACATTGAACACCAGGCTTACCGATGAACCTGCGGATTGAAAGGTGGCTCTAGCAGTCTACCACGTAATAACAGACACTCACCGGGTCGACAGTGGCGGCGATGACGACGAGCAGAACCTGTGGCAAAAGGGACGAGGGGGTCGCCTGGTAAGAGAGGATGTGGTGGTTGGAGTTCAAGGGAGCGTGTGAGGCTGTGGAGCTATGTGGAGTGTATTTATGCAACCAGTGATGTCATGGTTTAGGGCTGGCATACCTGATACTTGGGAAGAATTCTGCGGCAACTCCATGATGAAATTTCATGACGAATCATTATTGAGTTCCTCACCTGTAAATTACCCAAACAGCCAACCGGATATGTCGTGAAAGGGCTACGGAATTTCAAGATGGCCATCATGACAAAACATTATGAAACTTTGATGAAACTTGAATTTCAAAACTTTCATGTTGAATTTCATGATGATTACTTCTCACAGTGCTCAACTTGTGGCCTTGTGAGATTGCGGGTTTGTTTGAGGTTGTTCGGGGTTGTTTGGGGTTGAACAAGCTCACAACCTATTTGTCAAAAGTCTGATGCAGATGACATTTTAACAGCTTCATCTGGCCCTTCTGGCTTTCAGATTCATCTGAATGACTCGCAACGTTGGTCCGATGACAACGGTTGCGAAACGTCTATCCCGAAATGCCTGTATCAGGTGTATGGAGCCCGGCAGAAATGGAATCCCGGGTTCCACTTGGGTGGAAAGGCCATCGAAAAAGTCCAGAAGGCGTGCTACCTGGGTATATGGTTCGAAACAGGGACCAAGTTCATCTGGCGAGAACAATACAAGGTCAAGGCAAAAAAAGCATCAACTGCAGCAAATGTAATCCTGGGATTGGACCGCTTTGTGGGAGCCCTACCGGCGTGGGACATGCGGACGATTTACATGGCCCGTGTGGACCCGTATCTCATCACGGGATGCGAGATCTGTTTGGAGATACAACCCAAAAGTCTACAACTACTCGAAAAGGTCCAGTGCAAATTTCTGCGGCGCATGCTCGGTGTAGGCTCTTGCTGTCTGAAAGCAATCCTCTTCTCTGAGACCGGAATATGGCCTATCAAATATCGCCGAGTGTACCTGGCCCTCAAAAACCTGTGCTATCTGCTCACCCTGCCAGAGGGTTCGGAACGTCCCGTCTGGAATGCACTGCAAGAGTGCATCGCATTGGCTCGCGCAAAGAAAATCTCATGGATGACAGACTTGCGAATTGTACTTTCCCGGTTGTACGTGCCAGTGGAGTTGGACATCACAGCAGCTCTCGAAATTTCGGCCGTTGAACAAGCTATGAAAGCGGTCAAAAAATCAATGGAGGCCTGGATTGACCACGAAATTGAGATGTCGTCCCGTACGAAAGAATTGCTGACCGAACACCGTGAGATGAATGACAACAAAAAACTGGTCAAAAAATCCCTGATTTCCGCCATTATCTGAGAGTGCCGACTGCTGACCATCGACGTGCACTCACCCGAATGGTTCTATCAAGCCACAATCTCGCTGTGGAACGGCGCCGCTGGACAGAACGAGGCAAGAAGATTGTGCCTCGTGAATGGCGACTCTTCTGGTTCTGCAAACAAGCTGTCGAGGACCCGGCACACGCGATGTTTCTCTGTGATCACCCACCGTTGATGCAAATTCGCAAATCCTTTCTGGAAGTCTTATACACCGATGTCCCCGATTTCCAAGGGAAATACACAGACGTTATGGAGTTCTTCCGCGCAGTTCTTGCCCAGAGGGAAACAATTGCGGTCCTCGCAAAACTGGCATTCAATGTACTCAAACTCTATGATGCGGCTCCTATGCTACTGGTAGGACCGCCAGCCGAGGCTTAATTTTTTGGTTGTTGGCTCCCGCATGCACTCTGCAAAGGGACAGACATATGACACCTTGCTGTGTACTGGTGGATTCCGGGGATATTTTACCTGGGAGGGGGGAACCCCTCCTGTACTCCACTCATGTGCTGTGAGGTCAGGTCCCACGAGGTTTTAAGTGGAGTCCAGCCTCGATGACGAGAGCCGGCCAGTGCACGGTAAGCTAGCGTCTTGTGTGATCGACCCCCTGGAATGGTGTCGTGCTCCGTTAACATCTTGTAGTGTTGTGTAAGGATAACCACCCGTACATACCTGCATGTTTGGTTTCGGTAAACTCGTAGTTCAGGCTGTGGACCACGCGAGTATAATATATTACCCCCCCCTCCCGAACACGCACTTGACCCAATGGTGACCACGACCCGGTCCCGATCAATTTTGAACTCTACATGCTCACGTTCCACCAAACCATGTTTTCAGCAGGCCTCGTATGTACCGCATTCGTTCAGGTTCATCTGCATGCTGTCAGGAACTCATACTATTTGAAGAGAAGAACCTTGTACAAAAAGGAATGGAGGTGTTCAAAAAGTAACCCGTCAGCGACTGAATGAGCACACATCGAAATCCTGACCTGATTTTACCCAGCGGAAAAAGCATGTTGACTTGCGTTCGTGAGCACCGCAAATGCGGGTGTGGCGGCGAGTTGGAGTTGGGGCGGCCTTTGTTGAGCCCCCAAGGAGCGGAGGGATTGAATATGGGGGTGGTGCGGCGATCGGGTCTGTGAAGGAGAGTGGGTTTGGACGTGGGCGGCGGCACGAGGAGATAGCGGGTGCACCTGCGGATGTTGGGAGGAGGGATGCACTTCGGTTATGGGCGGGGACTGTGGTTCGTGTTAGTTCAGGGCAGAAGTTAATGAGGATTGGTGATGCTAGGTTGAAGGGCATGTCAAATAGAACGCAATCGAAGAAGAGCAGAAAGGGAAAACTTATCGGGCAAATCAAATGGGCAATTAGCTTCCATAGCGAGGTGAAGTAGAAGTTGAAAACGGGGTGCGAAGGGCGATGACGTCGACGGGGATTCGGGAAAGCTGAATGAGGGTGCTACTCAGAATGCAACCACGAACATGAACGGGACAGCGTACGTCCCGACGGAATGACAGTGACATTGAGGGAAAAAATCCGATCGGCGTGCCAAGGCCAATTAAACTGTCGCACGCTGGAAGCAGAACGTAGAGGTGAACGCGAGGTGAATCAAGGAAAAGCAACGAGAGAAACATAAGAAGAGAAACACTGTGGCAGTGCATACTGCCCCATTCGGCCCGCAGCGGTTGTTTACGCAGCAGTCGGTAGCCAAACACATACATTCCTTGCTTTTCGCCACTTCGCGGCCATTTGTAGATCTTCCGTCCGGCCTCCGCGACGTTCCTGCTAGCCGAATCCGTACCGCCGCCTATCCGACCCGAGGCTACGCCTCCAACACAACGGGAGAAGAACCGCATGGTATACCATTTTCTCGCACTCCGCATGCCGTCCAGGTCGGACGGAGCGGGAGGAGTGGAAGAGAGAGAGAGGTGTTGTTCCTTGTGAGCACGATCGCGTCAGTAGTGGCGGCATTTTGAGCGAATAAAAGGATAGATCCAGTAAGCGAGGGAATGAGCTGTGGCGTGGCCTGGGATGTAGACGGGTGAGCTGTGAATGAACGAAGGGAATAACAGGATGGCCGGTGAGAAAGACGGAAGGGATGAAGCGCTTAAGCATCTGACTCGTCTCGGAGGGAAAGAAAAGCGCGCCACACACCTCAGTCATCTTCAAAGCTTCCGCATCCTATGCACTGCTCGTTTCTCAATCTCCAGTAGCCGCTGCTTGCTTAGCGTGGAGCGCGAGAGCGGCTCGGGGCGGCGCAGCGTTTGGGTCGACATCCTGTATGTATCATAATGTATGCGCTTCTAAGTAGATTCTTGGTCTTCGGTGTCGCTTGTTCCAGTTTAGTTCTTGTTCAAGGTAAACATGTGAAGGTGAACGACAGTGTGTAGAAATGCGGGCCATGCGGCGGGCGGTAGTTTGTGAATGGTAGTTTGTGAGTTATTGCGGTTTCAAGCAGCAGGGCGAGATCGGCGGGATGTGCCGAAAAGAGACGGGGAACAATCGGATCAAAGTCCGCGACTGCCGCAGGCTTTTTGTTTTTCTTAACATAACACAGCTCCTACAAGCTGTTGAGCGCTGATTACTGTTTGCATACGACACATATTCAGCGCTTGAGAGACACACAAGCAACGAGAGAAAAGGATGGAGAAGACAAGTTTGTATGGAATCTTAAATCTTGGTAGGCTTGAAGTTGGTCAGCACCAGGAATTATTCAACCACGAAGTCGGCGCGTCAGCAAACCCGTGCCAGGCTGTGTTGGACGTTAACGTTGGATATGTGGAATACCATTTCGGTGGGATGAAGCTACATGAAGTGGTGGAGATTTTATCTGGATTTTATTATATTTTGAATGAGAGACAAGGAGGTAAGGTTAACGCACCGGCTCAGTACCTAGTTCCCTCAACATCCGCGTCATTGGGTGTCTAGGTGAGAACGCGTTGTGTATGAGCGACACGTCGCCAAGACATGTTAAATGGAAAAAAAAAAAACAAGGTGCCCTCGAAGCCATGATTCTTTGGGGAGTTGAACCCCGGCGAGCACATACATGTATGCTAGATGCAATCCTAAGGGACAGTGCTCATTACGCCGGCAGACCCTTGAAACCTGACATTCGAAGTTGAAAGGGTGTGAGACTTTCGTAGTGGAGGGCGCGCGGAAGTGAGGTAGAGTATACGCGGAGGTTTAGGGGATCGCATCCCGACGAGTACATGCAGATGTTTTCAAGAGATATACCAGTTGGAGCTCGGTGCTGGCAGACCCGTATCGATTAACATTCGAGGCAGATGGATGAGACACGTATTCGGAGCACCGGTGAAGGGAATAAGCTGCGAACGTGAGGCCGATGCGAGACAAGGCCTGAATCTGGGTCCTAAATATCGCAGGAAGCCGTGACGCTGAACGTGATCATTCCGTCTGCAGCCCAACTGTAACCCGTCGCCATTCCCCGCAGTTCAAAATGAATGCGAGCTATTGTGCCCAGTGTGTAGTTCTCTATAAAGTCGTCCAAACCTTTGAGGAACAGTTATTCCCACTTATTCGACACGTATGCAATAATTTTAATATCTAGAAAACAAATCAGCGAAGGATCCCAACAACGAAGAAAACTCAAAAAGAACGTGTTCATCCAAAGAATTGTTTAAATGTCTCTTGAAAGAACCGAGAAATGAGAGACGTGTATTGTGATCCCTTTTGTGGATGGTCCATTTAATAATGTTTTCAACGCCCAAGGCAGCCTTGCCTTCCACTGATTGGCGCCTGTATCGCACATACGAGTTCGAATGTTAATAACTGAAGCCTGGTAGCGGACGGTTCCGCACCTACTGCACATGCGGTTCTTTCATACCTCCTTTCTCTAGTGGGTACCCCCGTTCGACTCGGGGCCGGGCTATGGGAATTTCTCTTGGGCTTCTTTTTTCCTTACCTCTCAATCTAAAATCCATAGATCAAAATGAACCCTGAAGAGGTACATGAGTTTTGAACCCCACCGTGCACACGGTTGAATCGATGTCCCATGTGTGCTAAAGAATGCACGTTCCTTTAGGCCGTTAGTATCCCTGCCGCATGTTCCTCAATGGGACCACAGCGGTAATACAACCTCCTCCTCCTCCTCCTGTGAGAAAGAGGGTAGATGAAAAAAAGACCGACTAGAACTGATTGACCATGTAGGGAACCTGATACGTTAAACGGAGAGAGACGACGGGATCACTCTCCAGGAGACGATATCGAGTATTCCGCATACTAAAGAAATATCGAGCCATAGCAGTGGGGGAATGCAGAATAACTGGGTGAAGTTATTCCAAAACAACCTGCTCGTCCGAAAATGAACTGCAGTGATCTGGATATTCAGCCCGGAGACGCCCATGAGAGTTGAGTGGCTATGTAGTTGATACATTCCGGGGACTCAAAATCGTATAGCTCCTCCCTGCAGCCTGTCCAGATTGAAACTAGTCCCGATGACCTCATGAAATTGTAAAGGATATAAAAAAATGCAACGGCTTTACAAATCCTTGAGGGTGGAGGGCTTGGATTATTTGTGCGAATGGTTGGTGCCTATCTGTGCCTATATACGCGCTTGATGGGACCATCCTTGTTTAATTCTGAAAGCTAATGGGGATAACTGATCACATCAGCACTGCAGTCACACATATGAGTCATGCCCGGTCCTGTCCGAAACGTCCACGACGATGGACAGCCAAGCCCTTTACGGTCACAAGGCGAGCCGACGCTTCGCTCCGGCAGTAGAGGTGAACCAAAAAGAACGGCGGTAAAACAATATATAGCACAACCAAAATTCCAGAATTACTTACATTGTCGCACATGGGTTCGCAAGAAGCTTGACAAATGAAGACATCAGACTGACGAAAAACAAATATATAACAGTGTTCGAAATACGCACCATGGAAGAGCTCGTGGCTCATGATGGCTGCTGGCTTCCAAGTGCATGAGTGTAAATGACAGGAATTGAACACGAGCACACCTCAAAGCCACGGGTTAGTGCGTATGTCAGAGGGTGTTTTGGTGTGAAGCGGATAAATTACGGAGGGTGGGATATTTCACCAAAATTGAAGCGATAATGTGCGTCCGGGAGGGGAATGGGATAGGGGGTGGGTGGGTGGAGATGAGACATGGAGCGAGACAGGGACGGGGGGCCAAAGAAGAATAGCGCCGGAAAGGAACGTCCAGCCGGCCGGAATCATGAACAGTGTCAATTTCCAGGGGCGAAATTGGACGGGCAGAAACAAAGCAGACCGGGAAGAGCTGGAGAAGGCTTGAACACAGGTTTTCAAGTATCTGAATCATATTGAATCTTTGCGGATTATTTGACTGCATTTTGAGAGTATATCAACCAGAAAGTGAGATCGGGGACAGATAAGCGGAAAGGAGGGGGAGGGAAATCAAAAGAGGAGGATGGGCCATCAGCTATGCAGCAATCTCTTATGAAAGGCTGGCGAGCGCTGCGGTACAGTGAAAGCTGTAGAAGAAGCTGTGCAAATTGAACATGGGATGGGTACATAGATTTCCGATTTCCTAAAAGGGTTCCATTTACAGCTTTGAGCTGCCACGTCGTCCAGAATACAGCGGCAAGGGACTCCGTGGAACTGACTGCGCCGGAGGGTGTGGGAGGAAGAGTGAAGGACGAACACGGGGATAGTCCGCATTGGCCATCGGTCCGAATAGGTCAAAAATAGCTGTTGAACGGCTGTTGAAATGCAGTGCGTTCACTGCTTTCACCAATGTGAACACAGCAAACAAATGGGCGACAGTGGGCAAAGAAGTACTGCATGGGAATCTGTTGCTGTTCAGCAGGAACAGGGACAGAGCAATGTACATGGGGATAGTATGGAAGCACTGCTGCACAAACAGGCATCAACGAACGAGCCCGTAAAGATTAAGAGAACGAATAATCTACCCTTGACGAAACGGCGAGTGCTGCGTGCCTGCGACATCTGCCGCCAAAGAAAGAGTCGGTACTTCTCTTCAAGAAGACAGCTACTGATTTTGACTGCTTTGTAGAACGATGTAAGCCACCTCAGATTTTCGTCCGGTATTCTCAAGTTACCTCGCATTAGGCGATAGCATGAACATGGCAGATGGTCGCTGCTCTAGCTGCATCGCTCTCAACGTTGAATGCACACACACTGACCCGGCCCGTAAACGAGGTCCAAAGTATCGGTCCGTGCGGTGCCGTACGGAACTGGTTTCCAAAACTAAATCTTCCTCCGCATAGAGATGTCGAAGTGCAAGAACTAAAGTCCGAAGTGTCTACTTTGAAATCCCAACTTCGCCAAGTAACTGTTCCTTCCATTTCCATACGCGCCCGGTTTAAAATTAGCCCACAGATGCATCCGTCTCCAGACGCCTCTTCCATTCATCCCTCTGCACCGTCCACCAGCGCATCGCCTAGCATGCCTATCCTGTCGAGCGATGCGTCAACTCCAAATCCGGCGCCTTCCGACGAAGACGACGCAATTGATTCACTGACGGAGCGTATGAATGGGCTTTTCAAGAATAAGTTCATTGGCCAGTCTAGTGTCTTCCGACTTGCGAAAAATGCGATCTCGGCAAAAGAGGAATTCACAGGGCGCCCTGCTGTTCCGGATTGGAAGCGTCCCGAGTACTGGGCTCCTCGCCCGGTGGGTGTCCTTTAGTTTTTAAATGCAGCAATTCTCTTATTCTATATCTCGGCAGTGGGAGCTGTTGGTCGACGAAAAGCCACAGTATACCTTTCCGGATGGCGACCTGATTGGTTCTCTCCTAGAATTTTACTTCTCCAATGTACATCCAACGTTTCCCCTTTTGCACCGCCCCTCATTTGAGAGGTCGGTGAAAGAGGAATTGCATCTTCGGGACCACCAGTTCGGGGCGCTGCTGCTTGCCGTTCTCGCTTTGGCATCTCGGGTGTGCATTTACCCCGCCATTGATCTTCCACCAGTGCTACTAATCACCATCATAGTACTCGGATGATCACCGTGTGTTCGTCCAAGAAGCAAATTCGACACTTTCCTCTGGCTGGAGGTTTTTCGTTCAGGTTCAAGTCATTGACAAGTCTTTTCGTGAGATACCGTCACTGTACGAGTTCCAGCTATACTGCGTATGACATTCCAATGCCCGAGTGTCCTTCTCCTCTGACTGCCGCATCATTTAGCTCGCTACCCTGTATATGAGTGGGAGTTCTGTCCCTCAGGGCGCGTTTACATATCTTGTAAGTCGTCCAAACAGTGATTGTGGAAGAACCATCTCATCCGGCATAGGCACTTGGCGTTCGTTTCATCCAGGCCAGGGGTGAACATTGGCGAAAGCGTGGTAACAAGCCCACTGTAGAGCACGAACTGTGGAACAGGGCCTTCTGGTTTGATTCCGTACCGTCGGACCGTGTTCTTCGTTTCAATATCTCCGTCCATCTAGGTGCCTGCTCACTTTGGATAAGACATTCAGCGCTTCTGTCGGCCTCCCCTCGGCCTCCCACGTCGAGGAGTATGTCGTCCTCCTTTCCGTCCTGTTGAGAACCGGAGCGCTCATATGTATTCGGGGCAGCTACAACGTCGAGCTACCAATTCTCGTCGATGACGAATACTGGGAGAACCCCGATCCAGAACAGGCCTTCAAGCAGCCGCCAGAGAAGCCCTCCCTCATCACATACTTTGTGCACCACATCCGCCTCTGCCAGCTGCTGGACTCCACGATCCGCTGTTTGTATGCTTCCGATAACACGAAGAAGCTCATGGGGTGGACTGGCAGCGAATGGGAGCAGCGCGCGGTCTCCACCCTCGATTCGGCTATGAACGAGTTCCTGGACTCCCTCCCAGATCACCGTAAGCAAACCTATGACCGACTTTTCCCATCTCGGACTTTCCCCCCCTTGTAGTCCGTTGGGATCCCGATCGCACCGGTGTTTTCTTGGACCAATCTGCCATGCTTCATATGACGTACTACCAGCTACAGATAACGGTCGGGATGATGTTATTTGTTTGTTTCTTTTAACACTTCTAGCTTACGCGCTGGTTCGCAGATTCACAGGCCGTACATCCACACGCCCGCCACGATGCCAATTCCTTCCCTGGCGATATGCACACAGGCCGCACGCTCGGGCATTAGTATTGTTGATGTATGGCTGAAGCACTTCCAGCATGTGCCTCTTTCACCGATGCAGGTGCATGCCATTGAAGCCTTGAAGTACACAATAATACAAGCAGTTGACGGTTTCTCTCCTATGTAGAAGGCGCCCCTTGTATTCAGCATCGTACTCATCCTCAACGTCTTCGGCACCAGACGTGGAGGGCAGCCGATTGATGTGAACAAAGAGCTAAGCTATGTCGGGACCGCAATGGAGGCGCTTAAGCTCTGGGAGACGAGGTAAATAGCTTTCGTTGGGTCGTAATAATGGCTGATCGACGGGGTATAATGCGATAGGTATCAGTCGTCCGGCCGGGGCTGGGAGTTGTTAAACACTCTGCGCTCGCGCGACGACTGTCCGAGGTTCGTGCGGAATGGGGCAAAGGCGCCGAGGACATCCGATTTGTTGGGCAAACCGTACACCGTTGAAGCGGCGTTCACGGGCGCACCTGCAGTCCAGAGCCCCTCTAACAGCAATATCAGCGCGCACCACCCGTCCACGCTCCCAGCGAATGAGCAGTCATCTGGCGGGGTCATCGGGAATGGGCCGGGCATGATGTCGAATTTAAGTGCAGGCGTCGACATGTCCATTGAGCAGCTGCTTGCGGCCACATCGCAATACGATCGTCCAGGCGCGGGCAATTTGGCAACTCAGTGGAGTACCGGTGAACTCGGCAGTGCCGTTGGCGCTGCCGAAGGTAGCGATGGTACTGGGTTCGTCATGCCCGACATGAATCTGATGCCGATGGACGAAGAGATGATGTCGATGTGGATGGCGGCACCGACTAATTTCAGGTGAGTTTTCTGTGCCTTTCGAAATATTGAAGGTGACCATGCTCTCTGTGTGCGTATAGGAATCTGGACCAGTGGGACTTATACCTCGGGACTGAGAACATGCCGGGGTTTCACTGGTCGACGGACTTTGATGCGGAAGGGACGGACTTTAGGGGTCTATAACATGGAGACTTGGAGATTTGCAAACCAAACCCAGCTTTTACATTTACATCCCCACTCAGGTATATGTATACATTGAAACATTCCGGAGTGCCTTTTCAACCAGTCTTCCATGTAATTTAAATTACAGCAGTTTAAATTCTTCTGAAGGAATATCCGCATTGCGGGCGAACGGCTCACCTCTCCCCAGCGAGGATACAAATAACGAAGCTGCGGACAATGGAGCATGCACCGGATTTACCGAGTAGGACCCCACCACAAAACCGCGGTATAGAATAGGGAGTCGGTTGAACCCAGAAGGTGAAATTACCGCGAAACCGCGCTCTGGTCCTCTGCGAGACAGTTGTCATAATTAGTCCCGCGATTGGGCCACCTATCGGACTATTGGTGAGCAATTGCTCAAAATCCTGCTGACTGCGGAGCAGCATCTTCGGCTTTCGATATTTTGGAAGTTGGAAGGTCGGCGGCACAGGGTTCGGCCATCAACGCAGCATTGCGATCCTGATGGCACAGCATACAGAGGCAGCTGTCTTTGCTTCTTGCCATCATCTTCTTCGTTCATGCACTAGGTTTGCTACCGCCTGGACATCCCAAACTTGAGGTATTCATTGACAGACAAAGGAATCGCATTCAGATCTTCATTCCTCTGCGATAATCTGATCTCTAGCTCTAAGCTAGCTAGATCGACGATCGGCGAGGACTCTTCCATTCAACCTTCCATGGTTGGACTAAATTTATTGTTTCCGAACAAGCAACAAGGAGCTAGGATGCAAGGCCCTCTATGATGCATCTCAGGTGATCCTTTCCCTCTTGGCCCTTGGTATTCCTGGACGAGCCTTTTTCTGTGTGGCAAACTGCATCTTTCGCCTTCTTTCGAAGATACCCTCAACAGGTAGAAATCCAAACCCGGTAGCGGGCAGTTCTGCACCCACCCCACCATGGATTCTTTGAAAACTGCCATTGTCAGTGGGTAGCCCGTTCGACTCGGGGCCGGGCTATATGGGACATGGCAAGAATATTTTTTCCCCTTCTTACTTTACCTACGCTAGTCCCCACCCCTTCATGCCTTAACAGTTCACAGTGTCCTTGGTGGTAATGTACTGTTTCGTTCAAATCAACAGGGGGTTGACCTAAGACGGTTGAGCCAATTAAAGCCCCGCAATTCATTTTTTGTTACCCACAGGGATAAGTTCAAAAGGTAAGCATGAAAGCCCAGTGACGGATGGTTTCGCGCCCTTTATAATTGCTGGCTGCTCATACGAACAGTGTGGGGAACCCTCGTTCGACTCGGGGCCGGGCTATGTGATGTTGGCGATGGTTATTTTATTTCATTTTTTTCTTCTCATTTTGCGCGGATACCGAACGCTCCTCGTATCATCCCTTAACGGTTCAGTGTTTTTGTGGGTAGTGTACTTTGTCGTTCAAATCGACACAAACCCAGAGGGTTTGTCCTCAGACGGTTGAAATCGCCTTGAAGAAAAGAACAAAAAACAAGGCGACACGAGGATTTTACATCGGTATTGGGGAGTCGAACCCCCGGTGAGTACGTGCTTCATTTCCCGGAAATCATAATGGGTGGTACTCCGAGTCGGTGCCCCGGCAGACCCGTACCAGCCCATGTTAGAAGCTGGATGGCTGGGATTTTTCGAGCAAAGAAGAGAAATAAGCTGCTGAAATGAAGCGCCAATAAAGCTCGGGAGTCGAACCCTGGCGAGTACGTACTTCATGTTAGGATATCAAAATGGGTGGCAGTCGCTACGACCGCATCCGGCATTAGTCTACCCCGAACAAAAAGAAGAAAGCAACATGTTGACTCTATCATTTTGAACAAATTTTGAATATTGTGGCTGATCTTCGACGGCTGCTGAAAAGATGCAGATGTAGACCGCGATCTATGGGAGAGGAATTCGGATCGCATCTCAACCTTAAGGCCGCAGCGCGCCCTGATTCTAGGCAAGAGGTGCCCCAAAAAAAATCAACGGCCTACCAACGCATGGGTCTTGGGGAGTCGAACCTCGGAGAGTACGTACTCAGCAATCTAGCACGGGGATGGAAGGCGCTCGTTGCACCGGCAGACCCGTGCCAGGTTACATTGGAGGTCGAATGAGTGGACAACTTTTTCGGGGTGCCGCAGGAAATGAGTTACAGAGCAGATACCCTCCCACCCGCAGTGCGCGAACGTCTCGAGCACCGGATTCTGAGCACTGAATCTGGATACAATGTGAAGTGAGCTTTCCAGGGATTGCCAAGGCGATTACGCAGAAGAAGAAGAAGAAGAAAAGACGTAGTCATTCGAATAGATATTATGGGTCTCAGGGGAATCGAACGGCGAGCACATACTGTAACCTGTTCCATACCTTTCAACTGATGGTGCTCGGTGCGCCGGCAGACCCGTACAATCCCGTATTCGAGGTTGAATACCCGACGCGATCTGAACCCGTTTTCTGGTCAGTCCGCAGGTGCCGGCAATACAGGAGGGCAGGACATGAATGGATGCGAGAGTAATAATCGACGGTGCGCTCATCCGTGATGGAATCTGAAAACGACAAGTAGTCAGCGAAGGAGTTGAAGCAAAAAGAACTCCGCTGCATACAATGCATGGGTCATGGGGAGTCGAACCCTGGCGAGCACATACTGTAACCTGTTCCATACCTTTCAATTGATGGTGCTCGGTGCGCCGGCAGACCCGTGAAAACCTATACTCAAGGTCGAATACCCGAGGCGATTTGAGCGCGTTTTCGAGTCAGTCTGCCCCGGCAGATATAAATATTGGAAGGCACGGATGTGAATTTTCCAAAGAAATAAATGGGCGTTGGGCTCGTCTTGTGGTGCAAACCTAAAGCGAGAAGCAGCCAGTAAGGGATTGAAAGAAGAGAACAACAAAAGAGGAAACGCAAGCCTATCGAATGGGTCGTGGGGAGTCGAACCCCTGCGCGTTCGTACTACGAGGTAAAGTTGAATGGATGGTACTCGCAGCGCCGACAGACCCGTACCCGCCTACATTCGAGGTCGGATGAGTGGACAAATTTTTCGGAGTGCCTAGCCTGAGGGAAATAATCGAGTACGGAAGGGAAATGAGTTGTGCACCAGATTGGAGGCAAGCTGTATTTCGGTGACGTAGGTGACTAAATATATATTTCAACTCCAGGACGTGAAGGGAAGCGAGAGATAAATTGGTGTTCTGCTCGGGGCGCGATGCAGTCCTAGATACTGTATATAGGAGCAATCAGGGAAGACATTGAAAGAAAAAAGAACAACAAAAGATGAAATGCAAGTTCGCTATGGGTCGTGGGGAGTCAAACCCCGGCGAGCACATACAAATGATACTCCTTTTTTTCTTACAGAGCGTACTCGGTGCGCCGCCAGACCCGTACAATCCCATATTCGAGGTTGCATACCCGACGCGATCTGAACGCGGTTTCGGGTCATTACTGGGAAATAAATATATCAGAAAGCACGGACGGGAATGAATGAGAAGAAACAATACCCGGTGTCCTGCTCACGGCACGATGCAAGCTTAGATACCGTACTTATAGGAGCAGTCAGGAAGCGGTTGAAAGAAAAAGGCCGATGACAAAAATCGTCAATGCAATCTGGAAATGGGTCGTGGGGAGTCGAACCCCGGCGAGCACATACAAATGACTCTAGATCTATTTTCTTTACAGAGCGCACTCGGTGCGCCGGCAGACCCTTAACAAGCCTGTATTCGAGGTGGATGGATCAGACACATTTTGCGGTGGTGTAACGACGGGATCTGAGAGAGAGAGAGAGGGAGGTACGCAGAGCGCTGAATATTGAATCTCGATCGCATGGTGAGACGGATGCCGTAGGAAGAGAAAATGATAGCGCCCACAGAGCTGAAAGGAAGACGAAGACGAAGAGAGATCACGAATAGGCGCAAGGAGCTTACCTGTATATCCCGCATATATCCCGCACATCGGGTTGTACTTAGGTCCTTCGGGAAGCAGGAGCGGCAGCAAGACGGCAAGGTAAACAAAAACGCTCAGTGCCGAGTCGGAACAACTGGTGTGCAAACACAAGTAACGCCGATTCGAAGCAAGAAAATGGGAACGCAGATCTTGACGCAGATCTTGGGTCGGGCGTCTGTGCTTGATGGCCATGGGCGGGATTCAGAGAGGCGCGGGATTTAGAAAGGCGCGGGATTTAGAAAGGCGCGGGACGGGAGTAGCTAGCGATGCGGGGGGTTCGGGGTTTGAGCACGATGTTCGGGATGGGCTGGGACAAGGCTTAGGCTGGGATGGAAGTCAAGTTAAGGTTCAGGCTCGTGCTGCTCCGAGATTCGAGCCTGAAAAGAGCGAGGTGATTGGAGACCACGAGAGAGTGGAGAACCACTCGATGCGAAATATCACTGGCAAGAGTTTTGACTTTTGAGTTCAGGCTAGCCAGTTTTAGTCAACGTTGCTTAGTCGTTTGTTTCGAGGGGTGGTGGTAAAAGGGCGAGCCAATCGAAGAACGGGAAGAAGGGGAGAAAGAAGGAGAAGAAGGGGAAGGAAGAAGAAGGGAAGACCGCCAGCGCATGATGCGATGCTGGAGAATCAGTTGGCGATGATTGATTTGTGATTTGATTTACTGCGAATCTCCATTCGTTGTCGCGTTGGCACGTTGACGGCTTGTTCACTGAGAGCAATTAGTTTGTTTTTTTTTTTGGAGAGAAAAAAACAGGCGCAATAAGGAGAGCTTTATCCTAGGTCGGAGAAACGCGCAACGTGCTAGATGGGATTTGTCTGAACTGTCAGCGCGGTGAGGAACGCAACACAGAAACTATCCGCCTCTATCCGCCCTTGTCACTTACGGGGATCGCTCGATGGGGTTCGGGTCGACGGAAGGGGTTGACGGAATGAAGGTGGCGTTCGCCGCTGTGGATGTTGAACGGAGCGGGGATAGCAGGTGGCAATTTTTTCCCTTTCGACTTTGGGAGCGGGGAGGGAGGAAACACATACACGTCGAAATTCATCTCCAACCTTCAAGCTTCAAGAGCGCGTTGTACCCGACGTGAACGCGGAAGAGCGACTGTTACACTGTTGAGATGCGCACTTGCCCTTATGCCCTTATGCGGCGATCACCCAGTCGTGATTGATGTGATTGATGGTTGCGTGTGGAGTGCCCACGTGAGGCGGTGGCAACCGACGGGGTCTGGGCCTGGGTCTGCGATCGGGGATTTGGGGTGGCTGCCAATTTGCCAATCGCTGATTGCATCCTTTCCTTCCTGACCTTGTTCTTCACCGACCACCACAGCCTCGCCTCGAATACAACACTACATCAACCTACACGACAATCTCTTGCTTGCAGGACATCCTACACCCACTCTCCCTGATACAAACCCGACTCGCTTTCATATACTCGCTCGCTCTAATCACCTACCCTACGCACGCCTAAATCGCTCGAGCAGCAACACGAACACGCCTAGATCCACAACCCGCTCAGCGTCGCATAGAGCAACGAGTAACTGCTTCGAAGTAGACGACGCTTAGACGCAGAGGAACCCGCCTCGACGGAATCCGCATAGACGCAGAAGATAGCATAACAGAAATGGCCACCCAAACCCTGCGCCGCCCCGAGCCGCCCTCGCGCGCCACGCTGCGCAAGCAGCGGCTGCTGGAGATGGAGAACGAGCAGAGGATTGAGGATGCGGAGGCGTTGAAGATGACTGAGGTGTGTGGCGTGCTTTTTACTTTCTTGCTTGCCACAATCGTTTTCGATTCTCCCGCAACTCCCTTTATTTGAATCCCACTAACGCAATGCGACCCGCAGGAACAACGTCTCTCCCTCTTCCACTCCTTCCGCTCTGTCAAGTTCGAGTGGAGCGACCTCGATGGGATGCGGAGTGTACGAAGGCGGTATAACGTGCGTCTGGTTTCCTTCCTTCCTTCCTTCCTTCCGTTCCTCTATCCGCATCGTTCTTTGCGCGTTACGTTCATCCCATTACGTTTCGTTGTATCCCTTTCCTCCTCCTCTATATTTATTTCCTCCTTCTCTCCTTTTACTTCCACCTCCTTGCATTCCCTGGAAGTAACCGGAACTCCGCATCCTCTCCTGTTGGTTAATTGGCCTTGGCAGCCGATCGGATTTGCCCTGCCAAATGTCCAATGTCACTATCATCGCGTCTGCTCTTCTCATCTCATCCTTTTCGCATTCCGTCCCATCCTTTTCGTTCGCAAATCCCGTTCGCATTTCGCATCCCGGCTCCACACACGCCGCTTTCGACGTCATCGCTTATTTGCACCCCAATTTCCACCATTTCACGTGGAAGATGGATGCTAATTGCGCATTTGAAATACTCGTCCTTCTTTCCCTTTTCGTTCTTATTATTCTTATTCGATCGCGTTCTATTTCCTTGATATTTCACCTCCACTCTGCGTTCTCTGTTTACTCTTCCTTCTTTATTCAAAACTTCCTTCTTTATTCAAAATGCTAACGCGCTCCACAGTCCCCGCCAGTAACTGAAGTCCAATGCCACCCATCCTCCCCGCCATCCCACCCTTCGCACCCACAAACGCAATCTCCGCGCGCCGCCGCCCACGTCCATTCTCAAACCCACACCCACTCTCCTTCACATACACACAATTCCCCTTCTCCTCGTTCCTCCTCGATTCTGCATGCGCATGCGCAAGGCCAACAACCCCGCCCACCGCAGTTGCAACTCACCCCGCCTACCGCCACGCCCGCGTTTGCCGTCTTAACTAATGCGCATTTCGACTCTCTCGGGCCGCGGTCGGACGAGACGATTCGCGGGATATCGCCGTTGTCGGGCGTGGCGACGCCCTTCCCGTCAAGTCCCGTATCGGCGTTTCCTCCAACTCCGTTATACCATCCTTCCCCGAGTGCTGAGTCTGCGGCGGCGTTCCCGCCCACGCCTGCGTACTCCCAATTTCCTACCACCACCTCGTCGTCGTCACCCGTACTGTTGCGGCCCAAGTCGACGTCTCCCACCTCGAGCGCAGGGCGGATCACGAAGACGCGGAGCAAGAAGGTTGTAATGGGGAAGGTGGGAAAGACGAGGAGTCCGGTCAAGGGGCTGTTCCCGCCGGGGTTGGGGTCGCCTACTTGCTCCGCTCCCGCTTCTACTTTGATCTACGCCACACCGCTGCCTCCTCTGATCACCGGGGCGTCTACGTCGGCGCTTTCGTGTGGGCATGCGGGTGCGAGTGTGGTGGTATCCCCGATTCGGGTCCCGCTCCCGCCGTTTCTCTCTTCTGATACCTCGCATTGCGACCCCGCCGACGAGGATGAGGACGCGTGGGAGGATTTGGAAGGTGAGGACGAAGAAGACGGGGATGAGGATGGGGATGGGGATGGGGAAGACGATGAGGATGCGCTGCCCACGCCTGTGGCGCGGGGGTGGGGGTTCGAGGAGCGGTTGGAGATTCCGACGCTTTCGTACTCGCCCGTACCGATGAGGGCGGGGACGCCGACGCCGTATTCGGTACCGACGTACACCGTCTCAGCGCATGGAGCGAACGAGGAGGAGCAGGTTGGTGGGAAGCGGAAGCGGTGATCTCCGCTCATCCCGCGCGCCAAACGTTATGACCCTCACGATCTCTCGTCTTCTTTCTGCTCGTCTCCTCTCGTCTCGCTGCTCTGGTACATATACATACAAACTACATACACAATCTTTCTCTCTTCTGTCATCGGTATATAAAGTCTCTCGTTTGTAATTCTCTTGCGTGTAATTATGGGATGTAGGAGGACGACGTGAGGGAAGGAGAGGTGGGAGGGCAGGAGGAATAAGTAGTGTATTATCGTGTATTGTGGACGGGGGAGGAAGGGAGGGGGGAATAAATTGAAGCTGAATTCTCGGCACTTGCGCACTGCACAGGTTACACTTCGCGCTCAACGAGAGTTGTACAGCCAGTCGGACTGCACGTACGGTGGTAGATCTCTAGATGCGTGAGAGTACAGTCTAAGACAGATAAAAAAAAAATTCAACTGCAAACCAAATTATAGCCCGGCCCCGAGTCGAACGGGATACCCACATACAACCGGAGACGAAATCACTCAAGAGGAGTGGGTGCGGAACCGTCCGCCACCGAGCTTGGGTTTATACGTCTTGAGGGGATATTTATGAGTGGGAATTTTGAGTGAGAGCGAAGGAAAAAGCAAGGTAAAAGGTATCTCATAGCCCGGACCCGAGTGAACGGAGGTGCCCACTTGCAATCTTGGAGGATCAATAATGGGGGTGGGTACGGAACCGTCCGCTACCAGGCTTGTTTTTATATGTGGCGATGGTATTGATGAGTGGGAATTTTGAGTGAGAGCGAAGGAAAAAGCAAGATAAAAGGTATCTCATAGCCCGGACCCGAGTGAGCGGGGGTGCCCACTTGCAATCTTGGAGGATCAGTAATGGGGGTGGGTGCGGAACCGTCCGCTACCAGGCTTGTTTTATATGTGGCGATGGTATTGAATAAGTAGTGTATTATCGTGTATTGGGGACGGAGGAGGAAGGGAGGGGGAATAAATTCGGTGTGAATTCTCGGCGCGTGCGCACTGCACAGGTTGAACTTCGCGTTCGACGAGAGTTGTACAGCCGGTCAGACTGCACGTACGGTGGTAGATCTCCAGATGCCTGAGAGTACAGACAGGTAAAAAGGTTCAACTGCAAACCAAATTATAGCCCGGCCCCGGGTCGAACGGGGGTGCCCACATACAAATTCGTCGTGGGAGGAATGAACTGTAGTGGGTGCGGAACCAACCGTCCGCCACCGAGCTTGGGTTTATACGTCTTGAGGGTATTTTCGAGAGAATGGGTTGGAGTGGGGATAATGGGAGTGACAGGGGAGGAAAAAGAAGTAGGATCCTCGGAACAGACACATAGCCCGGTCCCGAGTCGAACGGGGGTGCCCACATACAAATTCGTCGTGGGAGGAATGAACTGTGGTGGGTGCGGAACCCTCCGCCACTGGGCTTGGATTTATACGTCTTGAGGGGATATTTATGAGTGGGAATTTTGAGTGAGAGCGAAGGAAAAAGCAGGTAAAAGGTATCGGATAGCCCGGACCCGAGTCGAACGGGGGTGCCCACTTGCAATCTTGGAGGATCAGTAATGGGGGTGGGTGCGGAACCGTCCGCTACCAGGCTTGTTTTTATATGTGGCGATGGTATTGATGAGAGGGATATTGGAGTGAAAGGGAAGGCAAAAAGGAGGAAGACATCGTCTATAGCCCAGCCCCGACTCGAACGGGGTAGCCACTTGCACAGTGTTGAAGAGGCGAAACAGTGGGGATTGGTGCGATACCGGGCTTGGTTTTAGGCAAGTTGAGGCTAATTTCGAGGAATCAGTTTTGGAGTGAGAACGAAGGAAAAAGAGGCAGAGTGAACCGAGGAATAGCCTGGTCCCGAGTGGGTGCCCACATGCAATGTTCTGGTACCCGCGATCTATGAGGAGTGGGTGCGGAACCGTCCACTACCGGGCTTTACGTTCTATCCTGCACAGGTCAATTGAAAGGAAAACAATAAGCAGAGTATACGTAAGTAGCGTAGATTTGGATATTGGATGCATAGAACAATCCCAGGTTGAATTTCCGCGTGATCGGAAAAAGCTTCCACTTTCAACATAGAGTGTTTGAGCAGAGTTTTTGTCTGGGCGACTTCCAGGTATTTGACGGGTTGGAGATGAAAAAACAATGGACAACCTAGAGCCCCGTCCCGAGTCGAACGGGATACCCACAAACAACATGAGTCGAGAAGGTCAATGAAGCGTGGTTGCGGAACCATCCGCGTCCGGGCTTGAGTTTATAGGCGGTGAGGGTATTTTCGAGAGATAGATTCGGATGAGCGAGGGAAAAAGAGACGGAAGAAAGAATGGAAAGCCCAGACCCGAGTCGAGCGGGGGTGCCCATATACGATGTTCTGAGTGGGTGCGGATTCAGTTCTTCATTTTCGAACTCGTCCCTCTGCGGAACGGTCCGCCGTCAGGCTTGGTCTCATACGTGTTCAGGCTTATTTAGAGGGATGGATTCGGAGTGAGGCTAACCGGAGAGATTTTATAGGGACCAAAAAACAATTACATACTTCAACCCTGTTATAGCCCGGGCCCGAGTCCAACAGGATAAGTACCTACATAGAGAGATGAACAGAAGTACAATATTGAGTGGGTGCAGAACGGTTCGCCACCAGCCTTGATTTCATACATGTTCAGGTTTAGTTGGAGGGGCGGGCAAAGCGTGGGTACTCGATTGTGCGGAGATAGGTATTGGAAGGGATGGTCCAACCGTCGTTGGCAGGCTAAGGCTCCGTCGACTTCACCGGATTGGGCTCATGTATGTCAATGCAGCTGTACAGTATGTTAAGCCGACTGTTGTTCAACTTCGCCTTGAATTAACTTCGACTCAACCACAAATATTTGTCTTCGGCTCAGACTGAGAAGTACAAAGACATGATGCGACAGAATTCTGTTGATTTGAACTTGTTCAAATTTCGTTTACATTGAATAAGTAATCTGTGCCATCACTTTCTCATGGGGTGGCTTTGTCATCAGTGTCGCTCTCTTCTTGCTCTCTTCTGACACACCACATTGCCGGCAACCTCCACAGCTCTCGGAGAGTTACAACCTTTAACTCATATTGCATAAAGGCTAGTTCACCCTCATGGCTTTTCTTGACTCTTCCTCCGTCTGCGACAATTGTGGCAGAACACCCTTTCGAAAATCCCCTCTTTTCTTCCTGGCCAATGACCCCATGCAAATCGATGAAGTTCATGGCATCCTTCGTTCCAACACCTTCTCCCTCGATACCGCTCGGTTTCAGAGTGTGGTTGATGAATCAGCTCTCGAGCTGGAGCGCTATGACGCCGAAATCGACAGGCTGACGCAGGTCCGAGATCGGTTGGTCGCGGAGCGCACTACAATCGCGGCATACGTCGATCGTTGTCGCAACGTCTTCTCGCCAGTCCGACGCCTTCCCCCTGAATTGTGGGCAGAAATATTTGATATGTGCGCCCCACTTAGCGCAAGGGGTTTCACAGAAACCGACACATACGTGCAAGAAATGGATCGCTTGTCGCAGCGCCATCTGCTCGAATCATCGCAGGTGCGAAAATTGTAATTCTATCCAGGCGGTATTTCATTGACATGTGGTGGGATAAACAAGGTGTGCTTTCACTGGCACTCTATCTGCATGGCGACGCCACGACTGTGGTCGACTGTTGTAGTGAATACGATGTGGTGGGGCCAGTGCATGGCGTCGGAGTCGGCCTTGCTCGGTCGGCTTAGATCCTCTCTCGAACGGAGTGGAAGTTACCCGTTGACCTTGTTCGTCATGGATCTGGGAGATACCGGCGAGCACCCTGTCTTGCAGCTTTTGGTTCAACATTCCGCGCGGTGGCGAGACGTTTTTATCAACATCAATCCTGATTCCTATTGCTTTCTCGCGTCGGCGAGGAACAAGCTTCCTCTTCTGGAAGTTCTCGACATCGTGGAGCCAGGAGATGGCTCGGTCGACCTAGACATCTTCCGCTGCGCTCCCCGACTGACAGAGGTCACGTTCGATGGGCCTTCTTCCTGCGTACCCCAGCTTCCGTGGGACCAGTTGTGGTACTTCGGATACCGCTCCGCCGTGTGGCAACCGGATCTCTTCCCACAGCTCTCCCTCCTGTGCAAGCTGTCACCACGCACCAAATTTTGCTGTGCCGTCGAGACAAACATGATCGGCCTTGCAAGGGACATACCGTCCATCCTCTCCAATATCCCCGCCATCTCGCTGCCATATACCGGCAATGAATTCCCCGAGCACGCAAAAGAGCTCTTGGGGGTTATTTTCACAGCTCTGACTTTGCCGCGTTTGCTAGCGCTGGAGCTGCACCGGCCGGTCCTCGAGCCAGCTCCACCGTGGCACCACACCCACTTCATTACGTTCGCCGCCCGCTCCTCCCTCCATGCCCATCTCGTCGAGCTGGAAATTCATGCCATAATCACGGACGACGAATTGGTGCAGTGTCTTACAGTGCTGCCACTGGTAAAAACACTCACGATCTCTGACCGCGGTGGGCCCAGCGACCATGTTGTGTTCACAGACCACCTTTTGCAGCGTCTCACGTACACGGCAGAGGTGCAAAAGTGCCTCATCCCCAACCTCCACTATTTCAACGTCACGACGCGCTTCCAGTTTACTCCCGACGTCTACCTCGACTTCCTCGCCTCACGTTTGGTTCCTGGGCGCACGCACGACAAAGCCCCGTCGAGCCTGAAAGGAGAAATATGGGAGTTCATTTACCCACCCAGCTGTGAACCGTTCCAGGCGCGGGTCTGGTGGCTCCCCAACGCCAGCGGCGCACAACAACTCCCTCCAAACGATTTTACCGAACTCCTCGAAGCTCAAATCGCTGAATTGGTGAAACGGGGAGAGTTGGGATTTCGTTCGGGTCTGCATCCGGATGCACCGACTGCGTTGCATGTGGCTGTAGGGGATGTGCTTGTTGCGTAAACCTCTGAAGGTGCTCGTTGCATTTCTGTCGTGAACGCGCATACGGCAGCATACGGTGTTGATAAATCGGTCAGCATTTACTCTAGCATCGTGTTTGGGTAGGCATGCGAGAAGAAAGGAGTCGCACAACCGAGTCCTTCCCAGTGAGCGTCGCCAACAAATACTTGTCGGGGGAGGAAAGACCAATCATTCGGCATCGTACTCGTGAAATCAATATATTTATACTAGTTCTCAGGCCATTTATGGCCTATGTGACTAGTCTACTACGACTCTACTTCTACGGGATGTGAATGGCATTGTACTCGATGGAGGACAAAAGCACTTTCTGAATAATACAGTTTGGAAGGCATACATTCTGGGCAGCGCACGCACAGAAAAAATTCGCTAGAGCATGAACGGCTCGATTATTTACCCTACTAGTATTCTCAATGCGACTGTCACACATATTTCAGGTTTGAGTAATATAGTTGCGCGTCTCGACCGTTCGCCACCGGGTTTGGTCTTATATGAGGTTTAGGGTCTTTTTGAGTCAAAGATGCTGAGTTCGGCCTGTGCCAGCGATTAGTCAATGCCAGTGGAAAAATAACCTTGGTGGTCCCGATGTTATTTGTTCCGCCCTGTTTCTTTTTTTTATGAGAGGGACGTGCGGGGGAAGGAAATTGAATGTCGGAAGTAACGGGTTCCATTCATAAAGGGGAGATCCAGGTGATGAAGTTCAACATCGATATTACCGATGTAGACCGGCAGCATTTTGCCAGGGGACGCAGAACTTCCAATCCTTCGGCGAGGGGCGCCGAAGTATGTCCCAGCGCTGCCGATAAATAACGGATGGCATCGAGTTGGGGCCATATTTCATCTACAATATCTTCGATCATGGCTCCCGATCTGTTCGTGAGTTCACAACACTCTGCGGAGCTCCATTGTCCGGCATGTCAACTTACAGACGAATCTGGTGATAACATATGTGCCGATTTAAAACCTACTGAAGATAGCCTTCAATCACCAGAGCCGGTAGCAGTCTCGATAAATATAGCGCATGCATTCAAGGATCGACAGATATAGCGAACACGGGCCCCATACGACAGTGGCGCCTGGCATCCGATATGGTTGCACGGAATGAGATTTAAGTAATTGTCTGATGTCCGCTGCTCCCATCTCGAAAGCTAGATCTCCCGTCCCGAGCACTGGATGCCCCGCCGCCCCGAACCCGAAGCCAACTTCGTCATCCGCCCATTCCAACCCAATGATATGGCACAGATCCACGCACTCCTCCTCGAAGGCCTCGTCTACGGCCGTACGTATTTTGATTCTGATTCCCCAGAGTTCAACGAAGATTTCCTGCAGCCGATTCTCCCCGGAACATTGCCATTCGTCGCAAAGCCCTCTTTGCAGTTGGGATACTGCTTTCGTTTGCAGGCGTCGCGTTTGCTATCGGGGCACTTACCTCCACCTTCAATTATCCGTCTCATACCGCCCTCCTATTCCTCGCGGTGCTGCCTGTCTGCGCGGTGGGGTCAGCATACGTGTACATCCACACCACCATCACGCGGTTCTTCCTCGATTTATACGCCCGTGCGTGTGCGACGGATCTCGCAGACGTCCGCGCGGCGTATGGCGTTCCGGATCCAGACCCACAAGGAAGAGAGCAGAGCAGTGGTGGGTTTTGGGTGGCCGTCGTGGATGGCGACGTAGGGTCGGCGCATGAGAGCGAGAAGGGAGAAAAGGTTATCGGATGTATCGGACTGGGTTCGTCATGGGCTTTCCCAATCTTCTCGTTGGCAATTGAATCGCTCACATTTTTACATATATCAGCATGTTCAGAGTACCCCAGCCTTAGCATTCGCCGAATGTTCGTTTCTGTCAAACACCGACGGCGCGGGGCGGGCAGTGCGTTGCTGTGTGCGACGGTCGAACATGCGCGATGTATTGCTCCGCCGCCGCCGCCTGACGTCTCGCCGCTCGAACTTACCCTGGACACCTCGGAGTTCCAACCGGGCGCGATCAACCTGTACATGAAGCACGGGTTCGAGCAGTGCGGGACGTTCTGGATGGAATTGGGGTCGCTCGCCGGGTTTCCAATGCCAGTAAAGATGCTTCTGTTTCGGAAGAGGGTGGCGGGCGGAGGGTCAGTCGTCCTAAATGAGAATAAAGGAATCTGGGAGTTGGCCGTTGGCCGTTGACAAAAGCTCTTGAAGTCCGGTACGATACTATAATACAAAGGAAGTTGAATTACCGTGATGCCAAATGCGTTGACATTCCATAACCTTTCTGGATTCCGACAAACCGCGTCAAGAAATGCGATAACCTGGGCGAACAATGCTTCGTTGATCATTTGGTTAACAGGGACTTAACGGAGTATTTATCCAACAGCTGGATAGTTAGTCTGGGAAAGCCCTCAAGAGATTACGCGGAGTAAGATGAGGGATGCTGCCAGTACCCCAAACGCTGCCACGCAATAATTGAGTTGCATCCGGGTATACAGATAATTGGAGACGTACTGGACACCGACCCGTTGATTCCGCCGAGATTGAATGATCCTGATATGACTGGGATAACTGGGATGGCAGTGACACCCGACGAAGAAGGAGAGTCGCCAACAGTGAATGCTGCAGCGCGGTCAAAGTCGCATTCAAACGCAATAGGGTTAACGCGTTGGCTCACTTGGTGTTGAAGCATTGACGCTGCCAAGATTGAATCCACCCAGGGAAATGCTGGCGGGCACCGTTGGAGTTGTAACGACGGCTCTTATGATTTGAGTCTGAGTTAGTGGGCTACACTTCCACTGCGCACCCGATACGGATCCATTGAGGCCTCCGAGATTGAAAGACATGACAGGGAGCTAGAATTTGAAGGATTGTAGTGGAAAGAATGTGGGGATGAAGGATGGTTGTGGAGGGAGGAAAGAAGGAAAGTGATCGATGCGTGCGATTCTTGATGACAGAATCAGATTGTTCCGATGAGATGTGCGTGGTGGTGGACTGCGTGGGATGGTGTACATGTTCGAATTCCGAGCCAATTCCGAGCGAACATATACAGATGCAGCTCGAGAGGAGGAGAACGAAGGAAATAGGACCTGCTGGTGGAAGATCCACATCTACATCCCGGAAGTAAAAATGGGAGAAGTCCGTTCGAATCAGGCCAAAACATTAATCCTTCCTCGGCCAGTTGGTGTTTATTTTTATCTCCTCCCATAACTGCTCAGTGAAAAATTGAAGTTGTAATGGACTTGTTCATTGACGTATAAGGGACACTCGGTGGTATTCCGTGCAGGAACCCCACTATGCGGGAACTGAGGACGGGTGTTTAAATAAGCACGCCGTGGACAGAAGCCAAAGTACGTTTTGGTTTCATCCAGATCTAATTAAGCTGTACACAGCCGCACGGTTTCAGTACACTGCACTGAACCAACCAACACTCACACTCCCGCAGTTGACTCAACGCTTGTGGAAAATGGAAACTGAACCATCTGCGTAGGTGGTACCTCCAACCGCCTCCGTCGATCAAAGGGTGATCAACTCCGGTAGGTAGGTAGGTAGGATTACAATGTACTTAATTGTTGAAGAAGCGTACTCCAGCGAAATGATTCCCTCGGTTTAATTCCATGGGTACGAACCAGCGGGTTTTTACACATTACATGGAAAGAAATGCCATGCATGACGGCTGAGATGGGAAGGAACATTTTACTTTTCTTCCTTCTTTGCTTCGGCAGTAAAGCGGAAAGAGACAGGGGTGGACCACACGAAACAGCAACACCATACACTTTGGAGGATCTCCACCTTACGAGCCACAGGCCATCTCCATCACCTTCGAGATTGAAGCTGGACTATCATCCATATCAGGTGGCCGGCCTGCAACGGTTCATGTTCGAATCGAGCTTTAATAACCTCGAGGATTTAGAACTTACCTTCTGCAATGGTGCGTTTGAATTAGATTTTTTTGTTTACGTTGTCATCATACCTTTCGCTCAGAATTGCCGGACACTGTTCATCTTCCGGTCTCTCCCGGTGCTACCAGCCTTGCGGGTCCTACACGTCTGTGTTGACACAATGGAGCAGACGTTCCCAGCTGCATCTGAGCCAATGCTGGCAGCATTAAGCCCCTGCACACCAGTACTCGAAGACCTGACCGTGACACTGAACACGGTGGGGCGACAGCTCGCTGGTGTCCCAACTGGACCGTGGCCTAGCGGTCTGAGCCGTACACGCTGCTCCGATCGCGAAATGAGTTGAAGAAAACATTACCAAGGCTGCGGATAGTGCACTGCATGTACTTTGGAGCAGGCCACCGGGACGCATTTGGGAACTATGCGAGAAAGACGTTTCCCGCCGCCGTGGAAAAGGATGCATTTACGCTCAAAACATCATTATAGCTACCCGGTTTTATGATTCAGAGTATGTATTTCAAAACCAACACGTTGCATATTATGAACAATCCTAAAGTTTGAACAATTTCATGGAGACTGCGCTTGTGTCCGGTGGGACATTTAGATACTTGTGATGGCTGTCTTCAGTCAAGAGAGTCTCCGGATCCAACCAATTGCATTGTCTCCCAATGCTAGTTAAACTAATGTAGGACCAAGGATTTGATCAAACTTGACTCAGAGGCTTTTTGCCTTTTCCGAACCTCTGCGCAAATGTTTATCGACAAACATCGAACTCAAGTAAATGCAACTTTCAGAAAGCGTAACATCTTAGCTCTGTAAGTTGCGCCGTCTCATCTTCGCCTGTAGCAGTAGTTTCAACCAAATGCTCAGGTCGAGTACCGAGTCTCAGGACCCATGTTGTGGCCGCCTACAGCTCTTTGCATTCCATAATACTTAGATGCGTTGTTTCATATGCAAGCACTTGAAACTCAACACTAATGCGAGGAGAGCATCGGAAATATCCGGGCCATTCAAGGGTCGACGGATCAGTCTCAAGGGTCCACGGATCAGTCATCACTCCGCGTAGCGCCTAGGGATATTGCCGGCTGTTGCCGTATTCTCTTGGCCTACCCTTCCAAGAAGAACCTCTTTGGCGACATTTTCAGCTGGTCTTGAGGCGTCTGATAAAATAGCAAATGAAGCTAAGTTTCTCGACCTTCTTCTGACCTCTGTTATTTCGACGCCTACTCAATCGTTGAACTCGATTCAGCATGTCATAAATCTGTTGCCGTCGATTGTCCTAGTCAACATGAGGACGTCGCCGCCGCGTCGGGCGCAAACGCACAGCGCAGCACTCTGCAGCACTCTTGTGATTGATGTCCGGCGGACGGGATGACAACGCATGCTTCTTGCAGAGGTTGGCGCCAAGTCCTGCATGGGCTAGGCGTGGTCTTTTCTTGTTCTCTTTTGTCTTTCCCCGTTCCCATCCTGCTGGTCCCTTCTCTCGTTTCTCCGCCTCAATAGCTGGACTATTCACTCTTTCTCTCGTGAAGATGCGGAACCTCAACACACTCCTTACCCCAGTGCTCGTCGCTGTCCTTTATGCATCCTCCGCCACTGCGGCTCCGAGTTCGGTAGACCACTCAAAACACGCCACGCACAGTCGACGCCAGCTCCGGAGCGGCCGCACACTCACGACATACCACCCTGCGAGCACCTTTGAGGTTTATTTCGCTGTTTGACCATGCGTGGGTGGCACTACTAATTCCCATTTAGACATACGGGGAGGGAGTGGATCACCCTCTGCGCAAAAGAGCCGGGGTAACTTTCAAAGAGGCGTCCATGGCCTGGGTCCAGAACAAACTCGGACTTGATCAGGACGCTGTTGTATGGCAGAGTGGGTTCACCGCCCCCAAGGCAAGTTATGCATACGTCAAGCAGTCAAAGGTACGTGTAGCCCACACGACACGGCTCGTACATGGAAGACTGACTTCCAATTCCCACCAGGATGGTATATTCTTTGCCAACGCCGTGGCTAATTTGGCCTTCAACGGCGACGACAAGGTCGTTTCATTCGGGTCCTCATTCATCAACGCCAGTGAGCGGTTCACTATCCTCCTATCAAAAACACCGAGTCTAACCATAAATCAGCCTCGTATGCTCCCTCCACACCCTCCATCGATGTCGAAACCGCCTTCGCCAATGCGGAGGAGATTCTCGGCGGCTCCAGCGCCGGGATGCCCGAGGCGGAGCTCAAGTGGTTCGCCAAAGAGGATGGGTCCGCTGCCCTTGTGCACTCCTTCCAGGTGCAGAACGCTGACGACGGGACGTGGTACGAGGCGCTCGTGGACGCCCACAATGGCGAGACGCTCTCCGTCGTCGACTATGTCGCACACGCTACCGTGCGTTTTCTCCCCTTTTCGTTCTTCACCCATCTATCCTGACACAAGCACAGTACTTGGCTCTTCCGATCCAAAAGCAGTTCCCCGCGGATGGCCTCGAGACGCTCGTGAACCCTGAGGACCTCCTCGCGTCTCCCCAGGGTTGGCACTTTGACGGCCAAGGCAACACCACATCCACAGCGTACTGTCCATCCTGTTCGTTCACCGACACTCACTAATCGACGTACATATAGTGGCAACAACGTCATTTCTTTCAAAGGCTCCCTCCGCGGGCTAACGCAGGAATCTTCCCCCGGGCTCGTTTTCGAATTCCCTGCTAACCCGAGACTGGAGCCGACCGCGCAGGTGAATGTGGACGCCGCAAGAGTTAACGCTTTCGTTACTGTCAACACTGTTCATGATATCTCATACCGGTCCGTCTGTTGAATCAGTTCTTTCGTCCCTGCCTTCTGTAGTCTGACTTCTTATCCAACCAGCTATGGCTTCACTGAGGAAGCGTTCAACTTTCAATTCAGCAATCTCGGGAACGGTGGTAAGGCGAATGATCCTGTCCTTGTCTCTGTCCAGGACGCATCGGGAACGAACAACGCCAACTTCGCGGTGCGTTGCTGCAAATTTTATCAGTGCTTACTTATATTCATCGCGTAATAGACGCCGCCTGAGTGCGTTTTTACCTCGTCTTTCTCGAAACTCATCCCCACACTCGGCTTCCTTTCACAGCGGCCAGTCGGGACAGATGCGCATGTTCCAGTTCACTCTGAGCAGAGTTCGTGCTTTCATCCCAGGAATACGTTACAATGCTGATCCTCTTCCTTCCAGCCCAGCCGCGACGGCGCGCTCGAGAACGATGTGATCGTCCATGAGAACATGCACGGTATCACCAACCGCATGACTGGCGGCGGCTCCGCTGCTTGCCTGCAAAGTCTCGAGGCGGGCGGCCTGGGCGAGGGGTGGTCCGATGCCATGGCTGAGTACACACATACGTTCCTTCATTATTTGCTGTAGCTGATGAGTTTGCTGTAGGTGGACGGAACAAAAAGACGCGACCGTCCGGGATTATGTCCTTGGTGCGTTCGTTGCGAATAAGGCGCAGGGCCTTCGCAGCCGGCCATTCTCGACATCCAAGTATGCGCGCCGCCGGTTATTGTAACCCTGCTCCGTACAGATCCTGACCATCCCATTTTGATCTTAGGACCACCAACCCGCTCACATTCGCCAGCGCTGGCCGGAGTCGTGAAGTCCACAGTGGGTGTTCATTCCTCCGGTTCTACTTTCCTCCCGATTCTTACGCCGTTCGTACCGTGCAGATATCGGAGAAGTCTGGGCCAACATGCTGCACAATGTTTACGCTGCGCTCGTCGCCGAGCTCGGGTTTTCCGAGACCGCGCAGACGAACCCAGACCAGCCTGAGGGCAACGTCGTGTTCATGCACCTCCTGATGGATGCGTTAGCGCTGCAGCCCTGCCAGCCTACCTTGTGCGTCGTTCTTCTTTCCTTCCCCCATTTCCCACTCCCCCTCCCTTCCTGTTCTTACTCCGAATATGTCCAGCATTACCGCGCGCGACGCGTGGGTCCAGGCCGACGCGAACCGTTTCAACGGCGCGAACCGCTGCACGGTGCTCAAGGCGTTCGCGAGCCGCGGCCTCGGCGTCAGAGCGCACAATTTCGTCGACGATTTCACGATCCCTGCCGATTGCTAGGTGATTCTCTGCGAATTCCGGGTGGTTTTCGGACCATGTGGTGGCGCTGGTCAAAGTCTTAGTACTGTGGGCTGTGGTGTAGATTTTCATTGACAACCAATCCAGCGCTGGGGTACATGTACTTTGTATATTACAGATTGCGTTTTTCTTCACATAAATTGATGATTGGATTTATTGAGTCAATAGACTGATTGACATGCAAGGCTGAACACGGAACTACCGTAAACCAATGAGTGGCCGCTTGCCAAGTTATTCGGCGCGTCAATCAATTTGAATTTTGCAGGATGAAAAGTGGCTTTGTTCTTGCTTGGCTTTGGCTTGACGTGTGTGTTACCACGTGGGGTTGGTCCGACTTGCTTCTCACCACCACGGCCAAGGAACTTGAACGCAGTCAAGACAGCCGAGTTGTTCCCAAGTACGTATCAGTATACGTCGGATGTCGGCTAACATTGACTTCCAGCTATTGGCTCTTAACGCCGAGCAGAGAAACCCTCAACAGCCGCTGAACCCAGTTTCCCGCAGCGCTGCAAACGGGCGCTTATATTATCATCGTCGATTGTCGCGGTAATTGTAACTGTCTTCTCCCTCAGTATCCTACTGAACCCTCCGCGCTCAGATGGACTCGGAATCGCTATTGCATCAAATCCGCAGTGGCTATGTGCCAACTCAATCCGAGACCAAAGGCATCCAGACAGACCTCGATTCGCTCTCGAAAGAACTTGCGCGGCTGGACTCTCTAATTCGAGATCTCTCCGTCCAGCGGGATAAAATCAAAGAAGTCATCGGTTTCAACTGTGCTCTCATCTCCCCAGTCCGACGTTTGCCGGATGATGTTCTTCGGGAGGTTTTTCTCGCCTGTCTCCCCAGTCACCGAAACGCCGTCATGAGCACGCGTGAGGCACCCCTCCTTCTGTGCCGCGTATGCAGCACTTGGAGAGTCTTGGCTCTCGCGACGCCACCAATATGGGCCTCATTGCATCTCCATCTCGGTTTCGTCCTCCAAAGCGAGGCACGGGCGCTCGCCGCCGCCCAATGGCTGGCACGTTCCGCTGCGTGTGCGCTCTCCCTTTCAATAGCCGGAGCTCATCCTCCCTCTGATGGATTCCTGGAGCTTCTTCCAATGTCCGGGATTCCAAATCCCGGGCAGCACATCCTGGGCGCGCTGGTTCAATCAACAGCTCGCTGGCGCGATGTTACAGTGAACCACATATCTGATACATATTTAAAGGAATTCCGGGCCGCCTCGACCCCACTGTTGCAGGTCGTTCGAGTCAGGGATGCGGCAAACGTCACGGATTGGCTGGAGATTTTTGCAGCTTCTAGTGTTCACACACTGGAACTGGATGTTGGGATTTTGGAGGAGAATACACCGGTTCTGCTCTCTGGCCTCTCCCATATCACGAATTTATCCATCGCCTGCAATTCCGGCCCCGGGATCCCGGGAATACCGGGCCATGTTACTTTT
The DNA here is from genome assembly GCA_029281795.1 of Mycena crocata. Classification (NCBI taxonomy): domain Eukaryota; kingdom Fungi; phylum Basidiomycota; class Agaricomycetes; order Agaricales; family Mycenaceae; genus Mycena; species Mycena crocata. Next base: position 97,967 of record JARJCP010000017.1, on the reverse strand, counting down.
TCCATCATGACAAAACTGACCCAGCTTGTGTTCCTCAAGATCGCCATAAATGAACTTCCCTCAGCCCAGAATGAGATTATCTGCCTGCCACTCCTAGAGTCACTTGATTTAGGCGACTCGTGGGTTACGCTCCAGCAGCTCGTCGACCTCCTGGACCAGCTTGCGATGCCTCAACTACTCCACTTGGCTATTGGGTCCGGGCAGTTGCCACAGTCAACTACCACATCCTTCGCGAAAGTCGGGGAGCGTTCACCGCTTGTTCAAAGCCTTCGGATCACGCTCCATAACTTCACGCCAGAAATGTTGCGAGAAACACTTCCAAATTTCCCCTCACTTGCTAAACTCGTGGTACATGATACCGCGGGATGGAACCCCGAGATCATCCTCCCCGACACCACGTATATCCTCACTCTGCTGACCGAGAGGGCACAAACAAATCCCTTGCCGTCTTTGCGAGTGTTTGAAAGCAGATATGGGATGGGGGTGTCAGACCAGACCCTGTTCGCGTTTCTGCAAAGTCGTGTGGATGTGGGTGGGAGTTTTCGGCTCAGAGTCGAATTTCCTTTTGGTGAGGATCTGCCTGATGTACAGCAGTACTCGTCGAGCGGTTTAGATATCGCTTTCACGCATGGAAGGAAACCATGGATGCAGTCTCCGCTCGATCCATGGTCAGGTCTCCCAATGAATGCCAACTCAGAGTCGACGGATTCGTAATCCGTCCACAGTTCTTATGCAGCAGCCCGGCCTTGTACTCTCCACTCTATATTGACTTCGTATGATCTTTGTCCTGTGGCGCCCGCGGAGTCAAAAACTGAGATCGTCATTGAGAAAATAAAATGTATAGCGTTTGAATGACCACGGGTGAGGACGCAATGAATCTGAAATCTCAGCGTTGTATGCTAAATACACGGGACAGTAGGGGTTAACGGCCCTGAAGGAGCACGAGTCAATCCCACAAACAACTGCCAAGAACCTCTTCTATTTGGTGTGGCTGCGGACCGTCTACTTTCAGACTTTCACTCACTCCGTTTCAGAGTCATGTTGAGTGACTCAGAATCAGCCGAAGGTAAGGGCCAGAGTTGAGGGATAAAGGAAATCTTTCTTATCCCCGGAGAACATTCTCTGAAAAAGAGATATCTGCGACGGCTTTCTTTGAATCTTTCGCTTAGACCACGAGGAATAGGCTAATTCGCCCGAGGCAGGGGGTAAAATAGTTTTCTGACGATCACAGATGGTCCCGAGTCTAAGGGGAGTGCCCGGTCGAGAAAATGGTCTTGAGTCATCTTATAGCCTCAGGATTATCCACATATAAACATATAACGTAGTTGTGCGTGGTGGGGTGGGGGGTTTATGAAGAGTGGGTACGGGACCGTCCGCCACCTGGCTTGATTTAACTTGTCGGTGGAGATGGGAAAATCATGACACAACGGCTTTTTGGGGTCGTTGCTTGCAGCAGTTGAACAAGACGACGTCACAGGCTCGCGGATCTCTGTTCAAGGTTCCCCTTCGGCGAAGCAGGAATCGTGCCCGACTGCGATATAATTCCATCTCATATGCTGCAACCAAATACACAATATGATTTCAACGGCGTGGCCATCACGGCTTGCATAAATAGTTCGCTCGAATGTCACATATGTCCACGAATTCCCCCTGAACTGCCGTGCAGTCCGCAAACTTCGTTCCGTTCGCGTTCATCCATAGTGGCCCCCCGCAACCATTAAGCGTAAAATTGCCGGGCGGCTGTTGTTCTGTGAGCGGGAATGGCTCCATCTCGCAAGGATTAGCGGTCTATGCATATCATCCTTCAGTAGGCATTCACAGAGATGCGGTAGGGTTGCTTACCCCATTAGCGAGAAAGACTTTATCGCAATCCCCCTTTCCGTAGCTCCACACCCACGTCGCGTTCGTCGGGTCATCGTGCGCCATGGCAACGCAGTTGGCTCCGATTGTGCGTTCAAGTTGCAACATCGGATCGCTCTCCGCGTCCGAAGTAGGTGCTGCTGCTGAACGGGAAAATATTGTCGCCACAACAAAGATGGTGGCCAGCTGACAGGTTTTGAGTAGGTGGAGGGTCATCTTGAGATGTTTCTGAGTGTGGTGAGCATCACCGACAGCGGACCAGTAACAAAGAATTCTCACGAGAATATCGGTTTGTTTGGGTTGTGCTTGGCGCAGCCGAGGAATGGATGGGAGAAGTTCTTTGTACGCACCAGGCGTCGAAGATACGTAGATACCTTGACTTCCTGCATTTATAGCAGTCTCGGAGCTGGACCACAGCCTCTGCAACGGACGCCGGTGTCGTAAAATCAGGGCAACACACTGCTGCGGCGATCAGACTTTGGTTGACGACGACAGAAGATCGGACTCTTGTGCGGCTTTGACGACCGGAGCATGGTAAAAATAAAGATGTCCACGTTGAGGATGCATCTGAGAAGAGAAACGGGATGGATCACGGATCTAGAAAGTAATGAATTTTTATACTTCCATCCGCTGCAGATCAAGTTTGTTGGCGAGACTCAGTTGAATTAGCGGTTGGGCCGTGCATTCGACCCTAAGTCTTATATTGTCGGATTAGGGTCTGCCGGCGCACCCAGCGCGGTTCATTACAGAATAGAAGCTAAGCTTGCAGGTACCGAGATGGGGGTTCGATTCCCCCGGGACCAGTGCTTACTGTCGGTCAAGATTTCTTTTAGAAAGAAATATCTGCAAGACCCTTACCGTAATTGATCATTCGTCTACGTCATTGCCTTCGTTCTCTGGGTGGTGAGTAGTGAAGGTTGCAAGTTAACGCTGGTTTACTGAACATATCAAATGTCAAACTCTGAGAAATTCAGCGCACTGTAACACCCGAGAAGTTTCCCTCACCTACTGACTTCGGTCATGCCAAACCAAAATCTCAGGCCCATCTTCGGTAACACTTCATTGAAAACTATTTAGATGTAGAGTGTACATACTTGAGTTGAGTTGAGCAGGCCTGTACGTCGGTTCTTTTTTATTCACTTGCAGGAATATTCAACGTCACCGGTAGGATCGTACGGGTCTTCATTGGAGAAGTTTGAGTGAGTGTCCGTTCAAGTGCTTGGTTGGGGTTCGACTCCTCGGAGACCCATTACCCAAAAAAGTATATTTTGATGTTCTTTGCATGTCTCGAAATGATTTTTTTTTCGTTAACCGCTGGAATCTCACGGATGAACCTGGTCTGGGATGCGAATACATCGGCAATCAAGCTGTTTGGAAAAGGCCTCCTATGAGTGAGCTTTCTGTATACCTCTGGGTAGTATGGGTCTGTCGGCGCGGCAAGCACGCTTCGTAGTCCTACTCTGTCATTCAAGCGCTCCACCGGGGTTCGACTCCCCAAAGTCTCATGGAGAATGGGCGAAGGGTTTTATTTTGTTTTGTTTTGTTAAAAGGCTTTTTAACAGAAGAACCCGAGTTAAGTCACAATACAGGCGGGGAACCCAGGCGGGAGTGATTTGAATTTTGGGGGCCTTTCGCTTTTTCGAAGCCGGCTTGCGGATACGGTTTATACACTGACGCGGGGATCGGACATCTGCTATTCTACTTCAAGTGCAGAATTGTGTGGGTCTGCCGGCGCACCGAGCGCGCTTCATCAATGAAGTCCTTCATTACAAGTGCTCGGTGGGGCCTGGCCGCCCCTTCCCCCGAGACCGTTGCTTATAAGGGCCCTAGGTACGGCAACAATAGAACTTCAGTTCAGTTCAGTTCAGTTCAGTTCAGATATCAGAATCCCTTTTGTTTATCTTGTTCTCTCTATTTTCAATCCGGCTCCCTATTCCCCGAAGGCGAGAAGGATAGCTGGGTTCGTTCCGATTCCATGTTGATATGGGGAGTTAAAACGGGAAGTAGTTTGTGCCGAACCTGCTTGATCCGGATGATCCCATCTTTTGTGATCGTTGCTGATCGCATTTTTTTGCCGCGCGGTCACACTCTTGTCTTCCACCACCACCGCTAGTACTCTGACCAGAGACTACTGCCCGTCTTCCTTCACGACACCGACGGTGCCTACCCCACCTGTCCGAAAAAATCTAAACTCTCACTCGACCGCCGCACATCCCTAGACTCTCGCTCGCTACAAACCACACACGATACCGTAGATACCCTTGCCACTACTACAGACGGCACGTCTTCGACCAAGAAGCAGAACACGAACATAGAAGAAGCTCTGATATGGCCACGAGGATGCACCTGGCCGAGCTATCGCGTGCCACCCTACGGAAGCAGCAGTTACAGGAGATGGAAAACGAGCAGCGGATTGAGGACGCGGAGGCGCTGAAATTGACCGAGGTACGTGACGTGCATACTTTTTTCTTTATTTTTGACAGAGAGAATGTCGTTTTCGTCTTGCCACCCACTCACTCGGCGCGGTCGTCTGACCACTCGATACCTGCCTTTCATCTATTCATTCCGAGCTTATTTGAAGAAACATCAATGCTAACACAGTACCACCCACCCACAGGAACAGCGCACCTCTCTCCTCCACTCCTTTAGCTCCGTCAAGTTTGAGTGGAGCGACCTCGACGGCATGCGAAACGTGCGAAGGCGGTATAATGTACGTCATTTATTAGTATCTTTTTGTCCTTGCATTTCTTTCCAATTCCCGTACTAATACTGATTTCACAGTCCCCGCCCAATCCCATTACCCAGGCATCGACCCCGAGCGCAACTACGCATCGGGATGACAGTGGGAGCAAAAATGCGTTCGCGGTGCTCACGAACACACACCTCGATGGCGAAGCGACCATCCGTGGGATGCCTCATGGCGCATCCCCGAAACTCAATGGAGGGAGGTTTATCAAACCCGCGCGCTTCTCGAGCGGCACTACACTGAAAGCGAATTTGCTGGGCAAGAAAATGCGGAGCCCCGTGAGGGGACTCTTCCCATCCGGACCCGGCTCGCCCTCGCTGGGGAGCATTTTGTTCTCCACACACGCTCCATCGTCTGCGCCTGCGCCGACCTCAACTCCGCATACGAACCTGACTGCGAGTCTCAGTCTCTCCAACTCCTCCTCCAATTCCGATCCCGTACCCCGCTTCAAGATCGACGCCGAAGGCTGGTGGGACGAGGAGGACTCAGTCCCGACGCTAGTCCCCACCCTCGTGACGCAGAACGGGCGGTTCGAGGACCCGTCGGAAGTTTGTTATGGTGGGGAGCCGGGGACAGGATACGAGCCGCCCACACGAGCAGCGAGTCCGACGCCGTACTCGAGCGCGCCGGTGTATACAGGTGGTGCGCCGCTCGCGCCTTCCAGCGGAAGCGGGCTGGGCGGGAAAAGGAAGCGGTGATTTCAAGTTGCTAACTGCTTGATGCCCAGTATGTGACGACTTTTCATGATTCATGATTTATTTTTATGATTGCTCGCGCTTGTTTTCGCGCATATGCTCTGCTTTGGTATATACGACACGATGTACAAACGCTACAAAAACTACATACAAATCGGACCGCACCCTCCCATCTTTCTCATCGCTACATATAGCATCATCTCTCAGCGTGCACGCGGCTCTGTCTGTATGTTATTCTTGGTCTCAATTCCTGGAGAAGGGGAGACCAACACCACGTCGGCATATAACGAGCACAACGCGCGTCTACACACCCAAATGGTCGCCATATTACCACCAGCTGAGCGTTTCAGCTGTCTCCACCTGAATGTGTGGGGTGGATATGTCCTGATTTTCAGTCGGGATCCAGCTGGATGGGTTGCTGGAGACATCAGCTGGGAGCCGGGAGGGAGGGAGCTGGATTCCAGTTGTCGAATTTGTGTGAGCTACAGCAGGACTGGTAGGTAGTATACATATGTACGTCCGGATGGAGGAGACCAAAATATCCATAGTCTTTTAGTAATCCCACACAAAATGTTCAAAATTGATGTCGCAGAAGATTGTCATTTCAGACCCTATAATTTACAGTCGATATTCGCACTCGGAGACCTGGACGCCTACTCGGAAGCGGCCCCTGACGAGTCTCCCCCGCTTCATCGTCAGACCCGCTCTCTGACCCAGAATCAGCCCCGCTGTCCTCGGCTGAGTCACTCTCCTCGAAATCATCTCTGATCTGTCGAACGGTTTTGCGTCTCTTTGATGGCCGCTGTTCATCCTCTCCTACCCCAGCCGTACGTTTGCGCTTCTGGGCGGGTTTCTTACGCGATGAACCCTTTGAGGAAGCTTCGGGTACGGACCCCGATGCCGTTGCTGCGGCTTTTCGGGCTGTCGCAGCAGCCGCGTTCTTGATTTTCCGGATTTCGCGTGTGCCTCGGAGTCTCTCAGCTTGTTTCTGGTGTAAAGCAAGGCGGTCATCCCATAACGGCATGGGCTTGATGAGTTTAGCGGGCAGTGTTCGTCGGATGAGATGTGGGTTATGGAGGGATGCCGTGTTGATGATGAATGTCGAGACAAGTGGGTCGTGTACAATGTAAGACTCCTCCAACTGTGTGGCACGGCGGTCCTGAAGTACTGGCCTTCTCCCGGTTGCTTTACATGTACCCCCCGAGCAGTCGTGTTGCACATTAAAGCTGAATTTAATGTCCTGGTACATATACGTTGAACTCGGCATGAGAATTCAGATAGAGATACGTACGTCAGGTTTCAATATCAAAAATACAGTCTCCTCTCGGCGCCTCGGGGAGAGGAAGGGCATATTGAAGATGTTATGCCGCCCTGGCTGAACAACGTACTGCTCGAGAATGACGATCACTTGAGTTAAATCAGTTTTCTGCAGGATTTCGGCAACCTTTCCCGTCGCAACCGTCTCGTTGGGAACAGGACTGCTGGAAACGATCCACGAGCCGATGCCGCATACCTCCTCTGATTGAGCCACGACGGTCTGGCATCGGAACCACTCCGAATCAAGATCGTGGCCTCCGGCATTGAATGCAAGTGATGCCGATGTTGAGCGCAGATTAACAGGCTGGTGTTGAGGTCGTCCGCGTCGCCCTTTGATGGCAGGTATCGCAGAAAGTTTTACAGTACCTGTCCGGCAATGATGGTCAGAAACGATATAGCAGATCAAGATAATTGACAGAACTGACCAGGCTGAAGCGGCACTATATTTTTCCAGCCTAATAAACGCTGGAGAATCGGGTGATCGCGAAGTAGCTGGCGCGCAGAAGGGCCGCAACGTGTCCAAATAACTTCTCCGTTGGAAACCGTTATCGGCCATTCTCCGCCGGCTACACGATGTTTGACGCCTTCCTGTTCAGCGAGTTGGATTGCAATGTCCCGACTGGGTGCTCGGTGATTTGAAAGAATTGATGCACCCCGAAACACAGCGTTGAAGGACTCAAACGCCTCCGTGATTGCTCCAAGCAGCGGTCCAAACATTCGGACATCGGTGGGGGCGTGCGTGAGTAAGTGAGTCTTGACCTTGGTGATCATCTTGCTTGGGTCGATTTCAGCGAACGAGTCCAGAAAATTTCCGATAGCGACATGCAGATCGGCCTGAGTAATGAATTAGATTTGTGTCAATGGGTAAATAGAATACACGCACACAGTATTCCTCCATATTATTGATTTCGGGGAGCCAGAGAAGAGCGGCAAGGTCACCGATTGATTTCCACGCTCGGAAGTGATTACCATCCACCAAGTCATGGATATGAAAAACCGTGGATTGTAGCAGGATCTTGAATTGCCGTCCGATCAAGGAATTTGCGTATTGGACAATGTAACCTGCACGAATGCCCTCTACAGAGAGGCTCGATGGATTTGTGGCTTGAAGACGAAGTTCAAACATCTTCTTCTGGTCGGGAGTCCAAGATGTATGGGTGGTGTGCCAAAGATATTTGAGAACTCCGAGCAAAATGGTATGCAATAGCTCGATCGGCGTGTCGCGAGATGGATCGAGCCCTGAAGAAGACTGAAATTAGGCTTAGGTTGTTGGAGAAGGGAGACATACAGACCGTCCGTTGTAAGAAAAGCACTGTATATGTCGTCAGAGTGGTCTTTGACCCACATTTTCAACGCCTCGGTGACAGCCTGCTTGTCTTCTCCGCGTCCCATCGCTTTCTTGAATTGGGACAGGATGTCGTTGATCCAATATTCCGTATACTTGTCCTTGATCCCGGTGGCCGTGTATGATTTCTTCAACTCGGCCTCATTGCCCTCGCAGGCTAACTGGATCTGGTGTTTAACGGTCTCGAACACGTTTTGGAGTGTCCGAGGTTCTCCGGCCTACACACAGATCAGTGCCAGATGATAGAGAGCAGAGTCGAATACGTACCAAAAACATAGCATGATAGCCGTCGTTCGATGTTTTATCTTCTTGGGTGCCGCCAGCCTTGCATTTTCTGCACGGATGATTGGCCGGAGCGCCCATGCAGCTGCAGATTTCAGCTTGCATAGGATTGTCGGACGGATCTGTGTTAACGATGATGCGGTAACATGAATGACCGGTCGAGCTGGTCTTGTCTGGGGCTCGGATTGGGTCCGACTCGGTTTTCCTGCACAAAATGAGCCAATACTCGGTCTCTGAGAAACTGAAGTTTGCCTCACTGGATGATTTTCTGAAACTCCTTGAATTGTTCTGGTACGCTGGCATGCTGTGACGTCGACAGAAAATGGACATAGAACTCATGCTGAAGTAATTCTCGAGGAAGTGCACAATTGGTCATGTATGCATTCCAGTGTTTATTCCACGACTTCGAGCGGTTACCAGACACGTCGTCCGAGAAATAGTTCACGAAGATCGTGTAAAGTGGATCACCCTTTGCAATTGCTCGCAGCGGATTCGGCATGCGTGTGGCGTGTTTCTCAATTGATTCCTCGGACCAGATGGGGACCAGGTTCTCAAATTGCAAGTCCAAAAAGTTTCGCGCCAGCAGGGATGCTGGTACACGCGACTCCTCGGATTTGACTTGAGAAAAGCCCTTGGAAAGATCAGAATAATTCCTTTGAACCAAGAATATAAAAGTTTATACCTCCTCGTCCGCTTCAATGAAATGGATGTCTGCATGCATCAGCCCGTCGATTCGAATCCAACGAAATGGGATCACAAAGCGGCCGTCTTTGAGCATCGCTGCTTCGTGGATATAATAATGAAGGCCGTTCCCGGCGTCATACATGGGGGTCAGGAGATCGGGGTCCAGCACCCTGCGAAACTTTTCTCCGTGCCAGATCTCAGAGACTAATCCACTGGTGTTTATTTCGGGATAAAGATGAAATTGAGAGCGGATGTCAGGATTTGCGCATTCCTGTGACTGTTTTTAAGCGAAGTATCAGCCCCAAGGCATGAAACATACCATTCGAATTATAGCCGTCGGGTCATTGATACAGAAATTCTTGCCTTGAGCCGAGGTGCATGGGATTGTCGGAACGCCACATTGACTGCGAAGAGTCTTTTGAGTTTTTCTGAGCGCGTCAAGGGAGGGGACATCCTTTGCGCCACATTCCCGTAGAATCCAGATGAATGTACGCATCAGAGATTCAGACACAGGTAGCCGCGGTAAATTATCGCAAATATCGAGGAGCAGCATCTATGACGAGAGAATAAATAATAATCCGAGGACACAAGGCAGACTTAGGCAGTACGTACCGTTTTCGAAGGATAAGGATACCATTCTTTTGATTTCTCCGAGTCTGCCTGTGTGAGTGTCGCGTCGAAGGGATCCGAGTCGAGCGCTGACGTCAAGACGGATTGATCAGTTGTCAATGATCCGCTACTGTACAGTTTCGATCAATTCTAATCGGCTGTGACCTGTGACCGGCCGATTCGAACTTGAGATTTCGAAAATGGCCTGGAGTAGCTGTGACACAAGAAAAAAATTCGAAAATTAGGCGAAAATGGGCAGAAAAGGTTCTCAGACAGGCGATAACTCACTCAGTAGGGTCATTCACAGTTGCCCTTTTTCTTTCCCTTTTTCTTCCTCTTTTGCTTCAAAATTGAAACTCTGGTTGTACTTGATATTAAACTTTAATAATTCAAGGGAGAACATTCTTAGGTCCAGGGTAAGTGCACTGCCATAGTTGTCATGCACCTGAGGGACTTCAACGAGCTAGCGACACCAACAGATGAAAAAAGGGAAGCAAAAAGGGAACAAAAAAGGAAAACCGGAAGGGGGGTTTCACAGTAGCCCTTTTTTCTTCCCTTTTTCCGGTCCACCGTTGTTCCTTTTTAACCAATTTAGCACCTAGGGTCGTTTTTTCTTCCCTTTTCAATCCTTTTTACATCTCTAAATTGAAAAGGGAAAAAAAACCCGGAAAAAAAACCGAAAGAATCCAAAAAGTACGAAAAAAGGGAAAGAAAAAGGAAAGAAAAAAGGGCTACTGTGAACGACCCTAGTGTTGTATGACAATGTAGAGCACAGAATGCAGTGGGAATGCAATGTAAAACGCATCAGCCCAAAGTGGGTAGAAGCAAATGAGATGTCATCTGAATACCATAATTACTCTTTTTTTCTCCACCTTCTCGCTCTGTGTGGGTGATCTTGCAACGCTGGCCAACCCAACAGTATGTGATTTTTGGAGACACACAAAGGATAAGTGTAATGATCTTGATGTACTCAGGCTGGGGTTGTAGTACTAGTAGTGTAGCTTAGCTGCATTCAATGACCAACGTAAATGTTCAACTCAACTGGCCAGAGGATGGCGAAAAGAGCACGGTCCAGCGTAGTCTCTCTTGACAGACTGACCACTCAATACCTAGGTCCCGCGTGGCGGAAGTTGGGTGGAAGGTGGAAGGAAAGTGGTCTTTCACACTAATTAGTCCCAAACCCGAAACTCGGCATTCCGTGAAAAGGTCGCCGACTCGCGGTGCAGAGCACCGCGGACGCGAAAATTCGATTCTTTGGGACATTTTTCCCGGATTTTGTGGCCTGTTTTGAACATTCGAAAATCCCTCCAGTGACCCGTGACAGGTTCGAAAATTTTCGAAAATTTTTGTGTCTGTGACCCGTGACATCCGAATTGAACGAAACTGTACAGTATGTGCTGGCACTCACCTTGTAATAACTCGTCGAGCAGCGCATTATCTTCAGCGGCGGGGTTTGTGCTTTCGTGTAACTCTCCATCCAGCTGTCGGCCCACCTCTACCGCATCCCAAATACCCATCATATCGATCTCCCTCTCGACTTTTCGCTGGGCTTCTTCTTCAGATATCTCGTCGCCAGCACTGAAACCTGCCTCATATTTGTCAAAATTTTGCCACATATCGGACTCGGCATTCGAGATCGTGTGTTGAACGGGCTGGAACGTCGGCAGATTGAGATTGGTGAGCGTCAAAGCAGCATTTGGAATGGCGGTTGTCGACGGGACTCCTGTGAGGCGATGCTGGATATCTGCTCTTCCAGCTTGTCGCATCGTTGCAGATTCAACGGCTTGCTTGTGCTTGGCCGATTTCATGTGTTCTGTGACATTCCCTTTCGTGTATGCTGCCCACTTCGTATTGGGACAGACTTTGCATCGTACTTTCTTGTCTGTCGTTCTCTCCTCGTAACCTGGGGGTCATAGGTAAGACATGCCATCATCCTCGCTCACACTTCGACTCACACTCAGGAAGGGCACGCTTGGGGGGCATATCGACGGGCAAGACACGCAGATTCCCGTTTGGGTAACTGCCCATACAACTTGGGCCACATTGGTCGTGATCATCCAAGAGCTGCATTGTTCGCGGTGCAGTACATATAACGGTCACATCACTAATGCAACTCTTCACTCGACCACCACCTTCCCTCGCATATCTCAGCCATGGATTCATCGCGCGCCAGCTCCCCCTTCGACGACGATGACGATTACTCCGTACTCATGTCAACTGCGACTCCTGTCACTTCGCCTGCCCGTAAGCGGACCGCGGACGACGCCGATCTCGATTCGGACGCGGCGTCCTCGACCTCCGGTGCTCTGCCGGTTGCTATCCGTGCCAACGGCAACCACCTCCAGGTCATCAGCGCCTATGCCACCCGGAAGCGTCTTCGGCCTGAGCAGGTGACTGAGGTCGAGAATTTTCTCAGCGACCCGGTCCCTGTCCAGTTGGCAAAGCTCTTCGTGAATCAGAAGGCCACGGAGAACGCTCTCGCGAAATTTCAGGCCGCTAAACCCAAATTCGAGATCAACGGCGACTTGAAGGCCAATCTTACCCGTGCCACCAATGCAACACTCTGCTCCACCCACCTTACTCAATACAAAGGCGAAGCAGCGAAGAACGACATACAGGTAAGTCACCCGTCGGTTGCAGCACATTTACTAACCCTCACTTTCTCTTCCAGACCATGTTGATGCGCCATCGCTGGGGCAATTTCGTTGCAGGCACCGAACACGATAAGGCCGCGATGGACACAATTCAAAAGTTCATCGGCGAAGCTCTCACCCAACAACGCGCAGCGATCAAGAAAGAGGTTTGTGAACATAGTTTGATTTTCTATCATATCTTATTCTTCTATCGTATAGATCGTCAAGTCCGTCCTGCAGCCCGTCGTGAAGCCCGCCGCGCAAGCGAAAAAAAAGAGCGCCGCCGCCTCCAGCGCCGGACCATCCCTCCGTCCGGACTCTTCTCATACCACCATCTATCAGCTCACCAAGACGATTGTTCAAAAGCTCTCGGGCGGAAAGGCTATATCAATTCCAATTACGGCGGCGCTCTGCGGGCGGGTGGCAATGATGGTGTGTCCCTTTTTAAAGTTCCTCGACGGCTGGATAACATTCATCTCTAGCGCAAATGGTACGTTCGGATGGTCGAAGACAACATTCCTTCCGAGGACAAGGGGAAGGCCTTGTGGGAGCTCGTTGATCAGGATTTGCAGAGGATCCGGTCGATGGCGCGCAAGGACACGGAAGACACAACTGAAATAGCAAAGCGGGTTGCGAGGTGCGTCTCAGTCTGATGTTTCTCTCAAATCGTCGTTGATTTTTCCTTTTATAGAGCGTTCGTCAGCATCCTGGAGAAGGACCGCAAGAGACACGGCTCAAACCCATCCGAGGAGATCCCCGACGTCAATACTTCCACTGATGCCACAGTCATTTCATACCAAGCTGACATTGACGAGACGATCGAGGCCCGGAACCATGGGCGGAGTGTTTCGACGGCCGAAAGCGCAGACGGGACGAGCACGGGCGCGGGTGAGGGGGCGGGGACAAGCGGGGGCGAGAACGAGGATGAGGCCGGTAGCAATGTGTAAGATAGTGGAATTCAATTCATATATTCATCAATTCTTTATCCGCATTCTCTATGAACGACACATAGAAAACAACATCACTGGAAGCTAATGCTCTCGCCAGCTCACATCTAGTTCCACAGCCGTCTCTGACCTGAAACTCCGCCGCGTCACCCGCTGCAGCACTATGCAGGGTACATGTAGATGAGGCCGTGGGCCTGAGCTGTACGACCTGTAGAATGTCAGCCGGGTTAACAGCTACATGTTGGCTGGAGAAGATGCTGGGTACCAGCATCCCAATCCAGCTGGAACCAGCTCAGGCTGGATCCTTGTAGATGCCATTCGATGGATACCCTGGATTCCCGGTGGAACACAGGCAGGAGCGAGATGGTCATTCTATGTGGTACAGACATTGCTTCCGGCTGGGTTTCAGCTGGGTTCCAGTTGAGTGTGTACACGTCTACAGCACCTCCCAATCCAGGTTGAGTACAGAAATAAAAACTAAATCGAGCAAGCCCATAGCCTGGTCCCGAGTCGAACGGGAGTTCCACATGCAACATTGAAGAGGGCTACATTTGTCGGATGCTGACCATCCGCCACCAGGGCTTATGCGGCGAGCTGTAGGAAGAGATGAAGTTATTCAACCTTGCAAATAGGGGGGAAAAAGGTTGGATACAGCGACCATAGAGCCTGGCCCTGAGTCGAACGGGATACCCACTGCAATATCGCGCATCGTCGACTTGAATGTTGGGTGGGTGCGGACCGTCCGCTACCAGGCTCGGTATTTCGTATTCGATGATCAGGACGAGGGAATGGATTACTTCAGTCATACGCTATGGGAAAAAAACAGAAACTAGCAAACATTCAAAGCCCAGCCCCGAGTCGAACGGGAGTCCCACGTCCAACATCGAGAAAGGTTTTCTTTGATGAGAAGTGGGGGCGGACCTTTTTCTGCCAGGCTTAATTTTCTTATGTGCGACGACCACGCCGAGAGAATTGATTACTCTGCTCCAAACGGCCAAAAAAGCATACGATTAATGCTCAAAGCCAGGTCCCAAGTCGAATGTTGGTCGAACGGGCGATTTGGAACATTTGGTGGGCGCGGAGCCGTCCGCTGCCTGGCTTCATTTTCCTGTGTGCGACGACCAGGACGAGGGAATAAATTGATTCAACCTTCTGATGAGTGAAGACGGGAAAAATGATGGAGTCAACAACTATAGCCTGACCCCCCGAGTCGAACGGGAGTCCCGCACATAACTTTCACAAGGCGCGCTCAACGGAGAGTGGGTGCGGATCCGTCCGCTACCGGGCGTCCTGTCATATATGATTCCGGTCATTTTGAGGAACATATTTCTGTCGAATCCCACATGGAACACGAACGAATTGCCGACGGGGATGGGTCCCTCCGCTGCCAGCTGGCTTCATCCTTACGCTGGTAACTCTGTGAGAGATTGTTGCCCCGGGCTTACAGGGACATCAAGAAGTGCCCCTTGCTGGCTCAAGGTCAAATGGCAACGTTGACCAAATTTTCTTTCTTTGATTACGACTTACTGGCGCGCTGTGAGGATGCCTCGTATTCACATTCAAGTATACCTCTGATTCAAACTATTTTACGGGTCTTGCGTTCGGCCGGGGTTCGATTTCCCGCAGACCCATAGAGTAATAGTGTGATAGTTGTCTTTTTATCTATCTGTCTATTTATTTTGGTTTCATTTTCGCCATTTCTGGATTTAGAGCCGTTAAGGGTCAAGTGGAACTTGTCGTACGGGTGGCAGGTGAATACCGGAATTTGGCTCTTTCCAGTCAAGTACTTAAGTTCGTTCTCGGCCGGAGTGCCCTCGAAACCGAGGGATTTCTGGTGCTTGCTTGTTTTGGTCTTGTTGCACCAGGGCGCCCTCCTTCTTCGTCGGATCAAGTTGGAGGTATAAAGCATTCTGGATCCATCGGTGCTTTGGAAAAATCATTTTTCCTAGGCATTCGATATTGTCAAGTAATCCTGACTAGTACCATATATATCATTATCAGGGACCCTGGAAGTCAACATCAAGGCTAGAGTCGTACGGGTCTGCCGGCGCATCGAGCAAGCCTAATCATAATAACTCCTGCATGCGTTTAATTATAAGTGCTTGGTTGTGGGTTCAATTCTCCAGCTCCTGGAACCCATGAATGCTCGAGATCGTGATTTTTCTCCCCGTTCGCTTTTCATATCCGGGGAAGGCGGGAGAAGGCAGCTGGCTCTCCTGTGGCGGCAGCACCTGTAGATCTAGAGCAAACGGGGGGGTGGTACAAAGGAGCAGACTATTTGATCCGAGTGATCCTGACCTCGGCGATCACCGATCACCGCTGATCGCTTTTATCTTGCATCAATCCCATTGCTCGGCTTCCTCCACCACTCCTAAGTACTCGCTCGGTCTAATATCGCACGACTTGACGACATCCGAAGCAGAAAAGCACCATCCGTGCGGATTAGACCAGCAAGAAGAACACGCATACAACGCAGAAGAGATGGCGAGGACCATACAACGCTCAGCCGAGCTGTTGCGTGCCACTTCACGGAGGCAGCAATTACTCGACATCGAGAACGAGGAGCGGATTGAGGACGCGGAGGCGCTGAAATTGACTGAGGTACGTGCAGGATTACTCGACGCATCTGGCTATCCTTCCTTGCCACCCACCCTTCATGCCATCCTTCCCCGCATTCCATTCGATACCTTTATTCATCTGTTGTATTCATTCAAATCATTCCTCCATCTGAAATTGCCACCGGTACTGATACAATGCCATCCACCTACAGGAACAGCGCCTCTCACTATTTCACTCCTTCCGCTCCGTCAAGTTCGAGTGGACCGACCTCGACGGCTTTCGGAACGTACGGAGACGGTATAATGTACGTCATTCTTTCTCACCCCGTTCCAAGCGAATTGCAGGCATTTTTTTGAATCTCTTTATCCCGGTTCAATTACATTTCTCTTACTGATTCCTGAATCTACAGTCCCCGCCCCGCCAGGCGCAACTCCCGGACACTTCCCCGCAACACGGGCCCCGGTCGCCGCACTCCCAACTCACCCCACCTAATAATCCTGTTGCGAATGAACAAGTGTTCGCCGTCCATGCGCACGTCGACGGTGATGATGAGACCATTCGTGGGAGATCGTTGCCTTCGCCCACAAACAGCGAATCTCAGCGCATTATCAAATCCGCGCGCTCCACGAGCGGCAGTACCATGAAAGGGAAGGCGGGGAAGAAGTTCAGAAGCCCTGTGAAGGGACTCTTTCCATCAACATCGTCGGGTGCCATCTCGAACTCAACTTCAACCTCAGCACTCGCTACCTTGCCTGTCTCGAAAGCGACGCAAGTTCCGACCGCATTGACTTACGGTCGCGTTCCGTTGCCGCCCCTCTTATCCAACTCCAACTCCGATTCTGTATTCGACCTCGAGAACGATGACGCGTGGGAGGTTTTAGAAGGAGAGAACGATGGGGAGGCCCACGCCCTCCCGACCCCGATGGCGAAGAAGTGGCAGTTCCAGGACCCATTGGACATTTATGCCGAGGAGACGACGTACGAGGTCCCACCACGGGCGGCGACTCCAACACCGTACTCGGATGCGCCAGTGTACATTGCCGGCGCTCCCCTCGCACCTTCGAGCGGAGAGGGCCGGAAGCGAAAGCGGTGATCTGCTCCTTCCAATCGGTGATGCCGAGCGACGACTTTTCATGATTTCCCTCATCTTCTCTCGCTCGCTTTCGCGAATATATTCTCCTTTCATATTCACACGATACTGTACACGTTACAAACGGTACAGACTGTACAACGACTCTCATTGTCTCATCGTGTATCGACTCGCAATATTCAACATACCTACATGCGAGCCTTTCTAGTAAGGGGAGTGCCAGAAATGGGAGGTGGGGGGCTGCGTATTCGTTCGACGCGAGTGGATGTGGCGCGGTTAAAATAAAGCACCAGATGAGGTCGGGAGCAAAACAGACAATGACACGCCGCCACAGCCTGGCCCCGAGTCGAACGGGATACCCACTGCAATATCACGCATCGTCGAGTTGAATGTTGGGTGGGTGCGGACCGGCCGCTACCAGGCTCGATATACTGTGCGACGACGAGAAGGAGGGAGTAAATTATTCGGCCTTTTTAGGAGGGGAAAAAAATCTTTGAAACAACAGCTATAGCCCGGCCCCGAGTCGAACGGGAGTCCCACTTGCACAAATGCGATTTCGAGGGAACGTCTGTGGGTGCGGACCGTCCGCTACCGGGCTTGATCTTCTCTGTTCGACGAGCTGTAGGAAGAAATAGATTATTCGGCCTCCCGAGGAGGGAAGGGGGAAAAATGACGAGTCAACCAACCCTGAAAGCCTGGTCCCGAGTCGAACGGGAGTCCCACATGCCTGTTTGACGACACTTTATGAGGAGTGGATGCGGACCGTCGGCTACCAGGCTTGGCTGTATACGTGGTCAAGATCCTTTTGAGGGAGACATTTGAGGGTCAAGGAACAATCAGGACTAAAATAATGGTATGTGACAAAGCCTTGATATAGCCTGGTCCCGAGTCGAACGGGCGTCCCATAAACAACATGTACCGCTCCTATGAGGAGTGGGTGCGGATCCGTCCGCCACCAGGCTTGGCTGTATACGTGGTGCGGGTCTTTGTGAGGAATGGGCTCCAGAATAAAAGGGAAAGCAAGGATGAAAAAACGGGAGATTCTGATCAACTATTGCCAGGCCCCGGGTCGAACGGGAGTCCCTCATACAACGTTCAAAAGACTCTTTACGAAGAGTGGGTGTGGATCCGTCCACTACCGGGCATGTTTTATATGTGGTATAGGTGGGGTGGGTCTGAACTTTGGAGTCAGTCGAAGGAGGAAGCTGCCATTGAACACATACGTATTATCAACTTCAAGGGCCGGGATAATAATATCAACACACTTTTCCCTTTTTCCTTTCCTTTTGGTACCCACGGGAAATTGAAAGGTCGAGATGAAATGCAAATTGAAAGTTCGAGATGAAATGCAACTGTTCAGAACTGCCCTACGAGCCGGGCGGCGCGATGCAAGCTGGCACCAATGGCGGTCGGGGCGGTATTTGGCACAAGTGCAATGTGACTCAGTATACACGGACGGGATACGGGGATACTGGCTGCAGAACGGAGGGGAAGGACTGCAACGTTGTCGCTGGGGATTCGGCCGTGCACGTATGTACAATGCACGCCCGCGCTGCAAGTCGCCACCAATCGAGTTGGGATGGACTCGGCGCGCGCCGCGCGACTCGACATCACAGTCGACAACGCAGCGGCACGCACGCACTCGGCGTTTCTTAGTGCGCGGCATGCCTGCAGCAACAGCGGTGTGGTGTGGACTCGGCCGCGAGCTTGCGGAAGCACTCCACAAGGTTGTATGTAGAAGAAAGACACAGAGCATCGAAGCTATTGATTATCCGTCGCTAGTATCTGTGCTGCTGCCAACGAGAAGGGAGGATAATGTGTCGCACACGCCGTTTCACTGAGCGCTGGGGGTGTGCAATTGCGGCGTCGTTCACGGGCGGGTGGATGAAGGGCAGTTGATGGTTTTACCGCAGGGAGGGCGTTGAGGGGCAGCGGTAAGCAGGTGATCTATCCAAGGACAATAGCACGACACCGCAGAAATGGTGGATGCGACATGGTCGGGTGGATCGGCTTGCAAGTGAAGTAGATGGTAAATGCGGGCTCTTGTGGCTAAATCTCAAAGTAGGCGGGAATGTGCAAAGAAGGTTGAGGACATCGTGGTCTAGATGGAAGAGCGGGAGGAGTGGTTTCAAGGCCGAAGCCATCTGAGCCAAGCAACGCACCGCCACCGATGGGCACAGCCTCACCGACCTCCTCCTTCTCCTCCACGACCATGCGCCATCTGAGCGCCGTACCCTACGCCGATAATTGTGGACCGGATACTGGCCTTTTGCCCAACATTTGCAACATAGCCTCGATCCTCGTCTCAGCGGCCTTCCTCACCAGGTCCCTGGCATGCCCCAAGGCACACCGTTTTTCGTTTTTTTGGTGATTTTTAGAGCTTAACGTACGTATCCTCTTCTCTTTTCTATCGAGTTGTACTCAATTTGATTTAATTTGATACGACAGGGCAAAAAAAAACTGCACTAAAATCCAAAACGAGTGTCCTCACCGCAAGGAGTCGGAGCCTTCCGCTTCCGCCGCGCAACGTAAAGCATCACGGTACGGCGGTGCTCAACCAGTACATACCCGACAGATGACCTAGCTGCTTAACACCCTCGTCAAATTCATGCGCGAATATTTGCATCTTTCCAGAGGTCGCCGATGGCCGTGAATACCTACGATTCTGGCTAGGCCATTAATAGCCATGAATTTCACCCCTTCTGAAGAATCTAAACCCCTTGCAGCTCGTTTCGCCCAATCTGCGTCGGCCTGCATCTCTACGGCGCGTGCTTGTGAGACTCCTCGGACCTGACTTGCCGCACTCTGTGTTCGAGCTTCTGCTTCGGGACGGCTCCTGTTCCTTTCCCTTCCGGCGCCGGCTTCGACGTTATCTCCTTGCCACCGCTCACGACACCTAGTGCTGGCCCGCGGAACAAACCCCATAATACTTGGACTAGTTCTGAGTGCTCGGTGAGCATCCGGATCCTGAAGAAACACCCATGGCGCTGGACTTGGTTCTCCGCGGATTTGCTCGTAGCCTCAGGGAAGTTACAAGCATATGGTCGAATATCCCTGGTGCATTTTCGAGGAGTGCACTTTAACACGTTGTTATGTCAACACAAAGTTAACGCCAGCTCATATATAGGAGGTAGCTTTGATAATAGAAGGTTGCAGCTGCAGGCCCAAGAAATTCTGATCGGTGAAACTGTATGCGTTCGGCCAGTTTCAGCTCCCAAGACGACTCATGTCGAGTCTAACTCAAGAACATGGTCACAAAATAGAGCCAAATGTCTCCATTATTTGTATTAAACACCAATTATACAGGTACTCAGAAGTGAGCATCAAAAACGCGCCCAAAGAAATGTCGAAGTTCAAATTGTTCAAATTTATGAGCCAGGTCTACTATCGCGGCAGGGTTAAAACTTTGAACAAAGGCTCAGTCGCTGATGCTTCTCAACCAGAAAAAAAAACTCACCGTGATCCCATTTACTGCGATATTCCACACATCTGCAGACAGGTCTCAACTCCCAGAGCCAAATTGGCGGGGAGGTGCGACTTCCACTGGGCGATATTGCTTCCACCAATAGTCGACGGGAAGCCCAAGGTAGCGTTGACGACGTCGGGCGGGAGCATGAACAAATTAGTCGCAACGTCGCTGCGGCCGGGATCCTCGCTGCTGAGTCCGGCAACGAAGATCGCATTGTCACAGGTCGGATTCTGCTGATAATGGATGCTGCCCATGGGGAACGCAGTCGCTTGGAATTTACCGAGCACAGTCGCAATCTGTGTGTTGAAGCCGTTCTCCTGCACGAAGCCCGTGTCGAGCACGCCCTCGATGACGGTCAAGATCTCGCTCGCACGGGGATGCGAGTGGGGGATGTTGAGACCGCAGGGCTCGATGAAGGACACGGCGGCAGAGATACCGAGCCCTTCAAGGATGGGGAAGTTGTCGACGGTGGCCAGGATGAGGCTACCACCCTTGCCACTCTCCACGGAGGTCTGGTTGAAATCGAAGACCGTGAGGTCGCGGAGGGCGTCGCCGGACACGATTATCCCGGTCTTGTTAAACAGTAATTCGAAGCGGTCGACGACACTGGCCGCACCCTTGAGTTGGGAAGCAAGCTGTGGGCCATTGGAGATGATAGGGACGTGCGGCGGCTGGCTGACAGTGCTGGTGGGGGCAGCTCGGACGGAGACCACTGCGGCGAACACGGCAGCTCGGACGGAGGCTTTGAACAACATTGCGGAGTATTCCTGCCAAAAATCGGTCAGCATGGGTTCGGAAGAGTAAACCCTCTGGAAAGAGACGAACAAGAGGCTGTTAGAGACCAACGGGGGGCTGGTGACTGAAGAATATTCTTTGCGACTGACCAGCATTTATACCTTTTGTTCCAGTCCCGTGAGCATTGTCGGAGAAACGTGAAAATTCGCCGGAGAGACTAGGTACGTCCGAATGTCTCCGTATGCGGTATTCAGCCCCATTTATTGGTGCCTCCATGGAGGACGGCGCTCCATGCCAGGATGAATGAAAGTAAGGCCCCCGCCGCAGCCCGAACTGTTGCAGTTCAAAGTGGTTTGGTCTACCTACATGAATATGCGAGACTTTGTGTTCTACTCGTGAAATCGTTAGAACGGCTGATACATTTCTGTCGTCCCATGCACAAGGTATATTGTGCAGAGCTGACCAATTTTGCAATTGAAATTTGCAGAGACCTCCCTTTCAGAGCCGTTATGCTGTAGGCGCCTATTTTTATTTTTAATGTGAGCAGTCACGCGGGCGGACCCAGGTGCATCGGCTAGACGGACAACAGTTGTTGGCGTTACATAGTCTGTCTGTCAATTCTTCTCCGTTTGACTACTTCCCGTAAACCGGTTTTAAATTTAAAGGTTGTTCAAGGGCCATTCAACCAACGTGCCATTTTTGTGGCTGATCAAGAATGAAAGGACATTCATTCGGGCTGACGGAGAGCTCGCCGGCGGGATAGCACATTGCTGTGGCGCTTTGTGGGGTTTTTTATTCACCATTATTTTTGGAATTAGACGCGCGCCTCATTAGCGCAGCTATTATTGCCCGACAAGGTTCTAAAGTTGGAATGGTAAAAATAAAACTGAATATCCGCATTTCAGGGAAGGAAATGTGGCAGCGAGGGCCATTCATAGATTTTTGGATACAAAGTGCAGGGACGGTATGTGCTGTCAAACGAATCCCGGATCTCCTAATACATATCTGGCCTCCTTCCCTGTCTTGCTTTAAGACTTCACCGGCAAGTGCGGGATCTTGAACCGGTGTTCACATTAAATACTGGTCTAAAAATGTGCTGCACCAGGAATATCGTCACCGGTGATCGACGGGATCGGCTCAACAAGTGTACTTCCGACGTTTCAGACCGACGTTGGGCGGGGCGGCCACTTGAACTTTGCTTTTCTGGACCCTCAGGCTAGTCACTGAATTTTATTTCCGAGCGCTCACTGCATGGGTATAGGCCGACTCGGATGTGTGGTCTGTCCTCATCGAGGCTGCCCGCACTTTCGATATCTTTGGACCTTCGCCTTTCAAGATTTCCCGTTGGTGGCCATTACGCCAGTAAATATGATGGGGCATAGAGCTTGCCATAAATTTCGAACACGATAAAACATACGATATCAATGTCGTTTACTGGATCACGGTGACTGCCTCGATATCCAGTAATCGCTGAATTCCGTTCCGAACTATTTCACTTGCCTTTGCCTTGTCCTCCAGCGACGTATCTGGTGTAATTGTGACCCCTTGCGCTCGCATTTCTGCAGCAAATATTCCAGCAAGTGTAACCAACCCGTCGTGGATATCTGCAGTAGTGCAGCGTCCCCGGAAGAAGCGCAACGTCCCGCCTTCGCCTTCGGCTGTAATCACCATATATACCTCTCCTCGTCCATGTGTCCGCCCTGTCCAGGATGCCACGACGGGAGTTCCGGCAATGTTGGACAAGTCCGACATTTTGTGAACGGTAACCCTGGCTCGACCTCGTCGATAATAGAACTCCGTGTAAAGTAGGGGTGTTGTCGTCTCTGAATGGGCAGCTAAAATTGCTACCTTCTGCACGAAGATATCAAATCTAGCAGCGAGATAATCAGAAGTGACGACGGCACGCAAGTAATGCATGCCGCTGGTTGTCATGCTGTCTATACCGAACCATGACTTCACGCCACAACGAAAGATTGTGGGGGAAAGTGGCTTACCGATATCATAATTCGTCTGAGATCGGAGAACCTGGCATATCTCCCGATGCCCTGCCCTCCAATCAGCAGTTTGACATGAGCGTGAACAGTAAGTCGATGCCCTGCAGGATGAACATCTCCGAAAGTCTGATCTGGGCTGGATCTGGGCACACTACATGAACGACAGTTCAGTACGAAATTTGAATTTGAAATACAATTATACCTCGCTGTTATCACAGGCACCGAAACGTTCGCTTTCGGATGAGTGTGCATTTTCCAGCAAAACGAGGCGCTCCTGGACGAGTTTCGTGAATTCCTGCCATACGGGGAATAGGTCCGACGCCCGGAATCGTGGTGTATCCACAAGGTACGCGACATCGCGGAGAGCCGGTCCTAGCTGTAGGAGGAAACTGCGATACACCAAGCAGGAAGCGAGCGGTATTGATACAATACGCTCCAGATCCTGCAGAATGTTCCGATTCGGGATATCGTCAGCCCGGAGTTTGCTGCACAGCACAAGCGCAGGCAATAATTTCGCCTGAAGAGCTTGTAGCATCCACACATGGCCCGGACGTATCAAACCGTATTGACACAAGTGTGTAACATAGTTGCCAATCATCTTCCGGCCAAGGGAAGGAATCGGCAACGGGAGGGCGTTCAGTGTATAAACGACGGTTGTGATCGTACCAACAAGACCGTGTGCCAGAAGCGCAGCTTCGTAGGGGCTGTAGGGCCCATCAGTCGTGGAAGTGGTGTCTCCGGTGTCAAGAAGGAACTTGGAGGCGATGGAGAGTACGGACAAGTGAGATTCGGTGAGGGAGCGGCCATCACCATGGCCGTGTTTGATATATCGCACTACGAGAGCAGCGAGATCAGATAAGGTCCCACCGGCACCCTGCGCGAATTCATCCATGTGGTCAGGCCCATGCTTGTTTTTGTCAACCGTGAACCAGTATCCGACCAGGGATAATCCTTCTTGGTCCCCGCTGTCGAGAAAGATTGCCCAAGCCCGGCTGACGAGGATTCGAACTCCGGGAGTGGAAAGCATGGGTTCTGCGTCTTGTTTCATCATATTCGTGATGAATTTTAGCAGCACAAAATATAAATCCGACTGCTCCTGCAAGGGACCGTTTGTGTCCTTGGTAGTATAGAAAAGCTCGATCCAAGGCCATGCTCGAGCCCAAAGTTCGGGATATGCTGTAGGGTGGGGCATCGGGATGGAAATAAACAAATCGAGGGATTCAAAAGCTCTATTGAGGAGCGAGATTGAATGGAGCGAGTACTGAGTGATAAGATCTTCGCCGCCACCGCCAATTATCTCCGCAGGATCGAGGTTGGCGTAAAATAGTGAAGCGAACAGACGGGATTGATAATCTGGTATGTTATTACTTCGGATGCGAGCTGCGAGCCTTTGAAAGTCCACATCAGAGCCATTGGCAGCAGATAAGGCTATCCGCTAGAGAAACCACATCCAATCAGAACATGTGTCATGCATGCGCAGGAAAACAAGCAAGTTCAATCACCCTCAGCGATGGCGGCAAGTCGTTCAGTCTGCTGGGATCGAGAGCGGGGTGCATGCGTCCGAGTCGCTCGACGTCGTGGTCCGGAAGAAAGCAGGAGCGCGTGAGCGAAGTGTGAGAGTTTAGAAGAAGGAAAGCGTGGTCCGTTCCGGCCCGGTGAACAGGCGAGATTCTTCTCTTCGTTGACTTCCGGATGCTGTTTTTAAACCGCTCATCTTCAAATTCTGACCTGCGTATCCGGTGGGCGCCGACTAGTTTGCGGCAATTGAAAATCGAGATCGTTCGTCAATTTGGCGTATATGTATTGAAATGTATTCCATCAAGAACGCCGTGCTTATACTTGAACTCAAAGGATGAAGTTGAGAGGAAACTGTAATCAATATCATATTCGGTAGAGGCATTAACAAAGATTTTCGGTGTGGTTGAGGTTCTCCATCGGCCGACTTCGGATATCTCGGCGATGTTGAATTTCTCTACATCTCGTTTCCAACTCCGTACAAGATACGTGCTATATATGCGTAAATGGATCGTTCATCATACGTAGCATAGGTAAACAGGTAATTTTCAACACCAATTAAGCAGCATTCAAGATCTGGCGGATTCCATCTCAACTGCAACTGCATCAGACAACTGACCCAAACTGGGAGCTTTCTGGTCATACAGGTCCACGGTCGGAAAGTCTGGGGTTTCATTGCTAAGTTGTTCCAATTTCTGACGATGGGTATGAGAAGATTTTTTGTGCCAGGTGTCATAGAACAGGGCCTACGAAAAGATATACAGGGTGAGCGGAGAATTACTGTGGCGCAACGTACTAACTCAGTTTTGTAACGTATTTAGAGACAGAAGTTCGACGGCCTGTGACACGGTCGAACCCATGTTCAGCCGTGCTGCCTCGTTGGCAAGCTCTCGATTCAACATTAGCCAGGGTCGTAAGCGTGATATTTGAGGATTTGCCACAGTAAGCTGGCAGACAGAGGATAGATGAGGGGATGGGGGTGCGTGGGAGAAGAGGCGGAATGGGCCTATATTTGACCTAGTCAGGTGGTACTTCCGGGGAGCCGTGTTCAAAAATAGTTAAGCCGCTCAAATTGCGTGGAAACACCGGGCTTCGTCCGAAATCCAATTGTGGAGTTGAGGCACCTAGTGGGAATAGCGAGAAGGAGATCACAGACATCAACCAAGCAATTGCCTTCGATGATAAGCATTCGAAGCATATATATGAACCCTCAGTTGAACAACGGGATCTTAGCTATAACCATTTGAGAATCGATTGGGAGACCATTTATACAGAAATCCAATGAAGTGAGTGAGAGTACATGATATGCTGCAGCTTCAAGCCTTTACTACTTCTGGCACAATCTTCATTCCCATGATCTTTTCATAGAGAGGCATCGCCTGCTTGGTGCGCAAATCGCCTCCATACTCCCGCCACTGTCTCCGGATTTCCGCCAACACTTCTTGGCGAGAAGTATAGCATCCGTTCCGGCTGCTCAAAATCTTCCGCGCGCATCCGATGCCGCCCGTCTCAGCGGGCCAGCTCACAAAGCAGGCTAGCAGCGAAGCGACGTCTTTGTTCCACTCGTCGTAGAATGCAATCTAATATAGGTATGAACATCGTCAGCTTCGAATGATTACAGTAAAGTGAACCTCCAAAAAGGTCTCACCCATTTTCTGAAGGAATCCGGCGAGAGGAGGTTGAAGGCTTCGGTGACCCCGTACCTCATGCTGTGTGGCGCAGACTCATTTGCCATGTCCACATGACTATGTCTCAAGGCATAATCAAGAGTTTGCAAGGGGTGTTCCGAAATCGAGTCCCTAGTTGAATCAGAAACTTGATTGTTGACGGTATACCATGATAACGCACTTCATTTTCATGCGACACAGCGTCAGCGCCGAATAGACCATGTATTTTTCCGCCGCTTCCGCTAGCCCGGCAAAAAGCTCGAATTTGACCTCCGAGTCGTTGAGGTCAGGCTGAAGTTGGCGGTACATGTACTGAAAGAGCAAGTCGAGGACCGCGGCGCTCTCCGATAGCTCGATAACGTCATCTTGGCCGCCAGTCTCTGGCAGAGTAGTGTTTCCGGCGTCCGCAAAGATATCGGAATGGACTTCGAGATTCTTCCGATGGACCTTGAAAAGGACCCCATCCGACGACGAGATGCTGAGATCCGCATCAAGGGCGCAAACTGCCAAAGGAAGCAGAGGCGATTCAACACTTCAGCCAGAGTCGTAATGGAGTTGTGCTGAACTTACATCGTTCCGATACACGAGGATTTCCCATAGTGTGTGCAGAGAAACAGAAGTGTGAGACAAAGGAGATGAAAAGGGAGAAAGTTCATGACCGGGCCGGAAATGCCCGTCTCGAAACCTTCCGTGTCACAGTGTGACGTCACCGTGACCCGCTTGTCTTTCGACTTGCTTTGCTTTCGACGGCCAACTTACGAACTCAGTCCTGCACTTGACCTGCACCCCCCACACGGTAAGTCAGAGCGTCAGCAAGCTCAAGTAAACTCAGCTCCAAATCATCTACTGGGTTCCAAATGCTCGCTTCCTCTCGGCTTATCTTTCGTTCTGTCAGTTTCGCGGGACCCACACTCAAGACAGCCACTTTCCACCGCTTTTTCGCGATCATGGCCACAGATCCCAGCAAGTACAAGTTCAATCACTCGATGTACGTCCATTTCGTGCCTTCCGGTACCCATTTTATGTTTTTTTTAGGCTCCGCGTCAAAGACCCCAAGGAATCGGTCAAGTTCTACGAATTTCTTGGCATGAAGCTCATCAACAAGCTCCCGAACCCTGATTCCAAATTCGATCTGTACTTCCTCGCGTACGACAGCCCCGCTGCGGTGTCGCACGGACGGCACTGGACGGACCGCGAGGGCATCATCGAGCTGACGCACAACTACGGCACGGAGAGCGATGCGGAGTACAAGATCACGAACGGGAACACGGAGCCGTATAAGGGATTTGGGCACGTCTGTGTGTCGGTGGACAATATCCAGGCGGCGTGTGCGCGGCTCGAGGGCGCGGGGTACCGTTTCCAGAAGAAGCTCACCGACGGGCGGATGCGGAACATTGCGTTTGCGCTTGATCCGGACGGCTACTGGGTCGAGATCATCTCGTTCAACGACGTCGAGGCGACCGCAGAGGTCAAGGAGACGAGCGTCGAGACGTACCGCATGGTGTGTAGCCACCGACTTCCGACTATTGCACCATTCTAAGCACCGTTTGGCGTCGCAGAACCACACCATGATCCGCGTCAAAGACCACGAAAATTCGCTCGCCTTCTACAAGGACGTCATGGGCATGAAGCTCAAGCGCGTCAGCGAGAACCCCGGCGCGAAGTTCAACCTCTACTTCCTAGGGTACGGTGGCGAAACCACCGCAGACGGCACCAACGCCGTTACCCGCGCACGACGAAGGCCTCCTCGAGCTGACGTGGAACTACGGCACCGAGAGCGACGCGGCGTTCAAGTATCACAATGGGAACGACGAGCCGCAGGGGTTCGGGCATATCTCCGTCAGCGTGGATGACCTCGATGCTGCGTGCGCGCGCTTTGAGGAGAAGGGTGTGAGCTGGAAGAAGAGGCTTACGGATGGGAGGATGAAGAATATTGCGTTTGTTCTCGGTGCGTTTCGTGTATCATCGTTTTCGTTTATGTACTGTTGCGTTTCCGCCGCTCTCCGCCATACCTTCTTATTTCAACGGTCGTTTCTGACTCGTGCGTTTCACAGATCCCGACAACTACTGGATCGAAGTCATCCAGAACGAGGGTTCGAAGAACCGCGCGAACTGGTGAGCGACGAGCGATGAGCACAGCAAAGTGCCCAGCCATACTTTGGCGATAGTACATGACGAACAATGCATCCTATGGAAACACGAACGGTTCTTTCTGTAACATCCAATCTGTAATCGAATTGCTTTGACGTTTTCTATCTCTTCCAAGCTTTCAGCGTCTTGCTTATACTTGATGGGAAATGAATGTGACTTTGAAACTAAAGTTCTGTCTGTGACTATTCTGGACTCTGGAGCGCACTCCCCGGCAATACCGCATCCTTGGGGACCCTCTCAGGCTTCCTGGGAAACTCTGTCGAATCTCGATGTTCTGCGCTAATTTGCCGACCTTACCCCGAAAATCGCATTCTGTGACGCCAGAAATGGGGTGGAGATGCCTCGGCTGGACTCAGTGACATGAGTTGTAATTTGTAAAGACGGGTGTAAAGCCGGGTAGGGTTCCACGTTCCATACGACCTCCTCGATGTAAGTAATATCCTTCATACTGGCTACCTGGGCTTCCTCGTTGAGGCTCGAGGCAGTCTGGTGAGTTGTATGTTCCTTGGGAGCAGGCTCAACCCTTTTTCACGCCAAACCGACGAAAATTCACAAGCAACGGAACATTGCCATAATATCAAGAGGTTCGACCTGCCAATTCAGGCTCCCCTTGTGGTCTGTAGTCTTGTTCTAGTGATTCTGAAATGATTTACATAAGCAATGATGGACGCTGATGAAATGCCGGACATTTTTTTTGTTGCACGTGAGTCGTTGGAGGATTTGGCTGAGGTATGCGAGTGCGTGGTGTCGCATGGAATCATATTGTGATTACTGAAACCGTAAGATGCAGGACCCAGAGAGAGAGAAACACAAGCGAAACTAACGTGTTGGGGATGACACAAAACAAAATATTGGAACCAGACGTGTGCATTCATCGACGGTTACTCATTCTAGCAATGTAAGTCTTCGGTTCAAATCGCAGCCACGTAAAGAACACCCCCATATCGGGATTTGCAGGGATTTGCATCTCGGAATCAGTATGTCCATTTCGGGATGTCCGTCATTTAGAATGACAAAGTAATGACAAGAGGTCCAAATCAGGACGATGATCATGCCCAAATCAAGACTGAAACATCAGTGAAAATGCTTATAACGCGCCATCGCAAGGGCCATCCTCGTGGCTCTTTCCTTTTGCCCCCCATGCCCAAGGTCGTCTCCACGAAGAAGCCCCCTGCGTCAAAGTCTCTGCACATCGTTGACTCGAAGTTATGGCGAGCATCCCGGCTCTCAGGGTTGGAACGGGTACGCTACGGGTCCCGTTGATGCCTTCACGTGTATTCAGGCTGACCCTCAATTAGATATGCGCCAGTTTGTCGCTCAAGCTGTATAGACTGAAGCGAAAGGAGTTGTCGGGACTGACATTCGAGAAGTCCGAGTAAGTCAAGGAATGGGGGAAGTGGTCTTCTACTGATCCCCCAGTATTCGTAGGACGGTTGCCAAGGTAAACGGCGAAGATAGCATAGTGCCGCTACATCTCTATAGGGAACAAGACGTTGAGTGGCTTGCGTGGGAGAAGCGTGGTGGACCCGACGCCTTCGAAGCGTAGTGCGTAGCTTCTCCATCCCCATCTTTGTTGCCGTCATTGAAGGGATGTACGAAGTCTTCTAAAGCGGCGGGCGACATATCTAAAGAGGTATCCTGGAAAAGAGTTCCCAGCGCCTTTCGATTTCGTGCGAAATGTGGCGCCCGACGAAGGGGGCGTTACTGTTGCCCAAGTACAAGCTATCGTCGATCCTCGTGTCCGGACGGCGGGTCTTCACCGACTCAAGGATCTATTTGCGAAGAAGGGTCTGTCATGGCTGTGGGGCAGCGCTGCCAACAGTCTCGTGGACCCGCGCGACAATCTTGACGATGTCGCGAAAGAGAATGCACTTCGCAGATTCCTTGCCAAAGCATCTTATCCTCCGCATCCAACCATCGCCCCACCGGACTCCCCATCGCTCAGCCAGCTCCGTTGTGTTGTGCGGCAAGGCCCACATTACGTCGAACGTGATCAGGAGTCGCATGAACCGAACCCACATTGGCGAAGGGAATACCTCGACCGTGTGTTCGCCGCCTTGATATCGGTTATCGAAAACGATGGCATCGGATCCAATGGTTGGGAGTTCGCACGCTGGGAAGTTTACTATTGCGTGAGCGCTTTCTTGCTTCAACAGACCCGATTGAATATGGTAGGCTGATCTTCTCACAGTATTCGCATTGTTTCGGTGGCACCGTTATGTATCATGGTGCCGAACTTGGGATATTTGACGAGGGCAAGGATTGGTTAGTGGGCTGGGTGAGTCCCAGTGCACTCCTCGACGTCAGGCGAGACAGACAGACAAACCTGGGGCGCGAATATAATGCCATGCTCCCCGGAGCTCCAGTAGTCGGCTAATTATCGTCTGTTTTTTCGACCTACCTGAACGTTTAGGTCGACTTCGAATATTTTTCCTCCCAGAATTTATGAGCCAGCATTATAATAACAAACAGGTTACGGTCGCTGTCGGACCACAGTGGGTTGCTTCAAGTTTCGATGTTTCCGAGGGCTGGCGGTGTTTTTATTGTATTCTTCAACAAGCGGGAACCGAACCACTGTCTTTCCAAGCCGCACGAGGACAAGAGCACGGCGACAATCATCCTAAGACCTTGAATTCTGAATGATCTCAGATCAATTCGGATGTGGCGTCAAACGACGAGTGAATACGGATTTGAAGTTTGAACACCTTCCTTTTGGTTCTAAGCGGTATACTTCTCTCGATGCGAAGATCTTCTCCGTGTAGCGGAAAAGGCCCCCTTGTTCACCAACCGTGGTTCGAATCAGATCGACGCCACGGAGCATAAGCAAATGTATTGCTTTGATAAGCATTCAGTCAGGAAACAAAATGGACGCATCAGCCAGGGAAGAATCATCTCGAAGATTCGAAGATCTGACTGGGTATCACCGAGGCCGTGCAGGATCAGGATTGAAAAAAGAGAGAATTGAACAAGCACAATAAAAGAACAAGAGTGGCGAGTCAATGGGAATATCATGGGATTCCCACACAAGTTGGGAATCCTAGAGTTCTATAAAGAGGGAATCAGACTGTGTCTTGTTACTTGAGTATATACCAGACGCGGCAGCGCGACACCTTTTAGATGCGACACATTCTGTTTATGTGCGACACTATGTGTCGCACTTGCAATCAGGTGCGAGACACATCAGTGTGCCACAAATAAAGTGTTTCAGAACAAGTGCGGCACACCATATTGGGTTCGACAAGGCGAGCCGACGCTTCGCTCCGGCAGCGGAGCCAATCCAAAAGGAAACCATGATACACTTATAACTCGATTCAATGTGGGGTCCCAAAGCTCAAAAGAAGAGACAAAAGATAAGATAAGTACATTTACACCATCGGGGTAAAATACACACCACGAAACAGATCGGGGTTCATGTATCTTGACTTTCCACCGGCTTCAACTGGAAGCCCAAAGTACATCGGCGAAAGCGATGAAATTTGAGCGCAGGCATACCTTGGCAAATCCGTTAGGTTGTCTGGCACCACCTGAGAGCGGTTATTGCACAGCGAGCATGGTTGTCGGGGGATTGTGCGGCGGGAAGCGAGATGTTTTGTAGCGGGGAGGAAAGAAACAAATTAGCCCCATTATATCAGGGACCGGCGCGGTATACCGACATTACTTTTGCTCATCCATAGGAAAGCGGCCCAGGAACACCGAACATCCAGACCGTTGTAGATCTTGAGGGTCAGAAACAGAGCTGACCGTGGCGAGCTTGAGAATTGATGAATGCGGGTTGCAAGGCATCATCTTGAATATTTTGAGGGTGACTTGACGGAGAAATTTGAAAGATTCCGACGAAAAATTGAGACCGGGGACGGGTGAGCAGTGGAATTGAGGTGAGGGGAGGAAGCAAAGAGGATGATGGGCTATCAGACTTCCAGAAATCTCTTATGGATAGCAGGACGACTGCGGCAATGCTGCGGCGCAGTTTAAGCTGTACAGAGTGCTGTGAAAACATCGACCACGGGATGTGCCTCTTGCTGTAGCATTTCGGAATTGGTGTGAAATTAACAGCTTCCTGGCGCCTATTCGGTCGGAATGCGACGAAGAGAGGGCCATGTGAACCCTGACTGCGGAGAAGGAGAGGGTGGGCGAGAGGAAGGAAAATGGGGATAGCTCAGATTGCGGAAAGGCTGTTGAACAGCTGTTGAAATTTAGCGTGTTCACAGCCTTTCACCGGCGTAAAGGCAGCGGAAAAAAAGGGCAATAGTGGGAAGAGAAGCAGGGGATGGGGATATACTGCTGTTTAGCGGGGACGGGAGAGAGAAATGGGCATGGGGATAGTGTGAAAGCACTGCAGCGCAAATAGGTGTCAACGAACGAGCCTGTAAAGATTAAGAGAACGAATAATAGCCAGACGAGGGCAGTGTCGGGCCAAACAATGGTCAATTTCCCTCTTTTTCTTACCACCACCACCCCGCCCCCGCCGCTCCCAAAAAACGCGCCCCGAACGCACCATGATGCGCTCTGCCGCCGACCAAGACTTCATTGATAGCCTGCCGACAACGTGATCGCGTTTCGCAGTTCTGTACGTCTTCTCACACGTTGACGCCGTCGTGCTTCTTCTCGCCACTTCTTGATCTTTCTTGACGCGTCCCCGCAGATCTACACGTCCGCCTACATTGCAGCTAATGCGGAGGACTTCCTCAGTAACGATTGGATCAAACCTGACCAGCTCCGGAAATTCCTGAAGCAGACCGGGCTCGACCGGGAATCCACCGCGGCCGACTCGCCTCCGACACGCGTAAAACTCGAATCCGACGCGTCGTTGGCGCCTCTCTCGGCAGGGGAACGTGTAACGCCGCTGACCGACTGCACTGCCATCAAAATTCGCGCCCTGAAAGAGGGGGACCGGGAAGTGCTCGAGATTCTTTCTGATTCCGAATCGGAGTCGGAGTCTCCTTCCGCGCCCGCCGGTGCGTTCTATTGACTGGGGTGGATCACACCCAGGTGCCGCACTTAGTGTGCCGCATTTTCGGTAAATGTGCCGCATACAGAGGGAGAGTGCCGCACATTTACGGCGTGTGCCGCACTCTCCGTGTGTCGTCCATGCCGCATCTGATGTATCCCGTTGTTACTTCACTCAGCGTCCCTTCTCCGCATCGAGTTCCCTGCTCCTCTTATTTTGAATCACTCATGTCCGGGCCCCACAACGTTCCCGGAGACTCGGCCTGGAGACAGGATATTCGGCATTGGGCAGAGCAGGCGACCAGTACCGAGCAGGGGATTGTGGTTACTCGCAGGAGGCACCGTCCAGACGAAGATAACGCGGGTTCTAACTTTTCACCGGCTCCGATGGCTAAGCTGACGTTCGACACTGCCAACATGTTGTATCCGAAAGCAGTTCATGGACGGAACTACCCAGATAATGGGGCTTTGTATTTCCCGTCACCGCCTCGTCGTGACCGCGATGCACATCATAGACCTCTTCCTCCTCTTCCGGTCCTCCCGCCATCCGGGGCGTCTCCACCCAGACCAGCAACTCCCCATGTAGTCCATCACGAGCCGGTTTATGTCTACCCGCAAGACCCCCGCAGTAGAGACCTTAGGCCTCCGCTTCCTTTTCTTCCTCCAGTTCCAGTGCATCCGGACCGGCTCGACAGAGATCAGCACTAGCACCTCCGAAAAGCAGTACACAGCAGATGAATGGGCCTCCTTCGGGTCCGCCACGACAAAGGCCGAAAGCCCCTGTGCAAAAGGGTTACGAGCACTTACGTAAGTAATGATCGTCTATTTAAAAACTTCAGATGAGGAATTGGTTTACCGATCGAACAGCTGGGTGCACTTAACGCACTTAACCACTGCCACTGATGGCACTTACAGCTGGTTCCGAATTCCTTGAGACAACTCGATTTTTTTTGCGCCGGAGATACCACAAGAAATTTTGATGTAGTGATAGCGACTACTCTTTTTGAATGTAAGCCGGCGCATCACAATCCCCGTTTGATTCCCCGTTTGATTACCGTCTCTTTGCTTCCGTTTTTTTTTTCGTCGACCCCAAGGATGTCGCAAACATCCTCTGTAACATAGCCAGCATCGAGGAGCAACAGAGCGCGCTCCTTCATATCGGCGCTGATAGCACGGTAGACCATGGAAGGAAGAACAAAGAGAGGTTATCACGATTGCCTCGCTATTGCGCTGGAGATGATTTCCCGGGCCTAATGCCAAAAATGGTAATCGTTATCACTACATCAAATTTTCTTGTGGTATCTCCGGCGTAAAAAAAATTCACGTTGTCTCAAGGAATTCGGAACCAGCTGTAACCAGCATCTTGTTTTTGAGCTCCCTGAAAAACCAGAAATGCTGGGAATATTTGAGTGGATTACTTGGATACTCAACTCATCAGAAGTCAAGAAAAATTGGGGGATAAAGGACTTGAGTGAGCACTGTGATGTGCAAGTGTTCCCCGCCAAAAGTTAAGTGCAGGTGATGGCATCAGAATTACGTTAGTTAAGTGCGCTCCTCCTCGACGACTCCCGGCTGCTAAATCAACTCGTTTGCCACTAAACTCAAGGTGAGGACTCATAATGATCCCATGCCGTGTCACTCAATTACAAACACGTGAATTCGCGTTTTTCTCATGCCCACAAGCCCGACAAGTCCCGCTTTCCACGTTGCAAAAATGAACGAGGCCGGGGAAGTACAGCTATTCCGAGAGCAGCCGACGGCCTAGATGGCGTTATTATTCATTGAAAACAGGTTTTTCAAACCTTCATTTGCACCTTTACTCCCTGAAAAAGTGTTCGAAATTTACAGCTCCTGTCTTCAGCCATTCATTCCTTCCCCCACACTGCCTGGTGGTTTATTCTTGCTACATATATGGGTCTCCACTGAACAAGCTGTAGTGTAATTTTCTTCTTCTTTGGCATCTAGACAAACAACCATAGCAATCTGGATTGTGATTCTTGATTTTATCTCTGCTGCAATGTTGTGAACCACCAGTATGTCAGATGATCTGCCCACGAGGATTGAGAGTCAAATTAACTCCAACCCCATATTCACACCCGACATTCTTAGACATGACTTTCAGACACAATAATCCATACTTGATATGTGAACTAACAGCCATTCCCTCTCTTCATTGTGTTTGGATTAATGTTCCTGCAACATGTTTCACTGCAGTAGATCGAGCCTATGTGATAATACGATGATAATGCACAGAATGTAGAAGGTTTCGAATTTTTTTGGCAGCCCCACGGCTCAAAATTAGAATGGAACGGGGCAATGAATCTCTGCTACGGCATCATTTCAAAGCCTCCATAGCCTTGCAGCCAAAATAATCTGTATTCCTGAACATTCCTGAGCTCCAACGACAAGGTTACTACAGTTTTCTTGAGTTCTCTTGAACCTTTCCTTTTTCCAATTCTTTTTCGTCTTTTTCCCCTTTTGGGGACCCAGCTGATTGGTCGGAAAACCGAGGAATTTGAGAGTGTCGTGAAAAGTAAGTCTCCGTTTTTTGGGCCGGACTTTTTAGTGGCTGTGTTGAAGCACTCTTTAAACTTTCATTACATTAGTTTGTAATGAAAATAGTGGCTGTGGATATGATGCCGATCATAGTTCCCCGTACTCTCCTGTGCGTGGGTTCGAATCCGGGCATGTCATTTTTTGTTTTCTCTTTTCCTTCCTTCTTGTTTATCTATTTTCTCTTTCTGTCTGCCCTTGTGTTTCATCCATTGTAATGAGATCTATTGTTCATAGAAGTTGTACACAGTACATGACAATCTTTACTTTGCTGACGAAATAGCTTGAACTTCAGTCTCTTTGTCAGCTGATCACAGAAAAACAACTTTCATTTATACTCTGCTTTATACAGTAGTCTCTATCTTTATCTATTTCTCTTCCAGTGTCTTCAGCATCCATCCATCTGTCCTATCATTCCATATCCAGGCCAATCATTGTAGGAGCTGCACGGTACTACGACGGTGACATTAATACTTGGTCGAAATAGTACCGTATGCTAATCCATTCAATGCTCTCAGTAAAACCTTAATTAAATTAAGAACTGAAATACTCTTATTATGTTGAGCTACTTGAAAATATGGAACTAAAATTACTATTCAGCTGAGCTATGCACATATCCCATCCACTTCAATGATCTGTAGTTCTATCGTAGATAGAGTCCACATTTTTTCTGATGTCTTCTATTCCAATTGGTGTGCCACACCCAGTGACCTTACATACAGTACTGTATTTGGTCCCTCCACTGCTGTCGCGGAGATTCAAAGGTTGTTGTGATATGAGAGCGAACTCAGACTTGGTATCTCTAGTAGTTAAAGGGAACAGTAGGAATTTCCCCTTATTACTGTGTGGTGTTAGAAACTATGTGTTGACTCTCTCTTTAATCAAGCTGGGGGACTGTCGGGCATGATTGATGATCACTGATGGATTGATCTGGGAGCAGCAGTAAAAATTCTCTCATCTTTGATATCCGAACACTCCAAGACTGAAGAGGACCGTGAAGAGGCCATATCTATGACCCAGAACGAACTGCTTCCGCGAGCTACATCCCGCCCACTTTATCTTACTTCCTTCCACGCCACCCCCACCGTTCACTGCTGTCGTGTCACATCCATTCTCATGTTAACACTAACAAACTGTTATTTCAGGAGCAGGCCAACCAAAGACAGCTATCAAGAAATTTTACAGAAACTCTACATTCAAGACATCTAGTTAATGGTGGCTACATGCAAACTCTATGGATGAGCATCAGGTGGATTACTAAGAGTCTTGTAAGTACAGTCAATACAATGTAGAAGCACAACATTGGGAATTACTGACCTTTGAGGCTTCAGATTAGGTCTAAATTTATCTGAGTATAGTAGGGTAATCACATTATGCTGTCCATGAAAGGATACATGTGAAAAGCCTTCATGAAGCCCTCAAAATTGTAATGTTTGTGGCTGCATCTCACCCTTTGATCCTGACAACCACATCTTTAGCTATTTACATGTTCCCAGTGTCGGCATGTGCCAATTTTGTTGCGTTGGGGGTTTCAAGCATCCGTGATTACATATATGTAGGTTAAACTACAAAAAACATGCCCCCAGATCTACAATCAATCATGTTGTAGTGTTGCGCTTCTACATTATTGGAGAATATTTGGAATTCCAGAAAGATTGGCCTTGTTCTGAGTAACTACTTAACATGGCTTCTAGGTGTGAATGGATCCATAAATTGAATATCAATGTGGTCCAGATGACAACTTGGACCAAGTGGTTTGGGGGGGACTTGGCTGAACTATCAATGAAACACTCTGATCATTGTACTTCCTAGTTTGTGACTGTATCTAGATTTCCGCCAAACATTTCTCTCTTTCCAATGCCAGAGCAAAATACAACCTGTAGGGTCCAGACATTAACCAGCTCCGAATAAGACTGATTGACTCTGCCCCCAAATGGGGTGAATTTTCTGTCAAAGTGGTGGAGGTAAACTCCCCATGATGAACAAGAGGGTGAGTTCAAATCAAGTAAGGATGTCATTGACACTGACAATGGCTGTCAAGGGATATGTGGATTTGATACTATCATAGACTACAAGTTCTTCTGTCTAGGATGCCAACCAATGAGATTTTCGGGATACATCTATATATAGTATTGTTCACAGCCTGCATATATTTTTTGCTATCTCATTAGCAGCATGGAAAGCTGCAACATTTTCCAAACGGAAGTGCGAAGTTTTGCCGGGCACAGCTGTGGCCCCCACCCCCAAGTTCCAAAAAGAATGTCCGGACGTACGGGGTGATGAATCCCAACACTGACTCTGACTCTGAGGGCTCCGACACTCACTGATCTAATTAAGTTGAATCCAGAAGATGTACTAACATCACCTATCAATGTGTTTTGCATTCTATCGCGACGTAGTGAACTCTCATACACCGCGAGCATGTACTCTCATTGCATGTTTCATCGTTATTGCTGTTACTCGTTGGCTACTCGCATTCTATCGTATCTTTGCCGTCACGCATCACATGAACTCTTCTTTGCTCACTATTGCAGGTAGCTAGATAAAATTCATGATGATCTGACCAGTTTGAACCATGTCTTTCCTGTTTTGTTCGGTCAGGAAAAAAACATTGTGGATTTCTGAAAAATGCACTTTCTAAATTCCCATGCTATCAGTATTTGGTGAGTAGAACATGGAAGAGCTTGAAAAATGAAGTATACTCATATGTTACTTCAACCAAATTGATGCTGATTTGAGCTCAGGAGGCTGGAGTTAGCAGCTCTGTGGTGCCTGAGTGGGGTGTGCCTGTTGTACCATACCGATATGTCCACACAATATGGAGAATGGACACATTACATACAAAGGATTCAATTGCAAAGGGTAGACAGAAAATAGATAGGAACCTGAACAAACACTGCGTTTCAGGGGCCCGTCGGAACAGGCTGTGCCGACCCTGCATCAGCAAAGGTCGACAGACCTGGTGGTAGACCTACTTTGCCGCCGCATGCCAACCTTTGGTTACCGTATGTTTCCATGAGATTAGGAGTCTCTAGCCATATTTTCGGCAGAGGACGTCCGAAGGGTGATGTGAGTCTATATATATCGTGCGGCAACAATGTGCCGGTGCCGAAGCCAACAGCCGAGGCTTTCTTAGGCTTTCAATCTTTGTTTCGATTCACATTTCTTGAATTACTTGTTAGTGGTTACATGTAGAGATGGTAGCAGTATTGTAATGAGCCCTGCCGCGACAGCGGGGCTCATTACAATGTCCCTTTTGCCTCACAGGCCTTTGACTTGCAGGCACAATGCAATGCGACAGCACTTGATGAGCCAGCACCAAATTGGGTTCCTTGGGCGAAAATTGGCGCTTTTTAGCTTATATAATCCCCCCATTTCGCTTTTTTTTGCGCTGCCGGGTGGGATGCCTATTTATTGATTTTGATCCCACTGATGGCCATTTCTCCTCTTACCGATTCGGTTTTACCTGCTATCTTTGATCCAATCATATACTTCCCCCCGCTCGTACCCGCTCGGCGCTCGCTTCGCTTCCCTCCGTTTTTGATTCCCGTCCTCCCCGCCCTTTTTGATCAAAAAGCCTAGCGCATCAAAGCCTCGCCCTGTGGCAGTGCCCCTCTGTTTGTATCAGAAGCTATCGCTGCCTTCTGCAATCATCGTCTTTCAGCTGTAAAAAACTTTGCGGGCAGGCTCATTTACTTTTATACATCCTCTGCACCGAGTTGGAAACGTAATTCGTACGATTTATGCCTAATTATTATCAACCTTCTTACTGCTCCTGTTTTCGTCTCCTTTTTTCGATTTTATTTTGGACTCTATGGATGCTAAGGAATACTATATGTATTATACTATGCACATTCGTCTGCTGAATCTGTGGATGTACACTTTTCACCCTCAGAAAGACTCGGCAAAGATGAGAGCGATACAGTCACGTGAGTCGGTGACTTGTACTTATTCGCCTCTTTGTTCCCAATGCGGCCACCACCCTCCTTCCTACCTCTCGACCCCTGGCGCTATATGCATTCCACTTCTTAGCCCGGGGCGGGCTGAGCCCAAGCCCGGCGGGGAGACCTCATTATCCACACCACCGTGTACTTCCTACACAGCCAACCTCCACCATATATATATTCGACACATTTCACGGACACCACTTTTTCTGTACAACTACCGCCTTCTGGTGGCTCTTTTCCTCACCGGCGGCGCCGGCGCTGTCACGCCCTTGGTCGACTTTGCGACTGCTCTGTATCCAAATTAGCTTGCTCCCATGCCCGAGGTGCGTCAGAAGTTACCTGGCTCTCGTTACTCGCTCCCCTGACACCGCCGCAGTTCTTGTTCTCTTCGCCGGAGGCCTGTCGCGTCATTAGTATTCAATAATTCTCGTCTTCCGTCGCCCGTACCCTTCGCTGTCCTCTGCCGGTGTCTTCTTCTTTATCTTCCGGGCTTTTTTCGCCACTGGCACGCTTCAAATACTATGAGTCTCCATTTCCATCGTATGTGAAAGTTTTACCTTGCTTGTTCCTCTTCCTCGTGCTCATCGGGTACCTCTTCAGTCTCCTTGTCTGTCTCGGCCCGCGTTCTCTTTCTTCCCTGCCCGCCCTTTGTCGTCTTACCCCTGTGGTCACGGGTAAGCTCGTTGTTACTCTCAAGCACACCCGTTTAGCTTACCTTACTCCTTTCCCCTTCACAGGCGCCTGCAGCTCATCCAGCACCCAAGTCACATCCATCACCGCACGCTCCCACTGAAAAAACTGAATCGGGTCCTTGCTTCGAGCGTCATCCTTTCCCACTACATCGCCCCACCATAGCAGTGCCGCCAGTATCACCACGAACCCGTTTTTCCCGTGCAGCTTTCGGAGTTCGGTCCAGTCAGCGTCGGGCGGGCACGATAGCTCGCCATCCTCCCAAACTCGCTCGGCTGGCTGCATCCCCCGCCACCATCTCCACCACCCGTCCGCATATGTGCCCTCGGCGCCCACGCTGCCCACCTTACCGATATCCATCGGCGACCACCACTGCCTCTGCCGTGCAAACCAGGCCACGAAGACCCCTGGTCGATTTTCAGTCGATGTCTTCCCACCCTCATCCTTCCAACCCATTGCGTCCTCGAAATTGTAGAATTCCGACACACACCGTGCCCATTCAATGCCACCCCATTGCTTCCCACGCTCAAAGCCCACATGAGCGCGATTAATCTCATACGACCATTCTGCACGGTCGTCGCGCTGCCAGATTGCATCAATCTTCTTCCGCAATAGCGTCGCCTCAGCATCCTCC
Organism: Mycena crocata; assembly: GCA_029281795.1. Classification (NCBI taxonomy): domain Eukaryota; kingdom Fungi; phylum Basidiomycota; class Agaricomycetes; order Agaricales; family Mycenaceae; genus Mycena; species Mycena crocata. Next base: position 56,898 of record JARJCP010000017.1, on the reverse strand, counting down.
CCTGATTCATCACCCACGGGCTGCGCCGCTGTGTCGCTGGTCTCCCCGACGCCCGCGGAGCCGCCTTCTTCCCGGGAGACCTGTTCCCCGCTTCCACCGGCATCACGGCCTCCCTCGCCCGCGTCCCCTGTGCCATTTGTTCCCGCGGAGAGCACTCCGTCATCAGTGACATCCCCGTCTTCCCTCGCCACGCTGTCGCCTATTCCTGCATTTCGTGATGTCTCGTTATTTCCGAGTCGGTTGGCCCATCCCTCCTGCAGATAGTTCTCGTTCCGCCCAGCAACTGCTGCCGTAATTTCATTCGAGCCTGCTGTCGCGTCGCCGGTGACACTCATTGCCGTTGCTGTCGTTGTCACTGCACGCGCTCGGCACTCAGCCTCTGCTATTGTATTTATGTTAGTACATGTATTCGACACGAGATAATCCGCGCAATGGCTTACGTACAGAAACAGTCTCTCCCAAATGCGACCATACTTTTTTCGAGCTCCCCAAAGCCGATCTTGTCGTACAGCGGCCACGTAAGCGGGGCCAACCCCTTGGTAGTTCCCGAGTGAACGCTGCCCACAGTTGTCAGCTACGCATCTAGTATGCCGTAAAGAAAGATACCTTTGCATTCCAATCGCGCCGCCCAGCTTGCCCACAGGCCCACATATCAGGACTGACGCCACCATTCCAAACCGCTCATAAATGGCGTCAACGAAGGGCTGCAGATAGAAAGCTGCATTTGCCAGAGTCCTGCACCGCCCACAAGATTAGACATCTCTTAACGCATGAAGACTAATAACTCACGCTGCCATCTCCTCGGGCGTTCTTGTGGGACTGTCAGCCAACGACGCCTCCCAGCCTTTCACCGCCATCTTGTATTCCCTCTCCAGCGCCTCCCTCACTTCTTCCTGGAAACCTGTAGTCTCGTCCTCCCATGCCTCCTTTCTCACAACCGGTAACACCGCCAATGGCTCCGGATCGGGATCACCCGTGTACTCCGCGCGTCTCTTGAGCGCCTGCATGCGATCCACGAAGCGGTCCTTGATGCGCTCATCGTAGAACTTTCTCGAGTAGAAGTGCAGGAGCTGGGGCCGGCCAGGCTTCGGGGGTGCAGCATTCAGAGTCCCCGAGAACAGTTTCACGAAATCCTTCTTCGCGTTGTTGATGAGCGAGCCGTACTTGCTTCGATACCACCCTCCAACGCGCTATAAAATCAGTTAAAATCCCAAGGCAATGCACACACACGAAGATCACTCACAGTGCGAATTCTTTGGTGGTCCTTTGCGCGGGCTTTCACCACCTCCGGGGCCTCTCTAGAGTTCACAACGCGCTTGGCCAACGCGTCGGGCGGGTCTGGAATATCCCTCTCCAGATCCTCGTCGTCGGCCATGCCGTCGGGATACTTGAGCATGTACAGACGCGCCATCATTGTGTAAAACTCCCCGGCACCACCTTTAGACTCCTCCGCCTGTAGCCACTTGTCCTTCCGCGCTTCAAAAAAGACCAGTTTCGTGCCCCAAACCCACGACAACTTCCCTGGCGTGCCTTTCTCCCCGTCGGTCTTCCTGTGGCGGCGCCTCGCTGGTTTCTGGTACTTGATGACACCAACAACCTCTCGCTGCCACACAACTTCCTCCTCCCTGTCTCCCCCCGTCTCGCCAGCATCAGTCGGCCCAGGAGAAGCAGGACGGGATGGTGGCGGAGAGAGCGTCCACAGCGGCCCAGAGAAATCACCAAGTGGTACCGAGAAATCCCTGGGCGGCGTTCCAGGTGGTGTAGCACTTTCCAGAGACATTTAACACGTAGAAAAGCAAAGGGGCGGGTGTCTGCAAGCCTGTATATCTTTCCCACGTGAGTCGCTTCACAATAATTGATCCCAGTCGTCGTCTCAACGAAAACAAATGCAGATGCTGAAGCAAACGCGTGTATATTGGATGGATAAATCGCTGAAAAATCTAATCAATCCGCTTCCACCTGCTGGGGTGCCGAATATCCCTTTCCTTCGTCGTCCAAGCCCTCGGGAAATGTCTTCATCATCACCTCCACCAACCCCGTGCCTGGATGTTCAGTCCGAAACGCCAGGGCCGCTGCAGACGCGGCTAGCCATTCCTCCTTCTTTGACTCGAAGAATGCCACCTTCGCGCCGGGAGTCCATTTTTTTTTCGGTACGCCTGTCTTGTCTTTCTCTTTCTCCCCCTTCCCTCTATCGCGGTATCTCGGCGGCAAACAAAAATCCCCATCCGCTCCACCAGGAGGCGTGGCTCGTTGCATAGACATTTGTTCAGGGGTTGGTTAGAGATGAAGAGTATTTATTATAATACCACGTGAGTTATCTCAGTTCATGATCAATCTCGGGCGCACGTCTCAAAAGCCAAGTGCAGATTTGATAAGCAGCATGTACATCCGGCGTGTGTAATTAATCCGCAACCCAATGAACACCCTCTGAAAAAGCCTGGGCCTCGTCGTAGTTATCTGAGGTCAAAAGTTGCAAAGACTTGCCCGCAGCCTTCGTTGCAAGAAACGCACGCTTCGCCTCCAGACTGTAATCACCATTAGCCCAGGTCAGCTTCAAACAAACACATGAACACGCACCGATCGGAGTAAACAATTCGCCCGGCCCAAATTGCATAGTATTGCACTTTGTCGGCCACAGGGTCGGGTGGAGATGACACTGTAATGCTCGACAGCGTGCTTGATGACGCTGACGAGCTCTCCACGGCGGTTGGTAACTCGGAAGCTCGTGCCAAGGACGAAGGTGAAGATGGCGCCGAGGACACAGGTGATGGTGAACGAGGCGGTGTAGCCAGCGGCGAAGATGTGCTTGTGGGTGCAGATGTGGACTGAGACGACGTGGCGAAAGCGGGGTCCGCAGGGTGGGGATGTAGCCCTAATCTACATCCCAGCTGCCATTCATCAATACATGCCGCTACCGACCTGTGTCCGCGTTGGGCACCTGCCGGGTATCCATCCACCATGGACTTCGTCACCAGCCTGGCCAAAAAAATCTCAGTCCGAGCGCAACAACCCAACCTGTAAAATTTGAGCCTACCAAGACCGCCAAATCCCGCACATTCGCCCCTGCGTTACCAGATACATCGGATACCGCCCACCCTCTTGTGGCAAAGCATCGCGATCGCGCCTCGGCGGCAGGCACCAATACCGCGAATCGTGGGCGGGGTTGACATTGTCGGGCACCATTTCCTCCCTCGTGAGGTTCGTCGGGGTAGGCGGATGTTTGTGGCTCATCGAAAGCGACCAGGAGAAAGGCTAAGAAGTGCAGGATAGTGTCACGGGCGGAAGAAAGAACAAGATTACAGAGACTTTCCTAAAACGGACTTGTTTCTTTCCGCCATGCGCATCCCTGCCGCCACCTATCTCTCCTACCCCAAACCTGACTCTCGGATCCTTCCGAGTGGCTCCACCGTCGTCGGGTTCGAGCGCCACGAGGACACCCTCGCTTGGTGGGAACCCCCCTGTTACACGCAGAAGGCGTACTTCAAGGCTGATGCCTACTGGGAAGAGAAACACTTCAAGGAGGCCTTCCTGGCCAAATACCCCAAAGTTCCCCCCCATCCTGCGCGCACCAACATCACACCCGAATTCCTTCGGGATTATGAACAGTTCATTGCAACGCTCGGTGAGTCTCACCTAGATCTTGATCTTTAGCATCGCCCTGAAAATCGTCAGCGTGTATACAAGGTATCTACTTGACGCGCGCCGGGATACACTCCCGACAGCTGCAATGGGAAGCTCAGGCCGTCGCCGCCGCTGCTGCTACCCAGGAAGCAGGTACATTGCCGCCCTCGCAAATCCCTTTCACGCAGCTCACAATGGTTTTGCCAGTCAATGAGATTCTGACCGATGGCTTCCTCGCCGCTTGGACTAGCCGCCCTATTGCAGCTGTGCATTATATGGGAGCCTACCAGTTCGACTTTTCCCCTGCGTTCTGGGTTGACACAGACGACATGGGCCACGCTGGCAGCAGCCACATGTTGACTCTATGGGGCCCCGACGCCGGCACAAGCTCGGGGACAGGTATCGGTGGTATCGATGGATGGCAAGGAGGCGGGTGGCAAACTCCTGACACGGTCTCAGACACGGACGCGTGGGCAGGCGGCGGATGGGGAACGGGTGGGTGGGGAACTACCTGGGCACATGGCTGGGGCGGCGGCCCTCGTCCTAGACCTCAGTCTTCTCGACGCTACGTCCGTGGGGGAAGACGAAGCATGGGCGCGTTCTTCCGCCCGCGCCTCCGCCGTAGCCGGCGCCGACCCATCTTGTAGTCAATCACTCTCCCTGTATCTCGCTCACTCATCAATGGACTCTCATTCATCATTCCTCTGGTTTTTACACTGCTGCATGAACATGCACATCACATTAAAAGCCTCCCCTAGCCAACAGTGTGTGCCACCCAGATCTCCCTTGTGCCTCCAGCTGTTTCTGATCTAACTCGGCGGGTGTCATCTCAGTGATGATGTCGCGATAATCTGCAAGCTCCTCTCGCCACTCGGCATACTGCCCGTAGACCAAATGACACCAGTAAACCCACTGCACCCCTTCCTCGTCGTACGCGGGCAGATCTTCGACACAGGGGTTCGTACTCATGAAGTCTTTGAAGTCTTGAACCTGTTTCGGATCTTCGGCGTCGTAAGTCAGAGTTACCTTTTTGACTTTATTACAGAATTCGGTGAACTCCTTGAATTCAGATCTGTCACCCAGGCGTTGTGTCAGAATTACAACATGCTATTCAAGGTGGAAGGCCTGACGTAGCCCATAACTCCTCCTGCGTCAAATCCAGGATATGTTTGGGTATGCGACTGTGTAGGGCCTCATTGTCCTTTCTCGACGGTTCCTTTGATTTCGTCTCGGTCTCTGCCTTTTGCGCTCGCAGCCTGCAATGTCTCATTGGTGCCCATCGAGGGTAAAAAAGCGACTTACTTGCGCATGCGTATTTTGGCCTTTTCCCTCTCTGCGACAGCATTCCTAATAACTCTATCAAACATCTGACTCGCAATCGAAAATGAGGCAGAACTACTTCGCCCGATATCGTGCCTGAGCTGCAGCCGCTCGAGATACTTCCGCTGCAGGTATCACACCATCCACAGGGGCGGCGTCCAGATTCTCGGCCATGGTCGTAGTACTGGTAAGAAAACACCTCCCTATTTGTGATGGATGTTCGTGATATAACGTGTCTAACCGGTGTTCGTGATCTTTCATTAACTTTGTTCGTGATATTGCCTATCACTCTCTTCTCTTCTTTGCCCCACCTCAGCCTCAATGTCGTGAGTATTTCTCCAATCTCTTCTCTCCTCTTTCCCGACTTGCTCAGTTCAATCTCACAGGGACAGCACTGCGGAGTACAACTACACGGTCTCGCGGTGAGCAAAGTTGCCTGCTTCCTGGTCCTCATTCGATTAACCCGATCTTAGCACTGCTTACAGGGAGTATCTGCACAGACAGCGTTTGCAAAATCTGCGCACGCCGAGCGAAATCACAGCAAATCGCAGGCAATACATGGATGAATTCTTAGCCGGGCATCGGCGAGTGGAACGCAGGGGGGAGCTGCAGCGGGGGGAGCGTCATGCATCCATGGACTTCATGTTCGCTACGGGACTCAACATGGCGCTCCGCGAATCGTCAGACTATGAAATGTCGCGCGAACTGCTAAGCCAACTCCGCATCAGTCTTACTTCGGGTCTCGATCCCGCACAGCGTCGGCATAAGCGCCGCATCATTCGGATGCGACTCCGGGAAGGGATCGCCTATGCCGCATATTCCAAGTGAGTGGCGAGATGCTCGTTGGTGCGCTGTAAGACTGACATGACAACAGAGCGGAGTTTAAGTGCCTCTCACAAATTCTCGTGTTTCTCAAGGATGACGCGCTTTGGCCGAGCACCTGGCCTGAAGTGGTGGTGGAAATGGTGTAGGCCGGCCCGAGTGTTTCCGACGTAGTTATCCACGTGAATGTTACATTGATGTGACCTGTCGCGTTTTCTTTTGGCCATGCATTGCCAAAAATCACCGCCACTCTCTCCTTCTTTCCACACACTCTCGCTCCTGCACCAAACAACAGTTGAACCAGAATTGAACGCAGATATGGATAATCCTGAATACTTGATGTTAGTGTGCACGGTGTTATCAGACTATTTTGTTGTACTATCTCTGAAGATACAGACAGGGGATCAGACACGGACGATCCACCCGCACTTGAAGCGCCAGATAGCCCAGACCACGACCAACCCGCTCATGCAACCCGACGGAAAGCCTTGGCAAACCTTACAGTTGCTCCCGTTGCCTGCGGCAATTGTGGATGCCCGATATCCGCCTCTGAGTTATTCCGGTGTCTTAGCTGTCCAAGATTGTCGGTCACATGTGCAACCTGCATGATTGCGTACCATGCTCGGATGGTCTTTCACGATATACAGGTGCATCTTTTCTGGCTCACTCTGCCCTGCTGAGTCGGTCTCATGCCATGTGTAGGCGTGGACGGGGCTCGTTTGGGTGGAGTCCACTCTCCAGGTGATCGGCCTCGTCATGCAGACAGGCCACGGTGGCCGCACATGCCCGCATCCGGGACGCACCGACGAAATCAAGATCTCCAGTGACGACCGGCAAAGTTTGATGAAGATTCACATTCGCGCGTGTGGTTGCGGCATTGAGGAAATAAGGTGTTGTCGATTGGAAGAGAGGGAGGTTACATTGGAGGAAGTGAAGGGTACAAAGTTGTACCATGATCTCGTAGGTGTTTGTGAATAGAGCAGCCAGTGCTAACTTACTGTTTGTCGCGTGAATGCATAATAACTGATAGATGTGCGCCAAGTGAGCCTCCGGATCTTTTGCTTCGCAAGCATGCGACCACTTACCCGAAATTTGGATCTCAATCCTTGCAAAGTACTCGAGATAGCCTCCACCCTACGACCTATGGCAAAAAAAACGTCGCGCACTGGGTAAGTGCTGTGTCTGAATCCCCTAGAACAATTCTGAAGTCTGTCGCCTCCAACCACAGGTCAGAAGCAGAGTGCGCGGAAGCCTCCGACTCTGGTTCAGGCGGCGGAATTGACTGCCGAGGCCGTGAAGTCCAGACGCCAGCAGGAGCGCGAGGTGCTCCGCATACGAGGGGAGCAAGTGCCCCCGGAGTGGGATTCTGTTGAGTGGGATGCTGCAATGCAAGCCCTGCTCGACAATGCAACGTATGTTGTTCATCGTTTGCTTTGATTTGAAATTCTCACCAAAGAGAAAGCAGGGATGCCGCTGCGATTGAGCAGGACTGCAACGTCTCAATGTTGGTACGCTTTCCTTCACCTCGGAATGTTTCTAACGTGTTCTGTGTTCTGTCCAGGGACCTCGGCTACAACGACGATTATTCCGATGAGGAGGATCCCCACGAGCGCTGGCAGGACAAGCCAATGATCTGTTATCGCGGCACCACCGATGGAGAGAGGGCCGAACGCGAGTGGGCGTTGCTCAATGAAATCTGCTCACCGCGGGAGATGGGTGTAGGTGTGCGCCATGATGCCGTCGAGGATGTGGCGTCTGCCTTTCGCCGGCGAGTGTTACGGCAAATGGTCGCATTCGAGGCGGCCTCTCGGGAATCCTGTTGATGACTCGTAGTGTCAAGTGTATGGTCTTATCATTGGGGGCGAAAAAAATCGAATTCTAACGGACTTTTCAGGGAACATATCGATCAGGGCGTGCCGCATATTTTATTACAATGGATACTTGTCATGTTATCTCAGCAGAAAAAATAGTTGATTGAGAGGAGAACGTCTGAATTGATTTGAGTACTCTGTACACTAGGATACTTCCTGACCCCGGCGTTCCTCAGGGGACCGGCCGTGTAATGCTACCCACCTACCTTACGGATTCTGGCAAAAGCAGCCGAAGTGATGATCAAAATTTCTGAATCTATCCATCCGCCGCTATCCATCGTCCACGATGAGCGCACTAGGGGGTTCATCGTTGACAAAACCATGGCAGTTGAACGAAAATGGCGTACTTTTCCTGGCAGGTGAGGTCTTTGACCTTGAAGATACATGCATGAGTCTTTAACGATGTCTTCTCACAGTCTCACCTCCTCGGCTTGGACGCGGGATCATCCGCGGCCCTCCGTCCATTATTTTGGGGCCGCCTCCACAGGATCCTCACACACATGCTGAGCGGCAAGCAGTCCTGGCGCGCCGAGAGGCTCGGAACAGGGCCGAACACGTAAACACCCCCCGAAAGAGAGAGGCGACGCCGTGCCCAGGCTGCTCGTCTGGCCCTGGAGCAGGAAGTAGAACGTGCTGCGCGCCCGCGAAGGATGGCCACACGCCTCACAACACTTGACCGCTATGGGTTCAATTCGGGCAGCGGAGAAGCATCTGGATCGCGGTCAGCCGCTGCGAAGGCTTTAAATGCGTTGGAAGCGAAGATCTACCTCACCGATGCACGTCCGCCTTACATCGAAAAGGTCAAACCTCACCAGCAGTGCGGCATTTGTTTGAATTTGAAGTCCCATCCCGTTGTGTGAGTTTTCCTTTCTTATGGCATAGTACTCGGGCTGAGAGACGCGTAGACTGGAGTGTGGCCACAGCTACTGCTATAGCTGCGCGCGGCGGTCCTTGGAAAAGAGACGGAGCTGCCCCTTCTGCTCGATGGTGCTGAGCACGAAGCCAATCCGGGTGAGGGCAGAGGAAGATGGAATTGTTGACGAGCACGGGGCATGGGATCCGAGTAGCGTTACGTACTCGTTCGAAGGCCTTACGTTCCCGTGAATTATGTTTGTCCTTCAATAATGAATGATTGTGTCGTGTTTATTATTATCGCGGAATCCTCGTGAGGAAAGGAAGCAAAGTGGCTGTGCACAGCTCTTTTTGTCTTATCCCTTTCTGCATCATGAGTGCTACTGGGTCGCGTGGCGGCGCATCGCGGGCGCCGCCGCCGACGATGTTCATCCACCAGCCGCACACTGCGGAGGTGGTATCGATCTCGGCCGATGGGAGGAGGCCGACCGTCTCATCTTCAGTAGTCAACACCACGCCGGATGTGCCCGCCTACTACCAAGATGATGCCTCGACCAATGCGGCCCTCGAGGCTGAGGTGTTCAGTTACGATCTCGGCGATACCAGCATGATTCCCGAGATCCCGGACGCGCCCAGCGATGGAATTCAGTTGAAGCCAAAGCGGAACGAGAATTCTGTAGGTTTTTTTCCCAACGATAATCTGTTTGTGAGCTCAATACTTTGTTCAGGATTTTCCCTTTCGTACATGGGTTCGGGACTATCGCTCATCATACTTGGACGAGACCCTGAGATTAGAGGGACGTGGCGGCGAGGAGATCCATGCCTATTGCGGCGGGTGTGCTGAAGCAGCTCCCAAATACCGATGCGAGCATCAGATGTGCTATGGACCCGGCATGTTTTGCCAACGATGCATCGTCTTAAGACATCAGGTTCTTCCCCTGCATTGGATTCAGGTATGTACAGTGGACAGGCCACAGCGCGAGGAGACCTATTAATTGTCGTACAGGAATGGCAGGGGAAGTTTTTTCAACGCACGAGTCTGGCACAACTCGGCCTGGAGGTGCAGACAGGCCATCCACCTGGCTTCGCATGCGAAACTTCCACCCGAGGTCACCACCAGTTCGTCGTCATTGATGTAACGGGGATTCACACCGTAAATCTTTACTTCTGCGAGTGTGACTCGGACATCAAGCGCCACCAGCAGTTAATGCGGATGCGCTGGTGGCCTGCCACTGCGAAAAATCCTAGGACTTGCGCAACTTTTGCCTGCATTCGGCTCTTTCAAATGCTGAATTGTTTAGGCAAGGTTTCTGCGCATGATTTCCTGCGATCCCTGGAGCTTTTGACCAACAATGACGGTCTGAGCCCCTTGCCGGTAGGTTTTTTTTGTTTGCCAAAGTGGAATTGTCTGACAGTTAACAATTAGGATCGACGGAGAGCTTTTCGACATATTGTACGCCAGTGGCGCGACATACTTCGACTGAAGCGTGCCGCGCGGGGGCATTACCCTAACGGTATAGCCACAACAGCGCAGGGCGAGCTAGCGCTTCCTTGCCGGGCTTGCCCTCACGACGGAAGGAATGTACCTGCCGGGTGGAATAATATTAATTGGGCAGCCATGCCCGAAGATCTGAGGTGAGTGTGTGTTTTGTCGCGCCCCAGACGTCGACTGATGCAGGTTTCTTTGGCTAGGTACAAATATTTTCTATTCCTAGCCCAAGACTGTAACTTTCGTCTAATCAACCGCGACGTCTCCTCCACCGAGAAGGACCCGATCATTGGGGACGGCCTCGGCTACTTCGTGAACAACGCGCGCTATGCACAGTTCTTACGGGCGTACGTGTCGGAAGAAGAGATCTCAAGTTGTTCAGGGTTCCAAGCGATGTTCTTGGCAAACAGGAAGCGCGTCAAAGGACTGCGGACGACTGGTGTAGGCGGCGTTACTTGCGCTCGTCACAATATGTGGCGCGGGAATGGTATTGGAGATCTGCAGCGGGGCGAGCGGTAGGTCTGCATGGCTATAACCAAGCAGCTGTACTGATTATGCTCCAGATATTGTAATATGGATTTTATCTTGGCGTCCGCAATTTTTGGCGCGATCATGTTTTATTTGATCTTGTCGTACGACATAGCGTGTCAGTACGGCAAGCTGTTCTGGAAGCGGATGAAGAGCCTCCCCCAAGGCATGCATCCCGACCTCGCCGAGGCGAGGGTGTGGTTCAAGGTGCCAAATTTTCACCTGCCGCCACACAAACCTTCTTGCCACTCGCCGTATTCATTTCACTGGATGTGGGGTGCGGGCCGAACACACGGAGAAACGGTTGAACAGAACTGGGAGTTCACCAATGGGGCCGCCGCATCCACTAAAATGATGGGAGTAGGTGCTCGACATTCGACGTTGGAGGATTTGTTCGGATTTCATAACTGGAGACGGCTTGTGGCTTGGCGGCGGATCTTTACGACACGGATGGCCGAAAACGTGAAGGAGGGGCAGGTGCATCGTGATGCGTTTGAGGCTTTTGATGCGGCATTACGGGAGCAAGACGGGGAGATGGTGGACAAGTGGCAGAAGTGGGTGCACAACTGGGAGTCTCGCCAGCACACAGATAATGCGGAGTCACCGTTCGAGGTGAAGGAGAAAGGTACGCTTTACAGTGGCTACGGTTGACCGAAATCTGATGTGGTGTACGTTGATCGGCAGTCATGTCCATGAAGGATATTCGGGTGAAGCTCGCAAAGGAGGAGCTCATTCACAACGGGGACGGGGGCCAAGTGGAAAGCGAAGACACTCCGAGCACTTTTGTTCTGATGGGATTAGAGATTGAAGAGTCGCAGTGAGTTCTTTCGTTTTTGGCTGAAAAGATGTCTTGTTTATTAAAATATATATTCCAGACGTTACTTGACAATCGACATCAAAGCCCAGACGACACCCACGGATCTCCAGTCCCTTGACTTCCTCAAGCGGCGCACCGCGATCACGAGGCGCATCCGCGCGTTCCGCAAACTGCAGCGCACTTACATGCCAAATGTGCGCCGCTTTTTGACCCAATCGCAGCGCGCGCTGTGGGATTCAGAAGCGGACCGGGATGCCGAAGCCGTCCGGTTGTTCCTCCCATCCGACATCGGGGACAAGAAGCAGCGCGCGAAGGGATGTGCACAGGGGTTGGCGGATTGTGAGGCACAGCTACGCGAAGCCGAGGCGCGTGAGGCGCTAGTGAAGCTGCGTGAAGGGTTGAGCATCCGGACGATGACCAACCGCTTCCGTCGTCGCAACTTCACGGGCCAGCGGGCTCTCACGCGCGGGCAGGGGATACTTCGGCAGCTTAATATGCGCATCCACAAGGCGAAATTGCGGTATCGGTACGCCCGGAATGCACTCTATCGGCTGCGGGACCATGGGCCGTGGGAGCAGGAATTCAAGGTGCTGGAAGAGAAGGATGTGCGCGCGCTAAATGAGCGCGCATTGACAGAGGAGGAGACCGCACAGAGGCAGGCGGTGCATGACCTGGCCGACGTAGAAGAGGGGGGCTTCGCGAGGTATGGTGTGGTGGCGCTGGGAGAATCACGGCAGACTTTATCGTGGATCTGGTATTCGGGCTGCAAGGAGAAGCCGACGGAAAAGGAGCTAATCGAAGGTAAGCATCGTACCTGATAGCGCTTCTAAATGTCTGACAGGCTTGCAGCGTTGAGGGTCGAGTGGTGCAAGGCGTACGCACGAATGCGTCGCTGGCACGAGGATGTAGTATTGACGGAGGAGGAGATGCGTCGTACTTTGGAGTACGGACATTGGGCAGCGGCTGCATGGCTGGGAAGGGAGGAGCTGAGGGACGGTGCTGTTGATGCCGTTCTGAAGGAAGGACTGGTTGCGTACGCGCAGGAACAGGCGCATCGGGAGGTGGAGACGGTGGCAGATCTGGAGATTAAGTGGGCGGCGATCAGAGAAAAGGGACGCGCGTATTTGGCGAGGGAGACACTGGCAGGAGTCGATGTGGTGGTGCCTCTGGGTGACGAAGATGTTAGAGGCGACGAAGACGAGGGAGCGCCGGATTACGAGGACGAGGGGGACGAGGATTTGCTTGAGTGAATTGCCTTTTCGGGACATGTATTTGTACTGTGTCGATGTCGTGCAAGTTTTTTTTTTGCCCAACGATAATAGAGGACGGTAAGTTTTATTGGAGATGGTTGTAGCGGTTGAGCGGGACGAGCCTGAGCGGGAGAGCAATTGAAATGTGATGTGGCGGCTGTTTGTCGTTTGATGGCGGCTTGTTTGTCAGGACGGTGTTTGTTTGATAGCGGGTTGGTTTACTAGTGTTGATGGGCGCGGTTGCAGGCCTGCGCTTTGCGTGGCGTGTTGGTTGATGGCGGGGTCAGCCGATTGATATCTCAAAAGTGGGTGATGGGGGCGGGCGGGGGTCCGGGTTTGATGGGAGATGAAGAGATTGGATGGGTGGAAAGGATTTGATGGTAGATTAAGAGATTGTGTGTTACATTAGGTTACATTTTGGCGAAAAGCAATGTTTTTTGATGGCTTGGGACGGGACACTACTCATTTGGATACAATGAGGGCAGATTTTTTGGAAAATGCTGATGCCAATCAAAACTTGGTGTGCCGGACGATGCCGAGGGGAATTTGGGGCAATGGTGGGCCAAAAGCAATATGTGAGATCACCCACTGTCATATTGCATTGCGCCTCACACTCAAAGGCCTTTGAGCTATAGTGTATATTGTAATGAGCCCCCCTGTAGGAGTAGGGGACATTGCAATGTGGTCGCTTTCCTTGGTGTGGTTACACCGAAGGTCTATGACTGAGATAAAACGGCGCCGCTGGCGCCTTGATCACTGGATCCCCGACGATCCCCGACGACGATAACCGTGCAGGGTCGACCTTCCAGAAATTCCCACAATCAGAATTAAGCTCTCCCCCGCTCCCCCGCCTATGTCACCTAAATATGAATAGATCAGTGGGGCCGCCATTCTAGAAGCAAGAGGCAGGGTCGGCGCACAATTACTGAGACGGATGTACCATTGGTATCGGAACCGTGCCGATATAGAAAGTTGAAACCCGGGGTAGGCAGAGCTGGTGGACGAAGCGTCAACCAAGTGTCAGCCCAGCTCGGCACATCGGTGCCGATCCGATGTCCACAGCCTTTGCCGTGGCTGCTCGGCACAGCTTGGCAGATGTCAGCCCAGCTCGGCAAGCTGGGTTGACGGGGCCGTGGAATGCAGTGAAACAAGATCTAGTGTAATGCCTGCCATCAAATAGTACATTAGTGAAAAAATTGTGTAAAACTCAGACTACTTTTCACCAATTTTTTCACCAAATAATTTGAAATGTTTAACCAGTGTGACTAGCCATGCTATGTACATGCAATTTAAATACAACCTGTATGATTGCTGTCACGTTTTCCATGTGTGTATGGCAAGATTCGTCTCTCCGTCTGGCTCATTTCATTTCTCTCCTGGCATGGTGGGCCTGCCTTAAAGAAAGTTGTACGGGGAACCTCTGTCCGCCATGGATTCTTCTTCCGGCTGGAGCTAGATGACCTGGGTTTGCAATGCCTGAATCTCACTCTGGATGCCGGTGTTCAATTCAGATACACGGTCTGGATTTAAAAACAGAAAATTTGCAAAAGGCTCAGTTCAAACTACTGGGTATCATTGTGCGGGAAATATATTCGCAAGGTCTCAATACCATTCTCAATGCAGGGCTCCCATTATCATATTTCTTTTCATGGTGTGCAATGGTTGCCAAATAGTCGAACGCTGTGTTCGACGATCTCGGTGATGTTCAACTTATCACGAATGCATGTTTTTATTCAAACCAGGTGCCTCTGTTGGTATCAATTTGTCTTGAGAATCCATAGAACATCCTTATAGCTCTTTGAATTGGAGACTTGGCAGAACATGGCATTGTAATTATATTAGCCCTATGGTAGGTAGTACTTAAGGTGGAACCCGGTTTCAGCGACGGAAATAAGTGAAATAAATGCAACTGAAGTAGGCTATCACATTTAAGAAACGGTCGCGATGTTATCATAAAAATAAGGCCACCATTGAAAGAAAAAGCTTAAATTTGACCACATATACGTACCACAGGGTCAAAACAGGGAAACAGCTTTGTGCTCATCCAGCACATTCACTGTTCCTTGCAGTTCATTTAAGCAGTGAGTGGGAACATTAAGGTCCAGGAGGCGAGTTAAGCTTTTCACAGGTTCAAAACCTGAAGACATACTGGAAAGTTGTTCCTCAGCAAGAACAGCTTTCTTATCCTGTGAAGAGCGTTTAAACAGGGGTATTGCAGTTGCCCAAAGATGAATTGCTTTCTCCAGGTTCCCATTTCCTTTTGAGATGTCGCCGAGTTGAAGCAGACATTCTGCTCTGTTATGATGAACATCCATCTGTGTGAACCCCTCCAGGGCAACAATGAAGAGGCTGTTTGCTGTGGCATAATCAGCCTGAGCTTTGAAAGCATCTGCTATATATTGCAGAGCTTTGTGGACATCCAGTCTCTGGTTTGTTTTGAGGGCATGTCCAAGATACACAGTTGTCCAAGATACCTTCCGGTCTATAACACCCCAGAGGCTTCTGTTGCCAAGTCGTTGCAAACAATGATTCACCATATCGGCATGATCTGTCCAGGATAATGCGAGGCACTTTTGGAAAAGGGCATCTGCCTTTGGCAAATCTCCCTCTCTCAAATTTAGATCCGCCACCAAAATATCAGCCCAGAAAAGTTGAGCCCGGGCTTTTATGGATAGGCAATTTTGGTTGCTCAATGAATTTTTCGGGATGCTTTTGAACCCAAAAAATCTAGTTGAAACCTGAATGATACTTCAACACTCAAACAAATGCTCTGTTTGCGGGTAGGTGGATGAAGAATATATTTCAGTGATGTCATTTGGCTTTGGCTCGTCAAATCGACTGAATACATCAATTTTAGGGTGTGAAAAAAGTCCCTGAGACTTCTAGTGAGTAGGGAAGGACTTCCTTTACATGTTTTTCAACAGCACCTCACACCAATGCAGATGTTGAAAAAAAAAGTTGAAAGCCTGGGCCCGAGCCCTAAGCCCGACCCGACCCGGGCCCGGCCCTACTGGAGGGCCGGGCTCAGGATTTTCCAGAGCCCAAGCCCTGGAAAGCCCGGCCCAGCCCGAGGCTTTCAAGCCCGGCCCGGCCCGAACAACACTAATCATGGCTGCCGAAACATGGATTCAAGGTCCTCTTGTCAAAAGTGAGTTACTCTTGACCAGCATTTATGGTTTCTATCCTGAGCGACTGGACGATTCTGGACCTGTCTTGAACCACAGCCAACTTCAACTTCGACCGCGTGAGCTTGGTAAAAATTCACTTGCTTATGCAGCTGTAAACCGAACTCCCTTGTAGCAATAGTTAATGAATCCCACCGCCTAGCCCAACATTGCCTGGGCTAGATGGCTCAAACTGAGTTCGCGTCCATTGTTCCAAACTCTATCCATGAGTTGAGGATGAAGGCGCAGTATGATGGTTTCAGCATCCAGCGCTGAGTCCGAACGGTGTTGTGCTCCCCGGGAAGGGATACAAAAAAAAGTGTTCGCAGCCAGCAGAGTGCGCCTTTGCAAGTCAAGCTGAAGAACATCAGTGCTCCACCGTCGCGCTGGTCTCCGAGCTCACCCGCATGTGTCGAGCCTCGATGCTTTCCCTCACTGCAGGTGAAACTTCCGCATCATTTCACGAACATTGAAACCAGCCAACGAGAGGCCTTAATTATTGGGCATTAATGGATCTAGGGCGTGTACTTTCCTTCAAGATGAAACTCTCCAAATGTAGGTCCCGGACATTCAACCTCTCCGCTTATATCTCTTTTAAGCCGGAGGATCGGATTTTGCACGTCGCAGCTCGGTACAAACTTGCCTACATCTGTAGCAAGCATAGTGAACGACGTGGAGTTTATTGTGACATAAAAATTGCCAGCAGCCCTATCATGGTGAGAATGGAAGGGGATAGTAGTGGTGCATGTTTCTCTGAGACGCCGTTGACGGTTCGGATTTACTTGTAATCAGGTGCGGCACTATGTGTCGCATACACGTCACACATGCCATGTCTGCAATATACTCCAATCTTTGGACCTGTCAAGGCTAATAGTTTCGCAAAATCCAGTAGTTCTGGAACTCTGATGCCTGTTCGGCCGTGCCCGTCCCGTGCTGGGATTATTATTTACTTACTTGCTTTGTATACTCTTTTTTCCCCCTTGAATTTGCGACTGCTTATCATCCAGTTTGCTAGCAATTAGATTGTAGCTTTCTGTTTCAACTTCGCCACAGTTTGTCCCCAAAATGCCGCAGTCCGGGAGCACTCAAATGTGCCGCATCCCAGGAAAATGTGACGCCGCACATGTACGGTCTACATCTGACGCGGGCAACACGCCTGATGTATCCCGCAAACATTTGGCGTGACGTTGTTGCATATTCTCACGGTTCAAATTATGGCTTGCAACTCTACAATCGACATCTGTCTTATAATGTCTGATCTTTCTTAATGCAGCACCAACTCAAAGTCCGTTGGACTTTTGAATTCGCTGGTCTGTACTGTACTAGTCCTAGATGATGATTAATATTGTTTCTGAGTTATGAATAACAAACACAGTAGGTGTTCATTGAGAAAGGTTGGAATTTGTTGCATACAGTCGAGTGGACATAAATCACATACCTGGCCTTAGTCTATTCACAACTGAACCCTCGAGAATCAGACTATGCTTGCATTGTTATGCCGGCCTCAGAAATGCTTTGTGGGCAGACAGTTCGGTGCGCACATCGAATTAATTTGAACATGAACAATGAATGTTTTCAGTTCGTTACAGCCAGGGGTACACAGAGATACTGGAGATGGGGAGTGGAACGAGGCTTCAGTGACGCGCCAAGTCCGCGAATACCTCATAGGTCATGTGGTGTTGCTGGGTGACAGTTTCTGGCTGATTGTCTCTTACAGTGTCGACTCAAGAGCTTCAGAATCAAGCGGTGAGGCCGTAAACACTTGTATGCAGTCCCTGATTGCGTATTTTACTCCCCGCGAGATAGGGAAGGCGTTATAATCCCAATGATAAAAAAACCCGAGGATTGAACATGAATTGACAAGTGGCTTAGGTCAATGTGGTCGAGTGGTGGAGTTGATCTTTTTAGCTTCCAACGATGCATTTTCATCGAGGGACATCCTATACATCTGAATCTGGGTTTGTGTCGCTAAATTCAGGAAGCTGGGGGCGGCGCGCCGGTCGGCGCGTCAATAGCGCGTCAATAGTGCGTCACGCCGCGTCAAAACCGCGTCAGTGCGCGCCGCCCGCGTCACTTTTACCCAGCCCCTAAATGAAGGGCCACCTTGTTAATCCTATCTTGAAGCCGTTTGAGTCTGTGATGCATCCTATGTATGATGTGTTCAATAGCCAATAATCACTCCAACAAAAAAGAAAAGATGGAAAAAAACAGATGCTACAGATTTAGAAAGTTGGTGAATCACAGCCAAAGAGTTAAATTGAAGATTCAGCTTAGACTTTCCCCCTCGATCTCGGTATTCTCCCTAGCTTCAAATGATAGATAAAGAGAAAGGAACCTCCGCTAACCATACATCAGTCAAGTTGGGAGTCGAACCCAGGCCGCCAACGACCTCCAAAATTCCCATGGCCAACACATGGTGTTGGGTGCGCCTTTGTAACCATACCACTCTAAGTAAGTTTACTTACCCTTAAGGTCGGATAGCAGACGTCCGCACCTCGCATCATGATTCATGATCCGTGAACAGCCGTCTCCGGAAATGTTATCGTCCCGGCTCCATATATATATATATCATCGTCCCGGCTCAATCACTTTCTACCGTTTCCAAAAAACAAAAACATGCCGTAGCCACGCGCAGGCGAGGGTGAAAAGAAGCTCCAAGGAAAAAAGAAAATCACTCCCCCTGGTCATGGGTCTCAGGGGAATCGAACCCCGACCGAGTACTTGTCATTTCTTGGTACGCCAATTCCTAATGCATGGTGCTCGGCGCGCCTAAAGACCCGTACAAATGACACTTCTGGTTGAGTATATATAACAGATATCCGATTCTAGTCTTGTGTCAGTAAAAGTCTTGTGTCAGTAAACAGCATCCACAAGCCGGCTTTTTTTATAAAAAAAACATCTCAGCCAAGGAGGCCTCTTCACTCCAAGATAAACGACTTACGACCAGCCTGATCATGAGCTATGACCAGAAGTCGACTCGGAAAATAGAAAAAGCGACTCGGGAAATAGAAAATACCCAAGAAACCGAGTAAATACCGAGTACCGAGTATTTCCGCGCGCACTATCGTACTCAGTAAATACCGAGTACCGAGTACCGAGTGAATACCGAGTACCGAGTATAATATTGAGGAAACAATAAGTAGTTGCGCAAGGAGGGAAAAAAACGAGCAGGCCTAGGCCTAGGGATCGAATAACACCGAATGCGAATGCGCGGGGACTCACTCAAGGTTACGCAAGGCATTACGCCATTTTCGTTCGCTTGTCCCGGCATTTTCGTTCGCCGGGACAAGCGCGGCAGGCTGAGAAACCAAAAAAAAAACCACAACCTTGCCACAAACACACAAGCCAATCAGCCGATCGATAGCAGAAAGAAACGATTTCGCCCCGGCCCCCGGGCTCGAGCTTCCTTCCTACCTTCCTGATTTGTCGCCCTGCACGAGCCAGTCAAAATCCTCCCGAAAGTAAGTATCCATACTTACGTGAGTACGCATGGGAACGAGGATGCGAACGAGTGTGCGAACGAGGAAGGATTGGATGTGAACGAGGATGTGAACGAGTGTGCGAACGAGGTTGGGTGAGTGGGTGGGATATGAGACCTCCGAAGCCCGATCACACGCCGTCAAATTCGAAAGCCACCCCCCGACGCAGACCGAACGCCACTCGACCTCCTCGTTGTGGCTTAGTCGCACTCGGTGATGGGGAGTCTATCCGTGCTGGGGATGAGGAGTCTACCCCGGATCCGTGCTACCAACACGCACGCACGCACACATGCATAGAATACAGGATACAAAGAGGGAACGAATTCGAAGGGTACATACGGGTAGATGAGAGCGGGATCGACTTGGGTGGAAGGCAAGTGGATGTAAGTAGATGTATGAGATCTGTAAGTCAGGGCGTAGGTAGGTGGGTGTGAAGGATGCGTAAGTCGAGTGCGGAGAGAAACTGTTAGAAAGCCGACGAGCAGCTAACGTGTAGGGTGTAGGGAAATGTACGTGATAGATAGCGGGGTGGGTCGGTGGGTAGATGGTGGTGGGTAGATCGTCGGCATCGTCTGTGTGGAAGTGCATGGGATGGAACTCATTCATTCGTTCGTTGGTCGGACCGTTGGGCATAGTCGATGGGTCTCGTCCGTCAAATCGAACCGGGCGAGGAACGCCCATGGAGCAACTTCGCACAGCGAGTCCGTGCACGTCGATGACCCGACTTGGCACAGCGCCGACGAAACGCCCGTGCACGTCGACGTTGTGAGGCGCCAGGCGCTCAATGCGCCATCCCCGCCGCGCCGACGTACCGCCCGAAGAGCATCTCGCCGACGCCGAGGCCGAGCACGATGGCGAGGATGAACGCGGCTTGGAATGTCCTGGGGGTGGAGGGGCGGTTAGTACGGGTGGGATATGGGGAGGAAGGGAGGAAGTGCGAGAAGATGGACGGATGGGTGAAAGCGGGGAAATTGGAGCGAGGATGGACATGAACGGAATCAACGAAGGCAAAGGAGAGAAAGGAAAGACAGAGAAACCACGCACATAACCGCCAACATGAACGCAAACCCCAACGTCGCCTGCAGCGCATGCATCACCCCCCGCATAACATCATGCGCCGGCACGAACGGGGGCGCCCTTATTCCAAACTTCCGCTTCTCCCTCTTCTTCCCCGCCGTATCCACACCCCCACCCTTCTCCCCCACAGTCCCCTTCTCCCCGTACACCTTCTCCTTCTCCTCCAACCGCCTCACCCGCTCCCCCTCCCCCCGCCAATGCACCTCCATCATCGCCCGCACCGCCGCCACCCACCGATCCACCAGCGCCAGCACGAACAAGCCTACACACGCGCCCGCCACGGCGCCCGCGCTCTGCGGCACCCAGCCCGCGAACCACAGCGTGTCGCCGGGGCGCGAGAAGTGCAGGTAGGGCGTCATGCTGCCCATGGCGAGCGTCATGCCGTCGTCCATGGTCATGTCCATGCCGTTTTCGGCGGCATATGCCGGGAGCAGGAGAGGGAGGGGAGAGAGGAGGAGGAGGAAGAGGGGGAGGAGGGAAGGCGAGGGTGGGAGGAGGGACATCGTTGTCGTCGTTGGAGGCAAGTCAGTTGTCGTCGTGGTCGAGTGGTGAGAGCGACGGATAATGGAAGAGCGACGGAGCGGAAAGCGTGACAACGAGTGATCGGGAGCTGGGGTTAGGGGTAGTACGTCCGGATTCGGATTCGGATTACTTGCGAAAATATAATCAACGCTTCGTGGATTGAGCGTCGAGCGAGCCTCGTTTCACTCGCACCGCATGTCGTCACATGTGGCCAATGCCAATGGGACCCCGTCATTCCCCGAGTCAGCCGCGGCCGTCAGGCTGAGGATAAAAATATAATAGCGGGCGGCCACCCGTGGGCCGTCCGCAAACCCGTCTCCACGCTGCGCATGGGCACCATAGCTTGACCCAGTTCTACGATCTCGGCGGGCCGCGGCGTCCCGGAGTTGAGAATTCTTTTCCTTCGCCTTTCTTTCTTTATTATTTTGATTGGGCGAGATGCTCATTATTTTGATTCGGCCAGATGTCCATTATTTCGATCAGGCCAGATGTACCATGCGAATGGACTCGGACCGCCGTACGTCCGGAGAGCGACATACATGGATGTGGGGAGAAGTGGAGGGCCGACGGGGTGGTATTTTTGGCCATGGGCTGCCGATGCCGATGCCGATGCCGATGCCGGCGGCGCGGGTGGGTGGGTGGGTGGGTAAAGGGACGCTTGCGGCGTGGCGCACGAAGGGGAAAGCAAAGCACGTAGGGAAATGGTGGAGTGTCGGTCGGTTGAAGAGAACCTCAAGCAAGGCATCGGATGACGCCGAGGATCTGCAACCAAAAAACCAGAACGAGGTCGAGGTCGAGGTCGTCCAGATAATTGATCATGCCGCATGCGGTGGACGGAACTTGAGGGATTCAGCCAGCGGCCAGAGAGCGGTCCGCACGAACTTGAAGAGTGCAGGCAGTACCATGAACTTGAAGAGTGCAGGCAGTACCATGAACTTGAAGAGTGCAGGCAGTACCAATCATGAAGTCTTGCAGCGACGATTCGTTCGAGAGAGAAAAGTCCGGTTTGTGAGGACCGCAGCGTCCGCCCCAGCAGGTCGTCGGTGCGCAGCACACCAGCGGTGCGTTCATCCATCCTTGAAGAGATACCGCCAAAGCCCTCGAAAAATCCCCCGTGTCGCCCAGCCCAGCCCAGCCCAGCCTACACAGATTGCACTCCATCCTAGCTAACGTGCCCACTGCCAAAATGAGCTCACGAGTGACAGTCCAGTAGCCGTCAGCAACCTTGCGCGGCGCAGCGCGGACAGAGGTGAACTTGAAGAGGATATGAAGTTGAAGAGGATATGAAGAAACAACAGGCAGAGGGAACTTGAGGCAGAGGAGGGAGGAGGGAGGAGGGAGGAAGGAAGGAAGACAGTGGGTGGGCGCAAGGGAGAGGAGGCCAGCGAAGACGTGCAGTGATCCCTCGAGGCTTTTGTGCGAGGTAGCCCCGTTTGGAGGTGGCGGTGCCGCGGCGACCAGAGTACTTACTAATGGGTTGCCGCGAGCGCCGAGAACTTGGAGGTGCCGCCGATTGGCTGTGGGTGACAGCGTGCACCGTGCACCGTGCGGAGGTGTTCTTTCCATGTTCAGAACGCTCCGCGCCGGTCTGAGACTCTCAGAGAGATTCACCACGGAGCCCGTTGGAGGCCGAGATGAATTCAACTTCCGAAAAGGAATTCAAGTTTTCATTGTTCAAGATTTATCTGAAACCAATCCAATCCAAAACATCGTTTCAACCGCTGATTCACGCCGGGACTCCATCCGCGTCGCGGCGCCATATTCCCGTCCCATAGAGTCGAGTCGTCCCCTTAAATCAAATCGGCGCGTCGACGGTCGAATCGGCGCGGGATTCAATACGCCGGACCGAGGTCACGGTCCTGTACATGTCTTAAAATTACCGCGCCAACCTCGCACCTCCATCGACATTCAGATCCAATTAGTCGTCCAACCAACCTTTCGAATTCGCCGGGCCGCTTCATCCTTCCATCCAGCTAAGCAGCTAAGCTTCGGATTGATTCAATTTCACGGGCCGCTTTCATGCCCATGGCGTATTGGAATGACAACTGCTCGTACGGTACATAGTAGTCGTACGTAGTAGTCGTACGGTAGACTAATTTGGCTGGTGGGTAAGCTAGCTAAATTCAGGCTTAGGATGTTCTCACTTACCCCTGACATATTCAAAGAATACTTAGCCGTTGTTATAGTGGTTTCATTTACAGTACTCCAAAATGGGATGATCTCAAACGGAACTGAACCGGATGGGTTTTACTACTACTACTACCGTTTTAGAGAAATAAAAAAAGGGACGGGCATCATCTAACATCATTCGGACGCTGGGAATCGAACCCAGGCTTCCCACTTGTATACACAACGTGTCGAGAAGACAAAGTGGGCGTGCACCATACACCACGTCCGAGGTGATTTACCTGTTCTGTAGTTAGCTGAGTATACAAGTTTTCTTGAGGGACAATCTAAACTGTCCATTAAGGGGGGAAAAACAGATGACCATACTATTCTGATGCTGGGAGGAGTACTCCATGTGACTGTACAAGTAACCTTTCCGGCGGCTTGAATCTTCCTTTCACCTAACTTGAAATTTCGGATTGATTCATGGCCGCGTTCTGTGCTCATGCCGGTCTGCATGCCCAGCAGCTCCGCTATTTATTGAGATAACAACGGCACGTACGGTAGACCGATTTGGCCGGTGTGTAAGCTGAATTCAAGCTAGAGGGTTCCCACTAAATCCTCATCCCCGATACTTTCACAAATATAATAGATGCGGAATTTATGTAGTCCGGAATATTACTTACTGGGATGGTTCAAAGCTGAACCGGATGCGCGTGGGTTCACGACAATATGTACGGGGAACAAAAGATAACGAAGAGGATGGCGAAATTCGGATGCTGGGAGTCGAACCCAGGCTTCCCAGTTGCAATTTGTATCCTGTATCCATCCTTAATGCAGAATGGGTGTGCACCATACACCACATCCGAAATATTTTACCTGTTTTGTAGTTGGTTGAGTTACAGTAATTTCCATTGCAGGATAAAATTGAGAAGCACCCCGAATTATGCGGACGTTGGGAATCAAGCCCAGGCTTCCCACTCGCAGTTGTGTTGCAGATCGATAGACAGTGGGCGTGGACCATACACCATGTCCGAGGCGGTTGACCGGTTCCTTAGCTGGCTGTGTCCACCAACATGGGTTTTTGGGCGGGACATTCAAAACTGTTGGACAGGGAGAAAAAGATAGACCACCGGGTCATTCGGACGCCGGGAATTGAACCCAGACTTCCCACTTGCACTCCAGAGCTTAACAAATTAAATAGAGGTGGGTGTGCACCACACACCACATCCGGGGTAATTTAACTGTTGGCCGAGTAGTAAGTACAGAAGTTTGTTTCAGGGATATACACAAATGTCATTGAGGGAGAAAAATGCGAAACGACCATGCTATTCGAATACTGGGAATTGAACCCAGACTTCCCACTTGCAATTTGTATCTTGTATCGGTCCTGGATGCAGAATGGGTGTGCACCATACACCACGTCCGAACTACTTGATCTGTTCTGTAGCTGGCTGATTGAACAACTTTTTACGCAGCTGTGGTTGAGTTGAGGTCCTGTTGGGATGTTTGATGTCGGGGAAGGATATCAGGACTCGTGAGTGATTGAACCGACCGAGCAATGGCATGAACTGTGTGTATGACGAGTTTCCGAATGAATTCACTAGCGAGCACGAACCTGGAAAAATTTCGGCGCAGGGAAAAAGAAAAAACCGAAGGGAATATGATATTCAGATGCTGGGAATCGAGCCCAGGCTTCTCACTTCCATTTCAATTTTTCTACTATTAGACAGAGTGGGCGTGCACCATACACCACAGCCGACGTAATTTGCCATTGCATCAGGAAAAGGCCCCCCAGATAATTTGACCTAATTTGAGATAATTTATCTCAAATTATCATCAATATGCAACTTAGCTCAAATTAGTTCAAATAATCTTCTCGGCCAGTTTACGCATTCATATATGTTCAAAGTTTGAGCTAATATGAGCTGATCTGAAGGAGACTTTCTGGTCTCATCTGGTGATTTCAATTCATATTAGACAACACAAGTTAAGGCGGAAAATTCAATTATATTGATATACCAGTCTACGAAATGACAAATGATGGCTACATATACATAATTACGAAAGTACCGAGATGTGCAAAGAGGCTGGACGACGTCATCAGTAAGCCAATTGTGGCCTGACCGCGAGGGACCCGACAGCAAAGATTTCGATGATGAAAAGTTGGGGATGTTGAGGAGTTGGGGTTTGAAGTGCATTGTAGTTGAAGAGATTTGAAAAATGCTGTATGTTGGTGACGTTGCTGACTTGGAAAGCTTCTTGATCATGAGAATGGGGGCTGGCCGGGACCTAGATAGGGGTGGATGTACAAAGAGGATATTCCGGGCAAGGAGTAGAGGCGGGCAGTGGGATTGAAGGGTGGAAAGTGGGAGAAGATGGGGGGAAGAAGGAAAAGGGACAGAATGGTACGATGTCGTACGACATCTTTTATATTGGCGTTGCTTGACAACGGTGCCGGCACCTGTTGGCATCATCGGAGTTTGAAAGACTTAAGAAGAAATCATTCCTTCCGTGGTGCTGGAGTATGTAGAAAATATTACAACTCCAAAAGTATCCCTTCCGCAGCACTGTCGGGTCCCATATAGGTACATACAGCGGTTTGGAGCATGGTTTCGGGTTTCCCATCTGATATTATCAAAGGTTGATCAAACATTGCTGTAATGTTCCACAAATTATCGCAAATTATGGCAGATTATCGCCGATATGCTCAAATTATATGTGGACAAACTAACTTGAACTAAATTATCGCAAATATGTCAGGGAGGTTTTTCCTGATGTGCCTGGGTGGCCGAGTCCCCGAATCTTCTGGGCAGGACGTTTAAAACTGTCGGCCCAGGGAGAAAAAGACAAGGTCATTCGGACGCTGGGAATCGAACCCAGGCTGCCCACGTTTAATTTGGTCCACCGGTATAGAAGTCAGAGCGGGCGTGCACCATACACCACATCTGAGGCAATCTGTTTGTTCTGTAGTTGGCTAATTGCACGAGTTTTACGGTAGATCTACATAAATGTCGTCAATGGATAAAAAAAAGAATGACCCAATTCATCAAGTTGTGGGGCTAGCTGCCGAGGGATAAAAACATCTATGACCGAGTCATACAGACGCTGGGAATCGAACCCAGGCTGCCCTCTTGCAATCCCATTTGGAGTAAAACAGGGTGGGAATGTACTATACACCACATCCGACACAATCTACCTCTTCCTGAGTGGGCTGAGTGAACGACTTTTTAAGCAGCTGTGGTTACGTTGATGCGCATACGGCGCGTCTGAGAGCGCGAGCTGGATATAAAAATACCAAACTCAACACTGCTCCAGCGACGACCGTGATACTGTATGTGTGCGAGTGGGTCAAACCATGTTCAGTACTCGACTGGCTGTGAATGGCGGCGGCAAAGGCGGGAATGCGGGGAGGATATGTGGCGTTGGCGGGACGGTGAGCGGCGGCGGGGAGTACGAGGACATATAGAAATATGAGAGCGACGATGTGAACGACGAGGGACGCGACGAGGACCGACATGAGCAACGACGAAGGCTCAATGCAACGGCATACGGAAATCTGATGGGAACTGGGGATACAATTCGATTGTGTGGAATAGGTACAAAAGATGGAGTATATATACTGGAAACAAAGTCAGGAGAAATGTCTAGAATAATCTCGAGGCTGTGCGACGTGCGAGCGTATCGGAGGTGAACACGACCCGGGACAAGAAAGCTGTACAAAAGAACTAACTTGATATGGTCCTGAAATGTACACGAGGATGTCGGACGGCAAGAGATGGGGAAATGGTTCAGTAAGCGACGCGGGAATCGGAGTGGATCCACGGAAAACGCGTGAATTGAGCGTGTTGCGGAAGGTTCTGGAAGTAGGCGCGTGTGGTCGTGTTTGGTGCGGAACTGATCGGACCGGATCGGCGGATTACGCGAGCAGCGAGGAGTGAAGCTCATCAACGTTGAGGTGATTTTATTCTGCCTTGTTGGGACAGTGTTTGAAGTCGGGGCTTGATGCCATGACTCACAAGTGATTGAACCCACCATGCAATGGCGTGAACTGTTTGTATGAAGAGTGACCGAATGAATGCACTCGCGAGTACGAACATCTGAGAAACATGTCGGCGCAGGGAGCAAAAAAATAGCCAAGACAACGAAGTCGGACGCTGGGGATCGAACCCAGGTTTCCCGCTTGCACTTTAATTGTTTTACCAAACTAAACACGGTGGAGATACACCATACACCACGTCCGAACTACTTGATCTGTTCTGTAGCTGAGGACATGAGTTTTTTCCAGGGGTGTGAAAAACTATCGTCGACGGAAAAATGGGAGCATCGACTTATTCGGACGCTGGGAATCGAACCCAGGCTTCTCACTTGCAATCTGCCGGATCTAGAGCAAGACAAAGTGGGTGTGCACCATACACCACATCCGAGGTAATTTAACTGTTCAGTAGTTGGCCGAGTACAGGAGTTTGTTTCAGGGACATACACAAATGTCATTGAGGGAGAAAAATGCGAAACGACCATGCTATTCGGATACTGGGAATCGAACCAAGACTTTCCACTTGCAATTTATTGCGTGATTTGCTACAAGACACAGTGGGTGTGCACCATGCACCACGTCCGAGATAACTTGGCTCTTCTGCAGCTGGCTGAGTGAACGACTTTTTACGCAGCTGTGGTTGAGTTGAGGTCCTTGTTGGGATGTTTAATGTCGGGGAAGGATATCCGGACTCATGAGTGATTGAACCGACCCAGCAATGGCATGAACTGTTTGTATGACGGAGTTCCGAATGAATGCACTCGCGAGCACGAACCTGGAAAAAAAATTCAGCGCAGGGAAAAAGAAAAAACCGAAGGGAATACGGTATTCAGATGGCTGGGAATCGAACCCAGGCTTCTCACTTCCAATGTGAAATTTGATGGGGAACAAGACAAAGTGGGCCCGCACCATACATCACAGCCGACGTAATTTGGCATTTCCTATGTGGCCGAGTCCCCGAATATTTTGAGCAGGACGTTCAAAACTGTCGGCCCAGGGAGAAAAAGACAAATTACAGAATCATTCCGACGCTGGGAATTGAACCCAGGCTTCCCACGTGTAATCAGGTCCACCGGTATAGAAGTCAGAGCGGGCGTGCACCATACACCACATCTGAGGCGATTTACCTCAGGCTGTTCCTTAGCTAGTTGAGTACACAAGTCTTAGGGCTGCGTAGCTCTACAAAAATGTGGAGAAAAAGGCCGACCATCGTAGTATTCGGAGGTTGGGAATCGAACCCAGTCTTCCCACTTGCAATCTCATTCAGGATAAGACATAGTGGGTGTGCACCAATTTTTATCTAAATTTTAAGGGATTTTTCTGAGTCTGTCACAGTACATGCTAATGAATTATGCTAACATGCTGCAGCTGTTTGTACTGCCCTCCTGCCTCAATTGCCATGTCTCAACTCGAATATCACTGGCTTCCCTGCCTTTGATTTATAGCTTATAATGTCTCCGTTTGGCTTCGTCTGGGTGGAATCGAGTGGCCGCAAAGCGACAGGAATCCAACATATCCGTCGCCGACTATTCCCCTCACAGAGCCAACCCCTCTCCACAGTATAAACTGGAGGGATTTCTTGCATATTGGAATATGACGCTTTGATCAGCGGATGAGATGACAGGGCTATAATTCCTCCGTTCCTATCCATCCGTTCTAGTAAGGCGCCACTTTCAACATCCCATAATGCGATTGTCTCATCATAGGATCCGGTGACCAGGCGGGCGCCATCACGCGAAAAAGCGACATAGGGAACGTCTACCTCGTGTGTTCTGAGGAGTCTGATATCCCCGCCAGTCTGGACGTCCCAGAGACGAACTGTTCCGTTAACGAATGCTGTCGCTATGTTCCTTCCATCAGGGGAAAAGGCAACCGCTGATAACCAACCGAAATGGACCCGTAAAACTTGCGCGGGTTTATCACTCCCACGCGTCCATAAGGTGATTGCATTGTTCGTCCATCCAGCCACAATTGAGGCTTTGTCTGGGGAAAGTGCAATGCGGATGATACGCCCGCCCTGACCGTTGTGTTTCAGGGTACGCACACGTATGCTCCCGGATGCATCCCAGATCGTGATGGTTTCATTTTTGGATACAGTGGCAAGTAGTGATGTCCAGGGCCCGGCCTGAAGCCCGGAAGCCCGCCAAGCCGGGCCCTGGAAGCCCGGGCCGAGCCGGGCCCGACAGCGGGCCTTAGCGGGCTTGGGGCTTGGGCTTCAAGTCTCCAAGGCCCGAGCCGGGCCCTGAAGCCCGGGCTTGTGAGGATGGGGTGAAGATGACTTTTGGCCACTGAATTTGAGCTAAAATACTGGAGAATTTCGATCCTCAATTACATAGCATGTGGTTATCAAGTTACCTACCCGCAATGACTGAGAACAGCAATGTATACGGCACCTGGAATGTATTTGGAAAATTCAACGTGGAATCCCGAAATGGAAATTGTACCATTGCGTGCTTAAAAAATGTGAATGGGAGCTCGCTGAACGTTTTCAACTATAATATTGACCCCTTCATCGTTAACGCCATGATTTATGCACTTGCATGCATGTTCAAGTTGGAAGGAAAAATTCTCTGGCAAGCCCGGGCCCAGGCCCAAGCCTTGGGCTTGCAAGCCCTGTTTGGGGCTTGGGGCTTGGGCTTGCAATTTTGAAGCCCAAGCCGCCTCAGGCCGGGCCCAAGCCCGGGCTTCCAGGCCGAGCCGGGCCCTGGACATCACTAGTGGCAAGTATCATGCCATCGGATGAGAATGCTACATGAGAGGCAGTGTCACCGGCAGTTTCAATACGCGCCGTTCTCCGTGCATCCCACACTCGAATTGTCCGATCTTCCGAGCCAGATACGACTCTTGTACCGTCTTCAGAGAATGCCACAGACATGACCCACTCCGAATGTTTATCGAGGAGCAGAATGCTGGACCCGCTGGCTGTGTCCCATAGTCTAGCTGTATGGTCCATAGATCCCGATATAATATGTTGTCCATCTGGGGAGAACGACACAGAGGTAACGCGGCCTGCATGTCCCTTTAGCGTTCGAATACTGGTGCCAGTCCATGCGTCGCAAATCCATACATTTTGATCGCTGCAGCCTGCCGCTATATGTGTACCATCGGGGGAAAACGCAAGAGACGTCACCCATTCTGGGTATCGCCGGAGGATTCGCAGATGCATGAACGTCGATGCATCCCACAATCGGATTGTGTGGTCTGCGCTTCCAGAAGCTATACGCGTTCCACTGGGAGAAAATGCAACTGATAATACGGCGCCAGAGTGCCCTTTTAATGTTGCAATGTGAGCTACACCGGTTGAATCCCACAGCCTGATCGTCATATCCTCCGATCCCGATGCAATGCATGGTTTTGCAGGGGAAAATGCGACACATTCAACCGAGTCGAAATGGCCTTTGAGGGTCCGTATGCAGTTTCCGTCCCCGTCCCACAGGTAAACATAAGCATCACGGGATCCTGCCACAATCCACGCGCCATTGGCTGAAAACGCCACAGACGTTATCGAAGATGATTGCCCCTTCAAAGTCTGGAGGTGGACACCAGTAGATGCGTCCCATAATCTGACATATCCGTCCCGAGATCCAGAGAGGATGCGTGTACCGTCTGGGGAAAAGCACACGGACTGGAAAGCGGCAGCTTGTCCGTCAATGACTATGTCGCAGAGGCTCCAGGTTTCGTCAGCAGCATTATAGGTTTTCACAGGGAGATCCATCTCTCCCTGATGATTCCCTACAAGCAGAGCTCCGTCCGGTGCAAACGGCAGCGCGGAATGATACACTTGAAGTGCTGAAATACTGATCACCGGAAAGAATTCCCGAATGAGGTGCATGCAGTCGCCAAGGAGGGTCAGAGTCCGTTGATCAACCTGTCCTCTACTCTATCAAACGAATGTAAGCTTTATCTTGACATGGTGAATAGAATTTTCACCATGAGCACCGAGATGAGATCACTGAGAGAGACGAGAGCCTCCCGTAGCTCTCCTAGCAGACTGCACACTTCGATCCAGTGCAAAAGATGTTCCTCACAAAAGTTGTTAAGGTCTTCGAGTAAGGTCGCTGTCAAGAGAGCTCTCGACACATGAAAGGCCCAATGTCGACAGGAATATTGGATGTGCCCCGGAATGCAAGCCCCGATTCTTGCCGGCAAGTCAATTATTTCAGTATTCAACAGCGAGGAATGTCCAATGCGACATAAATCCCGCACCAGCGGCTGCATTGATCGCAGGCATGACAGTGCTAGAAGGGTGTTTTGTTCCTCCAATTTCATTGTAAGATTTGGGATGCAACGGGTCGCATCCGTAAGAAAGTCGTAGAAGGACGGGTGAAGAAGTCGAATACATAGAGTGTCGTCGTCGTTGTCGTCCGGAACAATAACGACAGAATGCAGGCGCAGGAGGGTCTCCCTTACTCGACCGACTTCAAGGCCAAGAAGATTGTCGAGACACAGCGGCGAGAGGGGATCTCGAATGTAGAGGATTGACCCAAGCACCGTCTTGAGTACGCGGAGCTGGCGGTGTGAAATTTCCGGATATGCGAGACTGAGAACCTGTGTGTAGAGTTGATCGAGGCGGTCAAAGGGCGAAGACTTCCCCACAACTCTGGGTGTTCTGAGAAGAAGATCCAGTTGCTCTCGCGGATTGGAGTAGAATGGATCCTCGATGAATTTAACGGAGGTTGCGGCGAAGATAAACAATCCGGAAGAGAGCTGAGCAAGAGTGTGGACACAGTCCGGGGGAGGCCACAGCGGGGAGATATTGTACATAATCTTGGTCGTTGATAACCGGGATGTCAGATAGGTTTGGATATCCCTCTGAACGACGGGAAGCTCGACTTGATGGAGCGCCAAATGCTGAGTATGCGGACGCATTGCCGGAACTGCGAAGCCCAGGGTTATCTGGGCTTCTGGCCGGCTGGTAACCATAAATTGGAGCGGGAAGAGGTCCACGACGTGGGATGATAATCCGGAAAGAATCGTGGATATTGTCGCGCTGTCCTTGCATTCATCCAGTGCATCCACGACTATAATGCAGCGCTGAAATGAATCTCGGACCAATGCAAGAGGTTTGATGATCAACTCCTGCAGTTGGTAATGCACACTGGCATAGCCTATTTCCGGATTCGCATTGAGAATCTTCGAAACCTCGGCGGCAAACAGAGGATTAAAAATCCCCAGCTGGTATGACAGGGTTGTAAAGATGCGACCGAGGTCACTGCATTCGACATCGTCTCTGGAACAAAAGAAACTCGCACCAAGCAAGTTGGGATGGGAATCCCAGCACCGTTTAGCTACCGTATAGGCAATGGTCGTCTTTCCAGTCCCGGCTGAGCCGTTGAGCCAGAATATCGGGCGATCATAGTCTACTCCATGTGTCGCGCTGGGTAAATTACTTTTCGGCAGCATTGAGTCGTGATGAATCCACTTGAAAATATCAGAGAGTATATTTTCCCTTGTGGCGTCAGTGCAGGCTTCTCGTTCTTTGGAGTTGAAGGCAGCCTTCGAGGCATGCGCAGGACGTCCCTCCCCGACAACTAATGACTATGAATAGATCTCCTGCGAAAACACTAAAACTGACCGTTTGCGTCCATCTTCATGGACAAATCCTGACCGAAAAAACTTGGGGTTAATCACACACTTTACAAAGCCCGAACAACCACTGTACCTGGACGACGGCATGTGTGGCCTGGACCGCCAACAGGGTCGTCCGGGTGGAATCTTTGGCAAAACGGATGTGTTCCTACCGCGGATATGTCACCTCTGCGTTTGAGCCTATAAGCATGCCGATTTCCTTACCCCAATAGCAAATTCCAAACTCAGGGAGGTTTCCACCTGTTAAATGATGGACATAATGTCTTTCAAAAAACGTCCAGACTCACTGTGAAGCTTTCAATCGCCCAGGACACCGACCGGATTTGATTTTGTAACCACTGCGCATCCTGCTCAGATGTCAAAGCCCGTTTGATGAAATTCCGTGAGCCAAGCATTTTTATTTCCTCCGAGACTTGTGCCAGTATGCTGTCGATACCGTCAGGATTGTGTAAATGATCAGTGAAACCATGTACCTCACTAGTCCATTCAATCGATCATCGACCACCTCAGTGCGTGCCTCCGTCTCAGTAGCATGGGACAAAATACGTGTCAGGCTCTCAATATGCCCCGCCAGTGCTTCGATATCTTCTATATTTTGAGTCGTTTTCTTTAGACCAGCTGTCAGGGGAGGACGGTTCCTCGAAGGGAGGACAGGACATACCCGGATGACATCCAGCACTAGCAAAAGGCCACCGAGTCCGACTGGAAGTCCGGGGACTCCGGCGTTGCCAGAAGCTTCTTTCGCGGCAAGGAGAACGGTCCTCAAGCCAGCACAAGCCGATTCCATCCGCGACTTGGTTTCCGGGGACCTCCTGAGTGTACTCAGCAGCTTCAATGCCATCGCGACGTGAGGTGGGAGAGGGCGAGATGGATCACGATGAACGAGCAGATCCAATCCGCGGGTGATGCGTGACGTGTCAAACAGTCAACGTGAGATTTGGTGGGGACACCCTATTTATACTTTCCCGCAAATGGATGGAGCGAAGGCGACAAGGTTAAGAGGAGATATGCAAAATAATAGCGTCGAGGTCCACGCACCCACGGAGTAGCACTGCGAGCATGCAACCGGTTTTCAGCATCGCGGCGGTGATTAGAAAATGTGTCTGAGAGGCGGCTACACGTCGCGACTGAGACGAACAGGGGTGCATTAGAATTGAGTTGATCGAAACAGACAGATATGCAAGACATCGACAGTACTAGTGATCCTAGTGCTGGAGGACGAGAGAGTGCAAAGTTCCATTAAATCCACACACCCTCAGCGAAACTCGAGATGGATGGATGTGCGAGCATGGAAGCACTGGAATGTAGATTGTGTGCTCTCGTCCGTCTTGAGAGTAGTGCTGAGATACCGTCCACTTGGAGCCAAATTCGAGTGAGTTCAAAGCAGCAATTTGTGGTGGCAAGACGAGAAAGGGTTACGTGATGCATCGCATCATTCCGTCGGCCGGATGCGCCGATGCAGATAAGATAAGATAATCAATTTCATGGAGGAAATTAGACTTGTAACCATTCTGCCTACATTTTTGCAAAGTGGCCGGCAAGCACTTTGCCGTGCAGACTGATACTATTCGGATCGATCAATTGGGCTGAGCACAGAGTTTAAATTTTTTTCCTCTCATTGCTCCGGCCTCAAAATTGGTCCATTTTCTTAGGTCCAAAAGGGTAGTGTAAAGCGGACCACACCTTGCAACCTTCTGGCTCTTCAGATTTTGCGCAAATTGAGGGTGGCTCACAGATTGAGGATGAATTTACAAGGGAAATGTCAGTTACGGTCTGCAATCACCGGAGAATTTCGATCGCCTCACTAAGAGTTTCAAACTCCATGCCCAGGCCAATTGATCGATCCGAATAGTACCAGTCTGCCTACAGCAAAGTGCTTGCCGGTTTGAAAATTTGTAGGCAGACGGGTTACGAGTCTAGGAGGAAATGGCAAGTGTTTTAAACAAACAACTAGTGATTCCGTCCCGGAGGACAGAATGTACCTCTACCCACTAAAACTCCAGACTGCCAGATCCAGTTTTCTATTTTTATCGTCCTGAAGGACGCTGTCCCAGGTTTGTAACGCTGTTTTAATATCTAGCGCGGCTTCCATATCGTGAAGTGTCTCTGTCAATTTTTAACATCTTGTTCATAGATGCAACCCACCTGTTGTGGATTTCCATGGCACTGTGTAGCGATTTGCGAGGAAAGCGTCTTTCACACCGAATTTTCCATATCAAAAAGGCGGATTTGCCAACGATTATTTTCAATAGTCTGGCAGCTTCAGGAGATTTTTTTCCCCGTCGCGTTTTTTAAACTCCGTCAGTCCACAGCCAAATATCAGACCGACGGAGAGGTCAGGCATCGGTGAACGCTTCATTTCCTCAAGTTGCCTACATATAGTCCAATTTATTTCTTGGCCAGGAGCATTACATTCAAGAAGGGTACGTTCCAATGTCTCTAAAAGAACCAGTTGCACAGCCGTAAGTCATGGACATTGCACGAATCTCGTTTACCTTGATATGTGTCTACAGGAGGGGCACCCCGAACAGGCATCTCCTGCTTGCAGATCGCCAACTGTTATTTGAAGCGGACACGGAGCACCCGCCACCGAGTGGGTATCGCCCTTGCTTCGAATGAGGCTCCGGGAGTCCAACTGGGTCTGAATAAAGATTCAGCTCTCAAATTTTCGTTTCACGTCATATGAATTCGAAACGGGCGGAGACCATCCACCAGCATTGAGTCAGGGTAAATAGCCAGTGCGTTAAATACACAAACTGTTATTCTTACAAACCCGAACGAATTGCAGACCGTAGACCAAATCTCCGGGAATCACGGAAAGTATTTCATCAATAGGACCATGCCCCCGAACAATCAATATTCTCCCAAAAACTACGTAGAGAAGATGAGCCTTGTTTATTTAGTTTTCCAGGATTTTGGGAAACGCTCATCCGAAGTTCGAACAATACCTGCTGTGCTATACATTATCGAAATAGAATGAAAAGCGCAAGCATTGCAGCTACTTAGTCAAGCAACCGGATTCCGTAGACCCTTCACTGAAACCAATCGAACTCTCGCTATTATCAGTGTTTTATGTAGTCAGAACTAAACTTTTCAGTCGCACCTTTCATTCCATGTGAAACCATTCGTCCCGACTGAGATATCTGTACGATGACAGGTGGATGTGAGTTGTGATACAGGTACAACTATATTTACAGTGGGCCTGATCCATTTACGCAAGACGATGGCGCCATTCAAGTCCCGGGGGGAAAATTGCAAGCTTCACGCGAGGTGAAAATTGCAAGCTTCACGCGAGGTAGTCGCTCCCAATAGAATCCCTCACCCTCCGCCCGACCTGCGAATCCTCGCGGTACGTCCACAGCCGTTCAGACTCTGCAACCTCAACTGACTCACACTTTTCGCCGCGTTGATCCTGCGGAGCATTTAAGTCCACTGGCCGGAGGGCGTAGTAGCGGCGGTCTGTGAGCACCACAGCGGGTGACATGACACGGGTGCAAAAGTTCTGCACCGAAGCCTTGATGGCGGGGTTCATCGCCGACGGCAAATATCGGGACGCCGGGCCCAGGCTATGTGCGGCTGAGTACCAGTGGTACCATATGCTCAGAAGCCGAAGCGCAGGCAGGCCCGCAGCAGTTGCCAGGAGGAGATCCTGGCAGTAATAGTATACTGTTTAGAATGGCGAATGATAGAAAGTATGGTGCGACACGTACGACAGCGTTGTTCGTCGGTTCGACGTTCAAAACGTCCGCCGCATTCACAGACATCTCGAGGATCTCCAGCTTCTGAAGGCGCGAGACTTTGTCAGCGTTATGATGCCCGAAGCCCCAGCGTGTGCCGGTGCTCGTGAGGGCATCGAGGTCTCGCAGGCATACAAGCGAGTCTGAGTGGCATGGGAGGACGGCGTCGTAGAAGATATCCGCCAGTGCGTCGGCGGCCTCGCGGGTACCCCCGTACGAGCGCCGATACTGCAGACGCTCTAGTCCAGAGTAAGAGGACAAGTATTCGAGGAGATCACGCGTCATCATATCCGTGCAGATATCAGTAAGGTGTATGGGCGGTGTGGGTGATTCCGGGTCGGTTTGAAGCCGCAACATCGTCCAGACTCCAGACCATCCCGCAGATTCGCCGCCGAGGAGGTAGAGGGAGGTGAGGCCGTGATTCTGCTGCACGAGACGACAGACCTGATCGGCCATGAGGGTTGGATTCCGGTATCGACTACTGATGGTCAGCTTGCGGATTTTGGACAGACGCGTCCATGGGACGTCAGGGCTGGCGATGCCTGTCGGCCACCAGCTGAGTTGTAGATCCGTAAGAAGAGGCAGCATGTGGAGCACTTCGGATATGGAGTTCAAGGCCCACGGAGGATGCCTGTCGTCGACCTGCCACCTGCCAATATTATTATCGCGTCAACGACGATCATTCGCTCGTTAGGTGAATTTGTGGACGCTTACCGGACAGTTCGAATATTCTGCATTGCCCCGATGGCCGCAGAGAGGAGACAATCCAGCGAGGGAATGCAGGCATCCGCTGCACCGAGCTCCTCATCGAGGCTCGGCTGTCTTCCCGGTCTGATGATGAGCGTCTTTGTCCAGTGGGTCCACCCAATCTGGCCGTTCGCGAGAGCTTCGAGGGTAGTTGCGGTCTCATTGAGGTGTAGTCGGTTGCTCGGCAGTATGAAAGACGAGAAGAAGAGCGGGCCCAGCGCGAGGTGAACGCCCTTGCACACCGCTCGCAGACTCTTGTGGTCGCTTTGACCAACCTGTTCATCGTGGATCAACGAATGAATGAAGGCGAGGTAAAAGGCACGCACCTTGGTGGCTATCTCTTGCAAGAGTTCCACACATAGATCATGAAGCATCCGTGGCGGTTCGCCGTTGTGGATGCGGGTAGGGGTGAGGGAGGAAAGCAGAGATGGCGTGAGCGGACTCGGAGCGGAGGGGAAGGTCAGGACGGGATACGAAGGTCATGAGATGGGACCCCATTCCCAAGTCGCCAAGAATAGTTAAAGCGTTAACGGGAAAACTGAACCGGAAGGCACATTTTCCCATCGAGTGTATGGCATTCCGGTGTTTCTGCTTCGGAAGCCAATATTGGCTGTCTGATTCGTGTACACTTGCCCGCTGTGACCGTTTTTTTTTCGGGCCGCTGAACAATAGAATCGTTGATGTTCCCGTTATCCTGGTGTGGAAGAACTGGAGTATACAAATTCTCGATGAGCGCGGGAGATGCAAACGAGATGGGGGATCGAGACGGAAAAATTCATTTGACCAATGACGTGGCAAGACAATGGCAATCCAACCGAGTGGCTGTGAGGCGGGCGCCGTAACCTAATAATCATGTGTCAGCTGCGATATGTTGAGTCTTGGCTCCGTGGGGTCAAAGTATTCCTTTAGTATCCCGACTCGGATCGATATGGCACTGCACTCTTTTTAAAAATGAAAAGAGAGAGTGACACTCCTTGTTATCTCCGCCGGCAAGGTCATCGCGGACCATCTGGCGTCGAGGCTTCGGAACAACGGGATCATGAGATATCAACATCTGGAGTGACGAGTGCTTACTATTATCGTGGAACAATCAGAAATATCCTGTTTTCGAAGGCATTGATGAATGGGAAATTCGGGTTGTCACTGGCACGTAGTGGCACGTCCGTGTGTTGAAAAAGTGCACGCATTCGGAATTGTTTGGTAAAGTGTAAGTCAATTCTGATCCAAGAAGTAATCTAAACACACACTTGCGAAATTTCCAAGTAACTACTTAACACTGTGGCCGTAGAACTCCGCAGCAGGATCGCCTCTGGATTGCATTGACCACGTCATTTCGGCCATCCCGGGGCGTGCCTGGATCCCTCAAATAAACATGTTACACAATGTATTCTTAAAACTTGATCTTACCTCGGGTGCTCGATGTCGATGGTTCGATTGAGGTATTCTTGCAGAGGTGAACGGTGAAGCCTCCTGCAAATCAATGGCCTGTGAAATTGAATCATGTTTTCCACGGGACATTGTTTGCCGTAGTGGCCCTGACCAGAAGATGCTAATGGTTTTCAGGAACCTTATAACGTGAGGCTGGACTGTTCTGGAAGTCATGACTGGTTTCCTGGGAAAGTCTCCGAAGTGGCCGCTGATAATTCGTGCTCACCGCGAAAATAGCGAGATCGAAATATGTAGTTATGTCCAATGGGTTGTATGATCTGGACGGTGCCGACGTTTCAAATTCCAGTGGACATAGGAAAGGTTACGAGAACAAGCGGGCATTGCAAGGAGTGCTGAGAGGTTCGAGAGGAACGAAGTCCGAAATTTCCGAGTTGCGAAAATGTGAGTTGATAGGATCTTTGCTGATCAAAAAGTTGACTATATAACGTACCTGGGCATTGCTTTGATACGTTACCTTGGGTACTAATGACGGAGATTAACCCCAGGTGTGGGTGGAATGATGATAGCCAATGTTAGCAATAGTCAAGGAGTACTCCAGTCTGAGGCACCCGAGAGCTAACACAGAACTGAAGGGCTACAGGGATTAGCCGTCAATAATTATTTAGGGTGAACCTAGGCGCCATCTTCGCAAGTTTTCTTCCTCGAGAGAATGAGGTAATTTCCCGGCCTGCTGTCCAGTTAATGTCCAGTGGATGTCAGGCAGAGGGAACGTTGAGAGACACGGCAAGAGTGTAAAAAAAAATCCCCCAGAATATTGGCTCCCGAAAGGATGTGGCAAACAAGTGGCAAAGAGACAGTGAGAGACAGAGACAAGACAGAATTGGTACTGTTTGGTGTGATCCCCCAGAAAATAACAGCTCATCACACATCTTTTTCTTCCTCTTCCACCATCACAATACTCGAACTAAGCGTTCTGGGTTCCGGTTTTGCGCATTCAAGTATTTTCAGTACTTCTGGGTACCTCCATTCCTTGGTACGGACATCCACAATACTCTTGCAATACTGGTCTATTTTTTCGACACAGTGCGATAGGAACGCGATCCCTACCCAACTCGACTCCACACGATGCGTTCACTGAGTCAATCTGTGGCTTTAACTTTTAAGGCGACTTAAATACCCTCTCACCGATTTCATTTTTGGCTCCTTACACATGTGCGTTTGCTGTGACCAAGAATGTAATCAGGGTTCTGATTTTTATACGCTCGACGGGTGTTTTTTATGTCAAGTTCGCCGTGTGGAGGTGCCGCGTGACGGACAAGCGCCGCAGAAATGATGCTGTCGCGATGCCAGGGAACTCAATATACCTCTTTGTCCACGCAGTGGCGGGTGGCGACACACGAAACAGACCGCACCCACGAGTGACCTGCACCCGCCAAGAGCAAAGTGGCACCACAAGTTGTATTTTTAACCGCACGGAGGAGTAAACCTCGACCGTACATCAGGACAAAAAAAAAATAGCAACACGCAAGGCCAGGTCAGGATGGCGCTGCGGGCCAATCCAGTGTTCTTCCCTGAATTCGATCGGCCTTTTTTGAATTAACTTTTTACTGACAATAGGAATGCTGCCGATCCCGTGCGCGTACCTGCCGTCAGATTCCGCAAGGTCCCCGTACGCATTTAGCCGTTGAGTCTATGGGACCAGATGGGACCCCGGAGCACAGCTTTCGCTGCTATGGCCTTTCGCACGCTTCCTCCGCCGCTCCCCTTGCTTACAGCTGCCACGATGTTCCTTGATCTCTGCGTAGAACTCCTGCAGGCGATATTCAGCAATGTCTTCTTTGAATTCCATTACTTGTGGTCTGCCGGCTGACAACAACGTCGCTATAGGTCCACAACAAAGACCGGCAAAGTCTCCGCATGGTGTGCAAAGACCTCAGTATCGCGGTGGACCCGCTATTTTTCTCGGCATTCGTCCTGAAAAGCAACCGATTACACCTGCAAAACACTATTGCGGCCCTCGAGGCCATCGCGAAGGGGAAGACCGGCTGGTCTTCCTATGCAAAGACACTCGTAATCAAATCTGGGAAGCAGCCACAACTCGAGGCGGTAGCAGACATGTCTATTGCTGCGCTGACCGTCGCACTCTCTGCAGCCTTGGGCTCCCTGATTAATATTCGAGCTGTCGGGTATCGTCGATTTTGCTCGAATGTTTGGTTAATATCACTGACGCTATACGTCGTAGCTGGGAAGTCGACGACACACATCCTTTATGGGCGCTTAAGGCCGTTTGCGGCGGTCTCAACTCGCTTCCCTTTCTCGACGATCTTCAACTCAGTTGGTGGCCAACAGGCAACACCAACCAGAATCTCCCTTTGACCGCGTTATCCGGTCTGCGCAGA
This sequence comes from Mycena crocata, assembly GCA_029281795.1. Lineage (NCBI taxonomy): Eukaryota > Fungi > Basidiomycota > Agaricomycetes > Agaricales > Mycenaceae > Mycena > Mycena crocata. The sequence continues at coordinate 16,083 of JARJCP010000017.1, read as the reverse complement.
TTAACAGCTAAGAGCCGGTATCGCAATCCAACCCTGGGTGCCGACCAGATGTGTAGCCTCGTGCACCAAAACCGCGGACTCGCATCTCTACATCTCCTCGGCGGGGACGCCGCTTGGTGGCCTGAGGTCTGGATGATGCTGCGCGAGCAGAGCGGTCTGAATATCCGTCTCACGGACATTTGCACGGATGCGGTCACGTCAGATTTACTCGCCTATCTTGCATCCTACTCCGGACTGGAGAGCTTGCAGTTTCGGCGATTGTACGCAGGAAATCGTGAACAGGCAGACAAGCTTGCAGACATATTCTACAACACCGTTTTGCCGCGGCACGCTGAGACGCTCGTGTGCCTCAGAGACCTCGACTCCCTCACGAGCAACGGAGCGCGCTGGAGCTTCGGTCGTCACAACGTCGACGTGCTCTTACAACTGCAAAGGGTACAGACTCTGGAGCTCTGCGTCAATGCCTCAGAGGTACTGAACGTCGCTCCCGCCAACAATACTATCGTATGTGCACACCCACGCCTCATTCTTTGATTCTGAGCAGAAAATAATTAGGATCTCCTCCTTCGAACTGCTCCTGGCTTCCCCGCACTCCGCATCCTAAGCATATGGTACCACTGGTACTCGGGCTCCCCAAGCGTCGGATCCGAATCTCAATACCTCCCGTCGGTCATGAACCCTGCCGTGAAGGCCACGGTGCAAGATTTCCGCACCTGTACGCCATCAGCGGCCGTCGTGCTCGCAGATCACCGCTACTACACCCTCGCCCCCGTACACTCAGACGATAAAATAGATGCCCGAGCGGAGGCCGAACCGGTGCTGACATACCGCCCGATTGAAGTCGAGTGGCGAGTGGGAGATTGCGGTAGCAGAGAGTACCTCGTGTAGATGAGTCTTTCCCGGCCTTGTCTGTCCACATCCTCGATCTCTACATAAAGCACTAATTCATTAATATTACAACATGCATGCAGCTCAGTGCCGAGTTTTCCACCGGGGAGTGTATAACTGCGTCAGATGTACTAACGCAACCCGTTTCATCGGGGTTTCGCGGAATCGGACCACCCACTTGAGACGTATCGGTCCCCACACGGCCTTAATAATGTTCCTAATTTGGGGAACGATCCAACACAATCCCGCACATTCAGTCGTGCCTGGATATGCCATTCGAATATTGAATGGGGCTACGAAGGTCGTAAGGCCTTCCAAACGGAAATCGATGTGGTTGTGGCCTTCCGTCTCAAAATGGCTCGAGTGTAAAAACTGGTCCAGTTAAAAGTATCGGCGATCCACGGCTCAGCGCAGTGTTCAGCAAATTTGCAGGCAAAGGAATTCGTTTGACACAGTCAGGTCGCATGATAACCTTATGTCTCCACGATGGGATACTGCCCATATAGAAACCCGGCCTCTACGTAACTATACACCTCGCAGGCACATCTACACTTTTCACGGCAACTATTCGCACCCCCGGTCCCCAGAGGTATAATAAGAATACCGTTAACGTCAGACGGGTGATACTTAATTTTGGCTGACATTGCGCATCGGAACTCGGATCTTGGTCAGGTTGAGGGCGGTGCTAGACCTCCCAAGAAATTGCGGAGAGAAGAAGCTTTCCTTGCGAGCTGTGTGTACACGCACGAAGCCGTGGGCTTGGTAAAATCTTGGAAAAGGAGACGAAGAGCTATGTTGAATTTTGGCTCCGTCGCGGAGCTCCTCAATTTGGAAGCACAACTTTTTAAGTCGCGTAAAAGTTGAGGGAATCTGTGTTGCATAAATAAGTTGCAACCTCCACCAGTGAATTATTAACTGAGATAACCAACTCCGCTGCCACTCCTTCCCGTATTACATTTACATCTTCGAAATCCCGCTTTGACACCCCTCGTAAATGTTCGCTGCGGACTCTAGCCTCTTCACCGCCAGATCAAGCAACAGGCGCGAATATATCGCGTGAAAGTGCATGACGATCCGCTGGCGCAGTGAGAGGCCCTGCAGCTGGGCCGTCGCAATGCTCTCTGCGGAGGTCAATTCGGCGGACGAATTAGAGCGTGTCGGGGACTTGGAGAGGGTGAGATGCGAGACAAATAATAGTCGAACAGACGGTTCCTCGCCGTCGGTCGGCTGAAGGTCCTCCACAGCGAACGAATGATACCCGCCCAGAACGCCAGCTGCGTCGCGATTGACAAGAGGTTTCGTCTCGGTTGGACGCAGCCACCAGGATGCAATGATGGGGCCTAAAAACCGTTCTTTTTGGGATGATTCCGCGGCAAAGGTGTCCCCGGATCTTGCGATGGGCGTCGCGGAGTCGTGCGCCTCGACCACAAACTGTAGATCCAATCCATCGATCAACAACCAAGTACGGATGGCATAAAATGAGAACGCACCAGCCCACCCAATATCCGCGCAGTATTGGCAAACAAGTTTTGCTCCCTAGGGCCAACATGTCCGCCACGGAGCTGGAAGAGCACCCCGATGCGCGCGAGCGTCCGAACGATGTGGCTTTCGAGTCGTAACGGCCACGAGCCCCAGAACGCGCGCGCAAAGGCAATGAGCGGACCATCCGACCCGTATTTTTCCGGGGCGGAATTAAAGAGGAGTCGCTTCGGAATGGTCGCGGCGTATAGGTCCCCCGCGTGCGTGCGCATCCAAGGCTCCCCGGTATCGTTTGCGCTCTTCATAGTGCTGCCAGAATCATTCTGAATGGACATGCCGAACGCAGGTTTGTCGCGGCGCGCAGATATTTCGAGCGCAGGTGGGACACGGAGGGTTGGATAAGCGGCGAGTAGGCGTCGATGTTCGTAGTACATGAACCCCATGAGCGCAAAGGGGAGGCCGCTGATGAGGATGCTACTAGGGCGAGGCATGAGGAATTATGCTTGCTGTGTCGCGCAAAGGTAATTCCGTTTGAGTCGTTCAGTTTGGTGTTGGTGGGAATGTAAGCAAAGAATATGGACGCGCCGTTGACACGTTTTAAATACGATTTGGGTGAGTCAGGCATTCAACCCGGTGCGCTCCGATACACCCGAGACGCACCGAAGACGCCTCATCAGCCGGCCGTTGGACAGGTCTGAAAGCTTGGAACGTCTTCATTGAAACATGTGTTTGTCAAGAGCATAGTTCAACGAGGTCACAAGCAGGGCCATGGCAGACAAGAATTGCGTGCAAATTGCCAAATTGATCACGGTGACAGATAAGAGCCAGCTCTGTCAATATTGGAGGGATCTGATTCCTACTTGACGACAAGCAAGCAAGGAAACGGAGAACTGGGGCCAGATACAATTTGCAGCACGGCGACATGATGGTGGGAGTAAGAGTTGTATCGAAGTTTGATTGTACAGACGATAAATAAGAGCAAATACTTACTATCGCATGATGACTCATCGAAACTCCCTCCAACTCCTTTTTCCCTTCCGGCATAGATGTTTTCGTCGAACTTGGCGACCTCTCGGCTCAGCTTCAATTGTGCTCAGCTTCAATTGTGCTCTCGTTCTACCGGAAAATCACTGATCGTCTTCCACGTTCCTGAAAGGTAAGAGATCGGTACGTCAATGAACTTTATCCAAAGTTCACTAAACTAATCCAACTCAAATCTTGTGTAGTGTTCGGGGGTTCGCGTGGAAGTGTACCACGAGTGCGAAAATGGGATAAAGGTTGTGTGTGGTTTATTAAATCCAGAAGCTTGTAATCCTCCAATTAATCCAATGTTCAACTCCAAATCCTGTTCTGTTCCTTCTGTTCCGTGTTCCGTTCCCAGCGAGTTCCCTAAGTGTTCCTGGCGAGTTCCGAGTTGTTCCTAGCGAGTTCCGAAAGCGAGTGAAATAGAGAGTGAGAAAGAGCGAACAGGTGATATTCCTGGCAAAGTGGGGGGTGTGTATTATTCCTCTACTACATTTTCGCAGTCCTTATATACCCCTATTGTTTGTCCCTACCAAATAAACTACTACCTATGCAAACGTAGCCATGAACTGCCTCATCGCTAGGTTTCAGTGCGCCAATGCGCCACGTATCCCTCTAAATCCAACCACTTCTTGACCCGTAGTCATGTTTCGATGCGTTCCCATGGCCGTAACCTAGCCACCAGCGGCTGTGTAGGATACCAAACACCTCCTTTCATCCAGGGCTGTCCATCGACGCGTTTGAACGCGATAGTTGCTGGCTTCTTTGTACTGCTCGACGCGTTTGATCTCAAAACGCGGTATTCTGACAGGTCACGTGACCGTTGTCACAGCCTTATTCTGACAGGCTTTAATTTCCGTCTGCCCCTGTCAGTTGTTTCGTCGAGTTCAATGGGAGCCATTGTGCTTCCTTTACTCGTGTTTTGACACCCCTTCTCCCTTTGTACACGTCCCGACACCGTCCTATTATGCTCGCGCCTGCCATTCCATGCCATACCCAAGGGGGTGTCAATTCAAGAAAATTTCAGACACCTCAAATTCTAAGATAAATCTTCACCTTAAAACCCAGAATGAGGCCCGAAAGTCTTAGAATTCATGCCCGTAGAGCTAGAGACAGAAACATTATTTCCTAATCGGGTGCCGAGAGGTTTGCCGCTGAAGCGTAATCAACATGAGTAATCACCTGTTTAATCCCAGTTGCATGAAAAGGCTCTCAAAAATGGACAGCAACGTCTTTGGAACCAGAACTTAGGTCAAAGATGGGATAGAAGAACTAAAAACATACTTGAGGACTCCGATTGAGTTTGTTTTCTTCCAGATGCCGTGGGAAATCCCGGATCAATGGCCTAAAATGGCGATATGACGTCATTAACGACGGGACGGGTCCACCAAAACCCGCGAAAATAAAACTTCGGGGTGTAGTACGGATTTCGCAGATCGGGATCCCCTTGGCCATACCCGTAAGTGCCTGTTTCGGCTCAATATCGCGCTTATTGGCCTTTTTCAAGCGCGCAAATTTCCCCCGCACATCATCTCCCCTTTTCATAGCACTGGACTGTCCTCAGTCCACCAAACAATGCATTTTCCACCTTTTTGAACCATGATCCCGGAGATCATCCTGGCCATCAATTTCCGAATCTCCGCAGTGAGATGCCGAAAATCAACTCATCAAGGGCGCTCTGTGGGCGCAGTTCCCACCCTTTCCGTTTTTGCTTCCCACCACCATGTCTTCGTCGTGCCCAGGCTTCTCGTTCTCGTCTCGCGCTGTATGTGGTCCTTCTCGCTCCACGGTATGTTTTACATCCGTAGCGCACCCAAACAAACAAGCTAACCACTTCCCATAGTTCCTGCTTGTTGCCTTGGTACTTGGGCGGGTCTTCTGGCCTCTGGCCACGTCGCCTCGTACGTATCCGTCCCCATTATTTTCCTCCTCGCTCATTCTTTTCCTGACAGGCATTGTTTCCTGCACAGCTTTTTCCCTTTCGCATAAAAGCGCCGCCGCCGCCGCCGCTTGCCCTCATTTTTGCGCCTACTCCAAGCTTATTTCCACATTCTCTGTATATTCTTCCGTTACCCCACCGCTTTTTCCTATGGCATCCTCGTCATCTGAGTCTTCCGTCGATTCCGGCCGCAGCTTTTTCGATCACCCGCGGCCAGCTCCTCCGCCGCCTTCGGTCGCCTCGCAGTCCTCGCGCTCCACCCCCGAAGGGTTTGTCCTTCCGGTTATCCCTCCCATCAACGACCCTCTTGTCGTTACTTACGACACTGGCGGACACCGCGTTCTTCCGCACGTCTCGGACACTCCTCTGGCGGTTGATGATGGTCGGGTTACTCGGTTGGTAGAGCATCATCCTATGGTGCGCTTTTTCTTCCTTTTTCTTCCCCATCCTTTGCTTATGTTTCGTTCCAGATCACCCCGAAATGCGCTAACTGTGCGGAGCTATGCGTCCCGTGCCAGTTCTCCGAGGCGGGTGTTCCGTGCCCTCCTTGTTCGGTTCTTGGCATACCCGACTGCGACTGGGCCAACCCGTTTTGGTTCATCGAGAACTTGCAGCGGTGCCGCGATCTCTACCTCCTCGACGAGCGCACGTCCCTTGTGAAGTCCGTCAAGGACAACCGCCTCCCACCATCGCTCTTTGGTGCGTCTTTTTCTTTTTCATCTCTTGTCCTCTTTTCTGATTCTTGCCCTTTAGAGCGCGAGTTCGAACGGGCACAAAATTGGTTTTACTCCGGGGCGCAGGGCGCAATTTCTCGTTTCTTGGTACGTTACCCTTCCCTTATTGATTGCTCGCCGCTGACCTTTCTCACAGATCAACACTCGCGCTACTCGGGACGTTGCCGTTCGTGGCTACCAGTCCCTCGCCGCCGCTTCCACCGATCCCTCCGTCCTTCTTCGCTTTTTGGCGCTCGGCGTCGACACTCGAGTCCATCCTGCCGTCCTCGGAGTGGTGGCGGAGCGTCTCCAGGGGTTGTTCCAGGCGATGTTGACCTAGTCGTTCGTTATTCTACATCATCCCTTCGCTTATTTATCCTTCTTGTATATTTCTTGGATTCTTTTCTTGGATGTAGTCATTAAATAGTCGCTCTTTTCTTGGAATCCATCGCCTTCGGGCCGTTTTTGTGTGGCGCAACCTCTTGTCTGAACTTGAAAATTATTCCAGCCTCCGCCTCATGTTGAAATATAGCTGTGGCTGTGAGACGCCTCCATGTTTCACACACACGCTCTTTCTCGTTCCTCCCCCCTGCGTACGTGTCCCTGTCTGACTTGTTTGCCATCCTTAACCCATTGTTCTTCAGGTTTCAAGTTCCTCGTTCAAGTTTCAAGTTCAACCACGTAGGTCTCGTCGTGTCGCAAGTTTGAAACTCGAAATTTTCCCATTGTGGCTACGTGTCCTGGTTCGTTTCTCATTGTCCTCCCCTTTTCATAGCCTTCAACTATCCCTAGTTGGCCCGGGGTATAAAAGGCAAGCCTGTTTTCGAGTTTTCTCCATCACCTTTCCCCTCCTAACTGCCGGTTCAGTTCTTTTTCCTTCCACCATGGTCTCCATTCCTGGTTCTCTCTCCAAGGCTGATGAAGCCATCGTCCGCAAGCTGTTCAAGTTGGTCCGCGCCACCAAGTATGAGGATCCTGTTGACCAGGACTCCTTTCTTATTGACTCGGCCAACACTGTGGTGCGTATTCTTTTTATTTCTAACGTTGAGCTTCTTAATTCCTTTTTAGCTCAAATTTCGTGGCCAAGTCGCCTCCTTCGCCCTTGACCCCGAACTTGGCGAATGTGTATTCACCATTCGGTCCATGATGCACGCCAACGGCGCACGCTTGGGTACTCCGTTCAGCGACGCGTTTGTGTCCATCCAGGATTTCGCCGGGGAGATCATCCGTAGACGCCACGCCTTCCGGGAGCGCAAGCGTATCAACGCCGACCGCGCTCGGGTTGCTGAAGGAATGGCCGCCCGTGTTGAGCGCAGTGTTGCACTTGAGCACGCCTCCACTCTCGCTTCAAAGGTATGTGTTCAAGTATGACTCTCCCTGCTGTTGGTTGACTCTATTCCTTAGTCCCCCATCTCTCCTGATGAGGACGCGGTGTCCATTCCTTCTAGTAGCGATGAGTCTGGTCCCGAAGGGCCGTCTCCTCGTATCCTCAAGGTTTGCCAACCCTTTCAAGCTGCTTCCTGTCTCCATTTTTATATCCTACTAGGCCCCTTCGCCCAGCGTTACTCAAGTTAAACCAGTCGCTTCTCAACCCAGTTCCCAGGGTAAGTTTCCGTTCCCTCCATATTGCCTTGCCTTTTCATTGCTCATAGTGCGTGCCCAGCTGTTCTTTTATCACCTCTTAACGAACTCGGCATCCGTTTGGGTAGACTGTCGTTGGGGGCGGCGCCACACATCCCCGTGCGTGCCTATTTAAATTTCCTTTTCTTGTGTGTGACTTTCAACCTCCTTAGCCCGTCTCTCCATTGTCACCAAGCCTTTCCCTACCGGACCTCGTGCCGGATTTCGTTCTCCATCAGCACCATCATCGCCTGCCCATAAAAGGCGCCGGGTGGAAGAGGGGAAGAACGGTCCACCGTCAGCGTGTGAGTGGCCAATCTTTCTCTGGTATTTTATTTGATCACATTCTCCAGCGGGCCTCCCATATGCACGGCCCGGTCGTCCAGTGCAACACGGTGCGGCTGGTCCCCCGTCCGCTCGGTCCTCCCGTTTCTCCGAAAACCAACTTAGTAGACGACTGGCTGCTGTCGAGGCCGAGATTCGCCGCCTCTCCTCGGCCCAGAAAGAACTTCGTTGGCAGCTCCAAGCCTTTCGTCAACCCGAACCGGCCGACCCGCCGTCCATTCCACAAGTAAGTCCACTTGCTTATTATCTCCCTTCAATTCTTGAGCCGTTTTCATCCCACCAGGAAACCTAAACGCTGCTACTACTGCACCGCCGATGACCACCTGGTCGCTCTTTGCCCTCTCCGCGAGTCTATTGATTAGACCTCGCTTTCTTACGTGTTTAATTGGGCTAGTCCCCAAATTTCTTGTACCTTGATACCCGTTATTTATTAAGGCGCCGGCGCCTCTTTTTTTTGGTTTTCCTTTTGTCCGACTTCCCCAACGTTGGGGAGTTCGGATCCCCGGCCCGGTTAACTTCTTTGAGCGACAAGTCCAAACATTGTTCCATAATCATTTTGCGGAGTTTGAACCCTTGGTCGAAATCCTTCGACCTATTTATTCAAGATAGCTACTAGTCCTAGTAGCTACTTTTCCGAGTCCCAGATTTGTCCTATTCGAATTACCAGTGATACAATTGAATTCGTGTGCCGGCCTTGTTATCCCAAAAAGGGAAATTCCCCGGTTCCCTTCTTGTTCATCAAGTCCGCGTCGTTTCGACACAAGCTATTCCTTGCTTGGCCGAAGCGAGACCCCATCAAATTGTAAGTCCTTTCCTTTGTACGGCTCTGGTTCATCTTCTAATTCGTCCAAGGTTTCCCGAGATACGTCTATCAGTTTCTCGATATGCGGTCCCACGGTGAGTTTTTGCCTTTGCTGGTAGGGAATAACTCTGAATTGCCCGATCTTCTTTTGCCAGACCGCGCCGTTGAATTCACAGACAATATAGGCACCTCCTCGAGTCCTTCTGACCACGATTAAAGGTCCCCACCATCTGTCCCGGTTCCTTCCACTCAAGGACCCTTCATCAACCGTATTCCTAACCAGTACGATATCTCCTGGTTCAAATTCATAATCTTTGATGACATGCTTATATTTTTCTGCGTAGTCTTCGGCTCCTTGCGCTTTAATCGCCGCCATCCTTGTTCGCATTTCCTCAACATGCACAACATGCTTGGCCAATGCTCGAGCTCGCAAGCCTATCAGTTCATCGGTCGAGATTATCCGGTCTGGGTATTCAACCATCCAGGTTGCCTCCTCCACATCCAGTGGTAGAACAGGATGTGCGCCGCACACCGCAAAATACGGTGAGCAACCCATCCCTCTTCTGGTTGTTACTCGGTCGGCCCATAGTACTTGATGCAGAAAATAGAACCATTGATGTAGGTTGCCGCCCGTCGCTTTGTAAAGCGACTGGCGCAAATCCCAGTGGCCGCGCTCAATTATCCCGTTAGATTGCGAGTGGTAAGGTGAGATTCTTATTCCTCTAATCCCATATTTGTCCTTTAGCCACTCCATCGCCGCCAAGAACGGGCTTCCATTGTCCGTAACGATCCACGTCGGACAGCCCCATCGACAGATTATATCCTCCAACAGGAATAATCCCACATTTTTCGCCGTTTGTTTGTGCAATCCCCGCGCTTCTGGAAATCTACTCAGTGCACATCTTGCGTCTACAATATAGCTGCACTGATTAGACTGTTCCGACATGTGCATCACATCCGTATGAATTTTCTTGAAGATACTCGGCGTCTCCGAGATGACCGGTGGGGTCTTCATTATGGCCAGTTGACGTTTCTGACACAAATGGCAGCATTTGATGTACCACCGTACATCCCCTTCAAGATCAGGCCACCAAAATCGTTGTTCCAGCAACGAGGTTGTAGCAAATCCACCGCGGTGCCCAAGTGCATCATGTGCCGATCGCATCATATACATCCGGTGTTCCTTTTGAACCACCAGCCGACTCGGTGAGTCCCCTTCCCTTCTACACAGCTTCCCCTTGTTTGACAGGAAAAACCTCGAGGCATAGCGGACGAATCGCTGATATTCTTGCTCATCCTTCATCCCTTCGGGTCGCGTCAGTGGGTCTTTCAACCACTCTCTCATTATTAACAGGTTTTTATCTTGATGGCGTGCACCAGCACTTCGATGCTCCTCGTCGTAGTGTTCGCGTGCATCGTCCTCATCGCGTAGTTCCCCGTCGGGCAGAAGCTTTGTTTCGGTGTCGATTACTTGGACGTATGCTGGTAAGACCAGGTTCTCGGCCTCGTGGCTCTGTTTGACATATTCTGTCACCAGCTGCCGGTCGGCTCGGGCCAATTTAAGTTCCCGATCGAATTCCTGAATGCTGGCCGCAGCACTATGAGTCTCTTGCAAGTACCCGCCCCGCGTATCGATCTCGTGTTGAAACTCATCCAGATCCAATGGTTGCTCCGTCGCGTAATCCCATTCGTCGTGTCTGCTTGGCGGTCCGTTTTGCTCCAGGTCTTCATCCTCATGCCTAGGCCATTCCTCATCGCCTGATTGGAATTCGCGACGTGAGAGGCCGGCGGGTGGGAAATTTACACCCTTGGTGTGTTTCAATTTAAACTTGAACATCAATATTTGCTCGATCCAGCGGTTGATCGTTGCGTTTGGTCCCATCCCCGGGTTGTTCAACATCCCCTGGATGTACTTCGCATCCATCTCGACCACCAGACGCCTGCAGCCGAGCAGCCAGTACTGCATCGCCTCTAGTGCGCGCTTCAAGCCGTATAGCTCCCTTTTCGGTTGGGAAAACTCAGCTTCTCGCCGATTTAAAGTTATTGACGCGAATTTGGCATAGTATCGCTTTTTCGGGTCATTGGGATCTGTCTGATATATTTGTATCCCAATGGCCATCCAGGATGTGTCGACCGCGAGCACAATATCCGAGTCCCAGTCGTAGTTGAGGGGCTTTAGACAAGGTGCGCTTTCAACTGCCAATTTAATGTTCTTCATCGCCTCTATTTGTTCATCACCCCATTCGAAATCAATATCCTTGCGGGTTAACTTTTGAATAGGTCTTGCGAGTCCTCCGTAATCTTTGATGAACATCCGCATCACTCCGACCGTGCCGAGAAATTGGCGAACTTCCGAGACGTCCTTCAACGGCGGCCATCTCAAGATTACACCAACCCTGTCCGTGTCCGGGCGCCTTCCTTCAAACGAGCACAAGTGCCCAACTACAAAGAATTCTTCTGCGCACAACACCGATTTCGCACCCGAGAACGTGCCTCCGCAATATTTTATGCGCTGAATTATCCTATTCAGGTCAGTGAAATATTCCCATATGAACCGGCGTATCCCAGCGTTCTCAGGAATCCTTTCGCAGCTACCATCCGGCAACTCGTAACGGGAACCCGGACCGCGGATAGGTACGTCGTCGATGTATGGCATGGTGATGCGCGGAATCTCATCTTGCAATATGTAGGTAACGTCATCGTGGAAGATGGGAACGCTGTTTGTCCAACCCTGCGGCAACTTGACCAATCGGAGCGCGCCGAATGGTGTCTGGAATGTGGTGAAGTCGCGGGATTTTTCTGCGATGTCGCGATGATCGTAACCCGAGAACAGGTCAAGACAACCCCCACACGCTCGTCCTGCGAAATGATTGGCGAGTTCCTCGGTCCCTGGAGGTACTCCCGAGTGTGCAATGGTGACGGCGTTCAGCGGTTCCAAAGCATGCACTAATCTTATGCTCTTCCCATCCTTTTTCAGAACCCCAAAGAATTTGCTGCGGTAAGACGCGTTTGAGGGTTCGTATACTCCGGCGTCGAGCCGCTTCTTGATTATTTTGCAGAATTCCTCAAGTTGGCCCCGGGGTATGGGGATACTACGCTCCACCCACGTTTCGTGTTCAACAAGCGGGAACTCAACAGGTGGGAAGAAGTCTTTTCTAAAGCTCCCTCTCTCCTCATCATTCCACGCGAACGCTTCCTCATGATTGCCTACTATCTCATGTAGGACTTTCATCTCCTCTGGCAGCAAGAACCCTTCATGCCTTTGTTGAACATCATCCTTTCGGTCTGCCGTATATCGGCCTTTCGACTCGAATTCAACTGGTTTCGGGTTCAACTTCGGTAAGTCCGCCAGCGGATCACCCTTGATTCCCCTTTTAATTCGGTATTGCTCCGGAAGTTCAGTATAAACGGGTCGGACTTTGAGTCCGACTGGTTTGTACTTCTTGCCTGCTAACACCGACACCAGTTCTACATCTTCTTCCTCCGCCTCAATTTGATCCGGGCAAGCAAATTCAACACCTTGCATACAGTTGCATGGTGTTTCCGCGCCAGCTGCGTGACAGGTGTGTATTCCTTGGGCGGGATCTCGGAGGGGCTTATATTCCCTTACAGGCTCTCGTAAGACGTTGGCGAAAACCTTATGAGGTACACCTTCTATTAGTTCGATAACCTGTGCTCGATATCCATCGAACAGGTTTACGGCCTCGGTATCCTCCTTCAAGCTTTTCGCATCCTCCGATGCTGAGACGTAAGCCTCGATTATCTTCTCAGCCGTCATCAGCCCTCCCCGTGGCTGATAAATTTTCTCTATCTTTATTTCTTGTTTTTCATCGAAGCCAACCACAAACACCAATTCCTCTCCTTGACCCGGCACGGTCATATCTTCGAGGACTTGCGAAAAACCTGCTGGGTCGCTCCTTGACGCGTTTCTGGTTGCTGAGGCTGAGTCCCATTTTCTTGCTTCGTTTCCTCCCTGATCCGGTCATAGGTAGGGACCGTCCAGGATCGATTGGTGTTGGGGTCCGTCAGCGTCAAGAGCTGGCTCCCCCACTCGTGATTTGTGCGACTCTTGGTTAATACATCGAACGGCCTGCCCAGCAAGACCTTGTACGCCGGTTCGCGGATCACATGCACTTGAAGGTAGACTTTGAGCTCGCCCCACCGAAATGGTACGTTTCTGGCTAGCCCCATCGACTTTTCAAGCTGACCGTTCGCACTTTGCATAAATATATTAACGTTAGGATCCCAAACCAAACCACATGCTTGCGCCTGCGCTAGCGAAGTGGAGACGATCTGCGATCCCGAGTCCAACACGCACTCAACAGGCCCTTGGCTGTTGATGTACGGGAACGTAACCCGCAAAGGTACGGAATCGCGAGCAACATAAATTTGCTTCGGCTCTTCCCCACTGCTTAACCCTTCCAGGTACTGCAGATAAGGGTCCTGCGCGACCATAGCTCCTGCCGGTAGTCCTTCAATTTTCTGAGTAGTCACAAAGACCTCCTGTACTTGAGGTAGGTCACTGACTTCCACAGCGTCACACATTAGCTGACTATCCATCTCAGCTAAGTTGACCATCTTTGGGGTTTCAACCTCTGAAACACCCGACAGCTGAGCTGGTTCGCGCTCTTTTATCTGCTGCCGCGTCCTCGTAAGTTGCAATTTCTCCGCTTCGCGCAGGTCTCTGCTCATCCCGAACAGGTCGCCGAGTTTAACGGTAACTTCCGTGCTATTGATGCGTTCAAGTAGCTCATCGGCGAGCCCTTCCCGCTGCACCGGTGCCTTTAACTCATATGCCCTCCTAGACTCCTCAAGATACCGCCGTTCCGCTTTACTTTCCGACGCCGGCAGAGTTCGGGCCCCAGCGGGTACTTGTTGAACGATACGGTAAGGCAAATCTCGGGCCTTCTCATGATCATTTTCGGTTCTTACTCCCTCCAGAGGCTTAGAGACTATTGCTCTCGTCCGCGCCTCCTTTCTCGGGGCCTCTAAAAATCCTGCTCCGGTGGGTCCGCAAAATCCACGGTGCGTGTTTTGCTTCGTGTTTGCACATACTGATCTTGAGCAGCATTACCCATCTTCATCATGTTGAAGACGGTTCGCCCCAACTCCTCCAGATTGATAGCGGGCGCTGGCGCGACTTGATTCCCGAAGGGTTGAGCTTGGACTTGCATCTGCATGGTGGGTGCAGATTGGTTGAAAGTTGACGGCGTGCGAGTTTGAAACTGGTTAAGTTTAACCCGCAAGGTGCGTACTTCGTCTCGGAGCGTATCAAACTCGTCCTCCGAAGCACTTCCATAGAAGGATTCGTGGTAGTTCTGTCCCACGGTCCCTTTCCTTTGCCAGTACTCCTCAACGCGCACAGCGGTTGGCCCTCTCCCGCGGGGAATATAGCTTCCATCGGCGAGCCTTTGCTGGCCATCCTCAACTATGATCCAACCTTTATGAATGTGCGCCGCTTTTACTGCACATTCTTTCGTAAAATGATCTTGACCTTCGCAATAATAGCAGCCGCCTCTCTGGGTTGATGGTCCGTACCCACGGTTGTACTGCCTATCCTGGATGTAGAGATGGTAGAGATATTGCAATGAGCCCCTGCTGTGACAGAGGGGCTCATTGCAATGTCCCCTTTGCCTCATAGGCCTTTGAACTGCAGGCGCAATGCAACGCGACAGTCTCTGCCACCCATCACCCAAATGGGTTCCTCGGGGCAAAAACTGGGTTTTTCTGGCTTACAAATCGGCCTTTTCCTTCTTTTTTTCGCCCGCCGGCTGGGATCCCTATTTAATATTTCTGATCGCGTTGATGGGCTGTTTCCTCCCTCCCGATTTGATTTCACTTTCTTATCTGTGATGCAATCAATCTACTTTCCGCTCATCCGCGTGCCGCCGCTCGGCCCCGCATCCCGTTCCACATTTGCTCCCGTTCCCCGCCTTTTGCGCATCCCATCAAATCCATTCAAGCGCATCATTTGCTGATGGCAGTGCCGTTTGTTTGTATCCAATGCCCCTATTTGCATTGGAGGCTATTACATCCCCGCCAATCCTTCCTCCTCCCCCCTCAAAAAGCCTCATTTTCCAATTCTTACAATTTCCTGTATCCTTCTATCATGACATGCTTTTCTTTCGTTATCATTGTTCTACGAATCTACTGCCCTTATTAACAAAATAAAAAATTCGGCCCCACAAAAAATATAAATTACATTTTGTAAATTTCTACACTCAGACCTCGGAAATATGTATGTCGCACTGTTCACTTCAAAGTTCCCAGGCTGAGTGCCTTCTCCGACTCTTGCGGAAAAATCGGAGACAGCAATCAGTCACGTGGACTAACGGACTTGTCTTTCATTCGCTTTCTTCCCAATCCGGCGCTCGCCCATTTCCAAGTTCTCTCTACTCGTAACGATCACGACTTCACACGGCTGGAAGAACATGCATTCTACTTCTACACACAGGGCGGGTTGAGCCCCCCAGATCCTCCACGTCATCCACCTGCCACAATTTCGCCTGTCTCTATTTCGACCACTCGACACTGGATCTCTCATCGCCTTTTCCGTGTACTTTTCTTTGCTCCTGGCACGCTTTTCGGTGCATTTGCGGTTGAGCTATACAACAAATCAATCCTTCTCCCTCCGTTCAGGTGCGTCACACTTACCGTGCTCTCGTCACTCGCTCTGAAGCAGCAGCTGCCAATCTAGTTCTTTTGGGGGCAGGCCTGTCGCATCATCAGTATACACACACTTCCTATTGGCAAAACGAACGCCTCAGCATCTCCAGCCCCGGTCGTTTTGGGCTTGCGACCTCTTTTTGCAGGAATTCTTGCGAAATTGCCTCAGTCTGCTGTTTTCATTGTACGTCCACACCTTACCTCGGCTCCTCCTCGCCCTCATTCCCCCCCTCCTCAGTGTCCTTCTCCGCTGTTGCTTGTTTTCGCTGGCGTCCCTTCCCTGCGGCCGGTTTTCCCCTATAGTTTTCGTAAGCTGCTCATCTTTCCTGCTATCCTATCTGCTTACCTGACTCCCTTTCCTTTTATCGGCCTCTGCAGCTCCTCCAGAACCCAAGTGACGTCCATGACGGCCCGTTCCCACTGCAAAAAAGCGAAGGGATTCTCTCGCCGAGCATCATCCTTTGCGACAACGCACCCCCACCACAGCAGAGCTGCCATTACCATTACGAGCCCGTTCTTCCCGTGCAACTTCCGCACCTCGGTCCAGTCCGCGTCGGCCGGGCACGAAAGCTCGCCGTTGTCCCAGATCCGCTCTCCCGGCTGCATAC